>CAJQZJ010001826.1:7228616-7292180 GCA_907164525.1 Lophiomys imhausi | reverse complement strand
GAGAAGTCAGGTGTAATTCTGATGGGTCTGCCATTGTATGTGACTTGACCTTTTTCTCTTACAGCTTTTAATATTCTTTCTTTGTTCTGTACATTTGGAGTTTCAATTATTATGTGGCGAGAGGAGTTTCTTTTCTGGTCTAATCTGTTTGGTGTTCTGTAAGCCTCTTGGATTTTTATTGGCATCTCTTTCTTCAGGTTTGGGAAGTTTTCCTCTATGATTTTGTTGAAGATATTTCCTGGACCTTGGAGTCGGGAGTCCTCTCTTTCCTCTATACCTATAATTCTTAGGTTCCGTCTTTTCATTGAGTCCTTGATTTCTTGGATGTTGTGGGTGAGAGATTTTTTAGCCTTCTCATTTTCTTTGGATGCTGTACTGATTTCTTCCACTGAATCTTCCATGCCTGAGATCCTGTCTTCCATCTCTTGCATCCTATTGTTGATACTCACATCCGTAGTTCCTGTTCTCTTCCCTTGGTTCTCCACTTCCTCTTTTAACTCTGACTGTGTTTTCTTTATTGTTTCTATTTCTGTTTTTATGTCTTGTATGGTTTTGTTCATTTTGTACATTTCCTTCTCCAGCTTGCTTGTTTTTGTATGAAAATCTTTCATAGCCTTGTCCTTTTCCTGTTCAAGCTCTGTCACCTTGGCTTGGAGTTCTTTAATGGTGTTGTGTCTTGTTTTGAGTTGTAGAATTGTGGCTTCTTTGAATTCCTTCATAGATTTAAGTTCTTCTTGCAGGGACTCTATCACTTTCCATAATGCAGAATTGTCAACGTTTTCATGTGATTCTTTTGGTGTGAGGTCATCCGAATTGGATGAGCTAGGATAATTCTGCTTTGTTGGCGTCATATTTCCTTGATTTCTATTTTTTTTTTGACCTTTGGCCATTAGGTGTGTTTAGCTCTCTGTTCTTGTCGTTTTCTGTGCTTGGATCCACAGTGGATGCTTTGGTGTAGGGGACGAGTTACTTGGCTATCTGTTGTTGCTTACAGGGGGATTTCCGGGTCACTGTGGTTTTAATGGTCTGAGGCACTGTGAGCTGGTGCAGCCTTATCCCAGGTTGTGAGTAATGGACCAGAATTGTTTCACTGCTCCCAATTCAGACTTCTCTATGTTGCACTCTGAGTTATCAGCCTGTAATGGTTCTGATGGTATGGACCTGTTTGCCCAGGCACAGATTCTGTGGGCTTTGTTTGTTGTCATGGAGGCTGACAGGGGTCTGGCTCCACACCTAATATGTCTGGATTTTCCAGAATACAGCTATGGTCCCGATTTCTGGTTTCTCACTAGGCTTCTCGCTACAGGCCTGGCCTCTGAGTCTGATTCCCTCCCTGTCTGTGTAGCCGTGGCTCTCCCTTCCTGGCTGCTCGGCCGTGGGTGCACAGTGCCCCGGATCCCCCGGCCGCCTGAGTGGACCTCTCGCCCCAGCAGCTCAGCCGTGGGTGCGCGGATCCCTGGCCCAGCCCACGCCTGACTCTCTCCCCAGTTGTCCTGTCGTGGGTTCGCGTGGATTTGGCCCTGCCAGCCGGACTCCCTCCCCAGCTGCCCTGCCGTGAATGCGCGGGATTCAGCTCCTCCCGCCCGCCTTTGTGTTCCCGGTTTCCATGCTCTGTCTGAACCTCCCGCCCTCTGCTTCACCAGCGGCTGCAGACCACCCGCTGAGCCCCCTGTTTGTTCCTTGCTAAAACTTCCACTATCTCGCAAAATTTTTTAAGTGGGTATAAGTTCTACCTGAGGCGTGGGGAGTCCAATAGGCTAGTGAAGTAACGCCAAGTGGCCTCTGATCCTGCCTGCTGTGTGTTGGGATCGATCTTACCAGGCGCCTCTCCAAATGGGAGTTCCCGAATCCCGGATTTAGTGGCTTCTGTGTCTGCGAGAGATAGGGAGAGCCTTGCCCTGGGACTTTTAACAGTCCCTTGGGAGCTGTGAGTGTTCCCGGGGGGGTCTAGCCCCTCCGGTTTTTGCACAGTGCCCAATAACTGTGTTTTTTATGGCTCTTTTTTCCCCGCGTTCAAAATGCATCAGTGTAGGTCACCGCCATCTTCCTTCCACCCAGTTTTATTTTTTTTATCCATTTGTCGATTGACAGACATCTGGGTTGTTTCTAGTTTCTACTATTGCAAATAAAGCTGCTATGAACATAGATGAGGAGATGTCCTTGTGGTTTGGTAAGGAATCATTTAGATGTATACCCAGAAGTGGTATGAAGCCATATATTTTTAATGGATTTGTTTATTTATTGTGTATGTCTTTGTGTGTAAGTATGTCACATGTTCCACCTATGTGCAGGCGCTCATAGAGGCCAGAATAGGATGACTGATTCCCTGGAACTGGAGTTACAGTTGGTTGTGAACTGTTTGACATGGGTGTTGGGAGCCAAATGGAGGTCCTCTGGAAGGTCAGTAAGTGCTCTTAACTGATGAATCAACCATCTGTCTAGCTCCTCAAATAAGTCATATTTTTAATAGGCCAATGGATGCATTTTTAAATAGCAAATTGAAAATTCTGGTAAATTGAAGATCTATCTAAGAATAAATTAAATGTACATGGTTTTTTAGTGTAAAAGCAGTAACAGCTTTCCAACTTACAACTTATCTATAAACCTGGAAAGTTATGTAGTATCTTCCAAAAGAATGTCCTCAGGGGTTAGAAGACACTCTTTTTGGGGATTCTCTTATGTAAAAGCCTCTAATTTGCCCCAAATGATATGTAATTGTCTAAACTTTTCCCCCAAAATATGAAAAATTTATTCATAATTTTTTCTGATTAATAAAAAGCCAGATTATTTCTAATTGATATTTTAATTTCACTCTGAGAGATTAAAAAATTAACATCTTTGATGTTTTTCGATTGTTTATCTATAGAAGACAAATGGAGGCAATATACTAGATGATTTTTAACAGGTCAGTTTTAGTATCTGACTCATTTAGTACATCCTTCATAATATATGTAACAAAATCAGTGAAAATAAATAATATATTTCAAACAAATCATATATGTTGATCCTTAGGAAAGGAGATGTTAAATGCAGACAAGGAACTCCATTGTTCCTGCTCATTATATTACTATTGCTTTCATCCTCAGGCAGTAAGAGGGGCTTCCTAGACTGTTTGTCTATAAGAAAGTACATTTCAGTGCTGAAGAGGTGGCTGGCTTGGTAGTAAGGAGAACTTGCTCTTGCAGAGACCTGCACCCACATGGTAGCTCACAATTGTCTCTAGCTCCAGTTTGAGGGGCTCTGATGCTCTCTTTGGCCTCTGTGGGCCCCAGGCATACATATGGTACACATATGTATGGTAAGGCAAGACACTCATATACATAAAAATAAATGAATCTCTTGATGACCATCTCTGCTCTGTCTTCCTTAGATTAAGTCAGAAGTTCTCCTGTCAATCATCAATGCCTACAGTTTGGGGAGGGTTGAACTCCATATTGTACGCTTGGCCACAAGGTGAATGAATCCAGTGAGCACTGAAGCGTTGCCTAATGACCTGAAAGGGCACATTCAGGCTTTTCACCATGTCTGTTTGGTAAGTGATATGTGGGGCTTGTGCCTGTGGAAGTGCATCCAACAGCCAGCTTCACTGGGTGAGGTTTTCCTGCTGAGTCATGTGTGTAAAGTGATACCATCAGGTTTTGGCTTCTTCTTTTTTTTTTAATCTCAGCTCAGATTCCTTCTTTGCTATTTGTATTTTCAGGCAGCTTCCTGATGTCTGTTGTATTCCCATGATTTTAAAATCTGAACCTGATAGAAGATCTATCTGGCAAAAACTTTGGCCCTGATTCTCACCAGCACAAACTGTGTGTTGGCTTCTGTACCTTCAGTTCATTCAGCGCTGAAGAGGTGCCTGGCTCAGTAGTAAGAACTTGTTCTAGGATCATGTGCTTATTTCTGAACCAGTTCACAGTCTCCCTGATTGGTTAGGCCTGGATCATGTGTTCACCACTGGGTGAACCTAGAAGGACCTTTCCACAAAGGCAAATCAAGATGTGGTCATCATGAAAAAAGGCAGTAGAGGCAGATAGGGATAAAGTCAGATTTTGTAGAATTTGAAACTTTATAATTTTTGGTTTCCAATAAAACAATTTAAAGGTTTGACAATAGGTATAAATGTGAGTTTTATTTAACACCAAAAAGTACATCCTAACAAATGATCAGAAGATCTGAGATATTGCCTCTAAAGATCTAGTTAGGCATTTCACTAGATACACTAGCACACTCATTCTTGGTGACTGTGATCATTTCCTCAACTCACTTAAACAGTTTATGACTCTGGGGACCCAGGCAAGTGAAGGAATCTAAAGCTGACATTTTGTGAGCTTCACAATAAATCCTCTTGTGGACACAGAGCGAATAATATCGGCAGGTGTTCATTTCTTGAGTGCATATTCCTTGTTTTAACTGGCCACCATATCTGGGAAACTCAGGTGTTGGCAACATGTATGATTATCATTCTGTACTTTGTGGCGCTGGCCAAACCCAGCTGGATTTTTGCTACACTGATTTTAACAGCTCTGCACTCACGTAATTCAGTGCTGTAAAAGGCCATGTTTTACTTGGCACTGATGCTCCAATAACCTTACAGGGACTATTGGCCCCAGGAGCCAAATGCTGAGCCTGTCCCAGCAAGGCTCCTGCTGTGTTCTAATCTCTTTTTTTCTGTCACCTCTTCTTTTCCTCCTCCTGTTTCCCCATCTCGTTCTTTCCTCTTCTCTTACTCCCTGATTGTTTTGACAGATCATTTGGTTCAGACAGTACATGACACATGAGGCCTAAATTATGAGTAAACTCCATTGACGTCAGGCCATTTGTACATCCAGTGAATTTGGCTCAGTTTTTGGCATTTTTAAGCTGTGTCCATTGTAGCCCCAGACAAGTGCCTTCAGGGCAACAGAGGCATTCCAGATAGTAATATTCAGCCGTGAATACTCCCTCAGCACAGGGCCTCCCATCTGGACAAGCACTCAGCATGCCATAGGCCATTGTGGGCACATCCCTGCAGCTGCTGTTGGCTCTTGGAAGGCACACAGCAAACATACTGTGACTTATCAGGGGAAACCTGCAGATGATTAACTCTAGGTTCATTATAGGGTGCATTTCCACCCAAGTGGACTCTAGGCTGGGGGTAAAAGCAGGGCAACAGAGAGGGCAGAGATAGAACACCAGGAGTTTGATGGTGATTTTAAATATATTCCCTAGCCAAGGAGACATAACAGTCAGAGAAAAAAAAATCTGAAGATCGACACACATGGATTCAGTTCCCTGCTTTTACTTCTACCTGTGTGAACCTGACAGACAGAGGCAGATATCAGACCATTGCTTTTTTCTACAGGTTTATTTCTGAAAATATCATTCTCTTACCTTGGTGACACTCTTTTCCTGGTCCATGTGATCTTAGGGCTCTGTTCTCAACCCACAAACCCTTCTTTCCTACCCTCAGAAACAGCAGAGTCAACTGCAGTGTCAGAGCATAGAGACACAGTGTATGAGGTTGAGGGTTTATGCTAGTCCACTACACTCCATCCCTGAAAGTTCTCTCAATTTCCCTATTTGATGAGAGCTCCATAAGAATGCCAAAATGCTTTACAGACAACAAAATAAGCTGCTGAGGCTGGGAGAGGTAGAGACATCCGAAGACAAAGGCATGCTTCTCCTATGACTCATGCCACCACTGTCCAGATTTATGGAGGCAGTGCAGGGTGTGAAGTGATTATACACATGTGCAGTTATCATTCCAGGGACAACAGGACTTCATTAGGAATAAAAACAAACTGGTGGTATTTGAAAAGTTTTCTAAAACATTTCATGTGTATCCCTTACCCTTAAAATTTAGGATACTAGTTTAAACTTTTCTGGATGGCTCAGGGTCATCAAAGTAAACATCGGCTAATATGCTGAGTGTGATGATATGGCTTGGATGGGCTCCTTCCTCCCTCCCTTCTTTCCTTTGCCAAAGCTAGGATCTAAGGAGGGACAGATTTAACTTTTGGCTTCTGGGACTAACCATCCCTGTAAGTTTGTTGGAAGCATCAGTGTCAAATAAAACATGGCCTTCCATGTCAGAGGGTACAACTGTCTTTCATTCTTTCCTTCTTCCCTCTTCTCCCCTTCACCTTGTCTCTAACTGTCCCATCCTGTAATCCCTAACTCCTGCCTTCTTACCTAAGCCCATAAGGCAAGCTCCCAAGCAGAATGAGCTTGAAGTCCCTGACCTCACAAGTCTCTTCCTATCTCAAATCTCCTTTTCCCAGGGTACTGTGGATTTCTACATACTTCCTGCTGTTAACTGGGCAATTTCCTTTAGGATCTTACTGGTGATGCAGGTTTTCTGTGACTGGTCTTTGGTCCTTTACCTCTTTGCATCTGGGCACAGTTTCACATCCAGTTGTGGACAAGCAGGACATTGGAGAGTTGATTGTCCCACTTTGTCTAGACAAGGTAGGCCAATCCACCAAGTTCTTCCTCCACAGGAAAATCTCTCAGATCTTCTGGGCCTGGCTGCTTACCAGGCAGCCATTGGTGATACCCAGGGACAAAGCCATTGAGATCACAAGAGCCTATGGTAGTAACCATCTAGGTAGCTGGTAATTCTCTGTCATTTTAATTGACATATAGGCCATTTGGATTATACTTCTTGCTATAATTTATCTTTTTCAGATCTCTGATAATGTTGACATCTAACTGTAGTTTTGTCAGTTTGGAGTAGTAGGCACCCAGCTTCTTCCCCAGGGCTGTTCATTTAATATGTAAACATCAGGCCTTGCTTTTTCTAGAGCTACTAGGTCCCCTGCTGAGAAAGGCAGGCAGGTCTGCCTTCCTAACAGGTTTCTTTTTTCCTTTCCTTCCTTTCTTTTTATTTTCTTTTGTTTTTTTTTTTTTTTCAGGAAATGGTTTCCCTGCATAGCCCTGGAACTTGTTTTATAGACCAGGTTGGCCTTGAACTCACAGAGATCCTCTTGCCTCTGCCTCCTGAATGCTGGGATTAAAGGTGTGCACTATTACTGCCCATATGCTAACAGGTTTCATATTTAAGGATAAACAGGTTTCAGATGTAACTTTTGACTGCTTTCAGTAATAATTACTTGTGTCTCTGGTAAATGATTAGATGGAAAAAATAAGGTTTAAAGTTTATGTAAATTCTGAGGGTCTAAGAAAGTGTTCTAAGGTAAATACAAGTTGTAAAGGTCTGAGGATGTGAAAGCTTAAGTAAATTGTGAAGGTCTAAAGTGTGGAAATGCAAGCTATAAAGGTCTAGGGAAGTGACTTAAGGTAGTAAAAAATGAAAAACATTTCAGATTTCTTTTCTCCTCTGTGCTATTATTATACTAAAATTTCAAAGGTCCAGAGTTTTAACATTAAATAATGGAGTTCTGATAGGATGGTAAAACACTGACTACTATTATCAGTCACAAGGTCAAGATTTTAAATTCCCTTTAGTTGTTTTCTAAGTATAGATTTACATATGCTTCTCATCATGTTAAAAAACATCTCTGTCCAATCTATATATCCAGCTCTCTGGATAGAGGAAATAATGTTCATGTGTTTAAACCCAAAGCCATAGCTTTGCTATGACTCAAAGGCATGAGTCTACTCTAGCTGGTTTACAGATACTTGCTAGCTACTTTTTCTACAATGTGGATTTCAGTACAGATTACAAACAGTAGTAATGCTAATGTATCTAAAATTTTTTTCTATTTGTAAACTAAAAAAAAAAAAACATGTAAGGATCAGGGAGTTGAGGGAATTTTAAGACTTGAACCCATCTATCACAGGCCAAATGGCTCCAGGTGAGTATCCCTGTCATGTCAATCAACAGTCTAAGCTTCCCCGTCTATTGCCTATTCCTGAATGGAAGCTCCAAATGTAAGATTTTCCTTTAAGTTCCTAAAGTTAGCTTCTACCTCTAGTCTATAGCTGTCCCAGAAGATTTCCTCTTTGCTGACAGACCCCATGCAGAAATTGCTTTGGACTACAAACTGCTCCAATGGCTATATGTCTTGGACTTGCTAAAAGCTGATGTGAACCAGTACAGCCGATATGATAGCTCCCCATTCTTCAGCTGGCCCAGCTAACCAAATGGAGCTTCTGATGAATGCTACATTGCTTGAATCCCTTCCTAGCCTTTGACTAGCATTCTAGCCTTCCTAGGCTCTGACAAAGACATCAGCAGAAGGTGGTTACAAAAAAAAAGTATATCACCTCTTATCCTCAACAGGCTGGAATGTTAGGTCGAAAAAACCAAAAACCAAAAACCAAAAACCAAAACAAACCAACCCTCCTCCCTATCATTCCTAAAAACAACAAAACAAAAGCAGCCCCCTCCCCTCCAAAAGTAAAGAAAATATGATAAGGACTTGACTGAAAACAAACTGGTTATTTCTATACAAACCACTTGGAATCATTAGAAATAATCTGGTTGTACTAACAAAAACAAAAACAAGAACAAACAAAAATTGCAAAAAAAGGGGACCTGAGATGAAATAAATGACTGGTCCCTATTCTCATTTTTGGGTTGCTCTTAGTAACTCTGATGTCAGCCATCATAAGGTCTTTGACCCTTCTGTTTCTGCTAATTATTTTGTTGGCCTTTGCCTCATTAATGCCTTAAGTAGATACATAAATTTCCATCTGGGTGCCATTAAGCTGATGGTTATTAGATTGCAATATAAACAGATACCCACCACAGAGCCAAGGATTTGACTCAGGATATAACTCAAGGTGGGAATTGAGGGCTAAAGTTATGTTTTAAGTTTAAATTACTGTGCTTAAGAGATCAATAAAGCAAAATTGGCTCTATGCTGTAAGATCCACTTGCCCAAGGATAGATAACTTCCTGGAATGATGGGGCTGTTGTTCATGTAAGATAACAAGCCACATGTTTTTACTTCTGTAAACAAGTTTGGTTGCCCCAACTGCACAGGATGTGCTTGATCACACATAGGCAAAGAATACAATGGCAGGAAGTACATCAGGATGTATGCTTGCCCCTGATTGGCTATGTATTTTACACAAACCTTGTGAGTTTTGTCTTTATAAGCCTCTGACTAATGTAATTTGGTGCCATATTCTGGGAATCCTGGGTTATGAACCTGGCCAGTTTCTATTGTCCTGGCCAGTATTTAATAAAGCTTGTTTCAATTTTGGCTCAAAAACTGGAGTAGAGGTCTTATTCTCACCCAGTGGGACTAACACATGCCAGACCTCACACATACATTTTTTAGTGAGCAATTTTTTTTTCTGTAAATGAAGAAATTATGTGTCAATTCATGTGCCTTAATGGTAGCTATATGGTTGTTTTTCATTACTCTCTATACTGTGCACATATAATATAGACATTCCATTATATCTATGGAGGAAAGAGACTTAAGATGACTGAATGTATTTTGCCCACATGCAAATACTGTGTCTGTCATACCCACTGTCAGTTACTTTTTGTTGCTGTGATCAAAATATCTTACTGAAACAACTTAAGGGAGAGAGATTTTGGCTTGTAGTTTTAGAAGGTTTTAGTCCAGCATTGTAGAGACTGCATTGCATTTTATTTCATGGCAGTGGGAGTGTGGCTGAGGCTGTTCACATCATGGTGGGCCAGGAAGGAGAGAGGTGGGGAAGAAGGAACCAGACTCTGGGTAATAACCTTCAAAGGCCCGCTCCTAGTCATCTCCCAGCTAGGCTCTACTTCCTAAAGGCTCCACAGCTTCCTCAAATAGCATTACCAGCTAAGGAACAAGTATCCCAAACATGAGGCTGTGGGAGACATTTCAGATTCAAGCCACAATAAACACCTATTTACTTTTATTCACTCACAGGTCTACCATTCTATGGGACTTAACATTGCTTTCTGTTCTCTTGTAATGTTGCTGCTCCCAATCTTTTATTTTGAATTTACTAAGGTTCTTTGTCATTCATGTGTGTCATTTGATAGTCTGTACTTCAATAACAGAGAGATCATATTGATATGACTATTTACTACTGACTCTGATTGGCTCCCATCCATCCTCTGCTCTCTGTTGTTTCTGAATTCCACATGTCCCCTTTTCTTTGGCCCTTGACCCATCAAAGCAGTGAGAATACCTTAAGGAGTCTGGCAGCAACACCAGGTAAGAGAGAAGCCGGAGTATTTCTTACTCTATCTTTTTCTGCTTCCTGTATTGTCTCTTAAGCAATTCCACTTCAGTTTTGCTTTGTCTGTACTGTGGGAACACCTTCTCCCAATGTCACCCATGCAACAAGAGGAATGATTCCTGATTTCATTAATCTGTAGATTACTTCATTATTTTAGATTTGGATTCTTAATGCTTCCATTCATCTGTAAAGGAAAAAGTAATTCCTGACAGACCTGTTTCTTTTTCTACCTAGATCTTGGTTGTACCATGAATAGGTACAGGCTCAGAAGTTGCAGCGATCTAAGTTAAAATACTGTTTATCTTGTTGATTCATTTCCAGTGTCTAGAACATAGGAAGTGTTTAATAAACATTTGTTTGGTAAATGAGGGAATGAATGGCTGATCCCAGTCTCTGCTTCCTCAGGTCTAGGGTAAAATTTCTTTCTCAGAAATGCCCTTCTGTGATTCCCATCTAAAACATGTAAATACGTTAAATGAGTGAATGTACAAAGCACTCTCATGGGTACCTCACACACATCTCATAGTAACCCCAGTTAAGTAGTAAGTATCACTAGGTTCCCCTTTTCCTAAATGAGAAACACAGGCTTATGGAGTATGCACAGTTGGAAAATGATAGAATCTTGATTTGAAACAGATAATTTGATCCTATTAACTCATAAATTAATTAATGGTAGGACTCCTCTGAGACTTTTAATGTAAAAATGACAAGAAAAAGAACATGTTTAACCCTGTCTAAACCTGTATGACCAGAGTCCTTTTAAGCATAATATCCCGGAGCGGAACTATTAGGAGGTGTGGCCTTGTTGGAATAGGTGTGGTTTTGTTGGAGGAAGTATGTTACTGAGGAGGCTTTGAGGTCTCATATATGCTCAAGCTAGGTCTAGTGTGACAGTCTCCTTTAGCTGTCTATGGATCTGGATGTGGAACTCTCAGCTCCTCCTCCAGCACCATGTCTGCCTGCATGCTATCAGGCTTCTTGCCATGACAATGGACTATACCTCTAAAACTGTAAGCCAGCCCCAATTGATGTTTTCCTTTATAAGAGTTGCCATGGGAGGATCCAAGATGGCGGTGACCCGCATGGACGCATTTTGAACATGGGGAAAAGAGCCATAAAAAGCACAGAGTTATTGGACACTGTGCAAAAACCAGAGGGGCTAGACCCTCCGGGAACACACACAGCTCTCAAGGGACTGTCAAAAGTCCCAGGGCAAGGCTCTCACCCCATCTCTCTCAGACACGGAAGCCACTAAATCCGGGACTCGGGAACTCCCATTTGGAGAGGCGCTGGTAAGATCGACTCTAATACACAGCAGGCAGAATCAGATTCCACAAGGGAATCACTCATCAGCCTACTAGGCTCCCCACACCTCAGGTGGACCTTATAGCTATTTAGGAAACTTTGCGGGCTAGTTGAAGTCTTAGCAAGGCAGAAACAGGGCATACGGCCACGGCAGGAGGTCCGCAGTCGCAAGAGCCACAGATGATCCAAGTGGGAAGCCTGCGGGGGGGGGGGGCGGCAGAAGCACCGAGCCCGAGGCAGCAGAGGAGCCGGGGGCGGGAAGCCAGCACAGGGGGGAGGGACAGAGGCACCCACAGGGAAGGAGACAGGGGAAGCCTGCACAGGGGGGTGGGGCAGAGGCACCGCGCCCCTTGGCGGAGGAGCCTAGTGGGAAACCCGCACAGTGAAGTGACAGGGCTGGGAGCGCACAGAGGTACACAGAGGCAGAGCTAGCATCGGAGACGCACAGAGGCCGAGGGCTCCAAAACGTGGAAGCCAGAAACCAGGGGACCATAGCTGTATTCTGGAAAACCCAGACATATTAGGCGTGGAGCCGGGCCCTCTCAGTCTCCGTGACGACAACCAGAGTCCACAGAATCCATGCCTGGGCAAACAGGTCCATACCATCAGAACCACTACAGGCTGATCACTCAGTGTGCAACATAGAGAAGTCTGACTTGGAGGAGTAAAACAATCCCGGGCCATTTCCCATTACCTGGGAATAGGCTGCACCAGCTCACAGTGCTTCAGGCTATTAGAAACACAGTGACCCTGAGATCCCCCTGTAAGGAAACACAGTGACCCTGAGATCCCCCTGTAAGCAACGACAGATAGCCAAGCAATTCAACTGCTACACCAAAGCATCCCCTGTCGATCCAAGCCCAGAAGACAACGAGAGCAGACAGCTAAACACATCCATATGGCCAAAGGTCCAAGAAAAAACAGAAATCAAGGAAATATAACTCCAACCACGCAGAACAATCCTAGCTCATCCAATTCGGATGACCTCACAACAGCAGAAACACATGAAAACGATGACAATTCTGCATTATGGAAAGTGATAGAGTCCCTTCAAGAAGAGCTTAAATCTATGAAGGAATACAAAGAAGCCACAATTTTACAAGTCAAAACAATGAATAACACCATTAAAGAGCTCCAAGCCAAGGAGACTCAGCTTGAACAGGAAAAGGACAAAGCAATGAGAGATTTCCAGACAAAAACAAGCAAACTGGAGAAGGAAATGTACAAAACGAACAATACCATTCAAGACATGAAAATAGAAATAGAAACAATAAAGAAAACACAGTCAGAGTTAAAAGAGGAAGTGGAGAATCAAGGGAAGAGAACAGGAACTACGGATGTGAGTATCAAAAATAGGATGCAAGAGATGGAAGACAGGATCTCAGGCATGGAAGATTCGATGGAAGAAATCAGTACAACATCCAAAGAAAATGAGAAGGCTAAAAAATCTCTCACCCATAACATCCAAGAAATCAAGGACTCAATGAAAAGACGGAACCTAAGAATTATGGCATAGAGGAAAGAGAAGACTCCCGACTCCATGGTCCAGGAAATATCTTCAACAAAATCATAGAAGAAAACTTCCCAAATCTGAAAAAAGTGATGCCAATAAAAATCCAAGAGGCTTACAGAACACCGAACAGAGTAGATCAGAAAAGAAACTCCTCTCGCCACATAATAATTGAAACACCAAATGTACAGAACAAAGAAAGAATATTAAAAGCTGTAAGAGAAAAAGGTCAAGTCACATACAATGGCAGACCCATCAGAATTACACCTGACTTCTCCTCAGAAAATTTAAAAGCTAGAAGGGCCTGGACAGATATCCTACAAGTCCTGAGAGAACATAGGTGCCCAGCCAGACTACTATAACCAGCAAAACTCTCTATCAACATAGATGGAGAAAACAAGATATTACATGACAAAATCAGATTTAAACAATATCTACCCACAAACCCAGCCCTACAGAAAATCCTAGAAGGAAAATTCCAACCCAGAGAAGAAAACTACACCCAAAAAAACAAAGGGAATAGAAAACCCCACAGCAACTAAACCAAAAGAGGCACAGGATGCTCACCTATACCAAACTAATGGGAAATAACAACCCCAGGTAACTAATATCCATCAACATCAATGGACTCAACTCCCCAATAAAAAGACACAGGTTTACAGATTGGATCCACAAGCAAGACCCGTCTTTCTGCTGCATACAAGAAAAACATCAAACTATCAAAGATAGACACTACCTCAGAGTAAAGGGCTGGGAAAAGGTTTTCCATACAAATGGACCCAGGAAACAAGCTAGAGTAGCCATCCTAATATCAAACAAAACAGATTTCCAACTGAAGTTAACGAAAAAAGACAGAGAAGGGCATTATATACTCATTAAAGGGAATATTCATCAAGAGGACATCTCAATATTGAACATCTATGCCCAAAATACAAAGGCACCTACATTGCTGGGTGGTGGTGGTGCACGCCTTTAATCCCAGCACTTGGGAAGCAGAGGCAGGCGGATCTTTGTGAGTTCGAGGCCAGCCTGGTCTACAAAGCGAGTCCAGGACAGCCAGAGATATTCAGAGAAACCTTGTCTCGAAAAACAAAAAAAAAAAAAAAAAAACAAAGGCACCTACATTTGTAAAAGAAACGCTACTAAAACTTAAATCGCATGTCAATCACAACACATTAGTAGTGGGAGACTTCAACACCCCACTCACAACAATGGACAGATCATCAAGACTGAGGCCAAACAGAGAAATATTGAGCCTAACAGAGATCATGAACCAAATGGACCTAACAGATATCTACAGAACGTTTCACCCAAACACAAAGGAATACACCTTCTTCTCAGCACCTCACGGAACCTTCTCCAAAATCGACCACATAGTCGGACACAAAGATAGTCTCAACAGATACAAGAAAATTGAAATAACACCTTGTATCATGTCAGACCACCATGGAATAAAGCTGGTCTTCAACAGCAAAAGAATCAACAGAAAGCCTACACACACATGGAAATTTAACAGCTCCTTACTGGATGATTACTGGGTCAGGGAAGAAATAAAGAAGGAAATCAAAGACTTCTTAAAATCCAACGACAATGAAGGAACAACATACCCAAAACTATGGGATACAATGAAAGCTGTGCTACGAGGAATGTTCATAGCACTAAGTGCCTTCAAAAAGACAATTGTGACAGCTCATATTAGTGAATTAACAGCTAAGCTGGGTGAATTGGAAAAACAAGAAGCAAACACTCCCAAGAGGAGCAGAAGGCAGGAAATCATCAAACTTAGGGCTGAAATCAACAACTTAGAAACAAAAAGAACTATACAAAGAATCAATGAAACCAAGAGTTGGTTCTTTGAGAAAATCAACAAAATAGACAGACCCCTAGCCAAATTAACTAAAAGGCAAAGGGAAAGAACCCAAATCAACGAAATCAGAAATGAAAAGGGAGAAATAACAACAGACATTGAGGAGATCCAGAAAATATTTGGGTCCTACTTTAGAAATCTATATTCCACCAAATTTGAAAACCTTAGCGAAATGGACAATTTCCTTGATAGATTCCTCCTACCAAAACTAAATCAAGATCAGATTAACAGATTAAGCAGCCCAATATTCCCTAAAGAAATAGAAACAGTCATTAAAAAATCTCCCAACCAAAAAAAGCCCAGGGCCAGATGGCTTTAGCACAGAATTCTAACGGACCTTCAAAGAGGAGCTAACATCAATATTCTTCAAACTCTTCCACCACATAGAATCAGAAAGAACACTGCCAAACTCATTCTATGAGGCCACAGTCACTCTGATTCCTAAACCACACAAGGACCCAACAAAGAAAGAGAATTTCAGACCAATCTCCCTCATGAACATAGATGCAAAAATACTTAATAAAATACTAGCAAACCGAATTCAAGAAACACATCAAAAGTATCATACATCATGATCAAGTAGGCTTCATCCCAGGAATGCAGGGATGGTTCAACATACGAAAGTCTATCAACGTCATTCACCATATAAAAAAGATGAAAGAAAAAAAAAACACATGATAATCTCGCTAGATGCAGAAAAAAACATATGACAAAATCCAACACCCCTTCATGCTAAAAGTTCTGGAGAGAACGGGCATACAAGGACCATACCTAGAAATAATAAAGGCAATATACAGCAAGCCAGTGGCCAACATCAAATTAAATGGAGAGAAGCTTGAAGCATTTCCTCTAAACTCAGGGACAAGACAAAGATGTCCACTTTCACCATATCTCTTCAATATAGTACTTGAAGTTCTTGCTAGAGCAATAAGACAACTAAAGGAGATCAAAGGGATAAATATTGGAAACGAAGGAGTCAAATTATCTCTATTTTCAGATGATATGATAGTATACATAAGTGACCCCAAAACTCCACCAGAGAACTGTTACAGCTGATAAACACCTTCAGCAAGGTGGCTGGATACAAAATTAACTCAAAAAAATCAGAAGCCCTTCTATATACAACAAACAAATGTACCGAGAAAGAAATAAGGGAAACAACCCCCTTCACAATAGCCACAAACAATATAAAATACCTGGCGTAAACTCTAACCAAACAAGTAAAGGACCTATACAACAAGAACTTCAAGCCCCTGAAGAAAGAAATGGAAGAGGCCTTTAGAAGATGGAAAGACCTCCCATGCTCATGGATAGGTAGGATCAACATAATAAAAATGGCTATACTACCAAAAGCAATATATAGATTCAATGAAATTCCTATCAAAATACCAACACAATTCTTTATAGACCTGGAAAGAGCTATTCTCAATTTCATATGGAACAACAAAAAGCCCAGAATAGCTAATTCAATCCTGTACAATAAAAAAGCATCTGGAGGTATTACCATCCCAGATTTCAAGCTGTACTACAGAGCAATAATAGTAATAACAGCGTGGTATGGGTATAGAAACAGACCAGTAGATCAATGGAATCGAATTGAAGACCCAAAAATGGACCCACACACCTGTGGCCAACTAATCTTTGACAAAGAAGCCAAAACCGCACAATGGAAGAAGGACAGCATCTTCAACAAATGGTTCTGGTCCAACTGGATATCCACTTGCAAAAGAATGAAATTAGACCCATACTTATCACCTTGTACAAAACTTAAATCCAAGTGGATCAAAGACCTTAACATAAGGCCAGTCACACTAAATCTACTAGAAGAAAAAGTAGGAGAAACCCTCGAACTCATTGGCACAGGTGACAACTTCCTGAACAGAACACCAACAGCTCAGGACCTGAGATCAACAATCAATAAATGGGACCTCATGAAACTGAAAAGCTTCTGTAAGGCAAAAGACACCGTCATTCAAACAAAACGGCAACCAACAGACTGGGAGAAAATCTTCACCAACCCCACATCTGACAGAGGGCTATTATCCAATATCTACAAAGAACTCAAGAAACTAAATGCCAAGAAACCAAATAATCCAATCAAAAAATGGGAGACAGAGCTAAATAGAGAATTCACAAAGGAGGAATCCCTAATGGCCGAGAGACACCTGAAGAAATGCTCAACATCCTTAATCATCAGAGAAATGCAACTCAAGACGACTCTGAGATTCCATCTCACACCTGTCAGAATGGCTAAGGTAAATAACTCAAACGACAGCACATGCTAGTGAGGGTGTGGAGAAAGGGGAACCCTACTCCATTGCTGGTGCGAGTGCAGGCTTGTGCAAGCACTATGGAGGTCAGTATGGCGATATCTTAGAAATCTTGGAATAACTTTGCCTCAGTACCCAGCCATAGCACTTTTGGGTATACACCCAAAGGACACCTCACGGAGTCATAGGGAAGTCTCATCTATGTTCATAGCAGCCTTATTTGTAATAGCTAGAAATTGGAAACAACCCAGATGTCCCTCAACTGAAGAATGGATTAAAAAACTGTGGTACATCTATACAATGGAATACTACTCAGCTATCAGAAAAAATGAAATTATGCAATTTGGAACCAAATGGATGGAACTAGAGAAGCTCATCCTGAGTGAGCTAACCCAGACTCAGAAGGATGCATATGGCATCTATTCACTTATAGTAGGATTTTAGCTATATAGTATAGGATATCTGTACTACAACCAACACACCAAAAGGAACATGGACATAGACTTTTTTTTCTTTTTCCTTTCTTGTTGTCGTTCTTTGTTTTTGTGGGGTTGTGTGTTTGTTGGTCTTTTTTTAGTTTTCTCCTCGTAGCAAGGAGACACCTTTCACTGGCAGTACTGCCTCATAGGCCCCCAGTGTATGAAGAGGCTCTTGTCCCTCATATGACACCTGAACTGTGGCGAGGGACTTTTATGTAGGGACACTCCACCCCAGAGGAACAAGAGGGAAGGGTTAGGGGTTAGAGGATGGGAGGGTGGGGCTGGGAAGCGGGGAAAGAGAACAATATGATAGAGATGTAACCTGAAGCAACAAACAAATAAATTTATTAATTAAAAAAAGCAGGTGACACTTTTAAAACACAGTAAATAAAATAAAGGTTACAGCCATTCAACCTGGTTTTATAAACCTCCAAGAGTCGAAAAAACTGAGAGCTAAGGTAAAATACATGAAAAGTGTGGTGTTAGCCCATGTCTTTAACTTCAGCAGAGACAGGAGGAGCACTATAGAATTAGTGGTCTTATAAATTCTAGAGTTACATGGAACAGGGTGGTGAGGGTGCACACCCTTAATCCCATCATTCAAGAAGGGTACACCCTTAATCCCAACACACTAGAGACAGAAACAGGCAGATCTCAGAGCTCAAGGTCAGCCTGATACAAAACAAACTCTAAATAGAGAAAAACTTCGATCCAGGATTGGTGGAACACATCTTTAATCCCTTCAGATGGGAACCACAGGTGTTTGATCCCAATAATTAGAATGCAGAGACAGACACATAGGATTTGAAAGGACTAAGTTTAAAAGCTACTTACAAAAGAGCTACTCAATACAAACAAATTGTCCTTTGAGATCTCAAAATATATACACTAAGGCTTGTTTAGCTCCAAAATAACAAAATAATTTCTTCTTTAATCCATATTGAAAGATAGTACTTTATGTATTGTCAAAAAAACCAAATTTGCTTCAGGAGAAATATTACCTGACCCCCCCCCCCCAAAAAAAAAAAAAGGGTAATTGCCCCAGAGTTAGGATTAGGGCAGGGCTCTGTTGTTATCTTTCCAGGAGATTTAAAGCATCCATTCAAGGAACCCAGGGACAACTGGACAACGGAAACCTCAACAGAAAACAGAATCAGACACCAAAGAAGACGAGTGGCCCAGATGATCCAGCCTGACCGACTCCCTCAATAGCTGTCTCCATCAAAAGCCTACAAAGACAACAACTCAAAATCACTAAGATCGTTCAGCTCCACACACTGCCCCAGCCAGCACTTCAGTAAGCCTGGAAGATCAGCTTCTGTCTACAAACTTCTTAGGACATCTAAACAGCTGAGCACAAAAAGACTGAACATAAAAGGATTGTACTAACATTTTTAACCATTTTTCCATTCTGGTTCGGGCCCCAAACAGGTTTACTACGACCCAAATCAGCAGGAAGTCATTTTGCAGTGACGTCCCATGCCCAGAGGGTAGGGAGAGTGTTTCCCCCCCACCCCTTTTTGGTTATTTGAAGGATAACAGAAAACTTTGTTATTTAGGGGAAGAGAATACAAGATGTTAAATGGTCTTGATAAATGGGTTTTGGAGGTTAGACCCAAGGACTTCCCTCTTTTCCTTTTCTGTATCCTTCTTTCTCTCCTATGTAGGAGTGCACAGACTTGAGAAAAATGGGACATAGACATAGTATGGGAAGGACCAAAAAGAAGGAACAGATTATTGAATATGCCCTTGTACCTTTGTATATTGATACAAAATTAGTACTATATTTGGCTAAAGTGGCATTGACCATTGTATATTGTGCAAAATTAAGATTGTATTGGACTACATCGGTATTGATCTTTGTATATTGATGCAAAATTAAGATTATAGTTGGCCACAATGGTATTGACCCTTGTATATTGACGTAATATTAAGATTGTATTGGGCTACATAGGCATTGATCTTTGTATATTGATACAAAATTAAGAGAATATTTGGTCACATTGGAATAGATCTTTGTATATTGATACAAAATTAAAGGTAACGCTTCTTAAAGGTATTGTACCTGGAGATACTTAAAAATGAAATGTGAAGCTCTGGCCTCTTGATACCAACCGTCTTAAACCGTTTAGGATAGTTAAGAAATACAAACTCCTAGTCATGCAAGCATGTCACTTTGTTAGCTACTATGACAGTCTATCACAGATATTCTCTAAGCTACTCAGAAATCAAGTTGTTAAGAGACAAGCAACATTTGCTTATCTAAATACAAGAGATAGATAGGGCATTTTCAAAAACCCCAAGAGATCTGCAGAATATGGCATTCAAAGATGTTTTCTTAAATTAAGAATTTTTTTTGATATCGAGACATATCAGCTCCTGACAGCACTCCCTATTCTACTCCACGTAGAAGATGAGCATCGAAGAATCTCCAGTGTGAGATGGTTAAATTAGGCGCAAGCCTATCTCTTGGCATGAAAAACCCCTTGCTTCAACTGCAGACAGACTGCTATCCAAAAAGGACCAAACTTGGTAGCAGGGAAGTAGACAGCCTAGCTCTGCCAAGACAGCGTAGGTACGTCCTTCATAATCCCTGCTCTACAATCAATGTCTGTCAGAGAAACAGGACCAAAAGTCTGAAGATTGATTCTGTAACGTATGGAGAGAAAACAGGAACTGTCCAGGCAGCCACTGATATGTCATTTCTTAGTTTTGGATGATGCAGCCCCTGCACTTCCTACATAATCAGATATATTTATCCCTCTCAGGTCTCTGAGGTGGTTGAAGAATAGATAGCTAGAGTCTCATAGTTAAATTTTGAGTTGTTTAGGAATCAAGAGGGTGTTCTGGATCTAAGAAGATGTTTTTAATAGTGATGCAAGTTAGTATGAAACCTGAGTCAGATATAGAACTTTAAACTCATGGAGATGGTTAGATGGTAGAATGTTAAAGTCAGCGGCCAAATATGTATGAACTGGACATTGGGAATGTATGCTGGGCCATTTAACTCTCATAAATGTGGTGTATTTATTTCTGTTGTTTTGTATAGTATTTACTGTTATAAGAGAAGGAACCATTTGTTGGACTGAAAGGGGAAGCTGTTGGGGGGAAGGGGGTGGTAGGGTAGGACAGGAAAGGGGGAGTAGGGAAGGGATTGTGACTGAGGTGTAACTTGAAGAAATAAAAAAATAAAGTATAAAAAAAATCCCCCCAAAAAATAAGGTGGAGAAGTAATAAAGACAATTGACATTAAAAAAAAAAAAAGAAAAAGAGTTGCCATGGTCATGGTGTCTCTTCACAGCTATGAAACCCAAACTGAGGCAGTACCCAAGTTTAAAAAATGTATGTTTTAAAAACAATATTCAAAAAATATTTGCTCAATATTGTTTAATGGGAATGAAAATATCTGACCTTTTCTAATTGAAATTATGGGTTTCTTTCTAGTGTTTGAAATGAAATATCACATATATTGACTGTAATTTTAACAATTTAAATTATTTAGATTTTGTTGTTGTTGTTTTTGTTTTCAAGACAGGGTTTCTCTGTATAATAATTCTTGACTGTTCTGCTTTGTAGACTGGGCTGGTCTTGAATTAACAGAGATCTGCCTGCCTTTGCCTCCCATGTGCTGGTATCAAAAGCATTCACCACGATGCCAGCATTTATTTGGAATTTTAGAAATAGCATAACATTAGTTTGAGGATAAGCAGAGAAATTCAGTCAGAAGCTAAGAGAAGTCAGATTGAATCAGTCAGCTTAGAGAGGAATTTGAGCCCGAACAACTGTGTTGAACCAGCCAGCCAGAGTTCAGAAAGAGCTAGAAAACGTGAGCTTATTTGACAGTAAGCCTCTGAGAAGACAATTACATCTGTTGAATAAAAGTTATTTTTACAATACATGTTAGTTAAGGTTAAATGTAACTTGTGTGGATGTAGTTATCTTGGATTAAACATATATAAAATCTCTTTTTCTGGTGTACTTCCTACTTGTTTGTAGCTTATTTTCTTTGTAGTTTTCTTGAATGCTTTTCTTTCTTAAGACAGATGTCTTCAGAGTAATATTCAGTGGGTCAATTTTTAATTTCTATTTATCTATTTTTATGTGTAGATGTGTGCTTTGTGTGTATTATGTCTGTGTACCATGTGCAGGCCATCCTTGAGGAGATCAGAAGAGGTTACTGGATCTCCTGGAACTGGAGTTACAGATGGTTGTGAGTCACCATGTGGGTGCTGGGAATGGAACCCAGGTCTTCTGGAAGATCAGCCAGTGCTCTTAACCACTGAGCCATCTCTACATCCACCAACAGCCCAACTTTAAATGGAAATGAGCACTCATCTCCAGTGGCTAGCATTATGTCATGCATTATTTTACTTCAGAATATCAGCTTGGGCCCTGTTTCAGGCCATCAGTTGACTCACTCAAAATTGGGGGTTCTGGGTTTCTGTCATGCAACTTGCATAAGGTTTTGCAATACAAATAGGTCAAGGCCAGCTTGAGGGTGCTATCTATATTGATGGGAGTGAGACTCTCATTGAAAAGAGACACGACAGACACAGTTGTCCAATCAATGGTGTAACAGTGGAGTAAATATCTCCAAATTACTATAGCAGAGGATTTTACAGACATGTTCTTTTCCTGAGTTGGGTTCTTACCTTCTGGATACTAATCTACATGGATGTCCCTGGGTCATATTATATTACCACTTAAAACCCAAAAGGGTTGCCATTTCTCTACTTCAAAATACAAAACTGGTTCCCTTCTTGCCTTGAATCCTGTAGCTGTGAATCTTTGACTTACTGTCCTGGGTTGTTAGTAACTCTGCGGGATTCTCTTTGACCAATTACCCTGGCTATATGCTTCCTGTAAGGGAAATTCAGATTGCTCTGGTATTTAGAATCTGATTCTAACAAACTGATGATTTAAAGAGTAAAAGTGAATGCTTCTACCCTTCAATGAAGCTGCTAAGGTAATTTGTGTAAGACCGCATATATAATAAATGAGAATGAGAATTAAAATCCAAGCTACTAACTTTTAACACATGTGAATATAACTATTATGCTATGTGCCAAGTAACTTCACATGTGAGAAAACCTCACAATAAGTTTGTTGACTAGAAAAGATAACAAGACTCACTGCTTTGGCCTCACTTATTAGGTTCCATGTTTCACTTCTACCCAAAATTTAGTCTTTTTTAATTTACTGTTTTTTTGTTATAGATGCATGGCTTTCTGCTTTCCAGTCAGGATGGGCAAGTGCAAGACATCTACACTCAATAGGACATCCTATGAGGGCATGCCCATCAAAGAAGAACATCTAGCCATGGAGGAACATGACCTGCTAGGGATCTCAGTTGCTATAACAGAGTTGGCTACCAGAACTTCAAACATGAGCAAAAACTGTCTTGTCCAGTGAGAAAGCTGAGCTACCACCAAAATGTCTGGCAATGGCAAGGAAAATGACCTTATTCAACACCCCCATTCAATAGCAATTTCCTCTGAGTTGAAACACTTTTTTTTTCTGAGAGGAAGCTCCTAAGACTGTTGAAGGTCAGAAAAAGCACCAGACTCATAAGGCCCATTCCCCAGGGCATTAAAGACTTTCTTGGGAGAAAGTGTCTTTAGTGCAGCTGCCTGTAAATTGGGCAGGGAGACCCAGGGAGGGAGATTGTCATCCATCTGAGATTTATGGTGACACAACTATCTTGAGTCACTCATGGTCCCCTAGTAAACTCAATAAATATATCAATTCACTAAATTTGTTTTGTTGGTCTGTCATTAGTGCCCTATCTGGGGTGAATAAACATTTGTTTATGTTTTCCCAGGAAACATCACATAGAAACCCCTTCTCTGGGACATTTGTTTAAGAGAATAGAGTGGACTTTATTTTATACTCTCTTCCTTGACTTGGGACAGTCATTGGCAAGATCCTTATAGGTCTCCCCAGGAAAGCTCAATTGTAGAGTAGAAATATTTGGGAAAGTACTAAAAATGGTTGCTTAGGCTGGATGTAATGGGAGTTAGATTTCTTTAGTGAGTATGTGGGGGCTTCTGAAGGACAGTCTCTTTTTTTTTCAAGACAGGGCTTCTCTGTGTATCCTTGGCTGTCCTGGACTCACTTTGCAGACCAGGTTGGCCTTGAACTCACAGAGATCCAACCGGCCTCTCCCTCCCAAGTGCTGGAATTAAAAGTGTGTGCCACCATGCCCAGCCAGGACAGGCTCTTAAAAGGAGGCATGTGACTTGTGGGAAATACCTGGTTGATGGGGTGGTGTTAAACACTCTAAATGTTAATTAATTGGTCATGCTTGCTGTCTGTTATTTACATTGTCTCTTATTGGTTGAATAAAATACTGAGGCCTGAGATTGGGCAAAGACAGAGATAGGTGGGACTAAGGTATGCAGACCTCAGAGACAGAGAGTATCTTGGGAAGAAGAAGTTCGAAGAAGAAGCCAAGAGCAGGAAGGAGGAGGACATATGCCATGGGGTAGACAAAAGAAGGTCATTCCACGTGGCCTGGAACATTGGGATAGTGTGGAGAATAACAGTCCAAAGGGACGTATGTATATATGGGGTCATATTTGGGTAATATGAGAGAGAGATAGAGACAGACAGAGAGACAGAAAGAGAGAGAGAGAGACAGACACGGAGGTGCAAAGCAGATGTGCACCAACTACTGGTACTGAGGAAAAGGGAGGACTTGAAGCAGAAATGCACTAAACAGTCCTTAGGCCCCACCAGCCCTGAGGTGGTAAGAATCTGGCAGTCAGGCCTCAGCACATAAACTGAGACTAGCCAAGGAGACAGGAAGTGGAAGCCAAGAAAAGGCCATGGAAAGGGGCTCCTGACACAAGTAAGCTTGGGCTAGCACAAGAGGCGTGGCATAAGACCTGCTCAGAGAAAGTTTGTGACAACCAGATACTGAGGAGAGCTGTGGTGGGAACAGAGCAGCCTGAGGCTCTATCTGTCCCTGGGCTTTCAGCCACTAGGGGAGTGAGCAAGGGGTGAGGTGCTAGAGCTTCATGAAGAGACTGTGGCCTCAGGTAACAGACTGCGATTATCAGCTCCTAGACTGCATGAATACAGCTCACCCCTGAGGTGGCAAGCTCCAGCTGCCAGCGCCTGGGCTGTCACCCGAGTGTGAAAGCCTTGACACCAAGGACTAGGGTGCATAGCACAGCACAGCATCTTCCTCATGTAAGTTTGGCGGTCTCCAATGGCACTAGAGTCCTCAAGCTTAGGCAGAAGTGAGGCTGCTATAACAATGCCAGAGCCAGGTGACCACTGAGGGACTGCTATTGCAGTGTTCCTGCGGACAGACTGCTGACCAGTTGCCCTCAAAGGACCTGCGTTTGCGGATTGGTATCCTTTCTAAAGGGTTAGGGCTGGTTGGGTGGTAGGTGCTTAGAATTATTAACAAATATAGTTTAAAAGTTATGGTTACAGGATGTGGTAACACATGTCTTTAATTCCAACAGAGGCAGAGGTAGGTGGGTCTTTGAGTTTAAGGCCACCTTTATCTACAAAGTGAGTTTCAGGCCAGTCATCATGGGTATGTAATGAAAACTTGTCTAAAAAGCAAAATAAAACATAACAAAACAAATGATGATTTGGTATTGCAATGAATGAGTAGTGATGAAATTTAAATATATAAATTTACATAAGAGGCTTAAGCTATTACTGTTTAGTGTAGAGAAACAGAGAAGGACAGAACTAACTTGTCTTGAGTATTAACTGCATTTACATTGAAAACGGGAAAATATGTTTCTTATGGAGTAGTAGTGGGTTCTGTAGAACAGAACATAGTCACCTATGTTGACTAAAAAAAGAGATCATTTCTCTTTAGAGTTCTACTCAGAAAGGTGAAATAACCCCCAAAGAGAACTGGTCTACCTGATTTACTCTTCAGGAGGAAATATAAGTGACCAACTGAAGGAAAACAGAGCCGTGCCCCTTCAAAATGGGAGTGTCTTTAGAAATATGGTGGAGCTATCTATTCTTCAACCACCTCAGAGACCTGAGAGGGATAAATATATCTGATTATATAGAACGTGCAGGGCCCGCAGCTTCCAAAACTAAGAAATGACATACCAGTGGCTGCCTGGACAGTTCCCATTTTCTCTCCATACATTACAGCATCAATCTTCAGCCATTTGGCCCCATTTCTCTGACAGACATTGATTGTAGAGCAGGAACTATGAAGGACTTACCTACCCTGTCTTGGCAGAGCTAGGCTGTCAACTTACCTGTTTCCAAGTTTTGTCCTTTTTGCACAGCATTCTGTCTACAGTTGAAGAAAGGGGTTTTTCTTGCCAAGAGATAGGCTTGCCACTAATTTGACCATCTCACACTGGAGATTCTTCAATGCTCATCTTCTACGTGGAGTAGAATAGGGGCTGCTGTCAGGAGCTGACATGTCTCGATATCAAAAAAATCTTAAGAAAACATCTTTGAATGCCATATTCTGCAGATCTCTTGTTTTTGAAGATAGCTAGAGTCTCATAGTTAAATTTTGAGTTGTTTAGGAATCAAGAGGGTGTTATGGATCTAAGAAGATGTTTTTAAAATTGTGAGGCAAGTTAGTATGAAAGCTGAGTTAGATATAGAACTTTAAACTCATGGAGATGGTCAGATAGTAGAATGTTAAAGTCAGGTGCCAAATACATATGGACTGGACATTGGGACTGTATGCTAAGCCATATAACTCTCATAATTGTGGCCTATTTATTTCTGTTGTTTTGTATTGTATTTATTGTTATAAGAGAAAGAACCATTATTTGGACTGAAAGGGGGAGCTGTTGGGGGGTAAAAGATATACTTTAAAAAAAAGGGTAGAGGATGAGGGGTTGAGGGGGAAGAGGGTGGAAGCGTGGGACAGGCGGGGGGAGTAGGGAGGGGATTGTGATTGAGATGTAACTTGAAGAAATAAAAAATAAATTATTAAAAAAAAGAAATATGGTGGAGCAAGATGTCAGCTTTGAATATCAGCCAGAGTTGACTCTAGACATTAGTTGTAGCTAGAAGCAACTGTGGTGCCAGACAGATGTTTCCTGTCCTGGTTTATACTTCTCCCCACTTTAAGCCTGGATGAGGAAGAAGCAGCCTAATGGTGAATAAGGAAGACTAGAAGCATCAAGGAGGGACTGAAACAGAACTAATCAGACAGACTCCTGATACCAAAAATCATGTTCTTAGCAGATAGGTTGCAAATTTAAATAAAATTCAGAATTTTCCTCTTATTTTGGAACATTTGGAATACTGCATTCTAAACAGGTATACTGGGAAGGTGTATATTGTTCTGGATTTTTCTTGAAGGACTAATTCCTCTACATGGGCAATGAGAAAGGAAAATTTACTTTTGTTTGTTATGACAGTTTATTTTCAAAAGATTTATGGTTATTTTATGTGTATGAGTGTTTATCCCTTATGCATATATGCATGTGTACCACACATGTGCCTGGTACCTATGGAAGCCAGAAGAGGGTGTTGGATTCCCTGGAACTGTAGTTATAGATGGTTGTGGGGTACCATGTGAATCCTCTACAAGAGTAGTAAGTGCTCTTAAGCACTGAGCCAGCTCTCCAGCCACCATTTCTCCTTTTTTTTTAACTTTTAAAAATAAAGTTTATGGGGCTTGGAGAGATGACTCTGTGGTTAAGAAAACTTGATGCTCTCATAGAGGATCTGGCTTTAATTTTCAGCACCCATGTTGTAGTTCACAATCATCTTTAATTATAGTTCCAGAGGATCTTATGCCCTCTTCTGATCTCTGTGGGCACCAGGCACAACATGGTACATAAAAATACATGCAAGCAAAACACACGTAAAATAAAAGAGATTTTGGAATTTATATTTGTGTGTGTGTACATGTGTGCATATGTGTGTGCATACACACATGCATACTGCAGCATGTGTGTGGATGTAAGAAAATAATTTGTAAGAGTCAGTGTGTACTTGGTTTTGACCTCAGGTCATCAGGCTTGGCATTAAGCCATCTTTCAAATCTGTGATGGATGATCTTGATTGTCAACTTGATAGGATCTAGGATCACCTATGAGAAAAGTCTCTGTGCATGCCCGCGAAGGATTATCTAGAACAGATTAATTGCCAGTGCCATTCCACGGGAGTCCCACACTGAGTAAAAAGGAGAAAGATGCTGATTACCAGGCATTTATCATTTTCTGCTTCTTGACTGTGAGTCCAATGTGATCAATTGCTTCAAGCTCTTGCCACCCTGACTTCCCTGGTAAAAACTCCTCCTTTTAAAAATTCTTACTTTGTCACAACCACAAGACAAACAATTAATACTGGTTATAGTGTTTGAGGTTGTATTTTCTTGTTATTTACAAGGGTTCTAATAACATGCCGAATGCACAGATTAAACATCAATTATATGTAAAATGAATTTCCTAAAGTCATGTCTTCCTTTAAATTCTAGCTCTCTATGCAAGCTGCTGGGGGAAGAAATACCAGAAATGGTCCTACCTATCTGTGGACCCAACAATCTACAATAACAGTCTGCATGACAAGATGTGCCCATTGGTTCAATAGTGAAATTACTGTTATGGGAATAACCAACCATGTTCTGATTGGACTTGAGGCCCACTCCACAGGAGAAAACTCATGTCTGGTATTGGTACTGTAAACCTGATCAAAAGCACATGCCTGGGTAAGTCATACCCTAGAGCAAAGCTTGCTACTGTTGTTTTGATAAATGGGTTAGTGTAATCTACCCTCTGAATACTTATGTTTATCCCCATAGATTAGTACCAAATTCTTCTGCCAACATTAGATGTGTAGCCTGGCCCTCTCAGACCACAGAGTATCAATTTCTGAGTGCCAATTCTGTGGAAACATTTCCCTAGGCAGTTGCTTTTGAGGAACAGTAAACCCCTTTAGCTTAAACTTTTTCCCTTAAGTGAACTTAGATCTTTGCAAGATGGATCCTCTTCTGAGGGAGCAGAGTTTTGCTGTCAGGGGACTTTCCCCATTCTACAAAGGTAATGAAGAAAGTTTCTATAAAATGGTGGTAAAATCTTCATCAGTTACATCTTTTTGGCACTAGCCTGAATACCCTGCCTTGAAATTTCCTCTGCCAAACACATCAGTCCTTTGCCTTCAAATATAACCCCATCTAAGCTTTCAGGACACAAGCAGAATGTAACCAGCTTCTTGGCTAAAATACTACATAAATGACCATATACCAGTTCAAGATAAAGCTCCTGTTTCCTATGTAAACCCATAGGAGCCTGATCTCCACTATCTTTCTCCCCATGTGGCTGTCTTCCACATTCCCCCTAGAAAGACCCATTAAACTTAGCTTCTAATGGTCAACAACTTCTCCAGGCCCACATAGTGAATGCTTCTACAGTCCTCCATAAATTAATTTCAAGGCTTAAAAGTCACATAGACAAGTTCATCATAGAAACAGGCTCATTCCTCAGAAACAAAGCCTGTCTTAGTTTCCTGTTGCTGTTAGAAAACACATTGACAAAGCAAATAGAAGAGTGTGATGGTTAGTTAAAATTATCAACTTGGCACAATCTAGGCACAATTCATCATGGTCTTTTAACTGTAGTTAATCAAACTAAGAAAATCCTTCATAGGCATGTCCACAAGTTAACCACTATAGACGATTCCTCATTGAAATTCTTTTCTCAGATGATTCTAGGAAATGTTAAGTTGACAATTAATACTAACCATCACAAAGGACACAATGTCAAACTTCCTTCTCAATGCTTATGCTGATACCCATAGATTACTGTTGCTCTCAGTCTCTATTAGAGAAGTTCCTTTTTGCAGAGCCAGAAGATGAGGAATGATGCTTTCTGCATATGACATTGATGACTTCATAGCTCTGGTTACCTACCCAAGACTTTCACAAGATTGGACCTGCCACTATTTCACAAGGCCCCAACACTCACTGAAAGACTATATATAATTACTGGTTATCAGGGAGGGGGTTCTATTTTCTTTAGTGGTGTATCCACTGGTAAGTTCCCCATGTTCCACTTATAACTCCTGACTCAATGCTCATGTAAGCAACAAAAATTAAATGAAGTATGTGAAGAAACCAAAAAAACAAACGAAAAACCAGACATCAAGGTAGGGTGTTTGTTGGGAAGAAGAAAGGTATCAGTGGAGAGAGTGGGCAAGTAAAATGGCCAAATTCAGTATACACATATATGAAATTGTCAATGAATATACATACATACATTCTATCTTCCTCAGCTTACTAGAAAAGACATCTAATAGTAATAAGAAAGAATTGTATTGTAACATTAGAAAGAGTACTAAGAATGATTTCTAAGGGTTTTTTGCAGAGAGTCAAACAGGATATCATATTCTAACTTTCTTAAGAGATAGTTAAATTTTAGTTCTTATAAAGGAATCAAGTCACATGCTTTATCCTTGTCAACAGAGCTATGGAAAAGAAATATCTTTTTGTATCTAAATTTCTTTTAGACATTTTAAATTTAAATTTTTATATTTTTTATTATTTCATAGATGAGATTTGAATTTATATCATTTTCTCCCCTCCTTCTCTCTGCTCCAACATTTCCTGTGTCTCATTTATTCCTTCTCAAGTTCATGGCCTCTTCTTTTGTATTGTTTTACATGTACACACCCCTACACCTTAATAGGCCCATTTAGCTTTTATTGTTTAAGGATGACTACCCATGGATGAAGAGTTACAGGCATTCAATGCCTGAGAGGGGGGAATCAGTCTTCTCCAGGGATGAGGCCCCTCCTGAGATAGGTTATCTAATTCTAGTGGTCAGTCATAGAAGACTTTGTAGCTGGACTTTTGGCTACTTTCTTGGTTTCCTTTTCTAACATACCTACAACACCCCATCCCTTCAAATGCCCCAACATTAAGTAGGAGAAAAAGGTTAGAGGGGAAAGGGGGCATCTATATATTATACTACTTCCTGTTATGAGGGGCATTGAGTTCCTTGGGGCACGTTTGATCCTCATCGTCAGGCTATCTCCAACTAGCAATCCAGCAATTCAGCAAACAGCAGCAGCAACAGGAGCAGCAGCAGAAGTAGGGGAGCAGTAGCCACTGCCTCTCTTGGGGCTCTGCAGTTATATACCCTCTGAAGAGTCCACATAATTCCAAATGTAAACTATCCTCAGCTGGCAAAATTATGCCCTTGCTAAAGCATGAGGCAAATCATAGTCAGCTGCTGTGTACAATCCGAGGCCGTCCCATTTCCCACATCTGTGATCAAAACAAAAATGTATCCACATAACATTTCTGTGTTTTTAATGAAACCAAAAGTTTTCACTACACTGTTAACTTTCTGTTTTAAACTATTAATCATGCTTTGTTTAATGAGAAACTATAAACAGAGACATTTTCAACAAACTAAATGCTTTTTCAGATAAATGGCCAAGGGTTTCAGGAGACATCTCCTGATCAATTCTAATTTTTAAAAGTTTTGATGGTATCCACAGATTTTCATTTCCTGTAGAAACAAACAAAACCATGTTCCCAACATAAACCTATTGTAGGCTCCAATTCTGTTAGCACATCCTTGTAGTATATAGGCTAAATTCCACAGTTTTTTCTATAACCCAGTATCTCTTGGATGCTGTTGTTTCTTTTTCACTAACATTTAGAAAGTTTAAAGTTAATTAAAGAAATATTTATTCTATCCCTGTGAGTCTTTATGCTGCTTCTTCTTTTTCTTTTTTTCCTCATTATTTTTTATTTCTTCTAGTTACATCTCAATTTCAATCCCCTCCCTACTCCCCCCTCAGTCCCCTCCTCCCACCCTCTTCCGCCTCAACCCACCCATCCCCTTCCTTTTTAAAAAAAGTTTAAGGTATATCTTTTTCTCCCCAACAGCTTCCCCTTTCAGTCCAACAAATGGCTCTTTCTCCTATAATAATAAATACAATATAAAACAACAGAGGTAATTAAGCCACAATTATGAGAGTTATATGGCTTAGCATACATTCACAATGTCCAGTCCATATGTATTTGGCACCTGACTTTAATGTTCTACTATCTAACCATCTCCATGAGTTTAAAGTTCTATATCTAACCCAGTCTTCATACTAACTTGCATCACAATTTTAAAAATATCTTCTTAGATCCAGAACACTCTCTTGATTACTAAACAACTCAAAATTTAATTATGAGACTATAGCTATCTATTCTTCAATCACCTCAGAGACCTGAGAGGGATAAAAATATCTGATTATATAGGAAGTGCAGGGCCCGCAGCTTCCAAAACTAAGAAATGACATACCAGCAGCTGCCTGGACAGTTCCTATTTTATCTCCATTCATTACAGCATCGATCTTCAGTTGTTCGGTCCCGTTTCTCTGATGGACATTGATTGTAGAGCAGGAATTATGAAGGACTTGCCTACCTTGTCTTGGCAGAGCTAGGTTGTTGACTTACCTGCTTCCAAGTTTTGTCCTTTTTGGACAGCATTCTGTCTATAGTTGGAGCAAGGGGTTTTTCCTGCTAAAATAGGCTTGCCACTAATTCAATCATCTCCCACTGGAGATTCTTCGATGCTCATCTTCTACTTGGAGCAGAATAGGGTGTGCTGTCAGGAGTTGACATGTCTCAATATATAAAAAAAAATCTAAAGTTAAGAGAACATCTTTGAATGCCATATTCTGCAAATCTCTTGAGGTTTGTGAAGAGGCCCTTTCTATCTCTTATATTAGGATAAGCAAATGTTGCTTGTCTCTTAGCAACTTGATTTCTGAATAGCTTAGAAAATAACTATAGTAGACTGTCATAGTACCTAACAAAATGCCAGGCTTGCAAGACTGTTGGTTTGCATTTCTTATCCTAAACAGTTTATGACAATTAGTAGCAAAAGATCAAAATTTCACATTTCATTTTTTCCCTTTACCCCCTGACCCTTCCATCCCACTTCTCTGGAGTGGAGTGTTCCTATATAACAGTCCCTCATCCCAGTTAAGAAGTCGTATGAGGGCCAAGTGCCTCCTCATTCATTGGGGGGTCTACGAGGCAGTACCACCAGTGAAAAGTGTCTCATTGTCCGGGAGAGAGAACTAAAAAACAAACAAACAAATAAGCCAACAAATAGATAAAAAAGAATACAAAAAAATAAAAATAAAAATAAAAGAATAAAAAATAAAAAGTCTATGTCCATGTTCCCTTTGGTACGTTGGTTGTAGTATTGATATCCTCTACTATATAGCTAAAATCCTACTATAAGTGAATAGATGCCATATGCATCATTCTGAGTCTGGGTTAGCTCACTCAGGATGAGCTTTTCTAGTTCCATCCATTTGGCTGCAAATTGTGTAATGTCATTGTTCCTGATAGCTGAATAATATTCCATTGTGTAGATGTACCACATTTTTTAACCCATTCTTGGGTTGAGGTATATCTGGGTTGTTTCCAGTTTCTAGCTATTACAAATAAGGCTGCTATGAACATAGATGAGGAAACTTCCTTATGATTCTGTGAGGAGACATTTGGGTGTATACCCAGAAGTGCTATGGCTGGGTGCTGAGGCAAACTATTCCAAGTTTTCTAAGATATCGCCAGACTGACCTCCATAGTGGTTGCACAAGCCTGAACTCCCACCAGCAATGGAGTAGGGTTCCCCTTTCTCCACACCCTCACCAGCATGTGCTGTCATTTGAGCTTTTGATCTTAGCCATTCTGACAGGTGTGAGATGGAATCTCAGAGTCGTCTTGAGTTGCATTTCTCTGATGATTAAGGATGTTGAGCATTTCGCAGGTGTCTCTCAGCCATTAGGGATTCCTCTTTTGTGAATTCTCTATTTAGCTCCATCCCCCATTTTTGATTGGATTATTTGGTTTCTTGGCATTTAGTTTCTTGAGTTCTTTGTAGATTTTTGATATTAGCCCTCTGTCAGATGTGGGGTTGGTGAAGAATTTCTCCCAGTCTGTAGGCTGCCGTTTTGTTCGAATGACAGTGTCTTATGCCTTACAGAAGCTTTTCAGTTTCATGAGGTCCCATTTATTGATTGTTGATCTCAGGTCCTGAGCTGTTGGTGTTCTGTTCAGGAAGTTGTCACCTGTGCCAATGAGTTCGAGGGTTTCTCCCACTTTTTCTTCTAGTAGATTTAGTGTGACCGGCCTTATGTTAAGGTCTTTGATCCACTTGGACTGAAGTTTTGTACAAGGTGATAAGTATGGGTCTAATTTCATTGTTTTACTAGTGGACATCCAGTTGGACCAGCACTATTTGTTGACGATGCTGTCCTTCTTCCATTGTGCCGTTTTGGCTTCTTTGTCAAAAATTAGGTGGCCATAAGTGTGTGGGTCTATTTCTGGTTCTTCAATTCAATTCCATTGATCTACTGGTCTGCTTCTGTACTAACACCATGCTGTTTTTAGTACTATTGCTCTGTAGTACAGCTTGAAATCTGGGATGGTGATACCTCCAGATGTTTTTTTATTGTACAGGATTGAATTAGCTATTCTGGGCTTTTTGTTGTTCCATATGAAATTGAGAATAGCTCTTTCCAAGTTTATAAAAAATTGTGTTGGTATTTTAATAGGAATTGCATTGAATCTATATATTGCTTTGGTAGGATAGACATTTTTATTATGTTGATCCTACCTATCCATGAGCATGGGAGATCTTTCCATCTTCTAAAGGCCTCTTCCATTTCTTTCTTCAAGGGCTTGAAGTTCTTGATGTACAGGTCCTTTACTTGCTTGGTTAAGGTTACCCCCAGGTAGTTTTTATTGTTTGTGGCTATTGTGAAGCAGGTTGTTTCCCTTATTTCTTTCTTAGCCCATTTGTTTGTTGTATAAAGAAGGGCTTCTGATATTTTTGAATTAATCTTGTATCGGCCAATTTGCTGAAGGTGTTTATCAGCTGTAAGAGTTCTCTGGTGGAATTTTTGGGGTCGCTTATGTATACTATCATATCATTTGCAAATAGGGATAATTTGACTTCTTTGTTTCCAATATTTATCCCCTTGATCTCCCTTTGTTGTCTTATTGCTCTAGCAAGAACTTCAAGTACTATATTGAAGAGATATGGTGAAAGTGGACATCTTTGTCTTGTCCCTGAGTTTAGAGGAAATGCTTCAAGTTTCTCTACATTTAATTTGATGTTGGCCACTGGCCTGCTGTATATTGCCTTTATTATTTCTAGGTACGGTCCTTGTATGACCGTTCTCTCCAGAACTTTTAGCATGAAAGGGTGTTGGATTTTGTCAAATGCTTTTTATGCATCTATCGAGATTATCATGTGGTTTTTTTCTTTCATCTTGCTTATATAGTGAATTACATTGATAGACTTTCGTATGTTGAACCATCCCTGCATTCCTGGGATGAAGCCTACTTGATCATGATGTATGATACTTTTGATGTGTTCTTGAATTCTGTTTGCTAGTATTTTATTAAGTATTTTTGCATCTATGTTCATGAGGGAGATTGGTCTGAAGTTCTCTTTCTTTGTTGGGTCTTTGTGTGGTTTAGGAATCAGGGTGATTTTGACCTCGTAGAATGAGCTTGGCAATGTTCTTTCAGATTCTATTTGGTGAAAGAGTTTGAAAAGTATTGGTGTTAGCTCCTCTTTGAAGGTCCGTTAGAATTCTGTGCTAAAGCCATCTGGCCCTGGGCTTTTTTTTTTTTGGTTGGGAGATTTTTAATGACTGTTTCTATTTCCTTAGGGGTTATAGGGCTGTTTAATCTGTTTATCTGATCTTGATTTAGCTTCGGTAGGTGGAATCTATCAAGAAAATTATCCATTTCACTTAAGTTTTCAAATTTGGTGGAGTATAGATTTTTAAAATAGGATCCAAATATTCTCTGGATTTCCTCCATGTCTGTTGTTATTTCTCCCTTTTCATTTCTGATTTTGTTGATTTGGGTTTTTTTCCTTCTGCCTTTTAGTTAATTTGGCTAAGAGTCTGTCTATTTTGATTTTCTTGAAGAACCAACTCTTGGTTTCATTGATTCTTTGTATTGTGCTTTTTGTTTGTAAGTTGTTGATTTCAGCTCTAAGTTTGATGATCTCCTGCTTTCTAGTCCTCTTGGGAGTGTTTGCTTCTTTTTTTTTCCAATTCACCCAGTTTAGCTGTTAATTCGCTAATATGAACTGTCACAATTTTCTTTTTGAAGGCACTTAGTGCTAGAAATTTTCCTCGTAGCACATCTTTCATTGTGTCCCATAGGTTTGGGTATGTTGTGTCTTCATTTTCGTTGGATTTTAAGAAGTCTTTGATTTCCTTCTTTATTTCTTCCCTGACCCAGTTGTCATCTAGTAAAGAGTTGTTCAATTTCCATGTGTGTGTAGATTTTCTGTTGATTCTCTTGCTATTGAAGTCCAGCTTTATTCCATGGTGGTCTGATAAGATAGAAGAGGTTATTTCAATTTTCTTGTATCTGTTGAGGCTATCTTTGTGTCCAACTATATGGTAGATTTTGGAGAATGTTCTGTGCAGTGCTGAGAAGAAGGTGTATTCTTTTGTGTTTGGGTGAAACGTTCTGTAGATATCTGTGAGGTCCATTTGGTTCATGATCTCTGTTAGACTCATTATTTCTCTGTTTGGTTTCTGTCTTGATGATCTGTCCATAGTTGTGAGTGGGGTGTTGAAGTCTCCCACTACTAAAGTGTTTGGATCGATGTGCAATTTAAGTTTTAGAAGTGTTTCTTTTATAAATGTAAGCGCCTTTGTATTTGGGGCATAGATTTTCAATATTGAGATGTCTTCTTGATGAATATTTCCCTTAACGAGTATGTAATGCCTTTCTATGCCTTTTTTATTAACTTCAATTGGAAGTCTATTTTGTTTGATATTAGGGTGGCTACTCCAGCTTGTTTCCTGGGTCCATTTGCTGGGAAGACCTTTTCCCAGCCCTTTACTCTGAAATAGTGCCTACCTTCAATAGTGAGATGTTTCTTGTATGCAGCAAAAAGATGGGTCTTGTTTACGGATACAGTCTGTAAGTCTGTGTCTTTTTATTGGTGAGTTGAGTCCATTGATGTTGATGGATATTAGTGACCAGGGGTTGTTATTTCCCATTATTTTGGTACAGGTGGTTGTTTTGTGCTTCTTTTTGTTTAGTTGCTGTGGAGATTTCTATTTCCTCTGTTTTCTTGGGTGTAGTTATCTTCTCTGGGTTGGAATTTTCTTTCTAGGATCATCTGTAGGGCTGGGTTTGTGGGTAGATAGTCTTTAAATTTGATTTTGTCATGGAATATCTTGTTTTCTCCATCTATGTTGATAGAGAGTTTTGCTGGGTATAGTAGTCTGGCTAGACACCTATGTTCTCTCAGGTCTTGTAGGACATCTGTCCAGGCCCTTCTAGCTTTTAAAGTTTCTGAGGAGCAGTCAGGTATAATTCTGGTGGGTCTGCCATTGTATGTGACTTGGCCTTTTTCTCTTACAGCTTTTAATATTCTTTCTTTGTTCTCTACATTTGGAGTTTCAATTATTATGTGGCAAGAGGAGTTTCTTTTCTGATCTAATCTGTTTGCTGTTTTGTAAGCCTCTTGGATTTTTATTGGCATCTCTTTCTTTAGGTTTGGGAAGTTTTCTTCTATGATTTTGTTGAAGATATTTCCTGGACCATGGAGTCGGGAGTCTTCTCTTTCCTCTATGCCTATAATTCTTAGGTTCCATCTTTCCATTGAGTCATTGATTTCTTGGATGTTGTTGGTGAGAGATTTTTTTAGCTTTCTCATTTTTTTTTGGATGTTGTATTGATTTCTTCCACCGAATCTTCCATGTCTGAGACCCTGTCTTCCATCTCTTGAATACTATTTTTGGTACTCAAATCCATAGTTCCTGTTCTCTTCCCTTGATTCTCCATTTCCATTTTTACTCTGACTGTGTTTTCTTTATTGTTTCCATTTCCAGTTTCATGTCTTGAATGATTTTATTTGTTTTGTACATTTCCTGCTCCAATTTGCTTGTTGTTGCCTGGAAGTCTTCTATTTCCCTCTCTTTTTCTTGTTCAAGTTAAGCCACCTTTTTCTGAAGTTCTCTAATGGTGTTATCGATTACTTTCATATGTGCAGTTGTGGCTTCTTTGAATTCCTTCATAGATTTAAGTTCTTCTTGAAGGGACTCTATCATTTTCCATAATGTAGAATTGTTATCTTTTTCATGTGTTTCAGTTGTGGTGATGTGATCCAGGTTGGCTGAAATGGCATCACTTTCTTTTGTTGGAGTCCTTCCGCCCTGAATCCTGCTTTTTATGGGGCCTTTGGCCATTTGGAAGTCTTAGCTGTCTGTTCCTGTTGTCTTCTAGGCTTGGATCCGAAGGGGGCGCTTTGGTGTAGCAGTCGAATTGCCTGACTCCACTCCTGTATAGTTTGTTTTTCTGCCCCGCCTCTTGGGGGGAGACTTCACTTTTCCAGGGGGTGGAGCTGTATACACTTAAGCTCTGGCTCCCCTCCGGAAGTGTCCATAGTAGCAAAAGAGTCCAATGATAATGGTAAAGACTTCACAGTTTGCCCAGGGTAGAATCCTGTGGTGGGTAAATCTGCCTTCCCTCCCTGGAGCTGGCTGTGGAAACTGGCAGGTGGCGTCCGGATCGACCAAGTTCCAGTACACTGCAGTGGGTCGCAATCTACAACCTGATGGGTACTCTGCAGCTGAGCCATGCGCACTTCCACAGGTCCGCATCCCTTTCCCAGATAGCCAGATTGTCTGTGCGAGACCTGGGGCGGCCCAGCATGCTGAAGAGTATCCCAGTGTGGGGTGTGAATCTGCTGCTGGGTATTAAATTGGAACTTACCCGGCGTGTCTCTCCTGGTGGGGAGGGGAATCCCTATTCCCATATTCAGCGGCTTCCATGCATGTCCGAATGTGGGAGGGAGTGTCCTTCCCAGGGTCTTTTAGTGGTCCCTGGGTAGTTGGGTGAGACCCAGGGGGGGTCGAGTCTCTCAGATTTTTTTGTACAGCACCTTATAACATTGGCGGTTTTGTGTCTGTTTTCCCCAAGATTAAAATGCGTCCGCACGGGTCGCCGCCATCTTGGATCCTCCTTCTTCTTTTTTTTTTTGTTTGGTTTTTCGAGACAAGGTTTCTCTGTGTAGCCCTGGCTGTCCTGGACTCACTTTATAGACCAGGCTGGCCTTGAACTCACAAAGATCCGCCTGCCTCTGCCTCCCAAGTGCTGGGATTAAAGGCGTGCGCCACCACCACCCAGCCTTCTTTTTCTTAATAAGCATTTCTTTTAAAGTGAGATTAGATCTTTCTTCAACTGCTCATCCTGTAGGATTGTGTGGTATATACATAATATGCTTTATATTGTAATAGGCAAAGTATTACTTCATCTTATTGGAACATGTAGGGACACTGCTAGTCTTAATTTGTGCAGGTATCCCCATAATAGCCATTACTTCTAATAAATATATAATTACAGCATCAGCCTTTTCAAAACTCAAAGAAGGTAGCCATTGAAAACCTGAATATGTATCAATGGTATGGTTTACAAACTTTAGTTTTCCAAATTCTACAAAATGAAACACATCTGTCTACCAGATTTTTTATTTTTTATTTTTTGGTACTCTTGGTGGGTAATGTAGTTTCTTTATACAAAGAACAAGTAGGATGTTTTCTTATACTTTCCTTGACTTGTTGCCAGATGACAGAAAATTTTTTCTTTAAGCCTTTACTGTTAACATTTTTCCTGAAAAATGTGAGGCTTATAACACATTTCCTATTAATAACTGGTCAATTTCTTCATTTCCTTGTGCTAATGGACCTGACAAGCCTGTATGAGACTGAATATGGTTGATATTCATTGGATAGGTTCTATTTCTGATTGCCTGTTGCAGTTGGATAAATGACAAGGTTAATCCTGAATTATCAAGGATAAATTTAGCCAGTTTCTATATGCAAAACAAGTCTTTCTGTAATTTGAGAGTCAGTATTTATTTTAAGAAATACAGGAAAATCTAAGAATACCATAGGGCTTGCATGCAAGTCTGATTTTTGAACTGAAGTTTATGGACTTTGAATTACTTTATTTTGTCTGACTTATAGCTTGCCATTCCCAATTTATTTGCATAAGTACAGAATGTAGGTGGTTCTGGAATTGGTGTTCCCTTTTCAATACATGGGAATATCGAATTAGATCTTCTTATAATCTAAAGATGCTTGCTTTTAGGATATTTGTTAAATTCTCCCAAAAACTTACTACAAGGACTTTGCTAATCTTCATTGATTGCCCATAATGACATAATCTCAGCATTAGTATAAGGTACTACAGTTTCGGCTGGGTCTGTTCCTGACAATTGACATAGTCTTATTTTATCTTTTTTTTTTTTTTTTTGGTTTTTCGAGACAAGGTTTCTCTGTGTAGCCCTGGCTGTCCTGGACTCACTTTGTAGACCAGGCTGGCCTTGAACTCGCAAAGATCCGCCTGCCTCTGCCTCCCAAGTGCTGGGATTAAAGGCGTGCGCCACCACTGCCCGGCTGTTATTTTATCTTTTATGATTAAATCAGAAAGCTTTTCTATGTAAGTTTCTAAATTTTTTTACTTTGTGTGCTAAGAAAATCCATTAAATAATACTATCTTCCCTTTGCATAATGAGCCCAGTAGGAGAATGAATTGAAAGCAAATAACCAAAACACAATCAATTTTGGGATCTATTTGATCCTCATATATATCTTGCAGTCTCTGTTGTACCAGAGTTAACTCACTCTCTGCTTCAGCGCTTAGTCATTTTGGACTGTTTTAAGTTAAAATTTCCTTGCAATGTTAGAAACAAATTACTAATTCATGAGTAGCTAATCCAATGGTAGGCTGTTAGCCAATTAATATCTTCCATTAATTTTTTTTGAAAATCATTAAGAATTTGCAACTGGTCTCTTCATATCTGTACCTTTTGTGGTTGAAAAATTTCTGACTTATAACTCAAATAACTAATAGAATCTCCTCCTTATATTTTTTCAGGAGTAATCTGTAACCCCCAGAGTGGCAGAATTTTTTGTTTTCTTAAACATTTTCTCTAAAGTATCTGCATCAGAATCAGCCAACAAAATATCATCCAAATAATGGTAAATAATGGGCTGAGGAAATTCCTATGAATTATTTCTAGCAGTTGTTGCACAAAATTTTGACATAAAGTTAGACTATTCAACATAACTTGTGGTATAACTTTCTAATGATATCTTTTTACTGGTCCACCATTATTATAAGTAGATACTAAGAAATCAAACCTTTCCCTATCCTCCTCATTCAAAGGGATTGGGAAAAACATTTTAAAAATTACTATCATAAGCCATGACTTGGGTAATAAAGAAGGTTTAGGTTTTCCAGGCTGCAATGAACCCACTGAATTACTCTATTCACTGCTCTTAAATCTTTATACATCCTCCATTTTCCTGATTTTTTTTCATTTTAAAACAAACATGGGAATTCCATGGGTTGGTAGACTCTTCTATATGTTGACATCCAGCTGCTCTTGTCTAAGCTGTTCATGTGCCTGTATTTTTCCTTAGTAATTGGCCACTACTCTACCCCCATACAAGTCTGTCAGTCAACCATTTTAGGGGTATAGCCATTGCTATTTCAGCAGTAGCCCCCCTTTATAAATTTGGAAACTCAATCTCTGTGATATCCTGTGTTTGAACAATTGACACAGCCTGAGCTTGTTTTTATGACATATATCAATACCTTCCCCAGTGGCATCTACCATTCACCCTTAATTTCATCATGAGCTGTCTCTGGGATTACAGGAATGTTAATCTAAGTACCCTACTGTTGTAAGAGACCCCTTCCCCATAAGTTTATGGGTATGTCAGCCATACTACAAGACTTTTTGTGTTTTCTAGAGTTGCATATAATTCTAGACTGTGTTACTACTGGTCTTGGAATTTCTATAATTGCCATGTATTACTCAAGGCCTTGTCTCTTATTTCCTTTGATTGTCACAAGATTTAGTAGCATTTCTTTTGGCTATATCTTTATCTGCAGAAAAGTGGCTAGACCTACAGTTCATTTCTATCCTGTTCCATACAATTGTTCCTTATAAAGGCTCATCTGAGTTTATAACAATTCAACATGTAATTCAGCTTGGTCTCATTATTTCTGTACCTATGGTAAGAGAATACTGTATGTTGGACTTTAATGTTCTTTTGCTTTCTTACATAGATATTTCCTCCTTTCTTACCCAGATATGCATTGTTCTTATATGTCCTCTAGGTTTTGCATTTTAAAGTATGATGGCTAATTGTGATTATCTACCAGAATAAAGCAACTTGTAAAGAGTTTCAGGACAGCTTGGTCTACATAGTGATAGCCCATCTTAAAAAGAAAGAAAGAAAGAAAAGAAAGAAAGAAAGAAACTTGTATGGTAATTATAAGGTACAGCTTTGAGTGTATATTAGGGGATTCCAGAGAGGATTAATTGAGGGTTGGAAGACCTATCTTGAGTGTAAGCTGCACTATCCTATGGTCTGGGAATCTGCTGAGTAAAAAGTGAAAGAAAAAAGGCCAGCTCACTGACAGAATTCTCCTTACTCTGCTTTCTGGTTCATTCAAATGTAAGCAAGCAACTTCATTTTCCTGCTATTTCCACTGCTTTCCCTGCCACAGTGTGCTGCTATATCCTTTCCCACCATGAACCAAAATAAAACCTTCTCTCTTAAGTTGCTTCCTTAAAGGTATTTGGTTCCTTCATGGTGAAAAGTTACTTCATGGGGTTTCTTGTCCAGACATATTGTGCTAGTTTCTTTTTGTTTGCTTTTGTCATGGGTCCAATTCCTTACCATAAACTCATCTGAGTGTTCTTTACCTTATCAACACCATAGTAAAGTATGCATAGGTGGTTACTAAGACGTATGCCATTTCACACTGAAGGAAGCAAGAAGATTGCAAAATAAGTGCTCCTCTATAAAATCATGCAAAATATTTATCACAGTACCCAAAATTAAGTTGGTAATAAATGATGACTAATATATAACAGAACAGAGAAATTGAGGTGAAAGTTACTTCCTACTTCATTTACAGGTAGAGTTAACATAGAAGAGTACAAATGGTAATCACCGAGCTGATCATATTCTGTAACATTGCTTTTTTAAATGTTTATTTATTACTTCAGGTTACATCTCCATCACAGTGTCCTCTTTCCAGCCCTCCCAGTCCCACCCTCCTACCCTCTACCCCCTATCCCTTCCATTCCATTCCTCTGGAATGGAGTGTCCCTACATTTCAGTCCCCTGGCCCAGTTCAGCAGTCATATGAGGGTCAAGAGCCTACTCATACACTGGGGGTCTAAACGGCAACATCACTAGGTCAAAGTGTCTCATTGACAGGAAACAAAGTCTATGTTCCTGTTCTCTTTGGTGCATTGATTGTAGTATAGTATCCTGTACTATATGGCTAAAATCTGATTCTAAGTGAGTAGATGCCATGTGTATCCTTCAGAGTCTGGGTCAGCTCACTCAGGATGAGCTTCTCTAGTTCCATGCATTTGGCTGCAAATTGCATGATTTCATTGTTTCTGATGGATGTGTAGTATTCCATCGTGTAGATGTACCACAGTTTTTTATCCATTCCTTGGTTGAGGGACATCTGGGTTGTTTCCAGTTTCTAGCTATTACAAATAAGGCTGCTATGAACATAGATGATAATATGTCCTTGTGGTTTGTTGAGGAATCATTTGGATATATACCATATTCTGTAACATTGCTTTTTATTCTTTAAGATTAATAAAGGATTTATTTATTCATTTTTATGTATATATGTTCATGAGCATCATGTATGTGAACGTGCTCATAATGAAGGCCAGGTGTTGGGTCCCCCAGAGGAGTTACAGGAGTTACAGGCAGTTAGGAGTCATCTGATGTGGGTGCTTGGAACTGAACCTCGGTTCTCTGGAAGAGCAGCAAGTGTCTTTCACCACAGAGCCATCTCTTAGCCTCCCTCTTAGATTCTTAAGAATATAACTCTAGGGGATTCCAAGATGGCAGCAGCCAGCATGGACATATTTTGAATGCGGGGAAAATAACTATAACACTACAAAGCAACAATCTGGGAGGTGCGAACCCACTTGGGTTCACCTGGTGAACCCAGGGAGTAATAAAAGTCCCTAGGTGAGACTCTCAGATACTCAGAAAAACAGCCCAGTGGAAACTGTGGAAAGCCACAAAAGCCAGAGAAGCAGGAGAATCATCACAAGGAGAGTAGCCCATGGGTATGAGCCACTCAAATACCCAGAAAGCAGCTCTGAACACAGACAGGGATACTCACCAGCCTCCTGAGCTCCCAGCTTCTATGCAGGCATTCTGGAACAACAACAAAAAAAAGGGACTAAGGGAGCCACGGGAACAGGTGTATTCTTAGTGGTGCCATTATGGCGGCGATTCACAGCACATTCTGAGCTACAGGACAACAGCGGGGCCACAGCGGTACATCTCTAGCAGTGGGGTGGTCTGGGTGGCGTAAGCATATTTGGGCTTACTCAGAAAGGTGTTGGACATACAGACACCTCTATTGTATTTACAATCACTTGGAAGAACACTGTGGCTAGAAAAAGCAGCATGACACAGTTCCTGTAGTGGGTCATGCCTCCTATGCTAGTACAGTGTCCTGCAGGTCTCATCACTTCAGGACCTTGGTCAGCAGCTCCAATTGCCAGATCGAGGTACCTCCCAGGTTCCTGAGCACCCAGTTTCCACATGGCAGCTCCAGCACCCAGATGAAGACCAGCAGAGCCACAGGAATAGTAAGATCAGAGTAGGCTGAAAGGCAGGTGGTCAAGTTAAAAGGTTGGTAGAACTCTACTGAGTTGAAGCCCTGTGGACAGGTGTGGTGTTCATATTGGACCCCTCAGCCAGTGCACCTGGTTTCTCCTCGGTGGGATACCAGATCTTCAGCATCTACAGTTCCACCCCTGGAGCAGTGAGTTCTCTGCCTGTGTGCACTGCCTTAGTGACTCAGATTACAAAGGCTCAGTGCTTAGGGGCGAGAGACACAGAGGTTCCCTGGGGACCACCTAGGAGGAGCCACCCAGGGGGAACACAAACACAGACCTAACCCTCAGAGCAGATACACGAGCAGCAGGGGATCTGGAGCTCTAGCTTATAATCCATAGTCCTCTGAGCCCCACTGACATAACTAGGAAGACCTGCTAGAAACCAAGACTCTGTAGGCTGGAATAACACATCTCTCCCAAACCCCGACCTGAGTTCCCAGTTGGGACACAACTGGAAGGGGTGAACTTTGGGGGGGCCCACTGAAATCCAGCCTCCAACACAAGACCCCACCTAGCCAGTGTTGAGCTACATACCACCAAGAATATAAGGCCTCTACACCAAAGCTCCCTCCTTGGCTCTAGGTCCAGAAGACACTAGGAACAATCAGCTAAGGACAACCAGATGGCTAAAGGTCAGCAAAAGAACAAATCTGATAAAAATCAGGGAAATATGACTCCATCAAAAAACAGCAATGCCTGACCATGCCATCACAGCTGAAACACATGAAAATGATGACAAATCTATACTTAGGAAAATGATAGAGTCCTTACAAGAAGAAATTAAATCCCTGAAAGAATTTAAAGAATCCTCAATTTTACAAATGAAAGCAATGGAGAATACCATTAGAGCCAACTCAGCCAAATATGAATGGGAAGATACAAAGCTATGAAAGATTTGAAAGATTGGCAGAGAAAGACATCTAAATTGAAGCTGGAAACTAATAAAATGTATAAAAGTGTTCAAGACTTGAAATTGGAAATGTAAGCAATAAAGAAAACACAAGCCAAGACAATCCTGGATGTGAAAAACCAAGGGAAGAGAATAGGAACTGCAGACATGAGTATCAAAAATAGTATACAAGAGACAGAAGAAAGAATCTCAGGTGTGGAAGATTCGTTTGAAGAAATCAGTACAACAATCAAAGAAAATGAGGAATCTAAAAAAGTTCTCACCCACAACATCCAAGAAATCAAGGACTCAATGAAAAGACAGAACCTAAGAATTACAGGCATAGATGAGAAGACTCCCAACTCCAAGGTCCATATTCAACAAAATAATAGAAGAAAACTTCCCAAACTTAAAGAAAAAGATGCTGATAAAATTCCAAGAGGCATACAGAACTCCAAACAGATTATACCAGAAAAGAAACCCCTCCTGCCACATAATAATTGAAACTCCAAATGTACAGAACAAAGAAAGAATATTAAAAGCTGTAAGAGAAAAATGTCAAGTAATGTATAATGGCAGACCCATCAGCATTATACCTTGACTTCTCCTCAGAAACTTTAAAAGCCAGAAGGGCTTGGACAGATGTCCTACAGGTCCTAAGAGAACATAGGTGCCAGCCCAGACTACTATACCCAGCAAAACTTTCTATCAACATAGATGGAGAAAGCAAGATATTCCATGACAAAATCAATTTTAAACAGTATCTATTCACAAACCCAGCTTTATAGAAGATCCTAGAAGGAAAATTCCACCCCAGAGAAGATAACTACATTCAAGAAAACAGAGGAAGCAAAAAACTCCACTGCAGCTAAACAAAAAGAAACACATAACCACCACCTACATCAAAATAACAGGAAACAACAACCTTTGGTCATTAATATCCATCAACATCAATGGACTTAACTGCCCAATAAAAAGACACAGGATTACAGAATGGATCCATAAACAAGATCCATCATTTTGCTGTATACAAGAAATGCATCTCACCCACAATGATAGACTCTACCTCATAGTAAAGGGTTGGGGAAAGGTTTTCCAAGCAAATGGTCCCAGGAAGCAAGCTGCAGTAGCCATCCTAATATAAAATAAAATAGACTTTCAACTGAAGTTAATCAGAAAAGATAGAGAAGGACACTTCATACTCGTTAAAGGAAAAATTCATCAAGATGACATCTCAATACTGAATATCTATGCCCCAAATACAAGGACACCCACATTTGTAAAAGAAATTCTTTTAAAACTTAAACTACACGTTGACTCCCACACATTAGTAGCAGGAGACTCCATCACTCTACTCACAACAATGGACAGATCACCGAGACAGAAACCAAACAGAGAAATAATGAGACTAACATAGGTCATAAACCAAATGGACCTAACAGATATCTACAGAACGTTTCACCCAAACACAAAAGAATAAACTTTCTTTTCAGCACCTCATGGAACCTTCTCCAAAAGTGACACACAAAGCAAGCTTCAATAGATACAAGAAAATTGAAATAACCCCGTGTATCTTATCAGACCACCATGGAATAAAACTAGACTTCAACAACATATATAAGAAAAAGCCTACACATTCATGGAAACTGAACAACTCTCTACTCAATGACCACTGGATCAGAGAACAAGTAAAGAAGGAAATCAAAGACTTCTTAAAATCCAACAAAAACAAAGGCACAACATACCCAAACCTATGGGACACAATGAAAGCAGTGCTATGAGGAAAGTTCACACCACTAAGTACCTTCAGGGAGAAAATATGTGACAGCTCATATTAGCAAGCTAACAGCAGAACTGGAAGAGCTAGGAAAAAAAGAAGCAAACACTCCCAGGAGGAGTAGAAGGCAGGAAATCATCAACCTTAGGGCTGAAATCAATAACTTAGAAACAAAAAGAACAATACAAAGAATCAAAGAAACCAAGAGTTGGTTCTTTGAGAAAAATCAACAAAATAGACAAACCCTTAGCCAAACTGACAAAAAGGTAGAGGGAAAATACCCAAATCAACAAAATCAGCAATGAAAAGGGAGAAATAACAACAGACATCGAAGAAATCCAGAGAATATTTAGGTGTTACTTCAAAGATCTGTACTCCACAAAATCTGAAAACCTAAGGGAAATGGACAATTTTCTTCATAGATTCCACCTACCAAATCTAAATCAAGATCAGGTTAACAGATTAAACAGTCCTATAACCCCTAAGGAAATAGAAAGAGTCATTAAAAATCTCCCATCCAAAAAAAAAAAAAAAAAAGAAAAGAAAAAAAAAAAAGCCCAGGGCCAAATGGTTTCAGTACAGAATTCTACCAGACCTTCAAAGAAGAGCTAATACCAATACTTTTCAAACTCTTCCATAAAATAGAAACAGAAGGAACACTGCCAAACTCATTCTATGAGGCTACAGTCACCCTGATACCTAAACCACACAAAGACCCAACAAAGAAAGAGAACTTCAGACCAATTTCCCTCATGAACATAGACACAAAAATACTTAATAAAATAATGGCAAACCAAATCCAAGAACACATCAAAAGTATCATACACCATGATCAAGTAGGCTTCATCCCAGGAATGCAGGGGTTGTTCAACATACAAAATCCTTCAATGTAATTCACCATATAAACAATCTGAAAGAAAAAACCACATGATAATCTTGGTAGATGATGAAAAAGCATTTGAAAAAAGTCCAACACCCCTTCATGCTAAAAGTCCTGGAGAGATCTGGCATACAAGGATCATACCTAGAAATAATAAAGGTGATATATAACAAGCCAGTAGCCAACATCAAATTAAATGGAGAGAAACTAAAATCAGGGTGAAAGACAAGGATGCCCACTCTCCCCATATATCTTCAACACAGTACTTGAAGTCCCAGCCAGAGCAATAAGACAACTAAAGGGGATCAAGTGGATACAAATTGGAAAGGAAGAAGTGAAACTATCCCTATTTGCAGATGATATGATAGCATAAATAAGTGATCCCAAAAATTCCACGAGAGAAGTAATAAGCGCTTCAGCAACGTGGCCTGATACTAAATTAATTTAAAAAAAATCGGAAGCCCTTCTGTATACAAAAGATAACTGGGCTGAGAAAGAAATTAGGGAAATAACACCCTTCACAATAGACACAAACAACATAAAATACCTGGGGGTAACCAAGCAAGTGAAAGAGTTATATGTCAAGAACTTCAAGTCCTTGAAGAAAGAAATTCAAGAAGACATACGAAGATGGAAAGATCTCCTTTGCTCATGTATAGGTAGGATCAATATAATAAAAATGGACATCCTACCAAACGCAATATACAGATTCAATGCAATTCCTATCAAAATACCAACACAATTCTTACAGACCTGGAAAAGGCAATTCTCAACTTCATATGGAACAACAAAAAATCCAGAATAGCTAAATCAATCCTGTACAATAAAAAAAACATCCAGAGGTATCACCATCCCAGATTTCAAGCTATACTACAGAGCAACAGTAATAAAAACAGCATGATACTGGTATAGAAACAGACCAGTGGATCAATGGAATCGAACTGAAGACCCAAACATGGACCCACACACCTATGGCCAACTAATCTTTGACAAAGAAGCCAAAACCGCACAATGGAAGAAGGACAGCATCTTCAACAAATGGTGCTGGTCTAACTGGATGTTGACATGTAAAAGAATGAAATTAGACCCATACTTATCACCTTGCACAAAACTTAAGTCCAAATGGATCATATAATTGAACATAAAGCCCGACACACTAAATCTAATAGAAGAGCAAGTGGGGAAAAGCCTGGAATTCACTGGCACAGGTGACAACTTCCTGAGCAGAACACCAATAGCGCAGGCTCTAAGATCAACAATCAATAAATGGGACCTCATGAAACTGGAAAGCTTCTGTAAGGCAAAGGACACTGTCATTAGAAAAGGCCTACCTAGAGATTGGGAAAAGATCTTTACCAACCCCACATCCAACAGAAGGCTAATATCCATAATTTACAAAGAACTCAAGAAATTAAATGCCAAGAAGCCAAATAATCCAATCAAAAAATGGGGAACAGAGCTAACCTGAGAAGTCACAAAGGAAGAATCTCTGATGGCTGAGAAACACTTGAAGAAATGCTCAACATCCTTAATCATCAGAGAAATACAACTCAAGACAACTCTGAAATTCCATCTCACACTTGTCAGATTGGCTAAGATCAAAAACTCAAATTACAGCACATGCTGATGAGTTTGTGGAGAAAGGCGAACACTCCATTGCTGGTGGGAGTGCAAACTTGTACAACCAATATGGAAATCAGTCTGGTGATATCTTAGAAAACTTGGAATAGCTCTACCTTAAGACCCAGCCATACTAATTCTGGGTATCCATTCAAATGATTCTTCACAAAACCACAAGGACATTTCCTCACCTATGTTCATAGCAGCCTTACTTGCAATAGCTAGAAACTGGAAACAACCCAGATGTCCCTCAACCGACAAATGGATAAAAAACTGTGTACATTTACACAATGGAATACTACTCAGCTATCTGAAACAAGGAAATCATGCAATTTGCAGCCAAATGGATGGAACTAGAAAAGCTCATCCTGAGTGAGCTAACCCAGACTCAGAAAGATGCACATGGCATCTATTCACTTATAATTGGATTCTAGCCATATAGTACAGGATAACTATACTACAACCAATGCACCAAAAGGAACAGGAACATCGACTTTGTTATCTGATAGAGAGATAGTTTTCCCTAGTGGTGCTGCCATGTAGGCCCTCAGTACATGAGGAATCTCTTAGCCCTCATCTGACTGCTGAACTAGGGTGGGGAGAATGATATGTAGGGACACCTCACTCTGCAGGAGTAGAATAGGAGGGAGAGGGGATAAAGGGTGGGGGCGTGGGACTGGGAGGGGTGGAAAGAGGGCACTTGATGGAGGTGTAACTTGAAGTAATACACACACACACACACACACACACACACACACACACACACACACACATGCATGCACACACAAAGAATAAACCCAATTTCTTAAATTATCTTTTTGGTGATCATCTAGGAATACAATCTGCCTCAGACAAACAAAGAACATGATTAAGTCTAATGTGATTTTTTTTTTGATCTCAGAACCAACTAAAAATTGTATTAATAACTTTTGGCCTTGGCACACATTTATCATTGGTTCATTCCTTTGATTGTTTTTTTCCTCTCCTTTCTCTTTTCCTCTGTTATACCTTCTTTCTAACTTGTGACCTCTCTGAGGAAGTCTTAAACATCACTGCCTTGAGTGGAATCGAACTTTCGGACTCCCTAACTTTTGTATACCTATTGTATTTGTTGTGTTAAATTTGGAATCTGAATAAACACTGAATATTAAAGGATTACTACATGGGGAGGAAAAAAGACCTGCTATTTCTTTTGATTTCTCTAGAATTCTAAGTTCATCCCTAAAGCTCAAAGGAAGGGTGTGGCTTTGACTCAAACTTTGCCCTATTGGCCAACCTCAGGGAGTCTGGGTTGAGTTAGAGGGAATGTAACAAAACCTGACAGTAGACAAGTCTGATGTGGTTTGAAGTTTCATTATGAAACTTCTGTGTACTTCTGCTTTTCACCCAGTTGTGTCATAGGAAAACTAAAACATTCATTTCAGTTTTTGGTGACCATCTATTTAGAATAACACAAACACACAGTATTTAAATATTCTACATTGTCACTAACAGTTTACCTTAACATGCTGAAATTTAATCATTTACTTCTTCATAAGCCAGTTTAAAGGTTTAAAATTGCTTCTTCAGTTGGGATTACATACATACAAACACACACCATATACATATTTACAACTGTCTCTTGGTGTACATGGAGGATTAGAATTTAGGACCTTCCTTGTGTACCAAAATCTTCAGAGGTTCAGATGCCATATATAATACAGTAGTATTTTCATAAAAATTATATATATCATCCTATGTATTTTTAAATCATGCTAGGTTACTTATATTTAATACAGAAAATTGTCATATAAAGAAAACATGTATGTGCTCAAATTTTTCAAAGAATTTTGATCTGTAGTTGGTTAAATGCAGGGATGAGGAATCTAGAGATATGGTAGACCAACTTTTTATGTATAGAATTATATATTTTTATAGAGTATTTATACTAAAATACAAAATATTGGAAGTTTAAATTTATTTACTCTATAGAAGTTTATATTTTTCATAGAGTAATTGAATACTTTAAAAATTAGAAATCAGAAAGTATGGAATAATTTCTTCAATATATTGACAACTAATCTTGTATTAGGTGCTGAGAAAAACTCACAGATGACAGTACATAGACTGTATCCTCTAAAAGAGACACAAATAAAATACATGTATTTCAAACAGTAAACAAAAGTTTAAAATAGTCTTTTTATAGGTAGGCTCAGTTAACCCTGATATCAGTGATTTGATTGCCTAGAACTTACCAAGATCAAACTTGAGACATTCAGTCTCAGAGAAGAAGAAATTAGGAAGAAATTTTTCTGCTTGTTAGATGGGTTGGGAGGTTAGATGGATAAATATTAAAAAGTGCCAAATGGTGTCTGTGGAAGGCAAAGAAATTCTATTAATTTGTAGATAGGGAAGAGTTATGGGCATGTATGTAACTATAGCTTTTTTGGGCAAAAGCTGAGGCTCTGGCAGCTCAGTAATATAGGTTTGGCCACCCATCCCAACATCACAATTAAAGAGATGTATAATGGTGGAAAGCAGTGACCCCAAATCTGTTTTGGGCTATTGCTATGGAAGCTAGTTTTGGTGGAGAGCAAGTTGTGGTCTGTTTGATTCCTAACTTGATTCTTATACTACAATGGGGTCTGATGAAGTCTTCATGGCTGTCATCACTTGAAGAGATCAATCCAGCTCCTATAGAATGATCATTTCTCTTCCAGAATATAGCATGGGAACATCATGGATTATTGTGCTCACCTGGGTAAGCATCTGTCCTGAGAAGATCTGTTCTTCCTGGGATCCAAGGCTTTAGGAAGAACAAGGCCTGTCATTGAGCAGGAACAAGGCCTGCTGCTAAATACTGCAAGTGTGGCTGGGCTTCCATATACAACTGGCCTGAGAGCTGCCTGGAGACTGATGAGGCCACATTGGGTAATGAGACACAAGCCGAGGAGGAAGAGCTGCAGCAGCCTGCAGTTTAGGAGCCAATGGGACTCTGTGAGGACGTTATAAAGGGGAACCCCTCTTCTTGAAATAAACGGGTCTGCTTTTGCCACTTACCGGACCCCTGGTGTCTGGGTCATTGACTGGGCACCAGCTCATTCCCACCTCCAAGAGTCCTGAGCATGGGCCCCAGCAACACCAGGAGACTTTAAGTTTAGGACAATTCTTACCTCTGTGTCTTCAGCCAAAGAAGACACAAAATAAAGACATGGGTGTCAGACTTTGAACCTGTTTTTAGTTACCTGTGGCCCAAGTGGGGAGTCAACGCTTTTTTAGCAAAGCAGCTTCTAAGTTCATATTTCATGCAGTGTATCAATAATTCATTACACATTTTATAAGATGCACAGTCACAAAACATAATGTTTTTTGAAGGTTATTTTGAACAAAATTTTGAAAGGAGAATTTTAACAGAACATAGTCTAATATGGTTTCCTCCTAATAAGGATGTCAAACCCAGGATACTGTGAATGCCAAGCAAGCACTCTACTCCTGAGTTAGGAGGAAAAAAATCAATGGGCTCTACTGTGTCTCATCATGCATGACTAACAACAGACTTCCTGTTGGTTTCAGATAATTAGAACCAGGTTTCTAAAACTTCAGAACAATTATGCTGGGGACTACACAAAAGAAGTCAAGCTGTGAGACCATATACCTATGCATTTAACCCATGGATTAGCAGAAATAAAAGCATGTCAGTTGTTAAATAGAGCAGTTAAGGCAGATAGACACAAAGGAGAATACAGCAGTCTAAATAATTCTGGGTGTCTCATGGATGAAGTAAAGCTGAATAGCTTTTAATTCTCTCTTGGTTGTTTTAAAATAAATTTCTATGTACATATCAAGCTTACAACAAGATCAAAATGACTTTAATACAACCCATTGCCTTCATTTATCAGTCTGTCTATCTATTCAACCATTTCTCCAGTAAATATCATGTACCTGCTATAAAGGAAAGAGCTCTGAAAAATTATTACACATCACTGGAATGTGGGCTACAAAATAGAATGAAACTGCTGTGGGAAACTTAAGATTTTATTTACAAGAGTAAATGAGTTTAAATTTAAAGAGCAAATAGCCCTGAATGTTTAAAACTTAGTTGTTTTTTTTTAAACCCATTTGTTTTTTTAAGGGTGAAAAAAAAAACATTTCAAAACTACTCTGTAAGCTGCGTGTGGTGACACATGTTTTTAATCCCAGCAGTTGGAGGCAGAGGCAGGAAGATCTCTCAGTTCAAGGTCAGCCTGATCTACAAAGTCAGTCCAGGATAGCCAGAGATACACAGAGGAACCCTGTTTTGAAAAACCAAACCAACATAAACCAAAAAAAAAAAAGCCCAAACCCAAAAAACCCTACTATCTAATTCTGAGTTATATTACTAATAAGCAAACAGAAACCCTTCCATGGTAAGGAGTATCAGTAGTGTTTATTTTTGACTCTTATTGAGGTTATTTCATTATATAAGAAGTCACACTTCCCCTTTGCTACTAACAGAAGTTCAGAGAAATCTGGTGGGTATGTTTTATGTAAACTAAAAAGATGTCTCTCAAGCTGGTACACTGGTGAATGTCAACTGGCTATCACCCAATGTTCCACAACTACAACAAACTCAGTCTGATAAGGCTGAATTGTAGGCAGACTCCTATGAACTGCACATCTTTCTCTCTTCTGACTTATAGTGCCATCATGGACCTAACTTCTTAAGCTAGAAACTGGGTACTCATTTAGTTCCTATACTTTTTGAGGTGGGCACTCTTCATTTTGGGCCATCAAATTGTTACTTCTATTTTCACAATCTTCATTTCATCATCATCGTCATTGCTATAGTACGAAGACCCCCAAAATGATCTTCCTGATTTTGGACATCGGTGTTCTCTAATCCACAACTTCTTAAACTATAGGGTGTGACTTGATATGGGATTGTCTAACTGAATATGGGGTACAGTGAAACAATTATTTTTTGAAATAAATATTTGGAAGTGTGCATCAACTAAAAGTGAATACAAAAGCAGATGCCTAATCATCCAAGGTGTTTTTTTATGGTGCTTGTCTATGTTGTATCACAAGGTCCCCTGCAGCCCTGTTTGTGAACACACAATATGCATACTTTGCGTGGCACATGTCACCATGACACACAATCCAATGGCTGCTACCTGAACACCTAGGCTCACATTCATGACTTCTGTGTTGTGGTTTCAATGTTTTTACTGTATATACAGTTTTTTGCTATTACATAAATGTTTAATTACAGAAAATCAAGACAACATTTTCTTATTGACATTCTTCAGCATGACAGTTATCAAATTAGTATGTCTTTAGACTATATTTAGAATGTTTGATTTAAAAATTGTTGTTTGAATTACTGACCTGATTTTTATAAAAAATGTTTATAATGGCATTTTTCTTCAAATTAGGATAGGATTTCTATGCCTTCTGAAATGTCCCTAAAGATACTTCTGTCATTTTGTATGATATATGTATGCAAAGTTATATTAGTAACTCAGCATTAGTAACAATAAAATCAAAATATTAATTAACTCTGAAGAAAATATTGAAGATGCTGTATTTCTGCAGTATTAAATATTCTGCCAAGGTGACCAGACAACTTATCAGGTAATGTGCTTTCTTGGGAAAGCACAAAGGCCTAAGGTTGGACAGGTAAAATGGCTCAGTGCCGAGTGTCTAGCCTTATCACTGAAGGTTGTGGTGGAGACAAGGAGTGTTCCAGAAGTTTTCTGGCCAGTTATTCGAGACAAAACAGCAAGCTCTAGGTTCAGTGACAAACCTTGCTCCAAAAATATATGGTGGGAAACTGAGTGTGGTGGTGCACGCCTTTAATCCCAGCACTTGGAGGCAGAGACAGGCAGATCTTTGTGAGTTTGAGGCCAGCCTGGTCTACAAAGTGAGTTCTAGGACAGCCAGGGCTGTTACACAGAGAAACCCTGTCCTGAACCACCCCACCCCAAACATATGGTGGGGAGCTATGGAGGATGATACTTGATATCAACATCTGGTCTACAAATGTGCATACCCAGGTGAATGTACCTGTACACATACGTGTGCACATACATATAACCCCCCAAACATAATGAAATATTGAGCCAATAGGTAATTCTTGATGTAAAAAATCAGCAAGTGTATTTTTCACAGTATGCAAAATTGCCTTAATCCTTAATAAATGATAAAATTACATGCATACCCAAGAATAATCTTATTTTCATAAGAATTATTTTAAAATAAATATATGATTGTTTTATCAGCAAATATTTGAGTTATAAATCTACTTTATTTATCTATATGCATGGGGTCACATAAACATTTCCTGAGCAAACGGATCATAAGTGGGAAAAAAATTTAAGGAGCTCTGCTCCAGTGGAGACCATACATACCTGGGTCACTTTTTCCAACTTAACTATGCTTCAAAATTGTTTCTGTAAGTAGCATGTGTTCCTCCCAACTGTGTGCCAGTTATTTTTCTGTTTCTGTGATAAAATACATGACCCAGACAATTTATTAAGAAGGAGTTTATTTTGGCTTGTGGTTCTAGCGTGATAAGAGTCCACCATGGTGAGAAAGCACAGTACTTGGGTGGAAGAAGCAGGAATCCAGTTGATGACATTTTCATTGGCATGTATGAATCAAGAGAGCAAACAGAAAGTACAGTGAGACTATAAATTCTCAAAGCCTGTCCCAGTAACACACTCCCTCCAGCAAAGTTCGACCGCCCAATGGTTCCACAACCTCCAGAGTCAGCACTACCACTGGCAACTAAGTGTTCAAATAACTGAGCCTATGGGGAGCATTTCCCATGTAAACACTACATATTGCCTGTCTAAACAGACTATAGATTTCTTCTTATGTCTATGTGCTACTGAATACACTATTTCTTTGTATGGAATCTTCTTCTTTACTTGGTCACTGCCTACTTCTGTGTCTAACTCAGGTACCATCTCTTCTAAAGAGTCTCTGACAGCATCAGTTTGCTCTCTGTGCTGAGCTTAATATGAGATACCCTTTCCATAATTTTCTGCTTGCTCTATGCCCTCAGAGGCTGACTTTTGCACAACATTAATTAGGATTTGGTCCTTGCTTTCTGCTGGTCTGGAACAACCAGAAGCCATGGACGAAACTAAGTGGACAATAGAGAGTGATAATGACAGTAATATTTTCCCAACTTCTCTTGGCAGGGAAAAATATTACTATATGTATATTAAATGTCTTGGCAGAGCCTGCATTAATCTACTAAATCTGAATTCCTAACAGGTACCCTTTATAAGTTTCTTTAATTACAGTTAACACATTTTATTCCAAATATTGTGGCTTTTTTATTTTTCTCATTAATTTCCCTAAAAGTTAGGTCTGAATCCAGAGCTAAGGGCATTGTGGCTATGTGGGAAACTGTTTTCATTTCTTAGGAGAGTTTTGTAAACACAATAGAGTATGCAGAGACCAGAGCAAAGAGGAGTATTCAGAACATGATGGACATGGGAGCATCTTTTAGGTAGAGAGCTAAATGATAGCTTGGTATGTTCCTTAACTTATGTTCATTGGCAGAAAGTAGTGCATACAGAAAACAATGGCTTTGATGCAACCTGGTCTTAGAAACCCACTTTGCATATTATTAGCCATGAAACACTGGGCAGATTATGCTTGCAGCAAAGGAACTGTGTTCTGGCTGTTTTTAAGTCATTTTATCAGTGAGGACGTCATCTGTTTCTCAGATGGATGCCCATTGCATTGCTTATTATGTTATTACTCACGCCCGAGCCCATGGCTTTCTTTTCCATTTTTGAAATACACCTGCTTTATCTTCCAGACATCAGATTATGTTGTCTGATAGCATGTGACTATCCAGAAATGTGATTATTTTTATTTCTTTAATTTTTCCTGTTTTTCAAGTTTGAGATTATATCTCATTTAACTATTTACTTAGTTACTGATTGACTTAATGGAATCTAGCTTCACTGACATAATTTCTGAACTTTGGCTCCCTCTAACATCTATTTGAACCACAGTAGCTTGTCAAATTGCCCTCTTACTTTTATTGCCTCTTACAGAACTACTGAAGCTTATTACCAATGGTCACTTCAAAATGCGTCAGCTATTTTAGTCTTTCAATAGTTATTCATATGTAACACACTGTTTCTTGAACACTGAAACCCGTATGTTTTGTACCTGGCAGTATATATTTCTGGGAATTCTATATGGAATTGTCCAAATCCTGAATGTATAAATAAACAGCCATTTATACATCAAAACACAGAAATGAAGAAACAAGTATTTAAAAAAGATATCAATGCCTACTTTTCCAAAAATGAGACTTCTACTCTATTATAGGACAGTTTTCTGCTAACATTTTTCTATTTCCTATTCCTTCTATGGTCCTCCTATGTTAATGAGCCAAGTTTCTTTCCTTTTTTTTGTCAGAGTGTTGATTCACAGATTGAGAAATTGTTTGCTATAGTCTACTAAGTAATAAGAAACAGTGACATTTAGCCCACTTTATGCAGGATTTCAAAGTTTATATGGTCTTTTTCTTTTTTTTTTCTAATTTATTTTTTATTTCTTCAAGTTACATCTCAATCGCAATCCCCTCCCTACTCCCCCCTCCAGTCCCACCCTCTTCCCCCTCAACCCTCCCATCCCTTTCCTTTTTTTAAGTTTAAGGTATATCTTTTCCCCCCAACGTCCCCCCCCTTTCAGTCCAAAAAATGGCTCTTTCTCTTATAACAATAAATACAATACAAAACAACAGAAATAATTAGGCCACAATTAAGAGAGTTATAGGGCTTAGCATACATTCCCAATGTCCAATCCATACATATTTGGCACCTGACTTTAACATTCTACTATCTAACCATCTCCATGAGTTTAAAGTTCTATAGCCAACTCAGTTTTCATCCTAACTTGCATCACAATTTTAAGAACATCTTCTTAGTTGTTAATTCCTAAACAACTCAAAATTTAACTATGAGACTCTAGCTATCTATTCTTCAACCACCTCAGAGACCTGAGAGGGATAAATATATCTGATTATATAGGACGTACAGGGCCAGCAGCTTCCAAAACTAAGAAATGGCATACCAGTGGCTGCCTGGACAGTTCCCAGTTTCTCTCCATACATTACAGCATCAATCTTCAGCCATTTGGCCCTGTTTCTCTGACAGACATTGATTGTAAAGCAGGAATTATGAAGGACTTGCCTACCCTGTCTTGGCAGAGCTAGGCTGTCAACTTACCTGCTTCTAAGTTTTGTCCTGTTTGGACAGCATTCTGTCTATAGTTGAAGCAAGGGATTTTTCTTGCCAAGAGATAGGCTTGCCACTAATTCAACCATCTCCAATTGGAGATTCTTTGATGCTCATCTTCTACCTGGAGTAGAATAGGAAGTGCTGTCAGGAGCTGATGTGTCTAGATATCAAAAAAATCTTAAGAAAACATCTTTGAAAAAAAAAAGAAAAGAAAACATCTTTGAATGCCATATTCCACAAATATCTTGAGGTTTTTGAAGACCACCTATCTAACCACCAAGCCACCTTTCCAACCTCTAGGTCCTACTTTCTGACATTCATGTTGTTCGGTCCTATTTTTTTTCTTTTTTTTTTTCCTTTATTTTTTATTTCTTCAAATTACATCTCAATCGCAGTCCCCTCCCTATTCCCCCTCCAGTCCCACTCTCCCACCCCAACCCCCCTTTCTCTTCCCTTTTTTTTTCTTTTAAGTTTAAGGTATATCTTATTTCCCCCTTTCAGTCCAACAAATGGCTCTTTTTCTTATAATAATAAATAAAATACAGTACAACAGAGGTAATTAGGCCACAGTTATGAGGGTTATATGGCTTAACGTACATTCCCAATGACCAGTCTGTCTTTTTCATTGGATTTGAGTCTAGAGCACAGGAGCTTACACGCATAACTATTAAATTACTAGAATAACATTTCTCTGGTTAATATATTTACCATATGGGCGTGTTTCTTCTTCCAAGGCAATTACTCATTAATTAATTAATTAAACTAATATTTATTGGTTCTTCCCTATAGTAAAGTCTGCATTAGAACTCCTGTACAAAAAAGAGATGAATATGGCATAGCCTTTGTCTTTAAATCAGGGAGAAATATTTAAAATTAATAAGCAAAAATATAATATTAAGATAGTCATATAAATTTATATAAAGGGTTAGAAGAATATGGTAGAAGAAGTTATCTCTTACCTGAGATTTGCAGTGGCTCAGGCTTAAGCAAAAGGCAAATATACAGAGAATAAGCAAGTAAATAATAAAACCCTGAAACAATATTAAATTTATGTATTTTAAAATATTTCATGTATTTTTTTCTCTTGGGCATGTGAAATCTAACAAAATAGGATACTGCAATGCCAACAGGTGGAATCACTGTCTTATTATCCTAGACATCTCAGCACTGGATTTTCAGACTCTGTTACATTTCTAGGCAGTAACTTCCAGAGGAAACTTAAGTTACATATACAGAATTTAAGAGTTTAACTTAATCACTTACCTATCTTTAATAATCATGATAAGATAACTACATGGAATCAGATTCTAGGATACTATTTTCTGATTTTTTAATTATTTATTTTTATTTTATGTACACTTATGTTTTGCTTGCATGTATGTCTAGTTACAAACAGTTGTGAGCTGCCACATGGTTGCTGGGAATTGAACCCAGGTCCTCTGAAAGCATTGAGCCATCTCTCTAGTTTTTCTGTTTTGTTTTGTTTTGATTTTTATTTATTTATTTATTTTTTTGAAGATACATATTTTTATTAAAATTATATTAGAAAAACATTAAATCAATTGTTTCCCATGTATGCTTATTAATGTAAGAGTGATATTAAGTGCCCTTTGTTTTTCTTAGAACTTTAGTAACGTTATTGTCAAGTGCCCTTCAATGATGATTATTTTTCTTTTTTTTTTTAATAATTTATTTTTTATTTCTTCAAGTTACATCTCAATCACAATCCCCTCCCTACTCCCCCCTCCAGTCCCACCCTTCCACCCTCCTCCCCCTCAGCCCCACCATCCTCTTCCCTTTTTTTTTTTTAGTTTAAGGTATTTATTTTTCCCCCCAACAGCTCTCCCTTTCAGTCCAAATAATGGTTCTTTTTCTTATAACTATAAATACAATACAAAACAACAGAAATAAATAGGCCATGATTATAAGAGTTATATGGCTTAGCATACATTCCCAATGTCCAGTCCATATGTATTTGGCACCTGACTTTAACATTCTACTATCTAACCATCTCCATGAGTTTAAAGTTCTATATCTAACTCAGCTTTCATACTAACTTGCCTCATAATTTTAAAAATATCTTCTTAGATCCAGAACACCCTCTTGACTCCTAAACAACTCAAAATTTAACTATGAGACTCTAGGTATCTATTCTTCAACCACCTCAGAGACCTGAGAGGGATAAATATATCTGATTATATAGGAAGTGCAGGGCCTGCAGCTTCCAAAACTAAAAAATGACATACCAGTGGCTGCCTGGACAGTTCCCATTTTCTCTCCATACATTACAGCATCAATCTTCAGCCATTTGGCCCCATTTCTCTGACAGACATTGGTTGTAGAGCAGGAATTATGAAGGACTTACCTACCCTGTCTTGGCAGAGCTAGGCTGTCGACTTACCTGCTTCCAAGTTTTGTTCTTTTTGGACAGAAGTCTGTCTACAGTTGAAGCAAGGGGTTTTTCTTGCCAAGAGAATGGCTTACCACCAATTCAATCATCTCCCACTGGAGATTCTTCGATGCTCATCTTCTACTTGGAGTAATATAGGGGGTGCTGTCAGGAGCTGACATGTCTCGATATCAAAAAATCTTAAGTTAAGAAAACATCTTTGAATGCCATATTCTGCAGATCTCTTGAGGTTTTTGAAGATGCCCTATCTATCTCTTATATTTAGATAAGCAAATATTGCTTGTCTCTTAGCAACTTGATTTCTGAGTAGCTTAGAAAATAACTGTGATAGACTGTCATAGTAACTAACAAAATGACACGTTTTCATGACTATTAGTTTCCGTTTCTTAATTATCCTAAACAGTTTATGTCGGTTGGTAGCGAGAGGTCAAAACTTGACATTTCATTTTTAAGTATTACTACAAACAATACCTTTAAGAAGCGTTACCCTTAATTTTGTATCAATATACAAAGATCAATACCAATGTGGCCAAATATAATCTTAATTTTGTATCAATATACAAAGATCAGTACCGATGTAGCCCAATACAATCTTAATTTTACATTAATATACTAGGGTCAATACCATTGTGGCCAAATATAATCTTAATTTTGTATCAATATACAAAGATCAATACCGATGTAGCCCTATACAATCTTAAATTTGCATTGATATACAATGATCAATACCAATTTAGCCAAATATAATATTAATTTTGTATCAGTATACAAAGGTATAAAGCTATATTCAATAATCTGTCCTTTTTTCTTGTTCTTTCCTATACTATGTCTATGTCCCATTTTTCTCAAGTCTGTTCACTCCTATATAGGAGAGAAAGGAGGATACAGAAATGCAAAAGAGAGAAGTCCCTGGGTCTAACCTCCAAAACCCATTTAACAAGACCATTTAACAGCTTGTAGTCTTTTCCCCTAAATAACAAAAATTTCTATTATCTATCAAATAACCAAAGGGGGAGAACACCCTCCCCACCTTCTGGGGATGGGACGTTGTTCTCTTAAAATGACTTCCTGCTGATTTGGGACGTAGTAAACCTGTTTGGGGCCCAAATAAGAATGGAAAAATGGTTAAAAATGTTAATAGAATCATTTGATGTTCAGTCCCTTTGTGCTCAGCTATTCAGATGTCCTACGAAATTCATAGACAGAAGCTGATCTTCAGAACTTTACTGAAGATCTGGCTGGAGTAGTCTGTGGAGCTGAACGATCTTAGCGATTTTGAGTTGTTGTGGTTATAGACTTTTGAGGAAACTGCTATTGAAGAAGTCTGCAAGGCTGGATCATCTGGGCCACTCGTCTTCTTTGGTGTCTGATCTGTTTTCTGCTGAGGTTTCCGTTGTCCAGTTGTCCCTGGATTCCTTGAATGGATGCTTTAAATCTCCTGGAAAGATAAGAACAGAGCCCTGCCCTAATCCTAACTCTGGGACAATTACCTTTTTTTGGGGGGGTCAGGTAATATTTTTCCTGGAGCAAATTTGGTTTTTTGATAATATATAAAGTATTACCCTTCAATCCGGATTAAAGAAGAAATCATTTTGATATTTTGGAGCTAAACAAACCTTTAGTGTATATATTTTGAGATCTCAAAGGACAATTTGTTTGAATTGCAGCCTGCCTTTTGTAAGTAGCTTTTAAACTTAAATCTTTCCAAATCCTATGTGCCTGTCTCTGCATTCTAAATTTTGGGATCAAAGACATGTGGTTTCCAACTGATGGGATTAAAGATGTGCTCCTCCACTCCTGGATCAAAGTTTTTCTCTGTTTAGAGCTTGTTTTGTATCAGGTGGCCTTGAGCTCTGAGATCTGCCTGTTTCTGTCTCTAGTGTGTTGGGATTAAGGGTGTATTCTTCCCCAATGATGTGACTAAGGGTGTGCACCATCACCACCCTGTTTCTTGTAACTCTAGAATTTATAAGACAACTAACTCTATAGTGATCCTCCTGTCTCTGCTGGAGGTAAAGGCATGGGCAAACACCATGCATTATTTTACCTTAGCTCTAAGTTTTTTCAACTCTTGGAGGTTTGTAAAACCAGGTTGAACAGCTGTCACCTTTAATTTATTTACAGTGTTTTAAACCTGTTACCTGCTTTTTAATGCCAAACCATGGAAATAGCCTATACCTCTACAAAAAAACCAAAAAACAAAACAAAAAAAAACTTTTAAGCTGCTATCAAGTTTGTGTAATCTCTGTAGCCACCTGCAGTCTAACATTCTAATCTGAAATTAAGGCCATTTTCTTTTCATGCCAGTAAGGTAAATTATAGTTTGAAAATTTTATATTGTATTTTTATTATATTTTTAAGCTTATTAATTCTTTTCTTAAAAAAGTATTATTTATTTCTAGAACATAGTTTCCTCCCTCCTCCCCTCTTGGCCCCTCCCTTCATCTCTCCTTCCCTCCCTCTCTCCTTCCCTCCCTCCCTCCCTCCCTCCCTTCCTCCC
>CAJQZJ010001826.1:7204581-7218250 GCA_907164525.1 Lophiomys imhausi | reverse complement strand
CCTGCCATCTTGATGTTGGTAGAAATAGTGTGTGAGTGAGCTTCTTTCCTTTTGTTTTTGCTGCAGGCATGCTATTTGCTTCCTGTGCTTTCTTGTGTGTAGTTAACCTCTTTGGGTTGAAGTTTTCCTTCTAACATCTTCTGTAGAGCTGGATTTGTGTATAGATATTGTTTGAATTTAGCTTTGTCATGGAATATCTTGTTTTCTCCATCTATGTTGATTGACAATTTTGCAGGGAATAGTAGTCTGGCCTGGCATTTGTGGTTTTTTAGGGTCTGCAAGATGTCTGTCCAGGCCCTTCTGGCTTTTAGAGTCTCTGAAGAAAAGTCAGGTGTGATTCTGATAGGTTTGCCATTATATGTTACTTGACCCTTTTCCCTAGCAGCTTTTAAAATTCTTTCTTTGTTCTGTACATTTAGTGTTTTGATTATTATGTGGTGGGAACATTTTCTTTTCTGGTCTAATCTATTTGGGGTTCTGTAAGCTTCTTGTACAGTTATAGGCATCTCTTTTTTTAGATTTGGGAAATTCTCTTCAATGATTTTGTTGAAGATATTTTCTGGTCCATGGAGGTGGGACTCTTTCTTCTATTCCTATTATTCTGAGATTCCGTCTTTTCATTGTGTCCTTGATTTCCTGAAGGTTTTGTGTCAGGACTTTTTTAGATTTGACATTTTCTTTGACAGATGTATCCATTTCTTCAATTTTATCCTCTGAGCCTGAAATTCTTTCTTCCATCTCTTGTATTCTGTTGGTGATGCTAGTGTCTGTAGTTCTGATTCTTTTCTTAAGGTTTTCCAGTTCTATGGATGTCTCAGATTGGATTTTCTTCATTGCTTCAACTTCCCTTTTCAGGTCTTCCATTCCTTTAAGCGCTTTATTCATTTCCATCACCTCCTTTGCAGTACTTTGTTGTTGCTCTCTGAGGTATTTGATTTCCTCCCTTAGGCCTTCTATTATTAGTATAAGCGTAGGATTAAGGTCATTTTCCTTTGCTTCAATTGGGTTCAGCTGTCCAGAGTTGTCTGTAGCATTATTGCTAGGATCTGGAGACATCCTATTGTTTTGGTTTTTTTTTACCATGTTCTTGTGCTGATCTTTTGTCATCAGATGGACCCAGGTGTTATCTGTTTGTTTCTTTTGTTACCTGACCTTGGTGCTCAGGAAAACTCCCTGCCCTGGGGGTTGGCTGATCCTGAGATCCTGGTGTTTACCTCCAGATGGCGGGCAGATTCCTGTAATAGACTGACTGGCTCTCGGAGAAGAGGGTGGCTGCTGCTCTCCTCAACTGCTTGTGACCCAATTGGACCAATATAGAGGGGATTAGAGTGGGGAGAGGGCTAGCCTCTGAGGACCTGGGAGCTGACAGGTCTCCTCAGAAAGGCAGGTAGAGCTGTGGTTGGGTCTGTGTTCTCCTCTCACTGACCCAGTCGTTCTGGCTCCCCAGCTGGGCTCACTATGCAGGCAGGGAGCTCCACCCACAACAGATGCCGGCCTCAGTGTGCCTGTTGCTGACTGCCTCAGATGCTTGTGTGCTAGGGTGAGTGACCCACCCGCCCCAGTATTTGTGGAGAACACACTGTCCCGGGCTCTGTTTGCAGGCAGTCTTGGCTCCTAATTGCTTTGCTGTGACTGGGTTAGGTCTCTGCCTCTCCGCTACAGTGCACACTGTGCCACCATGTTGGAAACTCCGGAAAAAAATAATCTCACTTACCTTTGCTCTTGTGGTGCGGCTCGAGTGCAGGCTGGATATCAGGCAGACAGGCTGGGCCGCTGGTCTGTGGCCTTGTTTTATTTTTTAATAGCATTTAAAGTTTTATACTTGGATGATATTGGGCATACACCTTAATTTCTTTTTTTTTTTAGATGCTAGGGATTGAACCCAGATCCATGTACATTCTATACAGATACTTTATCACCGAGTTACGATCATCAACCCTTGAGGTTGAAAACATTGTATATATGTGTTCTAAAGAGTGTTTTTAGCATTGTAACACACTAAAGAAATTGTTCTTTAGTTCTTTAGTTCTTTTTAAAAAGCAACTACAACAGAAAGAACAAGCAGGATTTCCTCTATAACTAATATTGACTTAACTTTACAGGGTCCCAAACTTGAATGCCTGTGTTTATTCATGAAATAGAGCTAGGCTATTGGTCCATTCCGATTCAGTTCCAACTTTTGCAGTTCAGACTGTTCAGGCAGTTTAACTCTTGGCCTCTCAGGTGAATTGACTTACAAATGTTATAGAAAAGGCCACAGCAGCGCTGTTATGAAAGAAACCCATGCCCTGGAACACAGCCCAGTAGACTAGAGTCACTCAGCAAAAGAGTTTCCACTAGTTACACTTGGGAGTTACCCTTGGTTTTGCCTTTGTCTCAGACCATCTGGATGTCAAAAGTGCTAATAAGCAACTGACTCACTGGTGGAATAAATTACATCTGTTGATTCTGTTCTGGAAAGCTCTGTAATGAAAGAAGTATTGGCAATAAAGGAGCAGAGCAATTTTCCAAGTTTTGAGGTCATATATGTCTAGTTAAGAGATGGCATATTGTTATGAGTGGGCACTGGAGGCTGAAGAAGCCATGTTTAGATCTTAGTTAACAATCCTTTTTTTTTTGGCTCTCTTAAACAGTAGCAAATGTGGATTTCTTCTTAGAGACCTTGGGCTTATTTCATACCTCTCTTTGTGACAATTACTGGGAAAGTTTTCTGAGACCTGGCAGTTCCTTGAGAGTTATTAAAATAATTTAAAATTTGACCACTATGCTAAAGGCAGAGAATAGAATCACTAAGTCCTCTCAAGTTACAGCACAGAAGAATAACGATGCCTTAGTGAGTCATCTTAATAAGGACTAGACATGCATGTGTCCTATCACCACATAATATATTTTAATTTTCTTGTGCTGGCTATTACTCTGATCCATGTTAGAAAATGTGAATGTATGCATTAGAGATAAGCCTTTTTTGGGGAGAGTTTCTCTATGTAGCCCTGGCTGTCCTAGAACTCACCTTATAGACCAGGCTAGTTTGAAACTCAAGATATCTGCCTACCTCTGCCTTCCAAGAGCTGGAATTATAGGTATATACCAACACCCAGCTATGGAGCCAGGATTTTGATACATTCTCAGACCAGCCTTAAACTTGAGATCATTCTGCCTTGGCCTATTAAGTGCTGGTTTATTTATTTTATATAGAAACATATTTTAGGTAACAGAAAACATCATTTTGTGGGATGGCTAATGTTTACAATTGTATTCATACATTTTGTTTCAAAATTACACTTGATTTTCTTACTAAAAAGAACTTAATTTCAACTGGGAGATTTTATAAAATTATATTAAAAACAGCAAAGCTAGTTGTCAATTAATTGGTTCATGGCAACCACCATTTTGCCTCATTAGGTTAAATGTCTGTTTAAATATGTAATTATTTATTTCTAGCTTTACCATATTTTTCTTTTTAGTTTTCTTGGAAGCCTCATGTTCTCTAGAAAAATCTTCCACATACTTTCACGTTAAAAGGCAACACATATCTTTCACATTTCTTGTCTTTAAACAAGAAGTTAGTCTAATGTATCATCTCCCTATTACATCTGATAGTTCTCTGTGACTTGGAAAAAAACAATTGATAAGACTTACTGAGTGTCTTTTTTCCCTTTATTTTTTATTTCTTCAAGTTACATCTCAATCGCAGTCCCCTCCCTATTCCCCCCTCCATTCCCACCCTCCCACCCTCAACCCCCCATCCTCTTCCCTTTTTTTTTCTTTTAAGTTTAAGGTATATCTTATTTCCCCTTACAGTTTCCCCTTTCAGTCCAACAAATGGCTCTTTCTCTTATAATAATAAATACAATACAGTACAACAGAGGTAATTAGGCCACAGTTATGAGGGTTATATGGCTTAACGTACATTCCCAATGTCCAGTCCATATGTATTTGGTACCTGACTTTAACATTCTACTATCTAACCATCTCCATGAGTTTAAAGTTCTATATTCTGACAGGTGTGAGATGGAATCTCAGAGTCGTCTTGAGTTGCATTTCTCTGATGATTAAGGATGTTGAGCATTTCTTCAAGTGTCTCTCAGCCTAATTACTGAGTGTCTTTTAATGTGTCAGCCACCACTGTGAACACTCTCAATAAGAACCTACTTACTACTCATAATAACTCTGAATTAGAGGCAGGCTGTCTAAATATACCTACATTAGTAAGCATCTTCCTGAACTTCTACTTTTTCATTAATTCATTTACAAAGCAATATGGTTGTTAAATACTAGGGGCTATATGCTATAGATAAAACATTTAATATGGGTATCTTCTTTGACTTTTAGTAGCTCAAGGTCAAGCAGTAGCTCCATTTCAGCTGTTTTGTTGGACATTGTGCAATTGATAAAGCAGATGAATAAGGCCTCAGGCACACAGTATGTGGCAACTGATATGGCCTGCTCTTTTTCTATTATAATAGAAGAATCAGAAGCAGTTCACATTTCTGTGAGTCTCACAAAAACATTCAGGTCTATATTAATTCTGCTGTCTTAATAAACTTTAAAAAGATTTGGATAGCAAAGACAAGTCTCCTGAGAGATTATATTGATAATAATAACATGCTGACTTACAGGAAGGGGCTAATGTGTTAAAAGCTTTGATGAAATATGGTGTTCCAAAAAATTGGGAATAAATCTTATGAAAATTTATGATTTTGACATTCTAGTGAAGGTTTTAGGGATCCAGTGGTCAAAATATGGTAAGATATCCACTCTAAAGGAAAATGAGAATTTTCATAACTTCTATTCACTATCAAAGAATGGAATAAAGTTCCTAGCAGGTCTCTTTGGGTTATGAGGCAACACATTCTAAACTTATCAACACTACTCCATGAACAGAGTGATATGTCTCTGATTGAGGAGTCCCTGCCTATGGCACAAACAACTGTGTAAGTTTGGTCATAAAGCCTAGCTGATCTTCTTGTGTTGGATGTGGGGGAGACAGTTTTTTAAGCCAAGTACAACTGAGAGAACAGTGATCAGGGCTCTGTGATTCTGTGGCAGAGTCATTTGCTTCATATGATTATATGTCTTTTGAGCAAAACTTTTGTGAGTTGCTGGGACAAAGAGAGACACAATGGTTTCCCTGAGCATCAAGTGACCATGGGTCTAGAGCACATTATAAGTTGAGTTCTCATGGACATGCCTAATCACAAAGTTGTATAGGCTCAGAACTAGACCAGTGTATGGAAATGATGTATCTAGGATTAAGCCTTAGCAGGAAAAAAGCATATCCTTTAAAGCATATCAGACTAGCATATCCTTTATAACAATGACAACAATCTTCTCAGCTTGTTCCTTTGCCATAGTAGTGAAGGGGGAGCAGTATGATCAAAATAAGGAAGAAAAGTCCACTTTTGTTTTTGGAGTGGTTATATAATATTTATGAGTACAGGCTGAAAATAAACCATGGCTACATTATGATCACATTCAAGGAAATCTTGGAAAGCCTGTGGAGAAAAAAAAATCTTCCCAGTAAGAAGAGCCATGAACAATGTTCTTAGTCACTAACTTTTGATGGGATGAAAAGTAGTCCAGTAAACATGTTTTCTGGCAAATGGCTAATGGGTTGGCTATCTTCTCAGGGGCATGATATACAAAGCATTGGAAGACTGAAGGCAAAAGATTTAGGGTAAAAAAATGTTGTTGAGCTTGAACAGGTTTGTGGCCAAATGAAAAATGCCTACTATGAAAGAGGTAATGTTAATAACAAAGAAGAGATGTTAACTAGAACAGTTAGCATAGTATGCCTTTCTCATTGGCCACATACAACTGTTACGATAGGCACATGAACAAAGTGGTCACGGTGGCAGAACAGACTAGGCCTAAGCCCAGAAGCACAGACTTTTTTCTAGACTTATTTCCTATTATCAAAACTGAAAGTAACCTTCATTGCTTTTGAATGTCCAATTTGTCAGCAACAGAGACAAATTCTGGATTTAATTATTATTTCTCCATGAAGCCAACTGATCATTTAGTAGTAAGTCAACTCTAAGGGCTAAGAGTTTGTTCTTACAGGTATAGATACCTATTCTGGATACTAACTTAGATTTCCTGATTGCTGTGGTTCAGCCAAATCCTGAAGCTTATGAAATGTGTGATCCATGGACATAGGATCTCACACAATATATTATATGAACAGGTGTCCCATTTCACAGTGAGGAAATCCAGGATTGGGCCAGGATTTAATGGGCACAGGTCATATATTGTAGATATATGATGTATATATGTAGGGCATCAGAAACAGCCTTCTAGAGGCACAGTTGAAGCAAGACCTGAGAATCAGCACTCTGAAAGGTGGTGGTGCCATTCTTTAGTGAAAGGCTCAGCATTTTTCTACTTTCTTCTGATAGTTGTATGAGAACCTTTCTTCCTTAGCTCTATTTTATTCATAGCCAAAGCTAGAGGTGGGGCACTGCTGTAGTTGTAGTAGATGACTTGGAAATCTGGGCTAAGTCAGTTACGTCTATGTTGTGTCATATCCCTAACAGGAAGAACTTAATGGCACCAATAGGTGCAATAACCTCATTTGTTGTAACTTCCAAAACTCCCATATGTCGCGTCCCCCTCGACCAGCAAGGACGACGCAACTCGCAAAAGCTCTTCTCCAGCAGTTTATTCAGGTCCCTTGAAAACAGTCTTCCGAATGCCCGGGCTGACCCAACCCACAGGCTAAATACTATATGAACAGCCAATCAAGTAAAGCCACATAGTGCTATCTTAGAGGCCCACGTATGCGGAAGCAAGCCAGATCAGCGGTCTTAGCCAAATATGGACTTGTTTACCACCGAGAGCGCTCACCATTGGGCTGGTGGAAGGCGGAAACCGGCGCCATCTTTAGGGTGCAGCACGTCGCAGCTCTCTACAGTTCCTTCTTTTTTATTTTTTCTAAAGTTGGTAAAAGTCCCTGGAAAGGCTTCGTAATCCCCATATCTGGGGATCTCACGGTGGGCCTGAGCCTGTAGGAGGGCGGTGCTCAAACTCTTACCCGTCTCTGGGTCAGCCTCCCCACTCGGGACTGCCCTGTCTTAGGTGGCCGAGACTTACCCGTCTACTCCGTCATTGACTTGCCAGACCCTAATATCCATGGAACGAATACCTCAGTGGGCAGGGACTATGCTTAGTGAAGATTTAAGGCTTCACAGCAGCGAGCCATGCCTGAGGGGACTGGCTCGCCTCAATGGCGACAAGGGCTTGTATAATCATGGCTGCATTACGCTTTTGTGTGGCTCTCATTTTGTAGATGCACCATAGCAAACCAGACAGGCTAGTATCATCAGTATCACCAAAGAGCCTACGCCCGCCCACTCCTTAAGATGATCCATAGCCGTCTGTATCCAGGAAGTCAAGCCAGTGGCCAGGCTCAGATCCACCCGAGTGGAGTTGATGTGGACAATTGTCGCTCTCAGCTCTCTCATCAAATTTTCAAATTCAGCCGACCAATCCTGTAAGAGGAACTTTGACAATTGTCTAGACAAATTAGCAGCCTTTGTAAAATTTTGATACTGTACGGAAGTAACACACAAACCTTGCATTTTCCACTCACACCCCAATTGTGCTAGTTGCCAAAGAGAATCAATCTGTTCTTGTATTAAATCTATGCGTTGATTAACTATCATAAGACCTCCTTTGAGATGAGAATTCGTAGAGGTCTGGGTATCCAATGCCTGTGCTACAGTGGCTGAGATGTTATTCAAGGCATTGGCAGTCTGTATAGAACTAGACAAGGCAATAGCTGAGGCAGTAGCTCCCACAGCAGCAATAGTGATAGCAGTAACAATAGCTGCAGTGATGCCAAAATCTCTTTTAGACCTGAATAGCATCATGGTATTAGGGGCCTCTACAGGAACTGGTACATATCGAGGCATTCTAGTCACCACAGCCACAGGAAAGGCTGTGGCATTCCAGCATAGGGCATAAAAACATGTGCCCGGAGTGCATACTAACTTTTCTTCACCCAAGGATGCACTCCCATTACTTACAATCCACAGAAAAAGAGGCCAGGGACATACTGGCGAAGCTAAAAAGTTCTTGTTGCGGTAAGAATGAAACAAAGAATTCCAAGTACCAGAGCCACTACCACTAGAAAAATCCAGATTGGTAGCGGACCCTAGGGAAAAACTACCTCTTTGATAAACTCCTCCTCCAAGCATAATGACAGGTCCCAAATCCATATAGCTACGATTTGCTCCACACAAAAGCCATAAATCAAAAGGATTGGTGGCAGTCTGTTGAGGATCCCTAGTAGATATATCAAGCATCTGATCTTTGATATGTATGTAAAGGACATTGTAATGACCCCACGCCCAGTAGCCAACCAGGCTGGTGCCATACCCGTCCGGTATTTTTTTCTCAGAGATGGGAAACTAGGATACCAACCCATATGCAATCAAACATGCCCTTCTTGAAGTCGCTAGAAGCTGACCCCAAGTGCAGTGCTTAGCCTCGCATCCTGAGCATGATGATAGCTTAGTCCTTTAGGACAGTCAACCAAGCTTGTGGCTGTCTAGCCTCCAAGGCAGCAAAGGCTTGCACCAGCATGGCATTACTTCTCCTCTGTGAAATCCTCATCTTACAGATACACCATAGGACAATGAAACTGACTAGGAAGAGCATGCCTCCTAGGGCACCCATTCCCTCAGATGATTCATGGCTTGGAGGATCCATGTCGACATTTCTTCAGCAACAGAGACATCAACCCGGGTGGAATTCACATGCACAATGGCAGTTCTCAGATTCTGCATCAGCTTATCAAACTCGCCAGACCAATTTCCTGTAAGATACTGAGAGAGTTGCTTAGACAAATTTGCAGCTACAGTATAATTTTGATATGGCACAGAGGTCACACACAAACCAGTCATTTTCCACTCACAGCCAATCTGGGCCACCTGCCACAATACATCCAAGGCCGTGGCTACATTGGCTGACAAATTATTCAAGGTAGCGGCAGTCTGCACTGAGGCATCCAGGCTTCCAACCCCTTGTTCTTATAAGGGGTGATAGCTGCTTTACATTCCTTTGTACATTGCTCATACACAAGTTGTTTAATTAAGGGCATTGCCAAATCAGGGTCTCCAAATACCCTTCCAGCTGCTTCAACCATTATAGCCACGAAGTCTGAGAAAGGCTCCAGGGGATCCTGAATAACCTTGGTTAGATTGCCATTCACTTCCCCTTTGTTAGGCAATGATTTCCAAGCTCTGGTTGCGATTAAATTGATTTGCTCAAACACCTGAGCCGGATACCCAGTTTGTTGTTGAGCATATCGACCTTGCCCAAGAAGCATGTCCACAACCAGGCTGGGTTTCCTGCTGCACGATTAGCAGCAGCTTGTTCATTAGCAAACTCAGTCAAGAAAGCCTTCCAATCTAAATACTGCCCAGAGGACAGGCAGGCACGTGCCAAGCTCATCCAGTCACTAGGAGTCATGCAATAACGACTAAGAGCTTCCACCTGAGCTACAGTGAAAGCAGCATTAATCCCATAAGTGCGGACAGACTCAGCGAGTGCTTTAATTACCTTAAAATCGAGAGGTTCATGATAACGATTTCCCCCTCCATCCTGAAAGACAGGGTAGTACAGCTCATATCTCACTTCCCTCCAGACATTTGGACAGAATGACCACCCACTAGGACCACTCGGAGGGGAAGTCTCATTATATGAAGGCGGCGCCAACATAGGCGGCCCCGGACCTGAGGGCTCTATCCGAGTGCAGTCAGAACTCTTTCTCAAAGATGACTTCTCCATTTTCTTTGTTAACATTTTAAGTTCCTCTTTAGACTCTGAGCTATCCTCTTCCAAAGTATCTTTCCCAGATTTGACCGAGCGCTCCTTTTTTAACTGTTCTAATGCCTTTTGTCCTTTTTCCACTGCCTTGCAATATCTCTGATGTCCTAAACAACTCCGAACAAGTCTCCAAATAGGCCGTGCTCCTCCCTGCAATGTACTTTGCTCCCAGGCAAAATCCAAGTCCCTGCCTAATTTGTCCCAGCAGGATACCGTAAGATTCCCGGACACCGCAAACCACGGAGCCACGGAATCGCATTCATTCAAAAATCTCTCTAGGGTAGACTTCTTAATCTTCAAATTCCTAGCTAAAAGTAGCTCCTGAAGAGCCAGAAAAATTGGATGTGACTGAGACAATCCCATGATTAAAAATTTACTTTCGGTTCGCAGCTTCCCCGCGAAACTTTACCTTTTGTTCGCAATCTCCACAAAACTTTACCGTATGTTCACTATCTCCGCGAATCTTTACCGTATGTTCGCTATTATCCGCGAATCTTTACCGTATGTTCGCTATCTCCGCGAAACTTTACCTTGTGTTCGCTATCTCCGTGAAACTTTATTGTCCTAATTTATCCCAGGAACTTACCAGCGTGCTGCCCCTGACTGCAGGAGTTCTGAGTCTTTTTTGGGTCCCCGTACGGGCCACCACTTGTCGCGTCCCCCTCGACCAGCAAGGACGACGCAACTCGCAAAAGCTCTTCTCCAGCAGTTTATTCAGGTCCCTTGAAAACAGTCTTCCGAATGCCCGGGCTGACCCAACCCACAGGCTAAATACTATATGAACAGCCAATCAAGTAAAGCCACATAGTGCTATCTTAGAGGCCCACGTATGCGGAAGCAAGCCAGATCAGCGGTCTTAGCCAAATATGGACTTGTTTACCACCGAGAGCGCTCACCATTGGGCTGGTGGAAGGCGGAAACCGGCGCCATCTTTAGGGTGCAGCACGTCGCAGCTCTCTACACCCATAGAAAGATTTTGTGCTTTCTATTTCTTTGATACCAGGCTCTACAAGGCTGAAGGTTCCCAGAAAATAGATTTTTGTCAGGAGACAGAGTAAATGTCTCACTGAGCTATAAGCTATGGATAATGCTAGAGTGCTTTGGATTCCTTGTGTCCTGAGATTAGCTGGCAGAAACAGTCATTATATCTTGACAGGGGTAACCCACCCCACCCTGACCACAAGGTAGAGACAGTGCTGCTCTCCCTACATAATGGTAGTGTATATATGGCACTAAGTTGGTCTTGGGAGCCTCCTGCCATTCACCCTGTTGGCCCTCTGTGAAGGACAAATGCAACAAACCTGCCTTGAGAAAGGTATAGTTGCTAAGGGCTAAGGCTCATAGGAATGTAACTTTGGGACATAGGATTAGATATAATACTATGACTTTGACAAGGTGCTAGCTGAGGTTTTGAAGGAATTAGAATTGGTAACAGGTGGGAGAGGATGAGCATCAGCTGCACTGGAAAAGCACTGCAGCCCGGGCTCCTCTGGGTCACCTCACTGACCTGTCTTACAAGCAAGCATTCTTTCAAGAGGAGAAGGCGTACAGAAGATCTGTATGTTAAATCTGCATATCTGTCCAGACCAAGGGTTTGATGATAGCAGTCATGAAAATGTGCTTCCAAAAGCTTCTGCTGTGGGGAACATAACTGACTGTTGGAGCCTTAGCTGTCTTAATCTATCCCTCACTTTACACTGGGTAAATATACTTCTCCTATTCAGTACAAGGAGAAGTAATAATACAGGCCCATTCTATTTTAAAGGTAATTCTTTTATTTAAAACATGACTTCAACCTTAGGACTCCACAATGGCCAGGTTGAAATTTCCTTAGAGTCATTCTAGTCTAAGATTCTTCCTGTTTTGGTCTCCTTTCTTCTCTCACTTCCACTAGCGTCAGACTGTATCAGTTTGAAACTTCTTTCTACTTTTCATATCTTCCCTTGTCCTTTGGAGGTACTTCTCTCAGTAAATATCTAGAATGTCTAATTCTGTCCTGACATCTGCTTCTCAGAGGATTCAAACTGACAGTGTTACTGGGGAAATGAGACTTCAGCTAAAAAGAAAGCATTAAGGTACAAAGCAGACAGATTTAAGTCGACTCTTCTGTACTGGATCTATAGATTTCTTATCCAAAGCTGATATTGTTTTCTCTGAATACCAATCAAATTTATTTCCATATTTTTGCTATCCTAATTCAAATCAAGTGCTTGCAAAAAGAAAAAAAGAATAATTTTTTCTATCTTTAATTACTCTTTCAATTTTCTACTTATAATTTTTAAAAATTAGTCTGTACTTCATTGTATAGGCAGGTATTCATAGCACTTAGCATTTGAGAAAAGCAATGTCTACTATTAGACCACTCAAAGGTTTACTCAAAAGTTTTCTAAAGGATTAGAAGCATAGTGTACTCCTAATCCAAACAAGAGGGAACAATTTATTATTGCTTAGTCAGTTGTTTAAGATGAGAAATGAATATTAGGAATCTTGTGTAGTATTGTGATCTCATCTTTGCTATTGGTGTATAGATATATCACTTGAGTTATTATATATTATGTTAATATATAGCTAAAAATATGAGCACTTTCTATTTCAACCTTACCTCATGATGTGTGTATGTGTGTGAGGTGGGAAAATAAGATTAAGATTTGGGATCAGCAGTTCTACAACACTTAAGAAATCTGAACAAGTCCTATTGTCTCACTGAATTTTGGGTAGCTCATGGATTGTTACAAAGTTCAAGTGTAGCAGAACAAGAGAAAAGGCTTTGTAAAGTTATAAAATGCTGTAACAGTGTGGATTTTTATGATGTGATGATAATTTGGGATCTTCTTTGGAACAGTTTCTGATATGTGATAGATATATATCACTTAGGAGAAGTAGGAAGTTAACTGGGCTTGAGGTATTAGTCTGCCAAGGCTGTCATGACAAAATGCCACAAACTGGGTGGCTTAAACAACAGAAATTAATTTTCTCACAGTTTTGGAATTCCAAAATCAGGTTGTTGGTAGGTTTTGTTTGTTATGATGCTTGAAAATTCCAATTCTTGAAGATGGCTGCCTTTTTACAACAACTTCATGTGTCTTTCTCTCTGGGTGTGGGCATCCTTAATGCCTCTTCCTTTTATGAAAGTCTGTTAGTCATATCAGATTAAGGCCCTAACCTTATAACTTCATTTAATCTTTACCCCACCTTCAAATACAGACACACTGGGGAGTAACAATTCAGTCCCATAACATTCATCATTAAGTGTGTCCAAGCCCATTCAATGTTTTAGGTTTTATTTATAACTGCTGGTCTACCTCAGGAACTTGTGACTCCTAGATTTTCTGTTCAGGGTATTTGAGGCATGGAAGGGATGCAGGGCTTTTACTCCCACTTTGGTTTATAGAGTAAGAATCTTTAAAGTTCAGAAATCTGCATTTTTATCATATGAGTGTACATGTTATCTGGATAATTTTTACATACCAATAATTGAGTACATATAGGTGCTCTGGAGTCACACAGCATGGGTTCAGTCTCAGATCAGCCCATTACTAGATTTCCGATTTTTGCCAAATTACTTCCTCTCTCTATTCTTTAATTTCCTCATATGTAAGATGAGGAGTATTACCTGCATATTGTGAGAATTAGTAAGTGGATTAGGGGACTCAATATGTTGTTGCTGTATTTTTTGATTTTTATCATTCTCCAACTTAATATTGAAACTGCTTTCATGAAAATTTTCTTCACATTTATACTTTTACCTCTTGTTTCTAAATTATGCTCTCTCCTTAAAGACAGATTTTAAATGTGTGTGTGTGTGTGTGTGTGTGTGTGTGTGTGTGTGTGTGTGTGT
>CAJQZJ010001826.1:7186453-7204571 GCA_907164525.1 Lophiomys imhausi | reverse complement strand
TGTGTGTGTGTGTGTGTGTGTGTGTGTGTGTGTGTGTGTGTGTGTGTAAAACAGCCTCATACATGCCTGGCAATGCTCTACCACTAAGATTTACTTCAGGTAATCCTTTCAGATTCCTATTACAATCTGGTTGCCTTTAGGGCAATCCATTTTGTATTATAGTATCTTTTTTATTAATTTATTTTTTCAAGTTACATCTTGATCAAAGTCCCTTCCCTCTTCTCCTCCAGGTCCCACTTTCCCTCCCTCCCTTTTCCCCAGTCTCTGTCCTCCTCTGATAAGGGGAGGCCCTACATATCAAAGCCCCTCAGTTCATCAGTCACATGAGGTCTAAGAGCTTCTTCTGTACTGGTGCTTGATATGGCTGCCCAGCTAGGGTAAGGTGTTTCACTAACAAGCGATAGGGTCCATGACTCGCTGCTGGGTGGAGTTTTCGTAGGATATTTATGCTAGGTTCCTGTCTGTTTGGGTCTGTAGGATGGTTGTGCTGTGCTATATGGTTAATATCCACTTATAAGTGAGTACATACCATGTGTATATTTCTGGGTCTGAGTTAGCTCACTTAGGATGGGCTTTTTTTTTAGATCAATTCATTTGATAGCAAATTGCATGATTTCCTTGTTTCTGGTGTGTAAATGTACTACAGTATTTTTAATCCATTCTTTGGTTGAAGGACATCTGGGTTGTTTTCCATTTTCTGGCTATTACAAATAAAATATTACAGTTTTTTTTTGGTGTGGTCATTTATAGCTGATCTCATCCCAACAAATACATATATCACATCACAGTCCTGCATATGACACATGTTGTTTGAGGGTGTCCAGAACAGACCAAATTAACAAATATTTGCTTCCTGTAATAAAAAGAGATGTTATTTTTTCAAAGTTATGTTGTATTTGTGAAACTGAGGGTTTTTAATGACCATGATAATAAAACGTAGGTCATAATTAGAAGCCAACAGTGCGGTAGAGACTTGAAAACAGAAATTTGACAAATGTGAATGTATGTAGGGAATTGAAGCTAACTCTTTTCTCCATTCTTATATTCTCAAAAACAAAAGAACTATAAACTTCATTCCTATTATGATTATGTGGCTGGAGATACTTCTTAAAGGTGGTTCTAAAAGAATAGAACTTGAAGCCGGGCAGTGGTGGCGCACGCCTTTAATCCCAGCACTTGGGAGGCAGAGGCAGGCGGATCTTTGCGAGTTCGAGGCCAGCCTGGTCTACAAATTGAGTCCAGGACAGCCAGGGCTACACAGAGAAACCCTGTCTCGAAAAACCAAAAAAAAAAAAAAAAAAAGAATAGAACTTGAGTGCAAGACTGAGGAAGGATGAAGGAATTTTGATTGTTAGAGAATCTTGGAGCTCACCGTTTATTTTGAAACTATTTTTAGTAAAGATTTAGTTAGGATCATTCCTATGAAGGTTTAGAAATGTCTGGTCTATTTTATAGCACAATAAAACCTCATGGTTTCCCGGTTGGCTGGTATTTGTTTAAAGAGAGTGAGTTGCTGGTGCTGACAACATTTGAGAGGTTATAATGGGGGGAAATCTGATGTAAACCTTTTCACCTGTAAAAAAGGGGGTTCCTAAGGATTAAGGCCAGCCATGCCTGTGGGGTATTTTTGATTTGTTTAACATTTTGTTCATATTTAAGTAGGTGTTAGTCATCCTTTCAAACATGATTAAACATCCCCAAAATACAATATTAAAATGTTGCTATTTTTCATTTTGCACTTATATTTAATATGGCTTCCAAAGTACCAAACCATGCTAGAGAGTTGTCATCACTGGGAACAGTCCAAGCATAATTTGAGTGAAGACTGACGCTAAGTTAAAACTGAAGCACTACAGCTAATCCTGGTTATTTAGCAGGGAAAGGACATAAAAGACCCTTGGTTTTGTTGAATTATCTAACCAAACATTAAAAAAATTCTCTAAATGTACAAATCTATATTTTGCTTTTAATTAGTAGATCTAGTTGGCTGTTTGCTGTTACTAGAAACTGATGAGAATATAGTGATTTTAAGCAAAGAACACTGGGCAAGACTAAACGATCTCATCTGAGTCTTTTAAAAATGGAGACATGTCATTGACTTCAAAGGGGTACATGAAAAAAAAAAGAATCAAGCTCATATTGTCTTACTCTTTGAAGCTGGATGCATAATTGTTCAATTAATAAACTTTCCGATCTGTTGGGGATTCCTATTTGGTTTTATTATGAAGACTGTAGTCTCATTCTATTTTGTTTTCTTCCTTAGTAAGACAGGAATATGACTACAAAATTAGTGGTAATTTATAAAATTTATTTATACAAATATATTAAAGACTGTAGCTATACCATTTAGAGAAATCTGTCAAGTTCATTCATGGTTCTGGGATTGAATTTAGGGCTTTGAGCATATGAGGCTAGCAGCACCAAGCCAGTAATCTACTGTTCAGTTGCATCCTCAAACTTTTTTTCAAAATAAAAAAATTAAGACAGAGTTTCCCTCAGTTGAGCAGACTGGTCTTGAGCTTGTAGACCTCCTGCTTCAGCTTCATCAATAGCTTGGATTTAAAGTGTGTGACATGTGCCACCATGCCTAGCAAACTTTGTCTTTATACAGCCAAAAATGAGAGGTGTATGAACTTACTATTATATCACCAAGCCATTTAAATTATGCCTGTAAGGCCAAAGCTAAGAAGAAAAAACAAAACCAAAAAACTCGAGACAAGTAAAATGTTATCTAAGTAATTGCTTAGAATTAACTAAGCAAAAAGTTTAATTAAAATTAAACTTTTTTTTTGTTAATGTCAACATTAGTACTCATCCTTTCCTTAAGTCATTGCCAATACCTTTTGCCTATACAAATGCAAGTGTTCATTCACATAACAACAACAATGGTTTTTGAATACTTTCTTGCCCTCATCTTTTTTTCTCTTTCAAACCTTCCTCATATTGATTTGCAGCACTTCTATTGCCTGCTTCTCTTTCTAGCATTTTTCCTCCATAGACATCCTTTTGTTCTGTATCCCTTGTTGTTTGTGTTCTTCAGAGTTAAAACAAAACAAAACTGACCTTCTTTGTTTCATCCATTGTACCTATATACTATAGGGTTCCAATTTGCCTCTCTGATCCAAATTGCTCTTGAGTTTCAGACTCAAGATACATTTCTTGTTGTTTTCAACCTGTTTATAATGAAACCTGTGCTATTTATTCTCAGCTATTCCTCTAATATTTTTTATTCTCATTAATGCCTTTAAATTATTCTGGTCACCTAGACTAGACCAAGGGAACTTCACAGTTCCCATTTGAATAATTTGGAATTGGTCAGACTTATTATAATTGTTTCTTAATTGGTTTTCCTGGCTTTGGTCTCACATTATTCTAAACTATCCTATGCAGTAGTGGTACTAGCTTTAAAATGCACAATTAAAATGGATCATGCCTTACTTCTGCTTTAGAACCTTCAAAAGGTCCTTATTATCCATACTATCAAGTTGTTCAGACTTCTCAAGACCCAAAGGGTTTCCCACACTTGGTCCCCGGATTTCTATTTTGTGTTTTTTCACATTCACCTTTCTTCTACTCCAAATCATAGCAATCTGCTTACAGTTCAGAACTTCCCATGACAGCCCTCATGGTTCTGCACATCCTGCTCTCTGTCTGGATTCTTGTCTTTCTTCTTGTATACTTGGGAAGCCTTTGTTTATTCTTCAGTACTCAGGTTAGCATCTCTGTCTGAGAACTCCTCTTTATTCCATGCTGTACTTGCTAAGAACTCAGGGCATTTCACACTATGCTGCGCTTGTTTACATATTTCCTCTTTTACTAAACTGAGGGAGGTGCTTGTAATTTGTTTGAACGTATTTGTAACTTTAGTGTCTAAATAGTGCCTGGTACATGGTAAATGAATGACTAAAGTTCTGAAAAACACAAATATTTCCTTGTCTGTAGGATGTTTAATGTTATTATGGATGAAATGGGTTGTTGATATCAGATTTTTTTCCCTGTTTCTCCTTGTTAAAATGAATAGGCCCTAAAACAACGTATTTTCTGTAGTATAAGTTTCCACAGGTTTACAGGAATAGGCTAATAATATATAGTTATTCCATGGAAAGTAATGTATTAATTCTACACTGTTAGTAGTTAGGGCATTAAAACCCTGTATCATTTGCTTTGTTATGAATGAAGGCTGTTAATTTATCTATATGATGATGGAATTATGAAAACAAAGACATAGAACAAAATTAAGTTGAAAATAAGTCTTGAGAAAGAATTGGACAAATGGTAAGATGTAGAGATCTCTTCGGTAAAACTCAGAATTAACAGAATCATGGGAAGTCCTAAAGAGATATGGGAGGTAAGGACTAAGATAGGTGTAAGAAAAACCCACACATCCACCCCACAGCATCTGTACACTGGTATCTGCTTTAAATATGGAATTTAATTTAATGCATAATAGAAACTCCAAGGCATTTTACAGATGAGACAGGTAATATGAATCATCAATAAGTTCCAAGGTAATGGAACTACAAAGTGGTAACTAGATCAGACCGACAGTGAAGGTCCTTCATTCACATCATGCTGCTTTCCAATAAATATTGGGAGCTGCTGTGTGCAGCTTAGTGTCACACACACACACACACACACACACACACACACACACACACACAGACAGAGAAATATATTTTCTTCTATATGCAGTGATCATGTATAGGTGGATCATTTAGCAGTTCAGAGTAATATAATTACAACTTTATTTTCAATTCCATCCCATTAAACTTATAAAAGAATAGTTCACATTTATTGATGATACTAGGTAATGTATCAAATGAACTCTCTTGAGTTTCTCTTGGAAAACAGCATAAATAAATTTTAAGCAGGTTTAGCAGAACAAGCTGACTCCCAAGTTTTTCTTGGTATATTCCACTGCTGGCTCTGTTTGGAATACAGAAATGACTACTGTCTGGTGTAAAAGGTATTTTGCTCTTACTGCCTCCCATGGATTGCTCTGCCTGATAGTTTGTTACTCTCCGGGGCAAGTATCCAGCTTGTGGTAGTGAGGTGGTTTTGTGGCAGAACTCCACAATTAACCACAAGTTCAGTGTCAACGGTAGGCTGCCACCATCGTGGCTGTGATCCTTCAGATCTGTTGGTATAGCTAGAGGTGAAAAAACTACTGCTTGTCTAAGGAGGGAACAGGGAAACTTGGAAAGAGTCTGCATTGCTGTTTATTGTTCAAGGTTGAGCTTTTAGGTGTAAAACAACAACAACAACAACAATAATCTAGGAAATTCCAGATTAGGAGTTAAGAGATTTAAGACCTTTACCAGTTGCTATATTTTAAAAACTCATAGCAATGAATTTTTTGGCACAGATATAATTGTTCTGATAATTAGAAAGAAAAGAGAAAAATTCAAATATTAGAATATACTCTTTTATGGCAAAAGAAATTTAGGCATTATCACTTGAATTGAATAAAAAAAATCACCTACCTATATTCTTGTAAGAATTTAGTTTATACTATAATTTAAATCAAATACAAGTGTGTATTTTTTGTAAACTTAAAAATATTCTTTTCTTAATTTTGTGAAAATGGATGTTAAAATTTATGAAAATATGGATTCTTGTTTTCTGTTAAACCATTCAAGGGATTTCTATTTAAATTCTCTGATGAAGCAAAGAAAAATTATCAGCGAATAAGTAGCTGAAAGTCTGATTTGTAAAAAAATGCATCGAGAAACATAAATAACTTGAAAAATGTCTGATCACTTGCTATAGGATGAAGACTGTGCTGGTCAGGAGACTGAGCTAAGAGAATAAGAGAATTTTTGTACTTGAAGAGTATATTTTAGAGGTAGCCAGGTAAATATATGCAGCAATGATACAAATACTTAAAAAATAGTAATGGTAACCCCAGTTCCATGTAATATGGCCTCCTCATACCTAGCATATACTTTTCTTTTTTTGCCACCATATACCTTATAGGTATAGCATGCTTAGAGTTAAGCAAATATACTAGGGTTACATCAGTTCAGAAATTTGTACTTGCTTGCTTCCTCTGCCCAGGTTCTCTTTTCTTAGGTAACTTTTATTCACCTTCCAACACTGATCCAGATGTGACTTCCTTATCTTGCCCCCAGACCCTTATTATTAACATGCTCTTCCCATAACAATCTAGGCAGCTGCTCTTGCTCTGGACTTCCCAAGTGCAAAAACCATAGTTTAACTCCCCATCAAAGATTCTATTCCTTTCATTTTTACTAGTTATATTTGCTTTTCTATGTTCCACTAGAGTATGGATCATTATCATTACAATATATTTGCTATCAGGAACTGCACTTAATAAATGAATGTATGTATTAAAGATGGGATACTAAATGTTTGTGGTGAAGGGTGTTACAGAGGAAATGAAAGAAGTGAGGGAATTAAAGTACAGATATGAAAAAAGGAAAGTAGGGCAAGAACTATGATAGTGAAGGAGAGACAGTGAGACATGACACAGTGGGAGCATTCTGAAGAGAATAACTTTTTTATTTTTTTGTTTTTTTTGTTTTTTTTTTGAGACAGGGTCTCTCTGTGTATCTCTGGCTCTCCTGGACTCGCTTTATAGATCAGGCTGGCCTCGAACTCACATTGATCTGCCTACCTCTGCCTCCTGAGTGCTGGGATTAAAGGCGTGCGCCACCACGCCTGGCTTTTTTCTTTGATAGTTGTGAATGCTTATAACCGAGTTTTTATGTGCTTTGTTGTGTTTTTTAATAGTTTATGTGCATATTCCCCTTTTCCTAGAGATAGCTGTAGCTCTGAGGGAGATATGAAGGACTGTTTACAGTTTATTTGTTTTTGAATATAGTATAGTAAGCATTCTTTAAATAGATACTTGATGAATTACAAGCAAGTAAGGGGCTAGGGACATGGATAAAGTGCTTGTATGATGACTACAGTTTAGATCTTTACTACCTATTTAAACGTCCAGTAGGCCTGGTATCCCACCTGTAATTCTAGCAATAGGAAGTTGGAGATAGCATTCTTTGCGAAAGATGGCTAGGAGGCTAGAACTGGTGAACTCTGGGTTCAGCTAGAGATCCTGCTCAATGAATAAGGTGGTAAACTGTGGGCCTCCACATGTGTGTGTGTGTGTGTATGTACATATATATATATACATATATATATATGTTTATATATGTACCCTTACACATTGCATACCTCACACATGCAAACATGTAACATATGCATAGCACATACAAAGACACATTAAAAAAACAAAGGAATAAGTTATAGGCAGACTATTTTAAAGCCTTTGGGAAATAAAGTTGCCTGATTGTTCTTTTCTATACTGAAAAATAGTTTATTTTCATTTTTAAAAATTTAAGTTAGTAAATGTTGATTCACTTTTTCAAGAATCTTACGAGGTTCACATGTAACTTATGGGGAAAATCTTAATATTAGAAATTAGGAACTTCAATGACACTGGTTGACTTATCCTGATGGTTTCTTTGATACTTAAAATGTGCCAGATAGCTTTGTGTATTCTTTCCTAAAAAATTAGGACTTCTTTTTTTTTTTTTTTACAAAATTCTGTTAAATTATATTTAGGAAGAACATTTAGGATTTTTCTCTAAACATTCTGTTTTCAGGTCTCCTAGAGGTTTTAATTTTTTTTCAACCAATGGTTTGATAGATTGGTTTAGCTCAGACTAGGAAGTGCTAGAGATATACTGAGTGGTCTGGACATTTTTACTTAAAAAGAGCAGTCTAAGGCTTAGTATGGTAGTACATGCCTTTAATCCCAGCACTTGGGAGGCAGAGGCAGGTGGATTTCTGTGCATTCAGGGCCAACCTGGTCTACATAGCAAGTTCCAAGACAGTCAGGGCTCTTAGGAAGACATTGTCTCAAAAAGCAAATAAAACCAAACCAAAAAGCAGCCTATCATTTGCATAACATTTTTTCTCAAAAAATATTTGAAAATAATGCTTAAAAGTGATTACATAGAGTGGGACAGTATTAAAATCTTTTAAAGAACTAGTAAATATTATTCTCTTTCCAAGGCCTCTTAATACTTCATAATTTCTCTACCTTCATCCTTCTCTCCCCGTCTCCTCTGTTTTTCCATCCCTCTCACTTTTCCCCTTCCTTCCCTTCATTTGGTGTTTTGAGTTAGGGTATTCCTAAGTAGCAGGTCAGGTTGCCTTTGAACTCATGATCCTCCTGCCTCAGCCTTTTGAATATTGGGATAACAGTCATGTGTCACTATGCCTGGCTGTCAGATCCTCCAGAGTTGTCTTTTGTCTGACAATAAAGATGAGAGTTTCATGTCTTATTCAGTTTCCTGTGCTTTTCTTTTCTACTTACATTCCATAATTGTAATGATAAGAACCACCACAGGTGGCCAAGATTCACTGAAAACAATTTGATATTAGAAAGGAATTTCTGGGAATATTGCTCTAGGAATGGATTTTCTTTACTTCTGAATTTTAGAGTTAGGGAATGATCCTATAAAACAACAGTTGAAAATACAAGTCACAAGGTGGGGAACTAGATATGATGGAAAGGAAAATGATTGAGAGCAAACATGAGATCTCTGTGTCTTTTAGCTTCACTAAGAAACCATTTTTGATGCATCCATGACTAGCATCAGAGAATTCAGATGCAGAAGGCATTTTAACAACTGGGCAGACCCTAGTGCTGGGATGTCTCAAATGGTGCTTGTAGGGAAACAGGTTGTAGTTAGGTAACATCTGTTGATGAAAAAAGTGTCCTTAGGCACTAAACTAGTTTTTACAGCCAGTTCTAGGCTCTGAGAATGCAAAGATCAGGACAGTGTTACTCCAGAGTTAATGGAAGCATTAGTGGCTTATTGGAGCAGGTTCTCCTTTAAGGGATACAAAACAAAATTCTCACCCTTTCTATTAGACCACCCAGAACTTGACAAAGACCCCATTATTAGAAATAATGATCAAGGCCAACTCAGGTAAAACAAGACTGGGATAGAGAGCTAAGGGAAGTTAAGTGTATATATTAGGTCTGTCACAACAAATAATGCTCATAGATTCTTGCACCTAAAGATGAGAACTAAGGAAATCAATTAGTTGTTTAAGTTTGGCAGAAGAATAATTAATTTGCCTTCTAAGAAATTCAGCCTAGTAATCTTTGACAAGGACTATAAATAGAGAAAAGAGTTATTATAAACACAGCTAGCTCATTCTTTTCGTTAAGTAAACCTCTGATCATCTTGTCATAATCCTTACATTTTATTTTAGAATCCTCAGGTGCTGGGTTGGTGTACAGAAGGATGTGCTCCATGTATGGATTATTGAGAAAGTTGGGCTTTTATAACTACAACTACTTTGATGAGAGCTAAAAGATGTTTAAAGAATCACAAAGTAATTCAGTTTTGTGAAAGTGGCTTTGAATTCTATTTTCCAGATAACAGTCCTTTGTACAAACCCTTCATTTTCATTTACCAACACTGAAAATTTGGTTAAATTGAGGGGTGCAAACAATTCAAAGGTTGCTTGGTGTCAATCTGAAAGATGAATCCTAAAGATACGACTATGGTTTTGGCATATAGACAGAGATTATAGTTTTTTAAACCAGAAGACTTTAAAAGTCATCAAAGTTAAATTGCTTCTTTTTACAATGAAAAGGAGGTTTTTTTGTTTTGTAAAGTCATGACTTTCTTACTATCAGGGCATCAATAGCTGGCTAGAATCCAACTCACAAAATGGCATCTAGTCCACTATTGTTTCATTACCATGTCTATTAGATCCCAGAGGACAAATGCAGATTCAAAAATAACACAAGAACTTTAACATGTTTGCTTTATATAATTATTTTAAAAATTACCTAAAATGGGTATTTTAGTAATACTGATGTTTGTTTTGTTATGCTCTTCTATACAAGCTCTAACTATATAGGTTAAGTTTCCTATTTAATCTTCAGTTGATTGTGTGTTATGATTTCTATGTACAGGATTTGAAACACTTATTTGTTAGTTTAGCTAAAATGAGTTTCCTCCTTTCATGTCTAGTGGAAAAAAGATCCAGTGAATTTTTTTTTTAATCATTTAGGACATTTAGGTACCCTATAAAATACTCTAATAAATACTTTTTCTTATCCAATACATAGAAAAGCCAAAGAAATTCTGGTCTTTTCCCACATTTTTCAAATTCTTGTGTTAATTCCACATTGCTTTCTATTATGTATGTGAACTATGATCATATATGAAAATGGTCTGCTTTAGGTCATGGCTGTGGGCTGAGATTAACTGGTGAAAAATAGGCCTGTTTGTGGGATTTACCACACAGTAAGGTTTCTCATCTCTCTGAAAAAATGTGGAATTAGCTTTTTGAGAAAAGCAGGCCTGTTATGAGGTTAAAGGGAGAGTTTGGGTGGAGGGAAAGAGTTCACACTTTCTAAGGCACTTATACGTGGTTCGATTCCAGGGTAATCCCTTTGGTTCAGCAAAGTCCTTTTCTCCTACTTTTAAGTCTGTCTTCGCTAATGTCACTTCCACTTTTGTCTTTCCTAATGTTACCAGTTTCACAAGTCCTTCACAGAAAACCTCTTGTCTGGCTTCTTTCAAGGCCACCCCATTCAAACTGATGAGCGGTTTTAGGACTACGGTACTACCTTCCCTCTTTTCTCGAAGAACACAGCGTTGCCCAGAAAGGTCTCTCTCTTGGAAAGAACTTTTGGGACAGCAAGTCTATGCTGTGGTGAAGCGATAGGGGTGTGAAGCAGCGCGTGTCTGGCAAAGACGCCAAACGTTGGACTGGAATTAGTTCTTAGCCTCATTGAAAAGGATTCTTCAGCAAGACATGTTTGTGGTCAGAACGCACTCTCCAGGGGCCCTCCCCTCTGGAGCCACTAACGGGACAGCAGGCCTGATGTTGGGCCCTAAGTCTACCTTGCCTTGGAAGCCAGATGTAACAGTGCTGAGCTTCTTCATCCTGGGTTGGTGTTGGCTGTCCTTCCCCCTTCACGCCTCCATTCACACAGTCTGAAGGCACACCGTGAGCCCACTCTCACTTCATTATCGTCGCTAGGCACCGCCCGTGGGGTCCACGCCTCTCCCAAGACCTCGCACTCAACTGGCCAGGGCTGCCCGTGCCTTACTGCCGAAGTGGAGTGTGCTGGGGGGGGGGGGTGTCTCAGGACCGCGCTCAGTCCCTCCCATCCGCCAAAGAGCAAGTCGCTCAGGGGCAGTCCAGGGGTAGGTGTTCCAGCTGCGGCGGTCGCGCACTCGGTGGCCCTCGCGCGCTCCCCCCGGGGGATCCTGACCCTGTGTCCCGAGGAGCGACTCGCCGGGCCGCAAGCGCGCGCCCACCCGCGGGGTCCCGGAGGCGCATCCTGACGGGGGCCGCGGCTGCCGCCGGGGTGGCGACCAGCCGAGTCTCGAGAGCGCGCGCGCAGAGGCAGCCGCGGGGGGCGGGTAGGGGAGGAGGAGCGCGCCACCGCGCGCCCAACGGACCAGGCTGCGGCCGGGACCTAACTGCCGCGGGCGCGCGGGAGAGGGGAGGCGACGCCGCCGTCTCCCGTCCCGAGCCGCGCCTGAGGGGAGAAGGAAGAGGCGTCCGCGGCGGCCCGGGACGCCGACGAGCCCCTCCCGCCGCTCTCCTCAGCCGGCATGAGGCGGACGCCGCCGCCCCTCAGCCCGCGCGCCGGGGATCCCGGGCGGCGGCAGCGGTGGCCGCGGCGGGCGCAGCCCTAAGCGCTCCGCCACTTCGGGGCGCCCGGAACGCGGAGGGAGGGCGCGGGGCCGGCGAGCGCCAGCGGCCACCCGCGCGGCCTGCCCGGGACCATGAGGAAGGACGAGCGCGGGCGGGACGCGCCAGCCATGAGGTCCCCGCCGCCTTCGCCGCCGGCCGCGGCCGCCTCGCCCCCCGAGAGCCTGCGCAACGGCTACGTGAAGAGCTGCGTGAGCCCGCTGCGGCAGGACCCTCCGCGCGGCTTCTTCGTCCACCTCTGCCGCTTCTGCAACGTGGAGCCGCCGGCGGCCTCGCTCCGCGCCGGGGCGCGCCTCTCGTTCGGCGCCCTGGCCGCCTTTGTGCTGGCCGCGCTGCTGGGCGCCGGCTCGCTTAGCCTCAGCCGGCTCTTCAGCCTCGCCTGTGCCGCCGCCTTCTTCTTCCTCACCTGCTTCCTGCGGCGCGCGCCGCGCGGCCCGCGGTGGCAGCTGGCGCTGCCCGCCTGCTGCTGCTACCTGGGCGACCTCGCGGCGTGGCAGGGGTGGTCTTGGCTGCGCGGGGAGCCGGCGGACGCCGCGGCCGGCCGGCTGGGCCTGGCGCTGGGCTGCGTGGGGCTGCTGACGCTCGCGCCCCGCGTGGTGCTGCGGCGCGGCATCCTGGCGTTGCTCTTCGCCTGCCTGGTGTGGTGGGTGTCGTTCTCCGGCCTCGGGGCTCTGCCGTCGTGCCTGGCCGGGGGCGCGGGATGCCTGCTGGCCCTGGCCTTGGACCACGTCTTTCAGGCCCGAGGACCCACTCCTCTCCCGCGCGCGGCGAGTGCGGCTGAGGAGAAAGTGCCTGTGATCAGACCCCGGAGGAGGTCCAGCTGCGTGTCGCTGGGAGAAAGCGCCGCCGGTTACTATGGCAGTGGCAAGATGTTCAGGAGACCGTCGTTGCCTTGCATTTCCCGGGAACAGGTAGGGTTCTTGGGCGGGAAGGGGCTGGCGAGAGGAGCGCTGGTGGGCGAGAGGAGCGCGGGCTTGACCGCTCGCGTGTCCCCGGCCTTAGGAGCGCAGCTGTGAAAGCGCGTTGGCTCTCTGGGTGGAAAGCTTGGGGCAGGGACTGACGTTCTGTCCTGGAAAGGATGCCCCTACTACAAGGGGCTCTTCAAAAACGCAGAAGCCAGTGGCTTATTTATTTATTTATCTATTTATTTATTTATTTATTTATTTATTTATTTATTTATTTATTTATTTATTTATTTATTTATTTATTTTTAAGTCATTGAGTGGAAATGCAATAGCCCTGAAAGGATGCCTACTACAAGGGGCTCTTCAAAAACGCAGAAGCCAGTGGCTTATTTATTTATTTATTTATTTATTTTTAAGTCATTGAGTGGAAATGCAATAGCCCTGGAAAGGATGCCCCTACTACAAGGGGCTCTTCAAAAACGCAGAAGCCAGTGGCTTATTTATTTATTTATTTATTTATTTTTAAGTCATTGAGTGGAAATGCAATAGCCCGCTCTCCGACTTGGCTTATTCAGGAGCTGAGTTTTCAAGAATAGGTTGACTTCACTCCCACTTTGAACACACTAGGCATCTACACATAGCATTTTGGTACCATTTATGTTTGCTATAAAAATGAGGATGTGTGCCTGGAGATGACAAGCTGCATGCAGATTTTCAACAGTACAGGTTCCTCATGAGTGGTGATCTGAGAGGACAAATGAGTGTTTTCATAATTAAAAGAACAGAAATGAGCCCTGGAGTTGAGACTTAATTTAAATGAATAGACAACAGTGTACACTAACGCAATTGAAAATGTTTTTACAGACTAACTCATGGGCTTGTGTATTTCTTGCATAATTAGGAGAACGCTTTAGCAATTTAACCTTTAAACTTAGGAATATGTGGAAAGATGCCCAAAACATTTCCTCCCTCACCTCCATGGGCTTTCATATTTTGTTTTTTTATATTTTGTTTTTAAAGGAATTAGAATCGTCATGAGGGAATGAACTTGTATCTGTATAGTGTTGGGAAATCCACCTGATCTGCAGCATCAGGAGATCCTTCAAGTATAGTTACTCTGTGTTGAACATTTACCGAGTGCAAACACTTTACATTTATTGTTTCAGATCTTTCCAAGGACTGTGTTTGGTTGGGTAATATTAACATTGGTTTAGACAAGCATGTATTCAGGCAGACAGAGAAGATCCAGGGCTAAAAAAGTGGCAGTGTTAGGATCTAATTAGATTTTTCAGTTCTCATAGATGTGTTCTCTGCAACTTAAGAGGGCAGCTGTAGGAACTTTATGGAGCATTGTATATCCTTAGCTGTCTGATTTTGCTGATTAGTGATATGTTTTCACACTGTGACCCAGAAGACAGGAAACAACAGTTTCTTGTCCTTAACACTTTTGTAGCACGGTTTCTTTGTCTCTTGTGTTCTCTTCAAAATAATCTATGAGCAACGACATTGATTTTATGGCTTGCTAAACACTTGTTTATTTATAGTATGTAATGCATCATGAGATAATATTTTCCTGGGGCTTCTTAATTTTCTTTTTTGAGACAGGGTCTTGCTGTATATTCTTGTCTGGCTCTCCTGGGTGGGCCTTGAACATGAGGGTCTTCCTGTCTCCTGCTCCTGAATGCACCACTTTTTTGGCTTTAGAGCCCCCCCCACTCTCTCTTAAACATTTATTTATTTCTTCAAGTTACATCTCAAAGTCCCCTCCCTCCCCCCTTCCTGGTCTTCCCCTCCTCCCCTCTCCTCCCCTCATCCTCCTATCTGCTTTTTGTTGTTGTTGTTTTTTAATTTAAGGTGTATCTTTTTTCTCCCCAACAGCTCCCCCTTTTAGTCCAATAACAGGCAGAGAGGCCACTCTTATGTTCTGTTATTATTTGGCTAGATGTTACAAAAACCAGTCAACCAAACAACACAGTTGCACCTTTTGTTTTCTAAGTTCACCCCTAGCAGTACTAGAAAATGTCCATCAAGTGAAAACTTGTTGTTAGAGGACTGCTATCAGATGGTATCAGCTATTTTCATAGGTTGGAATAAATTTTTGCATGTGACCAGATTGCATTTTTAACATTGGGAAAGTCTTTTAGTATAGTTTTGCTATTTTTGTAGAGGATATTCAGGAAAACATTACAGTTTAAATATTTGGTTGTAATTTATTGGTTAGTTATGAACAGCTAGGTCTGTTCTTTTGTAAATTGAAAAATTCTAGTCTTCCTTTCCTAGTGTGATTCCCTTGCTATTAAAGCAACTTTTTTTTCCAGCCTTTAAGTGCAATATTATTTCAGGTAAAGTGACTTCTTATTTTATTGGAATAAAATACGATTTGTGTTTGTAAAGACACCATATTTTCTTAGAGTAGAAAACTCTTGCTCAGATTCTACTCTTCAGTAGAAACGTTTTGAGTGTCAAAGTACATGCTAATAGTTCAGAAATTTATACATGGTTATTTATTGATCAGTGCTCTGAAATGGAACCATTTGGACATTTCTAGGTAAGGGTATTTTTAACCTAGCAAAGATTATAATATAAGAATTTTTAAATTTATGCCGTTCTTGAAGTTTAACAGAGGATTTGTGTGTTTGTGTGTGTTTTGCATGTGTATTATGTTAGAAAGTTAAGAAATCAGTAGAAGATCAAGTGGTTTTCTGATTGTTGAAGTGTTGCATGTGATAATTGTAAAAACATTTTTCTTGTTTCAGAAAGTGAGAAATAAGACATTAGGTGAAACCTGACATTAGAGAAAATGCTTTGGCCAAGAAGTCAAGGATCAAATCTTGGCCTTCCTGTTTAACTTCAGAGAGATCAATGAACTGTGTCTATGTACCAGTCAATGAATTCTATAATACCTTCTGATTCTAAATTAATTTCAATCAGCGATTTTATACTTTCTGTAGTGTATAAATAAAAGTAGATGAAGTCACAAATGAGTAACTTTAAAAAGTTTTATTTTAATATTGAAGGTTATTATGGCTATCCTATATATTTTTCAAGATGTGATTGGTGGAAAATGAGCAAATCTACACTTTTTGAAGAGAACTTTCTTTTAAAAGGTGGATTTGTTCTTGTGATAAAATTGTTGAAATATTTTCTAGAATTTAAATGTGCTCATTAACATCATTGAAAATACTTGAAAATGTAAATCAACATGAATGTTTTTATTCACATGAGAATTGAGTTAGAGTAATTTTTTTGAATTTTAGATGTTATGTTGGATTCCATACTGAAAATAGTTACATGATTATAAAATATTTATACATTACATTTGTAGTATTTAAATATTATATATATGTCATTTCTCAATTATGGTCCCCTTTTAGAAACATACTTAGGAATTTAAAGTTAAAATCTGATTACTCCTAACTATGTTCTTTAGTGGGTTAAAAGAAAGAAACAGTAAGTTTACAGTGTGCCAGGAGCAGTCTGAAAGTAAGAGGAAGTTTAAGAAAAGTCATTTGTCTATATGACAGCTATGACAGAATTAAACTATATTTCTATCCCATTTCAATTTTGTATTTTATGGTGTAGTGGCCAGCTTTGTAACACTGTCATTGCATGTGTGAGCCCTTAAATGTGAGGTCTGGAGAAATGAAAGTTGGTGTGTGAAGATGTTTTTCTATATCTAAAATGCCAAGTGCTTTCTAAATGGTTAGGTAAATATTTAAAAATCCTGTGGCCTTAATGCTCATAAATCCTATTTAAAGTGTTAATTTATTTGAAAAAAATTGCACATATGTAATATGAAGACTTAAGAAAAAGGGGGTTTTAAAGTGTGATTATTTAATGCCCTCTAATAATTTGCATACCCCATGGAAGTTTCTTTAATAATGTAATAGTTTTGAAATTTATTTCATGGCTTCAGTGAGCATTTTAGTTTTATGTTAAAATTTATTAATAATGACACCCTACATGACAGTTTTTCTCTTCTTGTTTCTGTTGAGTGTATGCTGTCACCAGGTATCTTTGAAGAATACAGATTTCCTTATCCTGTTAAAAAAGTACTAATGGCTTTTTATTGTACACAGGCTAAAGTTCATGCCCTTGACCATTGCTTGCAAAGATCTTCATAACCTGCTTTAGTCCTTTTCATTTTAAATTTATTATTATGAATTTATTATTCATTTGCTATTTTAGGGTTTATGGATCACCTTGTTTTCATATTAGTTCTAGCTATTTGAGGGTTGCTTTTTAGGGTTGTTGTAGACTTTTTCTTTGCCTTTACCTTTCATAATAGTTGAGTTCTCCTTTTAGGAATAAATAAGATTAAGATATATAGACAGATAACTAGCACTTAAAATGTGAGTGGAGAACCAATCTTGATGGTTACAGAGTTGACCATGCTTAAGAATACAAGTTGGCTATGTGACAGAATATTTTAATTATATTGGATAGTAACATTTCCATAGCATGTTTTCATGTCCTGAGTGAAAGGCACCACAAGTAAAGCTGTGAGGTTTGTTTTCTTTGTCCTCAGGCTGACTTCCCCAGTGATGCAGCTCTTCTCTAGTTCTCATCCCCTTTTCTTTTCATTATTTTCATAGACCAGGTCAGCCTGTTTCCTTAGCACACTTTCAGGCTTTTTACAACCTTTCCAAAGCAGGGAATCTGCATATGCTGAAAAGCTTATTTTAGTGTAAATATTTGTATAGTTATTGCAGAAATTTAGAGTTTAATTGAAATCTCATTATATAGGGAGGAAAAGGGAGAGAAATAGAAATCATCCGAACCTTGGAAGAATGAAAAGATAGGTTCCAAGTTATGGATGGTGTAAGATATTGTAAAAATGATGCCTAGAACCTCGATCTTTACTTCTAATCTACCTATACTTTTCACAAAGAGCCCATCTACCTGCCATAATAGTTTTTTAAAGCTATTTACTTTTTGGTATATTAAATTATGTGATAAAGAGCAATGTCCTTAGTTATAGGAAGTCAGGAGAAATAATAGGAGAGATGGGAGGGAGAATTAGGAGGGAGTGTTGAAAATTGGAGTCTATAATAATATAAACTATTATAAGATAAACTTCATATGTTATGTACCTGACTTGTCAGGGTGCAGCTAATCTCAAACTCAGGGGCCATCATGGCCAGCCTTGTAATATATCTTGAAAAAAGAGGGGAAAGTGAAGACTAGAATGCATAACAGTGAACTGACAGAGGCTTGCTGTGCCAGAAGGCATTTCATTTAAACAAAACAAACTGAACAACTGGGATAGCTAAACAAATCATTGGGGAGCTGGATTATGTCTGTGAGCAGTTCTTGACAGTTTATAACATCGAGTTGGTGTTCCTTTGTTATTTACGAGCAGATCTAGGCTTACTTGGGTTAGAAGCATTATTTTGATAGACCTTGGGTCAGAGACTGTATCTCCCAGTATCCCAGTATTATTATTTCTTCTTCTTCTTCTTCTTCTTCTTCTTCTTCTTCTTCTTCTTCTT
>CAJQZJ010001826.1:7149665-7182992 GCA_907164525.1 Lophiomys imhausi | reverse complement strand
GTCTACACACACACACACACACACACACACACACACACACACACACATGTATCCCTGCACATACACAAAAACATGCGTTAAAAACCCAATTGACACAAACTAGGAGTCAAACATTTAAAAATACCTTTTGTAAAACTTTTTAAAACTACAGTTGTTGAGTTGGCATGACAAGAAAATATTAAGACTGGATATATAGCTCAGTTATAGAGCTGTTACCTTGTATATGAGCCCCTGGGTTTGATCTCCAGCCCTACCAAGATGAAAAAACAAAACCAAAAAAAATCATAAGACTTAAGATAACTCAAAGAAATCAAAGTAGGAAGCCTGTGAGGTTAACAGACATTGAGTTGCACAGGGGAGCCAAGAAAGTTTAAATAAATCTTCCCTGAAGATATATAATCACAAGAGGGCTTCAGTGTATGTGTATATGTACAAACATATGCATTAATTTTTAAACTTAACTTGGTCAAATATGCATAATTTTATAATCTTTGTTTTGCACATTTCATTCACAGTAAGTACATTCACATAGCTGTGTAGATATTAGCTACCATTTATCCATAGAATGGTTTTTACATTCTGAAATTTGAGTAGTACTCCATACCTACTAAACTAAGCTGTCTGGTCCTCCCTTTTCTTAAGCCTTCAGAAACCACCATTTTCCTTGCTGTCTCTGGATTTGACTACTTTAGGAACTTCATATAAAATTTAGCAAACAATATCTGGGTTTGTGTGTGTGTGTGTGTGTGTGTGTGTATGTGTGTGTGTGTGTGGCTTATTTCACTTAGCATAATGATTTCAGAATCTTAAAATTTCCTTTATGTGACTTAATGATATTCTAAATTTATGCCACATTTTTAAAAACACATTCATTTGAGGACATGACTAGCTTAGGTTGCTTCCACCTTGTAGCTATTTTGAGTAATATAGTGTTATAAACAGGGATGCCTGAGCTTCTGCCATCAGTTCTTCAGAAGTACAAAAAACTATCGAATTCTACCCACTGCACCATTTTCTACAAGTGCCTGCCTTATTTTATATTATTTTTCTGTGTTATTTATTTGTATGATTATTTTAAAGGTTTGTTCTTTGAATTGCAGGCAGGCAGCTAGAATCAGAGTAGGTTAGTTTATGAGGTATTAGGTTTGGGTATCGGGGCATGTTTAAGAGAAGACTGAACATGTTTTAAGGTATACACTTGCCTCAAATTGGCAGGAATTAGACAAAGTTTTTTAATACAGTTATTTTATTTGATGTGCATTGGTGTTTTGCTTACAAGTATGACTATGTGAGGGTGTTAAATTCCCTGAAACTGGAGTTACAGACAGTTGTGAGCTGTCATGGTGCTGGGAATTGGACGCTGATTCTCTGTAAGAGCAGCCAGTGCTCTTAAACTGCTGAGCCATTTCTCTAGCCCCCCACAAAATCTTGAGATAAGGTCCCAATTATAATAGTATTACTTTATTCTCCAAGTTTATGAAAATTGAAGCTTATGGAATGTGTTTGATTTCCTTTTCCTCATTTATTCTTATACTTTCTGATAAACCATTCCTGACCTTCTACCAACAACACAGTTTAAATGTCATCTTTCTTTTGCTTGTTTTTTGCCTGTCATATTGCCTAGGCTGGCCTCGAACTTGATGTGTAGCCAAGGATGATCGTGAATTTCTGGTCCTTTTGCCTCTACCCACAGAGTTCTGGGATTACAGGTATGTCTATCTTAATGTGTTTAACAGTATTTACTGTGCATGGAAAATGTATCAAGTTTTGTTTCCTCTAAGTTTCTGCTCTAATAGAGTATTGAACATGCTGGGACATAGGAAGTAAAGTATATTGAGGTAATTCTAGGTGGTCTGGGTGCTGTGATGCATAGGGAAAGCAGAGCATCTCGGTGAGCAAGGGGCTTGTGGGATACAGGTGTGTTGCTTTCGAGTGCAGCTGTCAGGGAAAGCCTCTCTGAAGACGTGCTGTTTTAACTGGGACATGAATGTTGATCAGGAACTGTCATGTCCGGGAAAGCACTTAACCAGACAGAAGACTAGCAAAGGCAAAGGCTCCATGGTGGGACCTAGCTTTAGGATTAGAAAGAAAACTTGTGTGTTTAGGGAGTGTCAGAGTGGATTTCAAACTGCCTTGTAGACCATGTTAGTGTTTGCATTTCATTATATTGAATCCAAATAAGAAGTCATGAGATAATTTATGATATAATTTATATTTTAGAAGAGCTGTTCTGGCCTTTTTTTAAATGGGTTGTTGACAGAGAGCAACTATAATGGAAATGGGAATATAGGATGTTGTTGCAGTTGTCCAAGTGAGAGATAATAGTGGCTTGAACTATGTCAGGTAATTTTCCCTCTCTACCTCTATCTTTATTTATTGATACATTGCATTTTTAGTTAGGTGTACAACTGCTGTTGCCATTAGATTTGTTGTTTCTTTGGCATAGGGTAAAAGTCTCATCCTTCTTTCTCATTTATTACTATTACCATTGCAGGTAGCACAAAGTTACTAATTTGGTGTTTGTACTGGTTAGTTTTTATTGTCCACCTGATAATGATTTATAAAGTTGGGCCAGGGAGATGGCTCACGTGTAATTCTGGACTCAGAGTCTGTGTCTGGAGCCTATGCCTTAAAACAGAGCCTTTCTGAAAGTTATTCTGTGAACATGTGCACATGACACATGTGGGCCTGCACTCTTACATACACAGTAAGTAATTAGAAAATAAAAATCCCCAAGTGTAAGCCCAAATGTAATCTTACTATGTTATATTGATTTCTTTTGGTAATATACTTTTATTAAGTTCAAGCAAAATATGTCCCAGGTATCCTTTTTCCTAATAGGTATGCAAATGAATATGCTGGGCTGAACAATGATGTTTGGTAGATTAAGAGGATTAAAGTACATTTTAACTTGTATTTTAAACTTACAATGGGTTTATTGGTCAAAATATATCCCTACTCAGAAACAGTAGAAGAATACCTCCACAGATCCAAGAGTAGATAGAAGTTCCTGAAGGAACATTCCAACTTAATCCATAAATTGAACTGTTATGAGATTAAGGAGCTATGAAAATAATAATTCTGGAGTTCCCACTTTTTATGTTTTAACTTGTCTCACAAGCATTTATTTTGCCTCTTCTTTCATTGGTCAGGTGGATTTATGAATCAGTTTATTAGTATCCAGTTGATTACTATTTAATCTTAAATTATAATTCAAAAGGTAAAAATCTATACTGATTAGAGTTACTAGTCAGCATTTTCTCAAATTACCTAATTATTTGCTTTTATTGGATAATACAAAATATGTAATTTTAATTATACATACTTTAATATATTAATGAGACTTGATAAGAAATGTTTTCCCTTAAATTTACACTCAGAATTTTATTTCTATGCTAATAACTGGAAAGTATGTGTTTTCATTTCATTATATCACAATTATGCTATTTCTAGTAAAGAAATTAAAATTTTCATGTATGCATGTTTTTAACCATAAGGAAAACATGAGTGTTTTTAAGAAATTAGATATTTCAAAACTTGTAATTACTTTTTATGTCTCAAGCAATTCATTGATCCTTTACTTGTAAAATCTTTAAGAAATCAGAGTTGTATGTTTTAAGGGTTAGAGAAAAAATGGACACTGAATTCCAGCAACTGAAAGCAAATAGAGATATATTCTTACCTGTGTATAAGTGCTAACACTCATGTCAGCAGCTTGTCTTGTTTACTTGGGAACTCTTGTTCAGTTGTGTGTTTACAATGAGGTCTTTCAGTAGAGCATGGCTGCATATATACCCTGCATTGTCTGAGAATGTTCTGTATACAAACTAAGATATGTTAAACAGTCCTATTTATTGGTACTTGGTATTGATATTTAGTTGTGTTTATTTTCTTTATCAAGAGCATATTAACTGTTCCTCTTTGCTAGCTAGCAGTAGGCTATTGACTGTTTCTAATATGGCTTCTTTGTGTAGGGCACTGTTTGTGATTCTGGGTACACTGTTAAACTAAATCCACATGGCTGATAAGCCACATGGCTTCTTTTAAAGAAGGTAGTTTAAGATTTTAGAGGTGGAATAGTTTGGGTTTGATTTGATTAAGGCCTGCAATTCAATTGTACTTTTTTTTCTTAATGATTATTATTAACTACTCGTTTAAAACTTAACATTGAATATTTAAGTGAAGTTGAGAGTATTGGAAATACTATGGGATTGTTTTTGTTGTTTGTATTTTTTATCTAGGTAAAAAGTCCAATGAGCAGTTGGAATAGTGTGAGGCAAGATATATACCTTGTTATTCAGTATGTCTTATTGACAACTATGTGCCCCAAGGATTTTAGCCTTGGAATTCATGCAGAATACAAGCTAACCATCTTCTTTTTCTGTCAAGCTGATAATATAGCCACTAGAATCTAGAAGGAAGGATTGTTTGTTTTGAAATTTATAGTTCACATTTAAGAATGGGTGAGATTAAAAAAGTATTTTAATATTGTTACTAATTTTCATTCTTATCTCCATAGTATGTAACATTGGAGTGACTTTTAGGCAGTTTGGGAATATAGCTGAGTGGAAGTTAAATTTGGGGTTTACACTTCATTTAGGTGGCTCATATTTGTGTTTTTCTGCTGCTATTTCTGAGTACAGATACATCTCAACTTGCCATGGAGTTCTGTCTTAACAAAGCCACCACAAGTTGAAAATATGTTAAAATGTACTGTAATCCACTTAACCTAACAAACACCATAGCTCAGCTGAGCCTTGTTAAAATATGCCTAGAACACTCCATTGGACTAGAGTTGGATACAATTATCTAACAATAAAGCCTGTTTTAAGATAAAGTATGCAATCTTACATAATTTATTGAATATTTTACTGAGGGTGAAAAACAATAGCTGTATGAAATCAGGAGACACAGATGGGCATTTTTTAGGCAAGGAAACCACAAAACAATATCTCCAAACTGCTAATAGTTCTAACACAACAGAGCAGTGCTTGTTTATGGTTGTGATTCTGATGATTGAGAGTTGTAGTTCACTACTGCTGTCCTGTGTTGTGCAAGTTTATCTTACACAACTATGTATTTTTAGCTTAAATAAAGGTGAAAATTCAGGATTAAAAAGTATAGTTTCTCTGAATTCATTATCATTTCATACCATTAAAAAGCTGAGCATTTTATTATGTTGAACCTTTATGATTTTAGAATGTTTTTATAGAATGACATCTGGAGATATTCTTGTACTCACTCTGCTCACTCATAGCTAGGACACAGTGATGCAAGGCCAGAGGTCTTAGGGTGATGAAACTGTTGTGCACTGCCTGGCACTAGAAGAATGTGGTAGACGGCAAAGTTTTAAATAAATAAAGATAGAAGCTAGTCTGGGAAAACCTTTTTGGTTTGGTTTGGTACAAATGAAAGAAACAATTTGAGTTTCCTTAAACTTCCTTTGACAGCAGTACTAAAAATTTACGTGACATATATAACCCATAACAGTTTGTGAATTCCAAACTTTATTTTCTAAAATATAATTTAGTTTTTGAAAAACTTCAATATATTTTTAATGGAAAATCTGTAATTGTCTTACTATTAAAGAGTGCTCACAAAAGATACGCAGTGAAATCCAATATAATGTAGAAGCAATAGAGTGTCTTGGGGGTTTATCGATAAAAAAATCCTACTTTATGATTTTTTGTGATGCTGTGGCTCTTTCTCAGTGTAGATTGCTTTTACACTTGTATCTAATTTTGACTTGTAATTTTTTTCCCTTGAAGAGATCTCTCTGAATTGCATGATGCTCAGGTTCAGCAAACTGAGAACAAAAATCATGGTTTACAGTCCCCAAATGTGGTTTATACCAACAGCTGTTTTAAGTCTCCACTATTGCTGTATTTATTACTGAATCCCCAAATGAAAACAACCCAAATGTCCATAAACTAAAGAGTAAATAAATAACATGTGCTACATTTATGCCACATAACACTACAGGAAATTAAAATAAACTAGTGATACAGTGCTGAAAAAATTTTAAGGCGTTGTTTGCAGAAAATAATGGTTTTAAAAGATGACACATCATGTAATTCAACTTATATGAAATTCAGAAAGCGGAAAACACAGAAATCAGAACAGTGACAGCTGTCTAGGCAGTAATGGTTCAGGGTGAATAAAAATTTCTGATGTTTTTGGAATTAGGTATTTCTAGATGTAGGTGGTACTGTTCAAGTATACACTTGTGAAACTATTCATGAGTCATATATCTAGAAGTAGAGTACTTATAGTATGTTTGGGTGCTTGAATAAAAACAAATGTCTCCAAACTGGAGAGAGAAAGCAGAAGCTTCAATCTAGAATTTGGAGGTATCCATGGAAGGTGTTTATTTAATGGAGGAGTAAATCATCCCTTTCTTGGCTCATAGAAGGCAAACACAATAATACAAAGTAAAGTCATCTCCCAAATAGAAGCTACTAACATTCATTTGGAGTTGGTAAATTGAGAAGTCTGTTGGTGTTGTATAGACACTACCATATAAAATTTAAACTGTGTAGCAAACCTATAGTGAGGTGTTAGTAAGCTTTAGAGACAAGAAAAACCAAGGTGCATAGATGTTGCTCCACTTAAAATTTAAGTGGCTTGGCCCCTGTAGACATAGTTTGCTTCACAGATTGGTTTGCAGAAAACATTTTTTTTTCTAAAACTAACCAAATGAAATTTTTTGTGTATATTTTTTCTGACATTCACTACCCTATCTAAACTACCACTCTTCACATCCCTCTGTTATGTTACTGTTTCTTATCTTTCTTCATAACAAATACTACGTTATAATACACGTGGATGTTCATATATATGCTCATTGCTTATTTTCCATCTCCCCAGTTAGAATTTAATTTCTATAATGAGGGCAGGTTTTGTTGATGTTCATGGCTCTGTTTCCATGGCCTAGACCTATATCTTCACATATGAATACTCACTATATACCCTAACATTCTTGGTTCTATACCCCTTTCCATACTGCCTATACAACTAAGAAAAATAATCTTATGTCATGTCCTTTTTATTCTTTGATTTAAAAACCTAATGAGTAAAAATATGATATATATATATCATATATGTACTTTTAAGCTGTTCGAATAGTTTCAAAAATTTGGAAACTTAGCTTTACTGTGGCTTCCAAGTAATGCAGTTAATAGACTTCAGTATGTTTCATGAAAAAGGTACAAATGCAAATTTGAAATTATATAAACATCCTAAGCAATAAGATGAATATCTATGCTGCGAATTCTAAAACGACATATTTTGAGGATGAAGAGATGTTATTTGTTTGTTTTGGTGCTAGAAATTGAGCACAGAATCTCACACATGAGGAAAATACAACCCTGTAAAGATGTAATTCAAGATGTTAGGAGAAAACAGTACACACAGAGAGGATACAGTGTTGTTTTAATAGTAATTGGGGTAACTAGGGAAAGCAATGTGATTTGGTGTATGTGGGTTGCTGATGCCCTTCAGTAGTGAACATAAATTTGGGAACAAGAAATGATGGCTATGTATTTTTTAAAGAAATTAGCACTAGACTCCAAGAGCAGTGGTTTTAGGGAAAAATGAAGTCCAGTGAAGTTTTTGGTATATGTATGTTTTAAAGATAGGGAGATGGACATCCAAATGTGGTAAAGTAGCATAGCAGGAAAAAATAAAGATAATCTCCAAGTAGGTTAAAAGAAGAAATATTAATCAGAACAGGGAGGCAAAGGAAATGGGATCAAGATGGGGGGGGAGACAGGCATGGCAATGAGCAGTGGGATTTAGTGACTGATTTAGTCATCACTTTATCTTGATATATATATATATATATATATATATTTGCTGCAACTTGTAATATATTATAATATTTGACTTTCATTTACTGTTTTTGCTTGTTTTCAAGAAATTCTTATTTAAAATTTTATATTTATTTATGTATTCCTCCTTTCCACTATCCTTGTGTGTATGGAGGCCAGAGATCAATGTTGTGTGTCTTCCTCAGTCATTTTCCACCTTATATGTTTGCTTATTTACATTTTTATTAACCAATTTACTTCTCTGACAAATTCACACATGTGTATAATGTACATAGTCTATCCCCATCTTCTCTTGTTTCCCTCCTACCTCTGTCACCCTCCACTTAAAAAAAAATCTTTCTCCATATTTACTACTTAATTTTGTTTGTTTTGTTTGTCTGTGACCTTGGGTTTGGACCTATCTGGTAGGGCCTAGTATGCTGACTAGTACAACAGAATACTATGACTCCTCATCTCCTGGAATCTGTTAGGTGCCATTAAATCAACAATGATAAAGTCCTGTTTTTAGCTGATTTTTAGAAGGTTCTGGCTTGTGCAGGTTCCTGTCAGTAGGTGCTTCACCTTATGGTTTTGAAAACAGATTCTCTCGCTAAACTTGGAGTTTACACCTATTCTGCTAGGTTGGCTGGGCAGCAAACTCAGGAATCCTATCTTCTTTGTCAATTCTGGAATTGTGGCCTATTACACTGATTTTTATATACTTATTTTTTTATATTTATATTTTGTCGGTGCTATGGATCTAAACTGAAGTCTTCATGCTTGTGTGGCAAGCAGTTACCAACTGAGGCATCTCCCCAGCTCCCTGGGGAGATTTTAGTTTTTTTGTGGCTACAATAGCTTGCCGACAATGAATAAGGATTCTTTGATTTATTTTCTTGATTCTTTGACTTATTTTCTTGATTATCTCTGGGCAATAAAGACTCTAAGAGTAGTTTTAATTTGCATTTTTCTGACGGATACAGTTTGAAAATTTCTATTTTTTTTCAATTTCAACTTTATGGCAATTTTAAAGAAAAGAGTTAAAGGACTTACGCTGCCAGAGTGAAGATATGGTACAGACCAATAAAAGACACTCTAGCAAAAGCTTTATATACAGAATACATACGGAGTGTAAAGACCTAATATTAACACATTCAAGAGACACAAAGCAATTTAAATCATCAAATATTTAAAGAGGAATATTCAAAGGCAACTGACCTTACATAGAATGTACTCAGGTATCACCAACATCAAAGACATACACATTGAAGAAATATGGAGACACAATCACATACCATACAGAACACATAAACACTCAAACAATCCATGGATGTGAAGCAGCTGGGACTCTTACCTGTGGTTAGGGTCAGTAAACTGACATGACTATGGAAAAACTGCAGTTAATCACATACTTCTCTTTTAACTCAGTAAGCTCCATAGTAGGTTTATAGCTTTTATTTGCTATTTTACTGTTTTATTTGTTGGCATTTGCTTTTCTTGTCATTATATAATAAATGTTTCATAACTCTTATATTGCACTAGTTTCTACATAGAAATATAGTAGGTAAGTCAAGAACTTGTATCAAAAACTTTACTAAATGAACTTACTCTTTATAGCTTTTTTATTTGTAGATTCCTTTGGGTTTTCTATGTATTCATTTTGTATGTTACAAAGTGTTACATAGTGTGTCTCATTTGTACCCAATCTTTGTACTTTCTTATAATTTTATCACCTGTTTTCTCAGTTAGAACCTATAGTTTAATGTTGAATAGAAGTGATTTTATTGAACAACCCTTTCTTCTCCTTAACTATTGTGGGAAATATTCTGTATTTTACCATTGAGATTGGTGTTTGCTGTAGGTGGTTTATGTATTTGTGGCACTAAATACCATTAATCAGATAAAGGAAATTTTGTTCTATTTTAGGTACTGACAATTTTTAAAAAAGGAATAATAAGTGTTAAATCTTCAAATGCTTTTTCTGTGTGGATAGATTATCCAAATTGTCTCTCCTTTATTTTGTTAATGTGATAAGTTACTTTATTTTTGAATGTTAAATCAAATATTTGTTTTTGAAATAAATTCTAGTTATGTTATTTACATATTGCTTTTCTTAAATTTCTATTTTCATTTAAAAAATTTTCATCTGTGCTCATAATAGATTCTGGTCTGTAATTTTCTTATGTTCATGTCATGTACTAGTATTTGGATCATGCTGGTATGCTGGTCTCATACAGTGATTTAAGAAGTGTTCCCTAAACAACTCAAAATTTAACTATGTGACTATAGCTATCTTGTCTTCAACCACATTAGACCTGAGAAGGATAAATATATCTGATTATACAGGAAGTGCAGGGCCACCAGCTTCCAAAGCTAAGAAATATCATACACCTGGCTGTCTAGACAGTTCTCAATTTCTCTCCATACATTACAACATCAATCTTCAGCTCTTTGGCCCTGTTTCTCTGACAGGCATTAATTGTAAAGCAGGAATTATGAAGGACTTGCCTACCCTGTCTTGGTTGAGCTAGGTTGTTGACTTACCTGCTTCTAAGTTTTGTCCTTTTTGGACAGCAGTCTATCTACAGTTGAAGCAAGGGATTTTTCTTGCCAAGTGACAGGCTTGCCACTAATCCAACCATCTCCAATTGGAGATTCTTCGATGTTCAACATCTACTTGGAGTATAGTAGGGGGTGCTGTCAGGATCTGACAAGTCTCAATATAAAAATAAAATCTTGAGTTAAGAGAACATGTTTGAATGCCATATCCTACAGATCTCTTGGGGTCTTTGAAGACCACCTAGCTATTTCCTTATATTTGGATAAGCAAATGTTGCTTGTCTCTTAGCAACTTGATTTATGATTAAATTAGAAAAAAGCTGTGATAGACTACCCTAGTGCCTAACAAAATGACATACTTGAATGACTATTTACATTTCTTAATTATACCAAACAGTTTATGACAGTTGCTAACAATAGACCAAAACTTCACATTTCATTTTTAAGTGTTACCTAGGTACAATACCTTAAAAAGAGTTAACCTTAATTTTGTATCAATATACAAAGATCAATACACATGTAACCAAATATAATCTTAATTTTGTATCAGTATACAAAGATCAGTACAGATGTAGCAAGATATAATCTTAGTTTTGAGTTGTTTAGTAATTAAGAGGGTGTTCAGGATCTAAGAAGATGTTTTTAAAATTGTGATTCAAGTTAGGATGGAAGCTGAATTGGATCTTTAAACTCATGGAGATGGTTGCATAGTAGAATGTTAAAGTCAGTTGCCAAATACGTATGGACTGGACATTGGAAATGTATGCTAAGCCTTATAATTCTCATAATTGTGGCCTAATTATTTCTGTTGTTTTGTATTGTATTTATTGTTATAAGAGAAAGAGCCATTTGTTGGACTGAATGGGGGAGCTGTCGAGGGCAAAAAGATATACCTTAAACTTAAAAAAAGAGGGAAGTAGATGGGGATGGTGAAGGGGAACAGGGTGGGAGGGTGGGACTGGATGGGTGAGTAGGGAGGGGATTGTGATTGAGATGTAACTTGAAGAAATAAAATAATAATAATGATAATAATAATAATAATAGAAGTGTTCCTTTCCTCTACTGTTTGTTGCTATACATAAGACTGATTTCTGCTATATTTAATTTTTAATATCTCTTCTAGTTTAACATTGATGCAATAGTTATCAAAATAGACCATGATGTTCTTTTCTACATTTAAGCTTAGAGAAATTGGAGCTTAGAGAAGTTGAGAACCACTAGATAGAGGCCTATGATCCTTGCACTAGAAAGTCTGAGATAGGAGGATATCAGATTTGAAGCCAGCTTGGCTTTTTACTGTCTCAAAATCCAACCAAAACAAACCCTAATTCTGCTTTACTTCAAAGCCAGTAATTGCATAGTGCAGGTGGGAGAAACTGACTGGCTAGGTGGCTACTTTGTGTGGGTCTTAAGGAATATTAAAAGTTGTTCTTTTGAACACATAGCAGATGTCTCTGGAAAACTCTGAGCCAGACTAAGAGGAGTCCTTTTGAGGGATGTTTCTTGGTTGTCTGTGGCTTAGCTAAACTTGGTGACTCTGATGGCTCTGTTGAATAAAGTCTGCCCATTCCGAGACTGAAGTTTTATTTCTGTGCAAGGAACAAATAGTTCCTTGAAATTTATTGGGATTCCTCCCCAACCCCACCAATGTACAAAGTCTTGACAACACCTCCTTGGACTTGTAGAAGTTAGGATATTTCCAAACTTGACTCTTCCCAGCATATGATAGGATAAAGGAATTCATTCATCCTACACTGACAGACTAATGGATAAGGGAAGAGGTTTCCTACACTCACCCAGAACCTTTCTTATAAAAAACATGATGTAGTTGTGCTTCATATGGAAGCATTTTTTCCTTTAGTTGAGTAACACAAAATATTTGGAAAAACTGTTCCTTGGTGATTATTTTAAAAAGTCTAGATTTCAGACAATTAATTGCTAGTGAATTACTCTATAGTTACTGGAGGTTTTTCTGTAGGACTGTATTAGAAATGTTTGGCTCCTGTATGACTTTGCAGCAGTCTTAATGCTACTCAGTGACTATAATTTACACTGTGCTGCGGATATGATCTTACTTGCTTTATGTGAAAGCTTCACTAAGTTTGTCTCATTTTAAGTTAACTTTATTAGGAAGTCTGGCTCCCTTTGTAGTAGCTCCTCATTTTTATTTTATTTTATTTTTTTAAGATAATTTTTTTCCTTTATTTTTTATTTCTTCAAGTTACATCTCAATCGCAGTCCCCTCCCTATTCCCCCTACAGTCCCACACTCCCACCCTCGACCCCCCATCCTCTTCCCTTTTTTTTTCTTTTAAGTTTAAGGTATATCTTATTTCCCCCTACAGTTTCCCCTTTCAGTTCAACAAATGGCTCTTTCTCTTATAATAATAAATACAATACAGTACAACAGAGGTAATTAGGCCACAGTTATGAGGGTTATATGGCTTAACGTACATTCCCAATGACCAGTCCATATGTATTTGGTACCTGACTTTAACATTCTACTATCTAACCATCTCCATGAGTTTAAAGTTCTATATCTGACTCAACATTCGTACTAATTACAACACAATTTTAAAAGTATCTTCTTAGATGTATTACACTCTCTTGACTCCTAAACAACTCAAAATTTAATTATGAGACTCTAGCTATCTGTTCTTCAATCACCTCAGAGACCTGAGAGGGATAAATATATCTGATTTTATAGGAAGTACAGGGCCTGCAGCATCCAAAACTAAGAAATGACATACCAGTGGCTGCCTGGACAGTTCCCATTTTCTCTCCATACATTACAGCATCGCTCTTCAGTCATTTGGCCCTGTTTCTCTGACAGACATTGATTGTAGAGCAGGGGTTATGAAGGACTTGCCTACCCTGTCTTGGCAGAGCTAGGCTGTCGACTTACCTGCTTCCAGGTTTTGTCCTTTTTGGACAGCATTCTGTCTACAGTTGGAGCAAGGGGCTTTTCCTACCAAGAGATAGGCTTGCGACTAATTCAATCATCTCCCACTGGAGATTCTTCAATGCTCATCTTCTACTTGGAGTAGAATAGGGGGTGCTGTCAGGAGTTGATATGTCTTGATATAAAAAAATCTAAAGTTACGAAAACATCTTTGAATGCCATATTCTGCAGATCTCTTGAGGTTTTTGAAGAGGCCCTATGTATCTCTTATATTAGGGTAAGCAGATGTTGCTTGTCTCGTAGCAGGTTTATTTCTGATTAGCTTAGCAAGTAACTATAATAGGCTGTCATAGTATCTAACAGAATGACCGGCTTGCATAACCATTAGTTTGCATTTCTTAATTATCCTAAACAGTTTATGACAGTAGTAAAAGGCCGAAACATCACATTTCATTTTTTTTTCTTTACCTCCTAACCCTTCCATCCCATTTCTCTGGGGTGGGTTGTCCTTATATAACAGTCCCTCATGTCAGTTGAGAGGTCATATGAGGGCCAAGAGCCTCTTCATTCATTGGGGATCTACGAAGCAGTACCATCAGTGAAAAGTGTCTCGTTGCCTGGGAGAGAGAACTACTAAACAAACAAATCAATAAGCATACAATAGATAAAAAAGACTAAAAAATAGGAAAAAATATAACTAATATATAAAAAATAAATAAAAAATAAAAATTAAAAATAAGAAGTCTATGTCCAAGTTCCCTTTTGTGTGTTAGTTGTAGTATTGATACCTTCTACTATATAGTATATAGCTAAAATCCTACTATAAGTGAATAGATGCCATATGTGTCCTTCTGAGTCTGGGTTAGTTCACTCAGGATGAGCTTTTCTAGTTCCATCCATTTGGCTGCAAATTGCATAATTTCATTGTTCCTGATAGCTGAATAATATTCCATTGTGTAGATGTACCACAATTTTTTAACCCATTCTTCGGTTGAGGGACATCTCGGTTGTTTCCAGTTTCTAGCTGTTACAAATAAGGCTGCTATAAACATAGATGAGGAAACTTCCTTATGATTCCGTGAAGAGGCATTTGGGTGTATACCCAGAAGTGGTATGGCTGGGTCCTGAGGCAGAACTATTCCAAGTTTTCTAAGATATCGCCAGACTGACCTCCATAGTGGTTGCACAAGCCTGCATTCCCACCAGAAATGGAGTAGGGTACCCCTTTCTCCACACCCTCACCAGCATGTGCTGTCATTTGAGTTTTTGATCCTAGCCATTCTGACAAGTGTGAGATGGAATCTCAGAGTCGTCTTGAGTTGCATTTCTATGATGATTAAGGATGTTGAACATTTCTTCAAGTGTCTCTCAGCCATTAGGGATTCCTCCTTTGTGAATTCTCTATTTAACTCTGTCCCCCATTTTTTGATTGGATTATTTCGTTTCTTGGCATTCAATTTCTTGTGTTCTTTGTAGATTTTGAATATTAGCCCTCTGTCAGATGTGTTGTTGATGAAGATTTTCTCCCAGTCTGTAGGGTGCCGTTTTGTTTGAATGACAGTGTCCTTTGCCTTACAGAAGCTTTTCAGTTTCATGAGGTCCCATTTATTGATTGTTGATCTCAGGTCCTGAGTTGTTGTTCTGTTCAGGAAGTTGTCGCCTGTGCCAATTAATTCAAGGGTTTCTCCCACTTTATCTTCTAGTAGATTTAGTGTGACCAGCCTTATGTTAAGGTCTTTGATCCACTTAAGTTTTGTACAAGGTGGTAAGTATGGGTCTAATTTCATTCTTTTACAAATGGACATCCAGTTGGACCAGCACCACTTGTTGAAGATGCTGTCCTTCTTCCATTGTGGCGTTTTGGCTTCTTTGTCAAAAATTAGGTGGCCATAAGTGTGTGGGTCTATTTCTGGATCTTCATTTCGATTCGATTGATCTACTGGTCTGTTTCTATACTAATACCATGCTGTTTTTACAACTATTGCTCTGTAGTACAGCTTGAAATCTGGGATGGTAATATACCTCCAGATGTTTTTTTATTGTACAGGATTGATTTAGCTATTCAGGACTTTTGTTGTTCCATATGAAATTGAGACTAGCTCTTTCCAAGTCTATCAAAAATTGTGTTGGTATTTTGATAGGAATTGCATTGAATCTATATATTGCTTTTGGTAGGATGGCCATTTTTATTATGTTGATCCTACCTATCCATGAGCATGGGAGATCTTTCCATCTTCTAAAGGCCTCTTCCATTTCTTTCTTCAAGGGCTTGAAGTTCTTGTTGTACAGGTCCTTTACTTGCGTGGTTAGAGTTACCCCCAGGTATTTTATGTTGTTTGTGGCTATTGTGAAGGGGGTTGTTTCCCTTATTACTTTCTCAGCCCATTTGTTTGTTGTATAAAGAAGGGCTTCTGATTTTTTTTTGAGTTAATTTTGTATCCAGCCACTTTGCTGAAAGTGTTTATCAGCTGTAAGAGTTCTCTGGTGGAATTTTTGGGGTCGCTTATGTATACTATCATATCATCTGCAAATAGGGATAATTTGACTTCTTTGTTTCCGATGTTTATCCCCTTGATGTACTTTCGTTGTCTTACTGCTCTAGCAAGAACTTCAAGTACTATATTGAAGAGATATGGTGAAAGTGGACATCCTTGTCTTGTCCCTGAGTTTAGAGGAAATGCCTCAAGTTTCTCTCCATTTAATTTGATGTTGGCCACTGGCCTGCTCTATATTGCCTTTATTATTTCCAGGTACGGTCCTTGTATGCCCGTTCTCTCCATAACTTTTAGCATGAAGGGATGTTGGATTTTGTCAAATGCTTTTTCTGCATCTAGCAAAATTATCATATGGTTTTTTTCTTTCATCTTGTTTATATGGTGAATGACGTTGATAGATTTTCGTATGTTGAACCATCCCTGCATCCCTGGGATGAAGCCTACTTGATCATGATGTATTATACTTTTGATGTGTTCTTGAAATTGGTTTGCTAGTATTTTATTAAGTATTTTTGCATCTATGTTCATGAGGGAGATTGGTCTGAAGTTCTCTTTCTTTGTTGGGTCTTTGTGTGGTTTAGGAATCAGGGTGATTGTGGCCTTGTAGAATGAGTTTGCAATGTTCTTTCAGATTCTATTTGGTAAAAGAGTTTGAAAAGTATTGGTGTTAGCTTCTCTTTGAAGGTCCGGTAGAATTCCGTGCTAAAGCCATCTGGCCCTGGTCTTTTTTTTGGTTGGGAGATTTTTAATGACTGTTTCTATTTCCTTAGGGGTTATAGGGCTGTTTAATCTATTTATCTGATCTTGATTTAGCTTTGGTAGGTGGAATCTATCAAGAAAATTGTCCATTTCACTTAAGTTTTCAAATTTGGTGGAGTATAGATTTTTAAAGTAGGATCCAAATATTCTCTGGGTTTCCTCAATATCTGTTGTTATTTCACCCTTTTCATTTCTGATTTTGTTGATGTGTGTTTTCTCCCTCTGTCTTTTAGTTAATTTGGCTAATGGTCTGTCTATTTTGTTGATTTTCTCGAAGAACCAACTCTTGCTTTCATTGATTCTTTGTATAGTTCTTTTTGTTTCTAAGTTGTTGATTTCAGCCCTAAGTTTGATGATCTCCTGCCTTCTGCTCCTCTTGGGTGTGTTTGCTTCTTTTTTTTTCCAATTTACCCAGTTTAGCTGTTAATTCGCTAATATGAACTGTCACAATTTTCTTTTTGAAGGCACTTAGTGCTAGGAACTTTCCTCGTAGCACAGCTTTCATTGTGTCCCATAGGTTTGGGTATGTTGTGTTTTCATTTTCGTTGGATTTTAAGAAGTCTTTGATTTCCTTCTTTATTTCTTCCCTGACCCAGTGGTCCTCTAATAAAGAGTTGTTCAATTTCCATGTGAGTGTAGACTTTCTGTTGATTCTTTTGCTATTGAAGTCCAGCTTTATTCCATGGTGGTCTGATAAGATACAAGGGATTATTTCAATTTTTTTGTATCTGTTGAGGCTATCTTGTGTCCAACTATATGGTCGATTTTGGAGAAGGTTCCGTGAGGTGCTGAGTAGAAAGTGTATTCTTTTGTGTTTGGGTGAAACGTTCTGTAGATATCTGTTAGGTCCATTTGGTTCATGATCTCTGTTAGACTCATTATTTCTCTGTTTGGCTTCTGTCTTGATGATCTGTCCATAGTTGTGAGTGGGGTGTTGAAGTCTCCCATTATTAAAGTGTTTCGATCGATGTGCGATTTAAGTTTTAGATGCGTTTCTTTTATAAATGTAAGTGCCTTTGTATTTGGGGCATAGATGTTCAATATTGAGATGACCTCTTCGTGTATATTTCCTTTAATGAGTATGTAATGCCCTTCTCTGTCTTTTTTTTAATTAACTTCAATTGGAAGTCTATTTTGTTTGATATTAGGGTGGCTACTCCAGCTTGTTTCCTGGGTCCATTTGCTTGGAAGACCTTTTCCCAGCCCTTTACTCTGAGGTAGTGTTTATCTTCAATAGTGAGATGTGTTTCTTGTATACAGCAAAAAGATGGGTCTTGTTTATGGAACCAGTCTGTAAGTCTGTGTCTTTTTATTGGCGAATTGAGTCCATTGATGTTGATGGATATTAGTGACCAGGGGTTGTTATTTCCCATTATTTTTTCATAGCTGGCTGTCTTGTGTTTCTCTTTTGTTTAGTTGCTGTGTTGGTTTCTATTTCCTCTGTTTTCTTGGATGTAGTTATCTTCTCTGTGTTGGAATTTTCCTTCTAGGTTCTTCTGTAGGGCTGGGTTTGTGAGGAGATATTGTTTGAATTTGATTTTTGTCATGGAATATCTTGTTTTCTCCTTCTATGTTGATAGAGATTTTTGCTGGGTATAGTAGTCTGGCCGGGCACCTATGTTCTCTCAGGGCTTGTAGGACATCCTTCCAGGCCCTTCTAGCTTTTAAAGTTTCTGAGGAGAAGTCAGGCGTGATTCTGATGGGTCTGCTATTGTATGTGACTTGGCCTTTTTCTCTTACAGCTTTTAATATCCTTTCTTTGTTCTCTACATTTGGAGTTTCCATTATTATGTGGCGAGAGGAGGTTCTTTTCTGATCTAATCTGCTTGGTGTTCTGTAAGCCTCTTGGATTTTTACTGGCATCTCTTTCTTTAGGTTAGAGAAGTTTTCTTTTATGATTTTGTTGAAGATATTTCCTGGACCATGGAGTTGGGAGTCTTCTCTTTCCTCTATGCCTATAATTCTTAGGTTCCATCTTTTCATTGAGTCCTTGATTTCTTGGATGTTGTGGGTGAGAGATTTTTTAGCCTTCTCATTTTCTTTTGATGTTGTACTGATTTCTTCCATCGAATCTTCCATGCCTGAGATCCTGTCTTCCATCTCTTTCATCCTATTTTTCATACTCACATCCGTAGTTCCTGTTCTCTTCTCTTGATTCTCCATTTCCTCTTTTAACTCTGACTGTGTTTTCTTTATTGTTTCCATTTCTATTTTCATGTCTTGAATGGTAGTGTTCGTTTTGTACATTTCCTTCTCCAGTTTGCTTGTTTTTGTCTGGAGATCTTTCATTGCTTTATCCTTTTCCTGTTCAAGCTGGGTCACCTTGGGTTGGAGCTCTTTAATGATGTTATTCGTTGTTTTGACTTGTAGAATTGTGGCTTCTTTGAATTCCTTCATAGTTTTCAGTTCTTCTTGAAGGGACTTTATCACTTTCCATAATGTAGAATTGTCATCGTTTTCATGTGTTTCAGTTGTGGTGAGGTGGTTCGGGCTGCACGGAATAGCGTTGCTTTCTTTTGTTGGAGACATTTCGCTCTTTTTTTTTTTTTTTTTTTTTTTTTTTTGCTGTCTTCTGGACTTAGGTCCAAAGAGGACACTGTGGTGTAGGCGTTGCCTTACTCCACCCCTATAAGTTGAGTCATTCAGTCTCGCCTCCCAGGTGGGGACCTAATTAATTCAGGTGGCGGAGCTGTGCACAAGTAAGCTCTGATTCCCTGCCGGAAGGGCCCTTATTTTTAAAGCATAAAGTGTCATTTAGGGAAACCTATGAGAATAATGTTAGCAAAGATGATGCTTTTGAATTGAAAGAGCTCTATATTAAAATCTTAGAATTTTTGAGCTAGATAAAGAGATCATATGTGTTCTAGGACTTGTGGTACTGCTATATCATTAGGGTAACTTCTCTGACAAGTATAGTATTAAATACTTAAAAATAAACTTCTGTACTTTAAAAATTTGTTATTAATTGTGTGTATCTCCAGTAATTGGGATACTCTTAGTTTAAAGGACTACACATTGTGTGGGGTCACCTTAAGATGGAATTCTAGGTCTTTTTACTTCCTTGTAATTATTGTAAAGATCATGGTTTTTTCATTCTTCTGTAGGTCTAGTAGGTGATAATGTGTGAGATCCAAATGTTTATTTAGCAAGCTTAATTAATGTGAAAATTTAATCTTTTTGCAAAATGTTAGTTATTCATCATAATTCTGCTGAATGACAGGCTTAGTTTGAGAGGTTTGGTACATTGGGATTGGAAACATTTGCTCTAGAAATCAGTTTAATATTCCAAGATATAAAAGTTTGTATTTAGTTTGATAGTACTCTGAGACAGGGACAATGAGATGCCACCATCAGCTATCAGAATGAAGTATGAGAAAAGAAAGATTTGTTTTTTAAGTTGTTTATGAGCTTCTATCTGTAATTGTTTGCTTAAAAAATAATGTTTTAAACAGTTCTGTAGAAAAGATTTGACAATTCTTCCATATTTAAGGAAATTATTTCTCAAAACACTTTCTGAAAAAAATTCCAATTGAAGTTTTTCTTCTTGATGTTCTCATTTCTAAGATCCAGACAATAAGTATGGGAAACAGTTCGCAACAGTGTCTCCAAACATTAAATATATTTTACTCTTGTGCATGTATGAATGCTTTCCTTTCTGTATTTTATCTTGCTTTAGTTATTTTATGAGAACCTGACAGAGGGCAAAAGGTCAGTTGGAAGAATGAGATGAAACTGAAACTAAAAGTTTCACAGTAGTTACTTGTCAGTTCCTACTTGTGTATTACCCATAGGAGAATTTAGACTTGTACTATTTTTTTGTTCTTTAGGGTTCCTTACTTAAAATCAGATTCATCATTAATGAAATCTAATTTCTGTGACCATCCAGTTCACTGCATATGCTGAAGTGATGATCAATACTTTTAATATTAGTTTTATAAAACATACAGTGCTCAATTTTCTTCACATATGAAATTTAATCCCTACAGAAATTTTATTTTGTGTATTTCATTAGCAAAATAAGTAGTTATTCATCTTGTAACCCTTGCTATGTGTATGAATGGACAGCTTTAACTATATTTCCTTAACACTTTTATAATTGCATAAAATGAGTAATAAATATCTACACTCTGGTTATTTTATAATAAAAAATTTCAAATATTTGAAAAATTTAAATGTAAAATAGATATTTATTTTTTATAACTTGAAAATTTTATAGTAGTATGCATGCATATTTAAAAGTCAAGTAGCACTAAAAGATATAAGATGAAACCTAACAATCCTCTGCCTGCTTCTTCCTTATTTTCTGGTCCTGTTCCCAAGAAGCATTCATTCCTAGTTCTTTTTCCTATTTCCTATGTTTTTTTTTCTCTTTAAACATGCTTAACTTAAAATAGTACAAGCTCTGTACCCATTTCTTGGCTTATGTAATTCTCTTACAGTAATTGAGACTAAACTCTTACTAATTCTCCTTTTACTTTTCCAGTTTAAGTTCATTCTCTTTTAAGTTCATTGAACTCTGTGTGTTGTCTTTAAACTCGTTGGATTCTTGGATCAACACATTTCAGATTTTGTTCTTTTAAAATTCTGTATCTTGTAGTTCATCTAAATAATTCTCATTGGCAAACATTTCTATAGGACTGAAAATTTTGTTGGGGAGATACTGTCTTGATCTTTCATATTGTTTGTATTTTTGCAATGAGATCTAGGCACTTCTTTTGTTAATTCCTTATGGACTTCTTTTGTTAATCCTGTGTCTGGCAATGGACAGAGAGGCTTGAGGCAGAACATAGGATGTACCATGGTTGGGCCAAAAGGTTGGATATATCTCATGTGGAATGAAGTCAGTTGGATACAAGGGTCTGGGATGGTGTGCAGGATGTGGATCCAGGTCTAATCTTAGAGTGTGTGAGTAATCTGGGAGTTGAGGGCGAATAGATGGGAGGATCAGACAGATCTGACTCTGGTGAAGGATGTGTAGGATATCGCAGGGCAGAGAGGTTAGTAGCAGTGTGGGAGGGAGGGTCCTGGTGGAAGCTCAGAGATTGTAGGCAGTGCAGGTACAGGTAAACAGACTAGCTTGGGACATTGGATGTTGGGCTGGGGCCTGGTGAGGGTGCTTGGAAGGGAAGGTCAACAGACTCACCTTGCTGAACTCTGGCAAGGTTGTGCCTTTTTCTAGTTTTAAAAATTATATCAAAAATTTTAAGTCCATTTTCTATATTTATATTTTTGATTATGAAAATATTGTTTACTGTTGAAATAAATAGTTCACTTTTTCTCTAGTCATCCAAGATTACTGGAATCATCTGACTTTTCTTTGGAAGTGTTTAAGGTTTCATTTACTTTTGAGGGCCACAAATTTTGTTATGTATTGCTTTGCTAATGTGACCTTTTAAAAATCTTTATTTTGGTATTTTCTGGGTCTTTTTATTTAGGAGATTCCTGTATTTTAATTTGGGGTAATTATTTTCATGTGTGTGTGTTTTGGTAATTTCTGTCCCCCTTTGAATCTTTTTAGTCTTTCTATGGGTTGGACATTATAATTTCTAGATTATTAATTTAAAAATATTCTTGTGTTATTGCAGCTCTTACGTTTTTGTATTATTTTTCTAGTTGTCTCTGTGTTATCCCTATCTTTCTACTAAATTAGAAAAATTTTGTTACCGTAGTTTTAATTTCTCAGTATCTTCTTCTCCATTCCTATGTTGTTTTGTGGTGCTTAGGGTTGGACTAGAGCTTTATGTAAGCTAAGCAAGTGCTCTACCTCTGAGTTACATTACAGTGCTGTGCTCATTGTTAACTTCATGGCTTTGTTTCTTGAATGCAATGTCTCAAAACAGGGTCTTGCTTACGCTGGACAAGCAACATCTTTTCCCTTCTTTCGCCTTATTTGTGTGTTTGCATGTATGTGGGTGTATCTTTGTGCATGTGGAAGTCAGAAGTTGACATTGGATATCTTATTCAATCATTGTCTATTTTATTTACTGATAGGGTCACTCGTTCATCTTGGAGTTCTCTACCTTAGCTAGTCTTGGTATCCTGTTTGTCTCAGGGATCCTGGGTCTTTACCTCTCAAGTGCTGGAGGGCAATCACAACCACCTACCATTTATGTGGATGATTGGGATCTGAATTCTAGTACCAATACTGGCAAGCACTTTATCGCCTGAGCCATCTCCTCAGGCTGCAACATCAATTTCTGTCTTCATAAGATGCTCAATAATAATCGGTTGATGCTTTCATTTCTTTATGTTCCTCTTTTGCTCATTAGATCTATGCCTTTTTTTTTTTGGAAACGTTATCAGATTCTTGGAGTCTTAAATTTCTCCAAAAACTGCTCTTAAGTTATTCTCCTTGATTAATTTGGGAGCTAAGTCAACAAATTATAACATGGGTAGAGTTGTGAGACAGAGAAGGGAGGAAAGACAATAAAGAGAGTATGGGTTGAATATGTTATTGCATGTGAGGCTTAGTTCTGTTGGAAATCCTTGTAGACTGTGTAGAGTTGTAATGTCCACTACTTATTAGCAGCTCCATGTGGTTCTACAAATTAAAACTAAACTAGCTAAAATGAGAAATTGAGATTCTAGTCAGACTGGACTGTATTCAGTACTGAGTAGGCACATGTGACAGGTGACTGGTATTAAAACAGATGGAACATTCCCATCCTAGTTAAGAAAATACCTGGGAGGGGGGGATCCAAGATGGCAGCAGCCTGCAAGGACACATTTTGAACGTGGGGAAAACAGCTATAACACCACAGAGTTATAAGATGCTGAACAATAATCTGAGGGGCGTGAACCCACTGGGTTTCACCCAGCGATCCAGGGAATCATTAAAAGTCCCTGGGCAAGACTCTCCTCTCCTCTCTCAGACACTCAGAAAACAGACCAGCAGAAGCCGCTGAATCCGGGAATCATCACCAGGAGAGGGACGGCACAAGAGCCACTCAAATACCCAGAGAGAAGCTCCGAACCCCAGACAGGGTTACTCACCAGCCTCCTGGGCTCCCAGATTCCACACAGGCCTTCTGAAACCAAGCATAATATTTTCAGAGCCATGGGAACGGGATATACTCTCAGCGTAACCATTGTGGCCACAGGCCACAGCATGTTCTGAGCTGCGGGGCAGCAGCGGGACCACAGCTCGGGCATTTTGGCATATTTGGGCTTCCCCAGAGGGGTTTTGGACATACAGGCCCCTCTATTGTATTTTCAGTCACTGGGAAGGACCTGCAGCTAGACAGTACAGTGGGATACACTTCCAGCAGCTGGTTATGCTGCCACACCACTGTAGTCTCCTAGGACTTGGAAGACAGTGGCTTCAATTGCCACTATCCAAGGACAGCTCCAGACAGATGTAGGAGTGGTGAGATCAGAGCAGGCAGAAAGGCGGGTAGCCAGGTTGGAAGGCGGCTTGGATCTCTACAGGGTCCAAGCCCTGGGCAGGTTCTAGGGTTAATATTAACTCCTTTGCTAGTGCTGGCTCTTCCTGCAGGAAACCAGATCTTCAACATATATAGTTCCACCTCTGGGACATTGAGGTCTTGTTCTGGGTGCAGTGCTGAGTGACTCAGCCTAAAGGGCTTAGTGCTTAGGGCTGAGAGGCACAGAGGTGCCCTGGGGACGATCTAGACAGGCACAAGCCCATCTGGGCTGGCCCAGCGGGGAGAACAAAGAACTCGGTACAGGAAATGTAGATGCTGAAGGATTAGAATCACCAGATACGAACACTGAGTGCCTCCCACTGGGAAACTGTACTCCCTCCTTGTTGGATCTGTTCAGGACTCCAGCTGGTGGACTCAACCCCCAAACTTAGGACCTCTAGAGTCCACAGCATCTGTGCCCGGACACCCAGGACAATACCAGCAGAGCCGCTACATGCTGAATACCCAGACTGCTACACAGAGAGCTCTGACTCGGGAGCAGTGAAACAATCCTGGGCCATTCCTCATTGCCTGGGAGTGGGCTGTACCAGCTCACAGTGCTTCTGGCTATTAGATGCACATTGATCCTGAGATCCCCCGGAGAGCAGCTTGGGAGGACCACGAACACGGTCTGACAAGTAAGCTGCAGGGGAGCAACAGCCCCAGTCTGTGGCCTGCCAACATGTACCATCATCTATACCAAGACCAGTTGGATCCCAGGAACATATAGGAATACATCCCACCACAACCCCTCACCTGAGTCCCCAGTTGCGACAAAACAGGAAGGGGTGAGCTCTGGGAGACACACTGAGAACAAACCTCCATACAAGGCTCTGTCCAGGCTGTGGAAAGCTACAGATCACCAAGCTATATGACTTCTATACCAAAGCGCCCCTCTTGGCACCAGGACCAAACAGCTAAGAAAAACCAAATGGCTAAAGGTCAGCAAAAGAACAGATCCAACAAAAGTCAGGGAAATATGACTCCAACAAAATGCAGCTATGCTAGTATACTCAGCAAGCTCTGACCACTCCACCACAGCTGAAACACACGAAAATGATGACAAATCTATATTCTGGAAAGTGATAGAGTCATTTCAAGAAGAATTTAAATCTCTGAAGGAATTCAAAGATTCCAAAATTTTACAAGTGAAAGCAACAGAGAATACCATTAGAGATCTCCAAGCCAAAGTGACTCAACTTGAACAGGAAATTGAAAAGGCAACAAGCTAATTGGAGCAAGAAACATATAAAATGAATACAATGTTTCAAGACTTGAAATTGGAAGTAGAAGCAATAAAGAAAACATAGACAGAGGTAAGAGTGGAAGTGGAGCATCAAGGGAAGAGAACAGGAACTACAGATATGAGTATCAAAAGTAGGATACAAGAGATGGAAGACAGGATCTCAGGCATGGAAGTTTTGATGGAAGAAATCAGTACAAAAACCAAAGAAAATGAGAAATCTAAAAAAGTTCTCACCCATAATATCCAAGAAATCAAGGACTCATTTGAAAAGACAGAACCTAAGAATTATAGGCATAGAGGAAATAGAAGACTCCCAACTCCAAGGTCCAGGAAACATCTTAAAAAAAAAATCATAGAAGAAAACTTCCCAAACCTAAAGAAAGAGATGACAATAAAATTCCAAGAGGCATACAGAATACCAAACAGATTGTGTATGTGTGTGTGAAAATACCAATGTAATTTGAAATAGAAATTAATTCTTTTGAATAAATCTACCAGATCAAATGTATATTGTGTGTGGAAAATACATACACTGGTATTTACCTCATACAATGTACAAATCTGAACTCAAAATGGCTATGTATAATACCCAGGAGAAAATAGAGTCCACAAAAATCACAATGATAGAAGAAAAAGTTTAATTTGATTTCTTAAAAGTTAAAAATATGATTTTTGGAACTTATCAGTAAGAAAATGAAAATGCAAACCCCACATAGTAGAAAACAAATATTCAGAATACATATGCCTGAGAAATGATTTATATTTAGAACATATAAATGACTGCAGCAACTCAATAAAAAGGAAGTAAGTGGTCTAACTAAAAATAGAAGATATGAATACTGCTTATAGGAATATATAAAATGGTACATTTCCTTGGAATTTGTTTGGCAGCTTAGTATATGATGATGGAATCCTCTCTTAGATACTTTGCTCAAGAGAAGTGAAACTGCTTTCTGCAGAAATTTGTTCTCACTTGTTTATGGCAGTTTTATTTGTAAAAGCATTGAATGTGGGGAACCATTTATATTATGATGTAGATGAGCAGATCAATACATTGTGTAATATCTCTCCTAGTAAAAGAAATTTTATTATAGATATTGCCATCATTGAGGCATTTTTTTCATCTACAAAAAAACCCATCAGCTGGACACAATAAAGCACATTTTGTATAATGCCTTTTATGTAAGATTATAGAAAATTAAGACTTAATAGTATCAAGAAGAAAATGGTTGCCTGAGGCTATTGGTAGGTAGAATCAACTGCAGAGGTTTTGTTGGTAATGGAAACATATTTAATTGTGGTAGTGGTTACACAACAATAGCATTTGTCAAAAACCATCAAATTACCTGGGCCTGGTGATGAAGCCCTGTTGCGGTAAGAGTTTTGTTTATTTAAAAAAAAAACAGTTATGAGAATGTTTTTGTTTAATCCCAGGTGTGAGGCTGCTTCAGTTAAGACCACAGGTGTAAACTATTAGCTGTGACTCCTGAGCTAGCAGGGGCATGACTTAGCCACCTGCAGCATGTGAATTCTGAGGACTGAGGGATGAAAAGCCAGAGCCAGGAGGAGAAAGGGCTGTGTTACCAAGGGGAAAAAAAGCCAGAGCCCCAGGGAGAAGGGGAACATACAGAGGGAGGAAAAGCTAGAGCCCCACGGAGAAGGGAGAGGATAAAAAAGAAGAAAGAGAGGGGGCTACAAAGAAGAAAGAGGGATGCTTCAAAGAAGGAGAGTGTATGCTATCGAGAAAAAAGAGGTTGTTGCTCTCCTTGCTGCTGTTCTTCCTGCTGCTGTTTCCTGATTTGCTGGTCTGCTGGACTTGTGGATATTGTGACTACTAAGATTTGTGTTGGCTCCAAGAAACTGATGAACCTTATCAACAGGAAGTGACTCAGAGACCTACATCATTTTTCCCTTTAACTTTCTTTCTCTCCCACATAGTGTTGGGGTGTTAGAAAGAACAAGGGTTGGAAGGGAGGTAGAGTAATTAAGAATAGTAGAATAATTAGAATAAATAATACAACAAAAATAATAAAAGCCACCATGCTACAAGTGGCTCCCAAACATATAGTGAGGCATAATGAGAAATTTTGTATCTAATGCTGTGGAGGAGACAGCAGGATTTGAAGAAGTGAACCGTGTGTTTCAGGATGTCAGCAAAAGGCTTATGATGGCTGCTGCCGCTGGGTTCTCTGCCCGCTTTGTGCTCAGAGCAGATTTTTTTTCCCTCTTGTATGATGTTTCAAAAAAGATGGGAAGAATACTTGGGCAATTTGAAAAGTTGCATATGGATATGGAGGGGTATGATAAAAGGATTGCAGACTATGCAACTAGAGAGTTGGCGAATAGAAGTTGAAGTGCTTAGAAAGCAAAAAGCACTAGAGAGAGGAGAGCACATAGATTTAGATCTGGCAAAAGAGAAACAGCCCATTCAGAAAGGAGTGACCTGTGGTTATGAAATTACCACCATTAGCTTTCTCAGTATCCGCCAAAAGCCTCAGGTATCAAAACACCCAGTGTTTTAATTGTGGTAAGTTTGGCCATTAACAAAGAAATTGTAAGGCTAACATCCTTGGAGACCAAAATGTCCAGTGTTTTCAGAAATATGGTACTTTTCATGCCAGATCAAAATGACTTGCGTGTTAACTCTGGAAAATACAATAAAAGTACAAGGTGGTTTCTGGTGGCAGAAAGTCAAGGTTTCCTGGAATTTGTAAACTCTTTGGGACAAATGAATATATGTATAAGAGGGACATACAAGATAATCTTTTGCAATTAGGAAGAAACTTTGAGGTCCTACCTCAAAGCCCCATAACAAAATGTATGACCCATTTCAGACAAGAGCAGCTGAGAGTTACCAGGTATAAAAGAAAAAGAAAACCCTACTGATACAAAAAGTGTTTAGTGCATTGAAAATGTCTTTGTTACTCATTAAAAAATACAGTTTTAGTTCCAGTCCATTTGAAAACTACTATTGAAAACTATATAGGATAATGAAGAAATGCAAATTAATAGTCAATTGAACTTACAGTTTTGTTAGATATTAGTTTAGTTGACTGCAAAAATATGATGTATTTAGTCTTCTTGTATATGTTTTTGAGGTTAACTAGCTAGTACATAGATAGAAACAAGCAATGTCCATTTAGATAAATAGATAGGTAGATGGCATTTAAGATATTTTAATAAGAACCGGTTTATCTGACAGACATCTGCTCCTGGCAGCACCCCAAATCTACTTGATAAAAGATGATGGGCAATAAAGAAACATGTGGCAAGATAGTCAAGGGACAAAAAGCTGCTGATAGCAGGCTGTCTATCCAATTTGTGAACAAACAGGACACTGAAAAGTCGACTGCCCAACATTACAGAGATAAGGTAGGCCAGTCCTTCAATATTCCTGCTTCACAGAAAAGTTTGTCAGATATTATGGGCCAGTAGACTGGAGATTGGATCCCCCAACAACAGAGAAACCACTGCTGATTGTTCAAGTAGTCAGCAACCTCTGTCATTAATACAGTTTTGGAAGTTGTTTGCTCTATATTTCCTACATACTTGAGTAATAATTTAATTTTCTTCTAAAGTCTCTGATAGATTTGAAGCCTAAATAGTTATAATCATACAATTAAGCTTAGTTGTATAGGATTTAAGAAATGTTTTAGTTCTAAAACATGCTATGGGTTGATAAATGCAAATAAAAATAGAAAATGATATAGGTATAGAATCCTAAGCTAGGTATAGATAATAGATGCTTTCTCCAAGTTGCTAAATACAAATGGATTGGACATTGTAAATATAATTCTTATATGATAAATATTTTTATTGTATATATATATGTATATATATATATATACATACAATTTTTTTTAACTAAAAGGGGGAAAGGTAGTAAGAGTTTTATTAAAAAAGTCAGTTATGAGAATGTTTTTTTGGTTTAATCCCAGGTGTGAGGCTGCTTCAGTTAAGATCGCAGATGTAAACTATTAACTGCTTCATGAGCTAGCTGGGGTGTGGCTTAGCCAGCTGGGCAAGTTTAACTGGGAGGTTCTTGAGAGAGGGAAAAAAAGCCAGAGCTCCAAGGAGAAGAGGTCTACAGGGAAGAAAGAGGGGTGCTACAAAGAAGAAAGAGGTTGCTGTTCTCTTTGGTGCTGGTTCTGTATGCTGCTGTCTCCTGGTTTGTTGCTTTGCTGGACTTCTGTACTGAGATGGGTATTGCCCCCAAAGAACCCAACAACCCTAATCAGCAGGAAGTAGCTCAAAGAGACCTTTGTCTGTCCCTTTTTGTCTTTAACCTTTCTCTCCGACCTAGTGTTTGGGGTTTAGAAGGAACAAGGGCCAGAAGGGAGGTAGAGGTATTAAGTATAGTAAAATAATTAGAGTGAATAGTAAAATATATAATAAAAGCCAATCCTACACCCTGTCATCCCAGTTATTTAGTAAACAAAGGCAAGATGATTACAAGTTGAACACCAGCTTGGGAAATGTAATGAGACCTGCCTCAAAATGAAAATTTAAAGACAATTGTGGATAATGCTCATTGGTTAAGTGCTTTCCTGCCATATGTGAGGACCTGGGTTCAATCTCAAATGCCACATACAACTTGTCAAACTGCATATTTTAAACAGGTAGAAACTTACTTCAAATTTGATTTTAGGAAAGGTATTACTGGGATGGGCAATGTTGCCTAAGTAACATATAAATTTGTGTCTTGTTTATAAGCTTCTATGTATTAGTCTAATATTACAGATTGGTAACACTACTGTAATTTATAAGAACAGTATCAAAGCTGCGTTTTAAGAAATATTCAATGCATTATTTTTAACTTTGTGCATGTATGTAATCTTCACTATAGGGCATCTATAGGAAAGGTCTCTCTTTTTGCTGGAATGACCTTTTAAAATTGTATATTCTGAAGGACATTGTGGCAGGATGACATTTGTGCATGCTTTGAATGATGAGTAGTCATTCTCTTGAAGGGCTGGGAGTGGATTTTTCTAGTCAGTGGAGAATACATCTGCATATTAAATTGGTGAGCTTGGCATTTAAGTAGATCGTTAAACTATATTATTGAAAATCATATGCCTCACAAGTGCTTCTTCATCTGTATCCTTACCCATATATCAGTTGCTGTGTCATAAGTTAGATCATCCAGACAAGAGAGAGTTCAGGCCCCAAAATGACTGTGTGTTTTCCAGCATGCACATATTTGCTGCTGTATGTTGATCAGGTCTTCACTAGTTACTATACTGGGAGTCCAGTAATTAAGGCCAACCTAGAAATCAGTGCTGTCCCTTTCTATAACCTCTATGTTACTTTTGGTCTTGATGATGGTAACAGCAGCATTTTTTTTTTGACATTGGTGTCACCATGGTGCAACAGGTAGCAAAACTTTGTGCTTTCTATGGTGAGAGGCATTTTTTGTTTTTTTAAACCATATGGTAGGATGGCTTCCAGAGAGCATTGGTGAACTTTCCTGCAAAGTGCTATTTTTGGTAGGTTTTTATCAACAGAACTCACAGGAGTGTATGTTGTCAGAGGGTGGTGAATATAGGAATAGAACATCATGTTAGTCTGGGAATTCTGTCATTATGATACAACATATTCATGGTTCTGTCAAAATGTTTATATTATTATTATTTCATGTGTATATATGTATGCTTTGTTTGCATGCTTATTTGAATACTATGTGAATACATGGTGCCTGCAGAGGCCAAAAAAGGGCATTAGATTTCTTAGAACTGGAGTTACAGGTGGATGTGAGTCACAGTGGGGGTGCCTAGAATAAAACCTGGGTCCTCTGGAAGAGCAGCCAATGCTTTTTACTGCTGAGTCATCTCTCCAACCCCAGTTTCATCAAATTTGTAGGAAGATACAAACTGACCTGGCAAGTTATTGAGGTTAGTATTTATCAGTAGCATGGTATCAAAATTTCTCTAACAAATATTATAGGTGGCTTCTTTATCTGCAACAAAAGCACAATAACTCTATTCCTCCAGTTTTAATATATTGTATCTTTGTTCTCATTCAGTTCAACACGATTTCTTGAATTCTGATTCCTCCTTTTGTAGATTATTAAGGTTGTTGCTTAGTTTCTAAATTTCAGAGGGATTTTTAAATTTTTTTGTTATCTATGAGTTAATACTGTTGACTTCACAGAACATGGTCTGAATAATTCGAAAATTCTTGAGGCTTTATTTATGTACAAATATTTGACTAATTTATGGATATATTCTTTATTGGAAAACAATTTGAATTCTTCGTTGTTGGGTATATGCAATTGTATGGTTAAGAGTATTTTCCTCTACTTGTACTATTAGTTGAAGGGCAGCATCTGCTGATGAATTCTATTATGCTTAGGTTTTATCTTGTTTTGTCAATTTTGAATATGTTTCAAGTGTTACATGATTTTTAGTTAACCTCTACACAGTTCTTTTTAAAACTTAGATCTTAATTCATTATTATGCCAACTAGTCTTCATCTCTCTGATTCCTTTAAAAATGTGACTGTGTTTAGGCCAGCAAGGTAGCTCAGTGAATAAGGTGATTACCACCAAGTCCCAGCAACTTTTGATTCTCAGAATCCCTGTGGTGGAAGAAGAGAGAATCAACTCCTATAAGTTTTCCTCTGATCTACATACATGTGCCATAGCACACATCCCCATACACATGCACATATGCAACAGAGATGTAAATGTAAAGAACATGACCTTTTTCTAACTGTAGCCAGCAGGAACATTATTCTACTGTGAACTTGTGCAGTGAGCCTGCAAAATAGAAATTGCCGTTTTAGTTCTAATGGTAGAATGCAATCACCGTGGTAATGTCAATAGTTAAATTTTTTGGAGGAATGGTTTAGAAATGTTTAAAAAGTTATTATTATTTATATCATTTCTGAAATGTAGAATATAAACACTGTCTATATGACCGTTAAAATTTCAAACCAACCTTTTTTTTTAACTATCAAAATATTTTAAAATGCCTGTATGTATAATATAGACTCAGGATTTTCATATGTTTTAAAAATTTTTTAAAGTATACTTTTATGATCTATGTCATTTTTTTCCCCTGGAAATTTTCTGGCCTGTTCAATGCTTTATATTTATAGTTGATTTGTTAAAAATAACTTCCATAATGATGATTGTCATGGCTCATATTGAGTGCTTTGGCCATGTCCCATGCTAATTACTTTATATACATTATCTTGGATACATCTCAACTATTACCTAGCACTGTAGCACTTTAGGTGCTAGAGCCGGGGAGGATTGGGCAGGTCTCAAGGAGCCAGTTCTTTCAAATTTCTTGAAGCCATCCATACAACTGGTACCAGTAAAACCAAACAAAACACACTTCACGTTGTTTATGGTCCTTATCTTGATGTTCCATTGCTTGGAGCCAGACTGCTTGCAGTGGAACCTTGGCCACACATTTTAGCAGGAAAAATTGGGGTAGTCACTTAACCTTTGTTTATTCACCTGTAATTTGAAGATAAAAATATTTGCATTATGATGATTATATAAGTTAAAACATATAAAGTATTTAGGACAGTGTTTATTACCTGAAGGATGGTTTGTGAAATCAGCTATTAGTTTTTCAATTTTTAGTCTGCTTTAATCTGCACTGTTTTCATTTTTTGTGCCTTGTTAAAAACCCATTACCTCTCTAGTGTTAGTTACAGCTTTCTGCCATATGGGTAAATCAGTTGTACTTTTGGATTAGGTACCATAGTTAATATGAAACTATGTTACTTGAATAGCTTCCAGAGAATCACTATGAAATGTGATTTCTCATATCTAGAACTTCCCTGAAGGAACACAATCTTTTGGGGAAATCCCAGTGCTCAAGAGTTGGAAAGGTAGAGGATATGGAGTTGGAGGCCAGTCTCTGCCACATATTGAATGTAAGGCCAGACTAAGCTACACAGTGAAACCCTGTTTAATTTTTGTTGTTCCCAGAAAGGGTCTCATGATTTTAATCTAATCTAGTTTTGCACTCATTATGTAGTCCATGCTGGTTTCTAACTTGTGATCTTCTTACTTCAATTCAATAAGTGCTTGGATTATGAGATTACAGGCTTGCTCACACACCTGGATTTTAAACACACACACACACACACACACACACACACACACACACACACACACA
>CAJQZJ010001826.1:7137427-7149655 GCA_907164525.1 Lophiomys imhausi | reverse complement strand
ACACACACACACACACACACACACACACACACACACACACACACACACACACTTTCTTGGGGTGAAGATTGAGTGTGGACTGTTTTTGTTTTCTCATTACCCTTTTCTACCACCGAGTTATACCTCAGCTCAGAGGACTTAATTGTTAAGATAAGTCCATGTTCTAAGTTACAGTGAAAGTTTTCTTCTTCTTCTTTTTTTAATGTTTGAGATTAAAGGAGATTGAAGAGAATAACGAAGTGTAATACCTACTTCTTGACTGGATCCTTTAAAAACATACTAGAACAACATTTTTGGGTTAGGTTAACATTGGACGTGGATTGTGTATTAGTTAGAGTTATCTAGAATATCAGAAACTATAGAATGAATCTCTCCTCTATATATGTAAACAAAAATTTTATTTTCCTATATTTATCAATACATAATAAAATATAGCTTATAACCTACAACTAATAAACACCTAATACCTAATAACATTTAGGCAATCCTACTTTATCCTTTTTGAAAGGACATTAAGATTCTCTAGTGCAGGTCCATGAGGGAAGCTTCGTCAGCCTTCTATCTGTTGGCACACCTTAAGCAGCATTCAGCAGACTGACTCTGGCACAGTCTCCGCAGTATTATTTTCTAGAACACTCAAGTTTCATACATAAAACTTGTACTATAATGGGCAATATGTAAATAGCCAACTAATTAAGATGAGGACAAGTGTTAAAAGAAAATAGAGGAGAGTTGTGCGATAATTAGAGGGGAAGATTAGAGAGGAAATAAGGCCTTTTAGGAAAACCAAGAACTTCCTTTTAGGCATGCTACTTTTGAGATGTCTGATAATCTATGTGACTAGTAATGTATTCTTCCTTTTTTCTCCTCCACCTTCTTCCTTCCTTCCCATTCCTGTCATTCTCCTCCCTACAATTCTTTTCCCACATTCCTGTCTTTCTGTTTTGTGATTCACTGAGTTTAACCAGAGTTGTTATTGTGACCATGAGGTTGGAACTACTCCATGAAGCCTGGTGGGGTCCTCAGTGTTAGACAACTGAAGGCAATAATTTCCCTTCTCCCAGGATCTATCAATAAATAATAGTTCAGTAATGAAGAGTAGATCATTTGAGTATCTTACTCATCCATATCTAACTTCTTATGTAGACCCAGTGCAGGCAATTTCAGTTGGTTACGAGTTCATGATTACAATTGTTGTTGTGCATAGAAGATAGTGCTTTGAAGCTCTAGCCGCTATCTTCTGGCTGTTACATTTGTGACCCCTCAGTGTTTCCTTAGCTGTAGAGGGATGGCACAAATGTCTTGTTTAGGATTAAGCAGTCACTGCCACTTATTTTCAGCACTTCAAGTAGACACGGATCTCTAGATTCACCACTGTTTAGTAGGAAGAGGGGCTTGTCTTATTATGACTGGGAGTAGCATTTATTTGTGAGTATAAACAAATATTTAGAAGGCAGTTTGATGCTATGTCAATTTAGCTAAGATTGGTGTTAAGTTCTTCCTCAGGATCATGACCTTTCTAGCCATTGGTTTTTTTATATGATAATAGGCATGGATTCCCTCCTATGGAGATGACCTCAACCTAATGAGAGAGTGACAGGAGTACCCTATGGAGTTGTGCCAGAATTGCTCAAGTGTACAGTACTGTGAGTGCTACAGATCATAGCACCAACCTGTCTACTTTTAACATATGTACCAATCTTTTTAGTCCATGCTACCATTTTCTTTTACCTAGACAACTGGAACAACCTCATCTCTTTATTATTAATTGCATCTTGTAATCTGGTCACACTTGACAGCCAGATTCATCTTTTTTCTTTTTTCTTTTTTTTTTTTTGGTCTTTCTAGGTCTGCCCTAATTTTCTTTTCTTTTTGAAAAAATATTTATTACTTCAGGTTACAACCTCATCGCAGTGCCCTCTTTCCACCCTCCCCCCCGTCCCACCTTCTCACCCTCCCACCCTCTACCCTTACATCCGACTCCTGTGGAGTGGAGTGTCCCTACATAACAGTCCCCTGCCCCAGTACAGCAGTCATATGAGGGCCAAGAGCCTCCTTTTACACTGGGGGCCTACAAGGCAGCACCACTAGAACAAAGTGTCTCATTGATAGGAAACAAAATCTCTGTTCCTGTTCCATTTGGTGCATTGGTTGTAGTATATTTGTCCTGTACTATATGGCTAAAATCTGATTATAAGTGAATAGATGCCATGTGCATCCTTCTGAGTCTGGGTTAGCTCACTCAGGATGAGCTTCTCTAGTTCCATCCATTTGGCTGCAAATTGCATGATTTCGTTGTTTCTGATAGCTGAGTAGTATTCCATTGTGTAGATGTACCAGAGTTTTTTAATCCATTCTTCGGTTGAGGGGCAACTGGGTTGTTTCCAGTTTCTAGCTATTACAAATAAGACTGCTATGAACATAGATGAGGAAATTTCCTTGTGATTCGGTGAGGAATCATTTGGATGTATACCCAGAAATGGTATGGCTGGGTCACGAGACAGAGCTATTCCAAGTTTTCTAAGATATCGCCAGACTGATTTCCATAATGGTTGTACAAGCTTGCAGTCCCACCAGCAATGGAGGAGTGTTCCCCTTTCTCCACAACCATGCCAGCATGTCCTGTCATTTGAGGTTTTGATCTTAGCCATTCTCACAGGTGTGAGATGGAATCTCAGAGTTGTCTTGAGTTGCATTTCTCTGATGATTAAGGATGCTGAGCATTTCTTCAAGTGTCTCTCAGCCATTATGGATTCCTCCTTTGTGAATTCTCTGTTTAGCTGTTTCCCATTTTTTTTTGATTGGATTACTTTGTTTCTTGGCATTTAATTTCTTGAGTTCTTTGTAAATTTTGGATATTAGCCCTCTGTCAAATGTGGGGTTGGTGAAGGTCTTTTCCCAATCTGTAGGTTGCCGGTTTGTTCTAATGACAGAGTCTTTTGCCTTACAGAAGCTTTTCAGTTTCATGAGGTCCCATTTATTGTGTTGTGTCTTAGAGCCTGAGCTGATGGTGTTCTGTTCAGGAAGTTGTCACCTGTGCTGATGAGTTTGAGGGTTTTCGCTTCTTTCTCTTCTAATTGATTTAGTGGGTCCGGCCTTATGTTAAGGTCTTTGATCCACTTGGACTTAAGTTTTGTACAAGGTGATAAGTATGGGTGTAATTTCATTCTTTTTTTTTCATTTTTTTGCTGGTCCAGTTGGACCAGCACCATTTGTTGAAGATGCTGTCCTTTTTCCATTGTATGGTTTTGGCTTCATTGTCAAAAATTAAGTGACCATAGGTGTGTGGGTTCATTTCTGGATCTTCAGTTCGATTGCATTGATCCACTGCTCTGTTTCTATACCAGTACCATGCTGTTTTTATTACTATTGCTCTGTAGTACAGCTTGAAATCTGGGATGGTGATGCCTCTAGATGTTTTTTTTTATTGTACAGGATTGATTTAGCTATTCTGGGTTTTTTGTTATTCCATATGAAGTTGAGAATTGCTTTTTCCAGGTCTATAAAGAATTATGGTGGTATTTTGATAGGAATTGCATTGAATCTGTATATTGCTTTTAGCAGGATGGCCATTTTTATTATGTTGATCCTACCTACCCATGAGCATGGGAGATCTTTCCATCTTCTGATGGCCTCTTCAATTTCTTTCTTCAAGGACTTCTTCATTTCCAATTAGTTTCCCCTGATCTCCTTTAGCTGTCTTATTTCTCTAGCAATAACTCAAGTACTATGTTGAAGAGACATGGTGAAAGTAGACATCCTTGTCTTGTCCCTGACTTTAGAGGAAATGTTTCATGTTTCTCTCCATTTAATTTTATGTTGACTACTGGCTTGCTGTAGATCACCGTTATTATTTCTAGGTATGGTCCTTGTATGCCCATTCTCTCTAGTACTTTTACCATGAAGGGGTTCTAGATTTTGTCAAATGCCTTTTCAGCATGTAGCCAGATGATCATGTGGTTTTTTTTCTTTCAGCTTGTTTATATGGTGAATTATGGTGATGGATTTTTGTATATTGAACCATCCTTGCATTCCTGGGATGAAACCTACTTGATCATGCTGTATGATACTTTGATGTGTTCTTGGATTCAGTTTGCCAGTATTTCATTAAGTATTTTTGCATCTATATTCATGAGGGAAATTGGTCTGAAGTTATCTTTCTTTGTTTGGTCTTTGTGTCCTTTAGGAATCATGGTGACTGTGGCCTCATAGAATGAATTTGGCAGTGTTCCTTCTGATTCTATTTTGTGGAAGAGTTTGAAGAGTATTGGTATTAGCTCTTCTTTGAATGTCTAATAGAATTCTGTGCTGAAACCATCTGGCCATGGACTTTTTTTGGTTGGGAGATTTTTAATGACTGTTTCTATTTCCTTAGGGATTATAGGGCTGTTTAATCTGTTAACCTGATTGTGATTTAACTTTGGTAGGTGGAATCTCTCAAGAAAATTGTCCATTTCGCTTAGGTTTTCAAATTTGGTGGAGTAATATTTTTACAGTAGGACCTAAATATTCTCTGTATTTCCTCAATGTCTGTTGTTATTTCTCCCCCTTTTTTTCTGATTTTATTGATTTTGGTTTCCCCCTCTGCCTTTTAGTTAATTTGGCTAAGGGTTTGTCTATTTTGTTGAGTTTCTCAAAGAATCAACTCTTGGTTTCATTGATTCTTTGTATCGTTCTTTTTGTTTCTAGGATGTTGAGATGGTACTTAAAACCATATGAATAAATGAACTTGCCAAGAGAGAGTGTATGCAGATCACAAAAAAAGGACTCAGATTTAAGTCTTGGGCCACTATACCATTCTAAACCAGAGGAAGAGGACTTGGAATGTAGGAGGGAAACCCATGAGAGACATCACTGAAACTCAGGGTCAAAAAGTTTTGAGGATACAACTAGGTTGGATAATGTTGAAAAATTGATACAGAAGTGGCTTGTAAATTGCAGTTGGATTTGGCAAAGTAAAGACTGTTATGGGAGCAGGGACTTTCTCTGACTTGGATTCTGTTGCCTCCCTCTAGATCCCGTTTTCCTAGCAAAGATGCTTTGTCTTGCCTCAGAGAAAGAGGAAGCACATGTTCCTGATAGGATTTGGGGTGACATTGTGTGTGTGTGTGTACACTGTATTTGGGAAGTGGGTGGGAGGGTGGGACTGGGAGGAAAGGAGAGAGTGGGATTTTTATTGGGATGTAAAGCAAATAAATAAGGAAAAAAAAGAAAGTTGTTTCAGCAGAGTTGTGTTGATAGAGATCGGATCAGGCAGACAGAACAGTCACTGGGAAAAGCAGGAAGATAGGATCCTGTTAAAAAATTTAACTACTATGGGAATGACACAGAGAATTGAATGATCACTGACAGAGAAAAAGTTTATTCTCTAGAATCATAGGTTTTGTTTTCTCTAGCATAATCCTTAACTTGGGAAGCATCTCTTAAACTGTAGTCTGTCAATTATCAGTTAACTGGAAGATTGATTCCTAATGCCTTTTTGCAAGAAGAGAAAGATTAGTTTATTTTCAAAACTTTCTGTCTACTATAGTTCTTTCTTTCATTTGTTAGGGTCCTCAGCAAATGGTTCCTGTTTCTCTGAATGATAATTGTTGAAGCTTCTCCCTTTGTTGCTGATTTTATTATGTTGTATAGCTGTCAGAGAAAATTTCAAGTGCTAAAAATAGTGATAATCGTCATTAGATAACATATAGTGGCATTTACTGTGCCTGTGGAACTGTTTGAGAAGACTTACATGTTTAAAAGTTTTCTTTTGGTTTGTGTGTGTGATACACACACACACACACACACACACACACACACACACACACACACAAACACACACACACATATACTTGCCACCAGTCATATGATGCAACAGTGCAGTTGTGGAAGTCAGAAGACAGCTTTCTCCTTTTCACCTTGTTTCTGAAGCAAGGTCTGTCACATTGTTTCTGTTGTGCTTGTGAGCTTCCAGGTGATTGCTTTGGTCTTCACCTCCCGTCTTGTTAGGGGAGTGTTGCATTACTGCAACTGCACTTTCATTTGAGTTCAGAGGAGTGAAGTCAGGTCATCAGGCTTGTATGACATTTTTAGCAAATGACCCTTCTTGTTGATCCCTGCTTTTCAAATTTTAAAATGAAAGTAACATGAAAGGCAAATGTGGTTATTAACCTCAACAGAGAAACTATGGATTAAGGAAGCAGCCTATGTGGTTGTAGAGCTTTTCTTCTCAGCCACTTTGCTTATTGAGCTCTGCATTTACAAAGCAAATATCTCATCTTGTAATTATGTTCAATATATATTTCTTTGATGAATCATTTCAGCAGGTAATTCAGAGCTTTTTGTATCTATTATAAAAGTATATATTTAATATTAGATTGTTTATAATTCTATTATTTTTGGAATAATCAAATTCTGGAATTAGATGGGACATTCAACTAAATAACAATAAATTTACTAAGAGGTAGACTTGTTTGCTAATCTGTCTCATTCTTTACGTTGTTACTTACTTTTATAGCTGTCAACTTGAGTTTTAAGTGTATTTGTACTCATAATAATGAGCAGCATTTGTTTCTTGCTTTGTTTTGATATTCTTTGCTTGATTTGCCATTTCTAGAATGGTAGAATAGGCTATCAGTTTACCCTTCTTAAATGCTTTTGTGACCTTTCATTTTGCCAGTGAAAAAGAACATGCTCTTGGGCTAAAGAGATGGCTCAGAGGTCCTGAGTTTAATTCCCACCAACCACATGATGGCTCACATCCTCTTCTGGCCTGCAGGCAGACATGCAGACAGAACACTATGCATAAATAAATAAATAAATCTTAAAAAAACCAAAAGCTTTGCCGAGACAGGGTAGGCAAGTCCTTCATAATTCCTGCTTTACAACTAATGTTTCTCAGAGATACTGGGCCAAGAGGCTGAAGATAGATGCTCTAATGTATGGAGAGAAATTGGGGACTGTCCAGGCAGCCAGTTGTCTATCATTTCTTATTTTTGGAAGCTCCTGGCTCTACACTTCCTGTATAATCATGTCTTCTCAGGTCTCTGATGTGGTTGAAGACTAGATAGTTATAGTCTCACAGGAAAATTTTAAGTTGTTTAGGAATTAAAAGGTTGTTCTAAGTCTAAGATTTTTTAAGTTGGTAATGCAAGTTAATATGGAAATTGAGTTAGGTATAGAACTTTAAACTCATTGAAATGATAGATAATAGAATATTAATATCAGTTGCCAAATATTTATGGACTAGATATTAGGAATGTATGTTATACCTTATAATTTTCATAATTGTGACCTAATTATTAAAAAAAAGAATTATGAGTTCTGGGAGAAGGGGGACACGGTGGGAAGGTGGATCTGGGAGGGGTAGAGGGAGGGAATTATGATGGAGATGTAACTTGAAGTAACAAATAAGCATTAAAAAATAAAGAACATGCTCTCAGACATTGCTGAGGAGTGCTAATGCTATTTCTATGGGAACTCTATCGCAGAAAATTGTAATTTGTATATTAATAAGAATTATAATATGTACTTAAAGTTCTTTAAGCTGCAAATAGAATTCATGTATTTCAGTTTTTATGTTATTTTAATGTCATTATTAATTTTTTATAACTATCTTTTAAAAATTATTTATTCTTATTTTGTGTATATTTGTGTTTTGATTCCATGTATGTGTGTGTGAGAGTGTGTCAGAACCCTTGGTACAGGAATTATAGACAGTTGTAAGCTGCCATGTGGGTGCTGAGAATTGAACCTGGATCCTCTGGAAAAGCAACCAGTGCTCTTAACTGCTGAGTCATCTCTCCATCCTCAGAATTAAAAGTTTTAAGTTATGAACTTAAACTCCTTCATGTCAGATAATTGACCAAAGTAGTATCTATGACTGTGTTATGAAGTTATTTTCTAATAATGATAGGATAAACATATTTTCATGCTTTTCTGCAGAAAATATGTTTATCCTATAAATTATAACTTATAAGATAAATTTATAACTAATAAAAGTATTTCTACTGTAACAATTTTGAAAGATCTATTTTTTTTTAAAATGATGACATTATAAAGAATGTCAGAGGCAGTGCAGAAGACATAGGGAGTTAAACCTAGGGAGAAAGAGCAGAGGAGGTAGTGTTTTGTAGTTCCTTTTGTGTTCTAGTCAAGTCAGGTGTAGGGAGTTCACACACATCTTATTTCATTCTGATACAAGTCTTTCAGTGGAAACATTATTGGTTTCACTTTATAGGTGTAGAACTTGAAATTACAATGGCTGGCAAGCGTGTAAACTGAAATATACATATGTTTGATATCCAGGTTCCACCTATGTTCTTGCTTTATGGAATTATTCTTGGGCCTTCTTAAGCAGAGTATATTTGTGTTGTACCAGAATTTCTCTTTTCAACTAAGGTATTAAATTTTGTTATCTTGTCATAAACTCAGAATATTTTGTTTCCTCTATATTAGCTTGTCTTTTCAATAGTATTAAGCTATATATTTACATATCTACCAAAGTGCTGTAGAACAATTAAAAATAGTTAAAGTAGATCTTTTAAATGTACATAATCACAGTATATCTAGATCACGCTCTGTTTACCAACAACCTCATCTTTACTCCCATTCACTTCATTTGTCTTTGTAGGAGTTCCAGGAGTAAAGAATATTTTTCTGCCTTTTCTGTCATACTTCAGATAAATTGGACAAGATCAGATATAGCTGAACATATTTTCCTTAGAACATATCTTAGAACACTAACAATAATGACATTCTTGACTGATGTGAGCAAGTGAAATATCATAATACTGTTACTGATCAAATTCATGCTTAAATGTTTTAAGAATTTCAAATAAATGATAGTAATGCATTAGTAAAATGGCTCCTTTTTGAGATTAACTTGGATATACTGACTTTTATTTATTTATTTTTAACATTTCAAAGATTACATTGTGTTTATTTTCCCAGTGACCTCTGGCCAAAAGCAATAAACTTCTATCCTGTGTAGAACTAGGCTAGTCGTTTCTCAGATTTTCATGATGAGATATTTTACTCTAATGAAAACAACTCACATTTTCACTGCGACCTTTGTTTATTTATCCTGGTTGCAGAAATGAACTGCTACATAATAAAATATCAAAAATTTTATAATTTTCTTTATTTTAATTTTTTTTTGAGACAAGGTTTCTCTGTGTAGCCCTGGCTGTCCTGGACTCACTTTGTAGACCAGGCTGGCCTTGAACTCTTTATTTTAATTTTAAGCAAAACATTTTGTTTAAACATTTGTGTGGTCAAAATAGTATGAAATAAATGATTGATATTCAGAAGTGTCATCTAATTTTTAGTACTATGTTACTTATATAATCTCAGTGTGCAAGTGCACAGCAGATTTTGAGCATAAAATGGCCTTTTATTTTCCATGGTAGTCCTGTGTAGGCTCTGCTTCCTAAGTGCTGAGCATTTCTTCTTTGGCTGACACTACTTGTGTGATGCCTACTGTGGCAGTTACCAGAAGACAGTTTCATTCTTGTCCCTTTGCCAGCATCATGATGAACCTTCTTTACTTGGAATTTTTTCTGCTGGAAATGGACATCAGCCACATATGAACTAAACAGTGTTGAATATGCCTTAATTTTGTTTTACACAGTGTATTTAGACCATAAAAAGTAGCCTGAAAAATTAACTCTCTTTTTCTCAGTGTAAATTTTTTTTTTGTGGTTCTTATTTTGTAGTTCAAACTGGCCTTGTTCTTACTATGTTGCAACTCAAAATTCTCCTGTCTCAGCCTCTGAAGTGGTAGGATTATACACACACACACACACACACACACACACACACACCCCGTATCTAGCTTGCATAAATATTTTTTAGCGCATCCTAAGTATGCAGTGAGATGCATCAGCAAGTAGACATTTACCACCAAGCCTAATTCCTCTGTTCCATTTGTGAGTTTCTAATTTTGCCTTATTTACAAGAACAGCTAATTGTGTTAGGTCAGTATGTCTCTGTTCCCTGGGTTTTGTGTTTAGAATTTTTGGGGGGAATTTGTTTAAAAAGTAAATAATAACCATTGGTTATATCCCTTCCCCATCATTTTACATTTGTTAATTATTTTAAAGTTTTAAAAAGGAGTTTTACTTTGATTTTATTCACTTATTTTTAAAATTTATTCTTCTCTCATATATTATATCCTGACCTCAGTTTCTCCTTCCACTCCACTTTCCCCCTCCACCTGCCCTCTCCCCAAGATCTACTCTTCTATTTCCCTTTAGAAAAGAGCAGCCCTTGTAGGGATATCAACCAAACATGACATAACAAGTTACTATAAGACTAGGCATAGATCCTCTCACATCAAGGCTTGATAAGGCAACCTAGTAGGAAGAAAAGGGTCCTCAGAGCAGGTGAAAGAGTCAGGGTGAACTCCACTCCCACTATTAGGATCCCACAAGAACACCAAGCCACACAACCATAACATAATATACCGAAGACCTAGCTCTGTGATTATCACTTCTGTCTCTGTGAATCCCCTATGAGACCTGCTTAATTGATTCAGTAGGGTATGTTCTCATGGTGTCTTCAAACCCATTGTCTTCTAGAATCCTTCCTCCCCTTCTCCAGGGTTCCCTGAGCTACACCTAATGTTTAACTGTGGGTCTCTGTGTCTGCTCCCATCAGTCGTTAGATGAAGCCTCTCTGATATCGATTGAGTTAGGCACCAATCTATGAGTATAGCAAAATATAATTAGGAATCATTTAACTGACTTTTCTTTTCCAGTTGTATTTGGTTCTATCTCTGGGCTATTTAGCCTCTAGTTCTTGCCATCCAGGCAATGCCAGGTGTAGGCTCCCTCTCCTGTCAGGGCCACCATTATTACCACAGCACATTTTACAGGCAGGACAAATTGTAGGTTGAAAGTTTTGTGGCTGGATTGATGTCCCAGGAAGACATGAACCTGGTTACAGAAGAGGCCCTTTCAAGCCCTATATTCCCCATTACTAGGAGTCTTTATTAGGGTTACCCCCTTAGATTCCAGGGAGTTTCCACTGCACTTAGGTTTGATTTTGTTCTTAGAATACTCTAGTGCAATGTAAATTTTATGGTAAACTGAGGTAAACAGAAAAATCCTGAGTTTCCTATGTATCATTTTCACATCTGAGACCTTTTTGATTATTTCCTTTACATCCAGTCACTGCTTCCACTCCCTCCTCTCTTCCCAGTGTTTTCCTCTCCCATCCCCTCCCCTCATCTTTCCCTCCCTTTCTCTTCTGAGATGGGGAGGCCTCCCATGGATATCAACCCAGCTTGGCATATCGTTAGAATAGCACTAGGCACATCTTCTCCCATTGAGCCTAGACAAGGCAGCACAGCTAGGGGAACGGGATCCAAAGGCAGGCAACAAGAGTGAGAGGCAGCCCCAGCTCTTGCTGTTAGGGGTTCCAAGTGAAGACCAAACTGCACTTTACATATGTATAGGGAGCCTAGGACTGTCCCAAGCATGCTCTTTGGTTGGTGGTTGAGTGTCGGTAGGTCCAGGTTAATTGATTTTGTAGGTTTTCTTGTGGTGTCTTCTCTGGCTCTTTTAATCCATCCTCTCTCTTCCACAAGATTTCTGGAGCTCCGCCTAATGTTTGGCTGTTAGTGTCTGCATATCTTTCTATCAGTTACTGGGTGAAGCCTCTCAGAGTACAGTTATGCTAGGTGCCTGTCTGCAAAAATAGCAGAATATCATTAATAGTTTTGGATTGAGCTCGCTCTCATGGCATGGGTCTCAGGTTGGGGCAGTTCTTGTTTGATCTCTCCTGCAATTTTTCTCCATCCTTATCCCTGTACATCTTATAGGCAGGACAAATTGTGGGTTGAAGGTTTTGTGGGAGGTTTGGTGTCCCAGTCCCTCCATTATAGGTTTTTCTTGATTAGAAGTGGTGGTTGTTTCAGATTCCATATCCCCTATTGCCAGGAGTCTTAGCTAGAGTCACCCTCATTGGTTCCTGGGAGTTTTCCTTGTTTCTAGTTCTTCTCAGATATTGCTTCCCCTTTGATTCCAGTTCTCCCTCCCAGTTCTCTCTCCCTCTTTCCTCCTGTTCCTTCCCCCACTTCCTTTCCCACCTGATCCCTCCCTCTACCAGATTGATTTCCAAAGTGCTTGTACAAGTCTGCACTCCCACCAGCAATGGAAGATGGTTTCCCTTGTTCCTCATCCTCACTAGCATGAACTGTCTTGAAGGGGCTGATAGGTTAATATAAGTTAGATTTAGTGAATA
>CAJQZJ010001826.1:7127027-7137027 GCA_907164525.1 Lophiomys imhausi | reverse complement strand
TAAATAAGAGTTAAATAAATAATAATTTAAAAGTTCGGTTACACTGTCTCTTGAGTTTTTTATCTTAGCTGTTCTGACAGGTGTATGATGGGAATCTCAGAGTCATTTTGACTTGCATTTCCTTGCTGACTAATGATATTGAACATTTAAGTGCCATTAGAGTATTTTCTGTCGAGAATTCTGTTTAGCTCTGTACCCCATTTTTTAATTGGGTAATTTGGTTTGTTAGTGTCTGATTTCTTGAGTTCTTTATATATTTTTATTATCAGCCTCTGTCAGATTTAGGGTTGGTGAAGATCCTTTTCTAATCTGTAGGCTGCTGTTTTGTCCTATTGACAGTGTCTTTTGCCTTACAGACGTTTTTCAGTTTCATGAGGTCCCATTTATTACCTGTTGATATTCATGCCTGTGCTGTTGGTGTTCTGTTCAGGAAGTTGTCTCCTGTGCCAATGTGTTCAAGGCTATTCCCACTTTCTGTCAGATTTAGTGTATCTGGTTTTATATTGAGGTCTTTGATCCACTTGAGTTTTGTGCAGGGTGATAAATATAGATCTATTTGTATTCTTCTAGGTGTAGATATCCAATTAGATCAGCACCATTTGATGAAGATGCTTTCTTTTTCCCATTGTATAGTTTTGGATTTTTTGTTAAAAATCAAGTGTCCATAGGTGTGTGGGTTTATTTCTGGGTCTTCCATTCGATTCCATTTATCAACCTGTCTGTGTTTATGCCAATACCCATGCCGTTTTTATAGCTATTGCTCTGTAGTACAGCTTGAAATCGGGGATTGTATTACCTCCAGAAGTTATTTTATTGTACAACCTTGTCTTAGCTCTCCTTACTTTTTTGCCTTCCATATGAAGTTAAGTATTGTTCTTTCAAGGTCTGAAAAAATCATGTTGGAATTTTGATGGGAATTGCATTGAATCTGTAGATTGCTTTTGGTATGGTGGCCATTTTACTGTATTAATCCTACCGATCCATGAGCATGGGAGATGTTTCCATATTCTGATATCTTCCTCAGTTTCTTTCTTCAAAGACTTGAAGTTCTTGTCATACAGGTCTTTTACTTGCTTGGTCAGAGTTACACCAAGGTATTTTATGTTATTTGTGGCTATTGTAAGGGGTGTTGTTTCCCTAATATCTTTCTCAACCAGTTATCATTTGTATAGAGGAGGGCTACTGATATTTTTGAGTTCATTTTGTATCTAGTCAATTTGCTGAAGGTGTTTATCAGCGGTAAGAGTTCTCTGGTAGAGTTTTTGGGTCACTTATGTATATTATCATATCATCTGCAAATAGGGGTACTTTGACTTCTTTCCACCTTGTCTTCCCTTGGTCTCCTTTACTTGTCTTATTGCACTAGCTAAAACATCAATTACTATATTGAGTAGATACAGAGAGAGTGGGCAGCCTTGTCTTGTCCCTGAATTTAGTGTAGTTGCTTTAAGTTTCTCTACATTTAATTTGGTGTTGGCTATCAGCTTGCTGTATCAATTGCCTTTATTGTGTTTAAGTGTGTGCCTTGTATCTCTTCAAGACTTTTAACATGAAGGCTTATTGGATTTTTACAAAGGTTTTTTTTCATCATCTAATAAGAGGATAATATATTTTTCTTTCAGTTTGATTACATGGTGGATTACATTGATGCATTTTTATATGTTGAACCATCCTCGCATCACTGGGATGAAGCCTACTTGATCATGATGGATAATGTTTTTGATGTGTGCTTGGATTCTGTTTGTGAATATTTTGTTGAGCATTTTTCATCAATGTTCATGAGGGAAATTAGTCTGAAATTCTCTTTAATTTTTGACTCTGTGTGGTTTAGGTATTAGGGTGACTGTGGCCTCATAGAATGAGTTTGGGAGTGTTCCTTCTGTTTCTATTTTGTTGAATAATTTGAGGAGAATTGGTATCAACTGTTCTTTGAAAGTCTGATAGGGTCCTGGGCTTTTTTTGGTTGGGAGAAATTTAATGACTTCTACTTCCTTAGAGGTTATAGGTCTATTTAAGTTGTTTAACTTTGGTAAGTGGTATCTACCAAGGGAATTATCCATTTCATTTAGATTTTCCAAATTTGTGGTATACAGGCTTTTGAAATAAAACCTAATGATTCTTTGGATTTCCACAGTGTCTGTTGTTATGTCTACTTTCTCATGTATGATTTTGTTAATTTGGATATTCTTCCTCTGCCTTTTAGTTAGTTTGGCTAAGAGTTTGTCTATCTTGTTGATTTTCTCAAAGAACCAGCTCTTGATTCTGTTGATTCTGTGTGTTGTTCTCTTTGTTTCTGTTTCATTGATTTCAGCACTGAGTTTGATTATTTCTTGCTGTGTACTCCTCTTGTGTTTGTTTCTTTTTGTTCTAGAGCTGTCTGGTGTGCTGTTAAGTTGCTAGTATGAGATCTCTCCAGTTTCTTTATGAAAGCACTTAGTGCTATGAACTTTCTTTTTAGCACTGCTCCCATTGTGTCCCATAAGTTTGGGTATATTGTGCCTTCATTTTCACTGAGTTCCAAAGAGACTTTATTGTCTTTATTTCTTCTCTGACCCAGTAGTCATTGAGTAGAAGGTTCTACAGTTTCCATGAATTTTAGGCTTTCAGTTGTTTCTGCTGTTGTTGAAGTCCAGTTTTAATCCATGGTGGTCTGAAATGATACAAGGGATTATTTCAGTTTTCTTGTATCTGTTGAGGCTTGCTTTGTGACTGAGTTTATGGTCAGTTTTAGACAAGGTTCTGTGAGGTGCTGAGAAGAAGTTATAATCTTTTGTGTTTGGGTAAAATGTTCTGTAGATGGCAGTTTGGTCCAATTAATTCATAACTTCTGAATTCATAAACAGAGGGATTTCATTATTCCTCTGTTTAGTTTCTGTTTCGTTGATCTGTCTGTTGGTGAGAGTAGGGTGTTGCAATCTCTCACTATTGATGTGTGATTTAAGCTTTAGTAATGTTTCTTTTATGAATGTGGATGCTGTTCCATTTCGGGCATAGATATTCAGAATTGAGACAACATCTTGGTGGGTTTTTCCTTTGATGAGTATGAAGTGACCTTCTCCATCTCTTTTGATTAATTTTGTTTGAAAGTGTATTTTATTAGATACAAGTATAAAAAATATGGCTAATAAGTTACTTAACAATATTTAGATTATTGTTAATTGGTTCGGCAGTTGTTAATCTTTAAGCAACCATTACAAATGAGTACACAGACACCACGTAGATTTTACAAGCCTTGGCCTGAGTTGTGCAATCTTAGCCCATCTAAGCTAGCTTGTAATTCTATTACCCAAATATGACCCCATATATACATACGTCCCCTTGGACCGCCATTCTCCACACTAGCCAATATTCCAGGCCATGTGGAATGAAGTTCTTTTCTCTAACCCATGGCATGTACCTTCCTTCCTGCTGCTTGTGGCTGGAATGAATTAATCCTCTGTCTAAAGCACAGGCTTCCTGCTCTAATCTAAGGAAGTCCCACCTTTCACTGTCTTTGCCCAATCTCAGGCCTCGGCATTTTATTTAACCAATCAGAGTCAATGTAAGTAACAGACAGCAAGCAGGACCAATTAATTAACATTTAGAATGCTTAACACTACCCCAACAATTCCCTCCTTTTGTCTTAAAAAAAGCTAAATTTTTTAACTCATCAGTAAAAACAATAAGAACAAATATGAAACAATCAAGAAAAGCTTAAATAAAAGTTACACACATAACGTTTAGCCTATTTGTATTAGGCAATCTTGAAGAAGAAAAAAAATCATCAATCTTGGTGTGTCTAAAGTTCTGAACCTAAATAATTTCTATCATATCCTATATTTTTAAACCTTAAGATTTTATTTAGACTTGAAAATATCCTTTTAAATTCTAAGCAACTCAGGTTCAATTGAAATCTTATAACTATTATGTCTTCAACCCCATCAAAGACATAAGAAGGGATAAAGTTATTATTTGAGTAGGAAGCCTAGGAGAGTGGCTTCCAAAAAAGAAATATGACAGTTTGTTGCCTAGACAGTCCCAAATATCTCTTGATATCGTTGGAGCATCATCTTCAGCCTTCTGGCCAAGCATTTTTCACAGACTAAATTGTGCAGCAGGAAATAAGAAGGATTTTCCCATTCTGTCTCTGAAGAATTAGGACATCGACTTACCTGCATTTAAACTCTGGTCCATCTTTGGACTGTATATAGTCTGTGGAGAGAGCAGGGGCATTTTTGCCCAATAGGAATTATCTCCCGATGGGAGATTTCTTTTTGATGCTCATTGTCTTCTTCCGAGTCAAATGGGAGCTGTCAGGAGCTGACTGTCTTAAGTCAAACAACTCTTTAAAAAATAAAAACATCTTTAAATGCCATTTTCTGTATGTCTCTGAGGGTTTTGAAGACATCTATTTTATTTATAAATCTATCATCTATCTTCTATCTTTGAACAAACTGAATATTTTTAACCATTTATTGTCTGTTTAACATATTAAGTCTATTTTTTGATAAATTAAGACTAGTATTTGACATGACCAGAAGCTTGACTGACCAGTCAACGTGTATTATCCAGACTCCTAAATCGATTGCAATAGCAACCCATGAAAGGATCGGAAGTAAACCTGTACTTTTAAATGAGTTGTATAGGCACAATACCTCATATAAGAGTTGAAATATACTTATTATGTGTCAAAATATAAAATTCTACACCAATGAATCAAAATTTAACCTGATTTTTGTACCAATATACAAAATTCTATACTAATATATCAAAAGATAACCTTATTTAAAGAATAACAATGGTTTTCAGTTTCAGAGTAGATTCAATAATCTATCCTTATATCTTATCATTTCTGTATTATATACATATATTCCCCTCTTTTTCTTTTCAAGTCTTTTCCCCCTATAAGAGAGAAAGAAGGATAGAGAAAAAAAAAATAGAAAAGTCCTTGAATCTCCTATATCTTGCTTAACAAGATTATTTAACAATTTGTAACCATTACCCCTAAACAACATCTATCATCCACCCCACTTTTTGGGAATGGGACGTCACTCTTTTAAAACTTCTTCCTGCTGAATTGGGATGCAGAAAACCTGTTTAGGGGCCCAAATAAAATGAAAAAAATTGGTTAATCAAGTTAATTGTAACATTTATTGTCCAGTCTCTATGTGCTCAACAATTTGATGTCCTGAGCAGTTTGTAGTCTGGACTTTGGGTAGGAAAGTTCAGGGCTTTATTGCTGTCTTGTCTGGAACAATCTTTGAGGGTAGGCCATCTCAGCAAGCTGTCTGAAATTCTTCTGGATGCAGATTTTTGAGGAAACAGCTATTGAGACATTCTATGAGGCTGGATCATTTGGGTTACTCTTTTTGTCTTCTTTCGACTCTGTTTCCTTTGTTCTGAAAATATATAATTTCTCACAAGTAACATATAGTTCTGCAATTACTAAAATGCGTTGGATGTGCAGGATGCACAAATCAATGAAGGAATATTTCCTGTTCTTTGAACAGAAGAAAGACATTTGTAAGTCTCCATTCATGCCATAGAAAAAGATGGCATGTAATAGTATTGCATATATATGCTATATATAATCTATTTTAAATTGAAAATACAGCATAAGACTGTATGAAGTTTAAATCTACAGTTGACATAAATTAATTAATTGATTAAAACAGGTTTATTCTATGTTGTTCTGGCTTTTTGTAGATTAGATTGGCCTCAAACTCAAAAGGAACCAATCTGTCTCTGTCTTTGTCTCCCATGTTTTGGGAACAAAGGTATGTATTTACATATTTCTTCTTTCTTTTTCTCCTTTCTTTGGAGATTTAATTTCTATGTGGATATATCTATCCTTATTGAGACAGGGTTTCTCTTTGTAGCTTGGGCTGTCTTGATTTGCTCTGTAGAGCTCTGTAGGTTAGATTGACCTTGTACACACAAGGAACCTGCTTTTTCCTTGTCTCCCAAGTTTTGAGATCAAGGTATGAATTTAAAGAATTGAATTACCCTTATTAAACAATAACATTACTTAAACCATTTGTATGAGTTTGAGTTCCAATTCTCCCATGGAAACTCCATTCTTAAGGAGATTGCTGTAGGATAGCATGATGTGCTATTTTATGTTAGCTTTTCTTAACTGTTGGCTGTGGGAGGCATGCAGTTTGCAAGTTCTTCCCCAGCCTAACTCTGGGTCCTTACATTGATTAACAGAATATATCTCTTTCTGTCTCTCTCTCTTTTTTCTTTTCTGAGGCAGGATTTCTCTGTGTATCCTTGTCCTGGACTCACTTTGCACCAAGCTAGGCTTGAACTCACAGAGATTAGCCTGCCTCTGCCTCCAAAGTTCTGGGATTCAAGGTGTGCACCTTCATGCCCAGAGATTAACATCTCCTTCAGGACAAAATGTCTCTTGAAACCAGTTCTCCAGTGGGAGCCCCACAACTAAGAAGAATGGCCTGTGACCTTTTTCTCTTTACGTAAATTTAAGATTGTGTGCATTTATCCATTAGATCAGTAAAGACATTATTAAACTTAACATCAAGGAAAAAAATGTGTCATTTTGAATTCTAGACTGTCTTTAGTAAGCAGCCTTATCTTCTCAGCAGGGTTCCTGCCATGCATTCATTGTTTAAACTAGGCTGGTTTAGAATCCAGAGATCTTCCTGTTTCTTCCTCTAGTATGATGGGATTAAGGGATTAAGGTCGTGTGCCAGTACCACCCTGCTCAAATATTTCACTTAAATCCCAGATTTTAGTAACTCTGTAACCTTGAGAGCAACTTTGAACTGTAGTGACAATTCGAAATTGGCCCAAAATCTTCAAAAATCTCTTATGTTTTAGCAATGCCAACCCAGAAAAATATCCTTTCTACCTCCCGATATAGGATAATCAAAGACATCTAAATAAAAATCAAGCAAAGAAACAACATTCCAAAAGCCTTGGCATGTCTAACCATGCCATCCCATGCTGCAATTAAAGTTTTGTTCATTATTCCTTGAAATCTAGTTCTGACTGTATTTCATTGGTGGACCCTTCCCAGAAAGCCCCGAGAAGCACCTCATTAGCCAGGGAGCTCTTAGCTCCAGCTGCCATCAATGCTGCCTTATTTATCAAGAAAGGCCTCCCTCTTTCCTTCATTATCATTGTTGGCAATTTAGCATTCCATCTGTAAATTCTTTCCTTTAAGACTATACTAGTCTGAACTTTCTCAAAAAAGATACACAGAACCACAATTGTCAGAGTAAAAATCATTTGCACGCTAAGAGAAACAAACTCAATTGGAATCCAAAAGTATTGAGACATTATGAATTCCTCCATTTTTAATCTAGACAGTTAATTCCTCTCTCAAATTCTGTTTAGAAGGCTTCTAGCTTTTTAGTATGTAAGGAGAGCTAAGCTTTCCACCTTTGCTGCAAGGCAACAGCTTTTGTTAAGTTAGCCACACTTTTGAAATGCATTTGGGTTCAGTTCCCCACTCTTTGGCTAGGAAACTGGCTTTCACCCGGGCCTTCTCAGGCTGTAAGCATGGATTCTAATTGCCTTAGTTGGGCACCATATATATAAAAAATATGGCTAATAAGTTATTTAAGTATTTATATTATTGTTAATTTGTTCGGCAGCAGTTAATTCTTATCCAGACATTATAAATGAGCACACACAGACACCACATGGATTTTATCAAACCTAGGCCTGAGTTGAGGAATCCTAGCCCATCTAAGCTAGCTCTCAATTCTGTTACACAAATATGACCACATATATACATACATCCCCTTGGACTGCATTCTCCACAATATGCCGATGTTCCTGGCATGTGGAATGAGGTTCTTTTTTTTAACCCATGGTGTGTGTCTCCTTCTTCCTGCTCCTGGCTGGAATGTCTTCTTCCTGCTGCTGGCTGGAATCTATTAATCCTCTGTCTAAAGCACAGGCTTCCTGCTCTAATCTAAGGAAGTCCCACCTTTCACAGTCTTTGCCCAATCTCAGGCCTCGGCATTTTATTTAACCAATCAGAGTCAATGTAAGTAACAAACAGCAAGCAGGGCCAATTAATTAACATTTAGAATGCTTAACACTACCCCAACATACAAGAATGGCTACTCAGCTTGCTTCTTGGGTCCATTTGCTTGGAAAACCTTTTTCCAGCCCTTTACCTTGAGACAATGTCTGTCTTTGTTGCTGAGTTGTGTTTCTCACATGCAGCAAAATGATGGATCCTGTTTTCTTATCCATTCTGTTAGTTTGTATCTTTTTATTAGGGAATTGTGTCCATTGATGTTTAGAGATATTAATGACCAATGATTTCTAATTCCTGCTGTTTTGATGGTGGTGGTGGTGGTGGTGGTGTGTGTCTGTTTGTGTGCGCGCACATGCTTGCTTCTCTTATTTTGTTTTTCCTGGTATGGGGTTACTTATTTTCTATGTTTTCTTGGATGTAGTTAACCTCCTTGGGATGGAGTTTTCCTTGTTATATTTTCTGTAGGGCTGGATTTGTGGATAGATATTATTTAAATTTTATCTTGGAATATCTTGTTTTTTCCATCTATGGTTATTGGAAGTTTTACAGGGTATAGTAGTATGGGCTGGCATCTGTGGTCTTTTTGAGACTGCAAAACATCTGTCTAGACCCTTCTAGCATTCAGAGTCTCTGTTGAGTAGTTGGGTGTAGTTCTGATAGGTCTGCCTTTGTATGTTACTTGGCTTTTTTTTTCTTGCAGCTTTTAATATTGTTTCTTTGTTCTGTACATTTAGTGTTTTGATTATTATGTGGTGGTAGGATTTTCTTTTCTGGTACAATCTAATTGGTGTTCTGTACGCTTCTTGTTTATAGGCATCACTTTCTTTAGGTTTGGGTTTTTTTTCTTCTATAATTTTGTTAAAAATATTTTCTGGGTCTTGGAGCTGGGACTCTTCACTTTCTTCTATTCCTATTATTCTTAGTTTTGGTCTTTTCATAGTATCTCGGATTTCCAGGATGTTTTGTGTCAGGGATTTTTTAGATTTAACATTTTCTTTGAGCAATGTATCGATTTTTCTTCAATTGTGTCTTCTATGTCTGAGATTCTTGGTTCCATCTTTTATATTCTGTTGGTGATGTTAGTGTCTTTTGTTCCTGTTCTCTTACCTAGGTTTTGCATCTCTAGGATTTCTAGGAAAACACCTCAGTTTGTATTTTCTTTATTCATTTTCTTCACCTGTTTAATTTGTATTTTCCCTTGTTTCTTTAAGGGATTTATTCATTTCCTCTTTAATTGCCTCTATAATTTTGTTAGATTGGATTTAAGGTAATTTTCTTGTGCTTTGGTTGTGTTAGGATATCTAGGACTTGCTCTAGTATAGTCTGTCAGGGCTCTGGTTGCACCATATTGTCCTGGTTTTTGTTAGTTGTGTTCTTAGACTGGCCATTAGCCATCTTCTTCTCCCTGGATGTTCCTGTGCAACAGGCCTAGGGAAGGCGACTGTGGACCAGAGAGTATGCATCTCAGGGCAGCTGGGAATGCCTGAGGGGTCCCCATGGGTAAGGATTTGGTGGGGGAGGGTCCAACCTGGATGTTTGTTGTGCAGCAGGCCTGGTGAAGGTGACCTGAGCTGTGGCTGGAAAATGATGTTCAGGGGACAGCTTGCAACTTAGGGCAGCTGAGCATGCCCCAGAGGACCTTGCAGGCAAGGAATTGAGGTTGGAAAGGATCTAACCCACACATTCCTGGTGCAGCAGACCTGTATGTTTCTGGTGTAGCATTCCTGGTAAAGGCAGACAGAACCGTGGTTATCTGAAAATTTCATTTTGTGTTTTGAAGATAGTCTTGTCTTCTCATGTTTCTGTATGTTTTGGAACTCATCTTTGGAGACCAGGATTGCCACCCACTCCCAGCCACAACAATTCTCCTGCCTCTTCATGTCAAGTACCCAGTTTAAAAAAAATTTTGTGTATGTGTCTGTATGTCTCTGTGTCTCTGTCTCTGTCTGCCTCCCCACCTTGTGTGTGTGTGTGTGTGTGTGTGTGTGTGTGTGTGTGTGTGTGTGT
>CAJQZJ010001826.1:7079047-7127017 GCA_907164525.1 Lophiomys imhausi | reverse complement strand
GTGTGTGTGTGTGTGTGTGTGTGTGTGTGTGTGTGTGTGTGTGTGTGCCACATGTGGGAGGTCAGAGAACAGCCTGTTAGGAGTCTGTTCTTCTCCTAATACCTTGTAGGTTCTGGGGATTGAACTCAAGTCCAGTTGGGTTTGGCAGCAAATGCCTTTACTAGGTGTGCTATCTTTCCCCAGCCCTTTGTAGCTTTCATCTTTCTCCCTAAAACTAGGTAAAGTTTTTGTATTCATTATATGTAGTTATACCTTTCTCATGTTCTACAATGTTGAACATCACTCTGTCTACCACATTTTCCTCACTAATGTGACTGTTTGGAGAATTTTTGTCAGTTGTCTTGTTAGGGACTGTCCCTGTTCTCATAAAAAAATACTTTATTTAAGAACTTTTGGGATGTAGCCAATTCAAGACATGTTTTATATATTACTATAAGATACTGATTTTTAAATATTTGTTTTTAGTAGAAATATACTAGCCACAATTGATAGTTATAAGACTAGTTCATTTCTCATAGAACAACACAGTTAGTTGTCTGAGTATTTTGTTGATTAGAAGTAATCATAGTGGTAAGAGATATTTTAAAACTTTATTTCCTCATTGAATACATATTTGGCATCTAGTGTATTTTTATATCAACTAAATTCTGTGATGTCCATGTGTCAAACACGTATTTTTATCTTACAAATGCTGATATGGCAGTAGAAAAAACCAGATAGTTAATGTTAAAAAAAATCATAGGAGTCATTTATAACAAAGAATCTGCAGAGGGTGGGGAGGAAGTATTGTAGGAGTCAAAGGGGTCAAGGACACCTAAGAAAACCCACAGAATCAACTAACCTTGGCACATAGGGGCTCACAGAAACTGAACCACCAACCAGGGAACTTTCATGTGACTGACATAGGCCCTCTGCATATATGTTACAGTTGTGTAGCTTGGTCTTCTTGTTGGACTCCTAACAATTAGGGCTGGGGTTGTCTCTGACTCTGTTGTCTACTTCCTTCTACTGGGTTGCCTCCTTCAGCTTTAATAGAAGTCAAGGTACCTAGTCTTACTGCAACTTGATATGCCATGGCTGGTTGATATAATGGGAGGGTTGCCCTTTTCTGAAGAGAAATGGAGGCGAAGTGGATGGGGGGAAAGTGGAGAGGAAGGACTGGGAGGAGAGGAGGGAGAGAAAACTAAACAAACGAATTAATAAATAAATAAATAACCCCCATAAGCATCAAAGGTTGAAAGGGAGAGGGTCATTGCAATTTTAAGTAGGTTTATTGAAGACAATTAGGAAGGTGACATCCGAGTGCTAAAGTTTGACTCAGAAGATCAGGAGAATGGGGAAACACTTCAAACATTTAGCCATCTCCCCAACCCCCAGATATTTTTTAATCTACCATTGAAAAAAAAGTTACATTGATTCAGAGGAAGGTAATGCCTGTAGGAGAACCATGGAAGATAATTTACTAGGATATCTCATGTAGGTTAGTTAGCATTATAGTTCTGTTTCTTTCCTAGCATGCTTCTTAATCTTTACATTGGAAGCATGATACTTATTTTGTGCATTGTTTCATACAATTAAAATGTAATTTGCCCATTTGCCCTTTTCCCAGTAAGAAGATACAATATGTGTTGTGTGATCTATCTATCTGCCTGCCTATCTATCTATCTATCTATCTATCTATCTATCTATCATCTGTTTTTCTAATCTATGTGCACATGTGTGGCGTGTATGTGCACAGGTGTGTGTGGAGGCTCAAGGACAACCTTGGGTATTATTCCTCAGGAGCCTTTTTAATCAAGACAGTTTCTCTCACTGCAGTTCACAAAGTTGAATAGTGTACTGGCCAGTTATTATCCCCAGGGATCTGCCTCCCACTGCCTCCTTAGCTCTGGGGTTTGCAGAATATGCCACCATGTTCACTTGTATTTTATGTGATTCTGGAGATTATTCAGATCTTCATGTTTGCTCGGCCAATTATACTACTAACTCTATATTCTTATAATAGTTAAAAATATCTAATATTCTTAAAATAGTTAAAAATGCTTAGTATAAAAATTCATTTGTCAAATTCATATACTTTGACTTTTAGTATGTGTACTACTTAATGAAATGATAATATGAAAAAAAGTTTTCCCGATTCCTTTTCTTAAGTACTCAAACATCTTAACTTTTATTCATTAGGTTTCAAGCTTTGATAGTCAGTAAAAAAAAAAAAAAAAAAAAAAAAGTAACAGGGAGTTTATGAGAAGGATATAGAATTTTTTGTTCTTGAAATTAAAGTTAAAACTCATGGCACTCACAGCAAGAAGATTATATATATATCTACTGCATTCTAATGTTGCAGCTAGAATGGAACAAGAAATTAAGAGTATGCTTTAATTAAATAATTATTAAATTAAATTAATAATTAATTAAAGAAAAAGTCTTTAAGTATACAGGCTAAACAAATTAACATCCAAGATTATCATTTTGAGGTCTGTTGTATAGGCTTGGATACTGTGAATCAAGGAAAATAGAAAATAATAATAAAGTTCAGGAAAGAAACAAAGAAAGGAAGCAAATTGGGGCAAAAAAGGATGTGGCAGTGCATTACATCAAGAAAGTATCATTTGTGCTAGTTGGCCATAGAATATTCTAAATATTGTTTAAACCAAGTTACACTTGGCCCTAACCCCCTTTGGTAAAACATAGAGTCACAAATTTGTCTCATCTATTGTTTTCTGAAATATGGTATTCATGTTTGAAATGTGACATTGTGGAACAAAGTTCATTTCTGACGTAATGTGTCTGACCTTCCTCAGTTTGTGGCATTTCTGTTTTCTTGAACACATGTTTGTCATTATTGCTTTTTAGAAAGTCTGCAGGCAATCATTCAGGAAAAGAAAAATAACAGCAACCAAAACTTCTCTGTTATTTTCTAATGTAAAAAAGTGTTGACTTTTTAAGCTACTCGGGAATATTCTTTCTTTTCCCTTACCATATTTTTTATTAGAAAATTTTATGGAGAATGTATACAGTAGACCTTATAACTATAAAAACTCTTCCCTCCCCTAAAGTTACAGTTTTTTCTTTCTGTAAATAATTACATGTTGACATTTACACTTCACACAATTGAAGTCAGTGTTTTCTCTGGGGTCTGAAATTAATATTCCTTATTTGTTATAGAGTAGTTTTTCTTTGATTTCGTTTTTAAAACTTTTTAGCTTCATTTAACTGGATTCTTAAATTTATAAACTCTTCAATTAACAATTGTGGGTTATGTTTAATGTTAAAAATAATTATTCAGCATCTGGAGAGATGGCTAAGAGGTCAAGAGAAATTAGTGCTCTTGAAGAGGGCTGAGATTTGGTTCCTAGCACCTGCATGTGTCCCATAACACCTCCAACATGATTTCTAAAGGATCCAGTACTGTCTTCAGTCTTCCCTGAACACCACAGGAATGTGGTATTCTTATGTTTACATAGTCAAAATTCTTATAAGCACAAAAGGAAACCTTTAACACTTATTATTTTATTCTGTACTACATGATCATCTTGCTAGATGCTGATAAAGCATTTGACAATATCCAAAACCCCTTCAGGCTAAAAGTCCTGGAGAGAACAGGCATACAAGGACCATACCTAGAAATAATAAAGGTGATGTACAGCAAGCCAGTAGCCAATATCAAATTAAATGAAGAAAAACATGAAGCATTTCCTCTAAAGTCAGGGACAAGACAAGGATGTCCACTTTTACCATGTCTTTTCAGCATAGTACTTGAAGTTCTTGCTAGAGCAATAAGACAGCTAAAGGAGACCAAGAGAATACTAATTGGAAACGAAGAAGTCAAATTATCCCTATTTGCAGACGATACGATAGTATACATGAGTGACCCCAAAAATTCCACCAGAAAACTCTTACAGCTGATAAACACCTTCAGCAAGGTGACTGGATACAAAATTAATTAAAAAAAAATCAGAAGCCCTTCTTTACACAACAAATAAATGGGCTGAGAAAGAAATCAGGGAAAAAACACCCTTTACAATACTCACAAACAATATAAAGCACCTGGGGGTAACACTAACCAAGCAAGTGAAAGACCTGTATGACAAGAACTTCAAGTCCTTGAAGAAAGAAATTGAAGAGGCCATCAGAAGATGGAAAGATCTCTCATGCTCATGGATAGGTAGGATCAACATAATAAAAATGGCCATCTTGCCAAGAGCAATATACAGATTCAATGCAATTCCTATCAAAATACCACCACAATTCTTTATAGACCTGGAAAAAGCAATTCTCAACTTCATATGAAATAACAAAAAACCCAGAATAGCTAAATCAATCCTGTACAATAAAAAAACATCTGGAGGCATCACCATCCCATATTTCAAGCTGTACTACAGAGCAATAGTAATAAAAACAGCATGGCACTGGCATAGAAACAGACCAGTGGATCAATGGAATCAAATTGAAGACCCAGAAATGAACCTACACACCTATAGTGTCTTAATTTTTGACAAAGAAGCCAAAACTGTACAATGGAAAAAGGACAGCATCTTCAACAATGGTGCTGGTCCAACTGGATGTTGACATTTAAAAGAATGAAATTAGACCCATACTTATCACCTTGTACAAAACTTAATTGCAAGTGGATCAAAGATCTTAACATAAGGGCGGACACACTAAATCTATTAGAAGACAAAGTGGTGAAAACCCTCGAACTCATTGGCAGAAGTGACAACTTCCTGAACAGAACACCAACAGCTCAGGCTCTAAGACCAGCAATCAATAAATGGGACCTCATGAAACTGAAAAGCTTCTGTAAGGCAAAAGACACTGTCGGTTGAACAAAACGCCAGCCTACAGACTGGGAAAAGTCTTCACTAACCCCACATCTGACAGAGGGCTAATATCTAAAATTTACAAAGAACTCAAGAAATTAAATCTAAGAAACCAAATAATCCAATCAAAAAATCGGCAACAGATAAACAGAGAATGCACAAAAGAGGAATCCATAATGGCTGAGAGACACTTGAAGAAACACTCAGCATTCTTAATCATCAGAGAAATGCAACTCAGGACAACTCTGAGATTCCATCTCACACCTGTCAGAATGTCTATGATCAAAAACTCAAATGACAGCACATGCTGGCAAGATTGTTGAGAAAGGGGAACACTCCTCCATTGCTGGTGGGAGTGCAAGCTTGTACAACCATTATGGAAATCAGTCTGGCGATATAGAAAACTTGGAATAGCTCTAACTCAAGACCCAGCCATTCTACTTCTGGGTGTACATCCAAATGATTCCTCACCAGATCACAAGGAAGTTTCCTCATCTATGTTCATAGCAGCCTTATTTTTTTTATAAATACTTTATTTTTTTTCTTCAAGTTACATCTCAGTCACAAACCCCTCCCTATTCCCCCTTCCTATCCCGCCCTTCCACCCTCTTCCCCCCCAGAAGTTTCCCCTTTCAGTCCAACAGATGGTTCCTTCTCTTATAACAGTAAGTATTATACAAAACAACAGATATAAATATGCCACATTTATGAGAGTTAAATGGCCCAGTATACCTTCCCAATGTCCAGTTTATACATATTTGGCCCCTGACTTTAACATTCTACTATCTAACCATCTCCATGTGTTTAAAGGTCTATATCTGACTCAACATTCATACTAACTTGCAACACACTTTTAAGAGTATCTTCTTAGATCTGTAACACCCTCTTGATTCCTAAACAACTCAACATTTAGCTATGAGACTCTAGCTGTCTATTCTTGAACCACCTCAGAGACCTGAGAGGGATAAATATATTTGCTTATATAGGAAGTGCAGGGCCTGCAGCTTCCAAAACTAAGAAAGGACATACCAATGACTGCCTGGACAGTTCCCATTTTCTCTCCATACATTCCTGCATCAGTCTTCAGCCTTTGGGTCCTGTTTCTCTGACAGACATTTGTTGTAGAGCAGGGATTATGAAGGACTTACCTACCTTGTCTTGGCAGAGTTAGGCTGTCGACTTCCCTGCTTACCAAGTTTTGTCCTTTTTGGACAGCAGTCTGTCTGCAGTTGGTGTAAGGGGTTTTTTCATGCCAAGAGATAGGCTTGCCACTAATTCAACCATCTTACAGTGGAGGTTCTTCGATGCTTATCTTCTACTTGGAGTAGAATAGGGGGTGCTGTCAGGAGCTGATATGTCTCGATATCAAAAAAAAAAAGAAAATCTTGATTTAAGATAACATCTTTGAATGCCATATTCTGCAGATCTCTTGGGGTTTTTGAAGATGCCCTATCCATCTCTTGTATTTAGATAAGCAAATGTTGCTTGTCTCTTAGCAACTTGATTACTGGGTAGTTTAGAGAATATCTGTGATAGACTGTCATAGTAGCTAACAAAGTGACATGTTTGCATGACTAGGAGTTTGTTTTACTTAACTATCCTAGACCGTTTTAGACGGTTGGTATCAAGAGGCCAGAGCTTCACATTTTATTTTTAAGTATCTCTAGGTATGATACCATTAGGAAGCGTTACCTTTAATTTTGTATCAATATACTAAGATCTATTCAATTGTGGTTAAATATACTCTTAATTATGTATCAATATACAAAGATCAATGCCTATGTAGCCCAATACAATCTTAATATTACGTCCATATGCAAGGGTCAATACCATTGTGGCCAACTATAATCTTAATTTTGTATCAATATACAAAGATCAATACCGATGTAATCCAATACAATCTTATTTTTGCACATTAAACAATGGTCAATACCGAAACGGGAAACAACCCAGATATCCCTCAACTGAGGAACTCATTGGTACAGGTGACAACTTCCTGAATCATACTTCCATAAGTTATAGTTTCTAATTTTTCAAGTCCTGGAATAATTACACGTGACAAATTTTTTGACTAATTCTATAGAAAAATTTTAGGAAGCCTATTTGATACATGCCAAATTAATTTAACTATAATGCATTCTGTGGTATTTAATTTTTAAAAAAGATTTTATCTATTAATATCTAAACATCAAACTATTATGGTCTTTAGTTTGCTTTTAACAGTAGTGTTTTGTGTAGTTCTCCTAAGCTGGTCTTGAACTTCCTATGTGTCAAAGGACATCATTAGAATCCTCATCCTACTGTTTCTGCTTCCTACATGCTGGGATTGCAGACATGTGCCCCCTCTCCTAACTTTTATATATTTATTTAAACAAGCACTTTGCTGATGTAGTCTTTTCAATTTTGCATAGCATCATCTATAGATGAGATTCATATGTGGGTATGGAATGACTTGGTTAAGGTCTCATAAATAGCACACCAACTATTTGGACCAGAAGTATCTTAATCCAATATACTATAATTTCTGTTCACATGATATATCTGACATAGTCAGCTTCTTCTGGTAATGGTAACACTCTAAATTGGCCGTTTTAGATAAATTTTTGATGCAACTTACTTTTCCACATTTGTCTCATTTTCATAAAAGATAATGGTTTCATTTAGAGCTAGATCTTATTAAGTTATTTGTGTCAATTTTGGGGACAAAGTACCCTGTCATTAACACCTTCTGTATGTCAGTACTATACCAGGCACAGAATTGGAATTCTGTTTGCTGAAATTTAAAACACATATTAATGGTAGGATTTAGAAAAATCTATCCTAAAGTCAGATGGTTTCAACTCTTTATTTTGATATTTATCTCTTACATACTAAGCCCTTAAAAGGCAAGTTCTTAAAGAGTAAGTTTATATTACCTAATCTAAAATTGGAAATAGTAGTATATTTATCAAAAATATTCTACATGCTTTTACATACTATATCTTGTTGAAGTTGGAGTTTACCTATAGTGCAGTTATCTCATAGGGCTCCTATGGTGTCTGTGTGCCCTATATGAGATAATTCTGTTGCTCTTCTCAATAGGCTTATACTAACTAATACACTCCTACAAATCACAGTTACCAAACTGCAAATTGCACAATTACAGAAAAGTCTATCATGCATCTATTTAACTTTTACACCTTCTGAAGTCTGTTAAAGGCCCTTTCAGTTTACAGATTATTTTTTAAAGGAGAGATTTAAAGCACTGACTTTGAGGAGCATGCTAAAGTGCCAAACAATCATATGTGAGATAGAAGATGGTTTGAACTTTAAAAAGAGCCTGAAATCACACATTGTAGAATATAAGTAAAATACAAATAAGTTTGAAACAGAAAAACATGGCAAAAATTGTTCTCCAGTATTGTAGTATGAAGTAATTGACAGTGTCTCAGACCAAAAATACATTGATGGGGTATTGTTAAGCATTCTGTATACCAATTGGTCCTGCTTGCTGTCTGTTACTTACATTGTCTCTGATTGGTTAAATAAATGCTGAGGCCTGGAGATTGGACAAAGACAGAGGTAGGCAGGACTAAGGTGTGAGGACCTCAGAGACAGAGAGCATCTTGGCGGAGAAGCCAGGGGCAGGACGAAGGAAGACACACACCATGGGGTAGATTAAAGATCTCTCCACCTGGCCTGGAACATCGGCATAGCATGGAGAATAGCAGTCCAAAGGGACATATGTATATATGGGGTTATATTTGGGTAATAGAATTATGAGCTAGCTTAGAGAGGCTAGATTTGCACAGTGAAGCCCAAGGCTTGTTAAAATCCATCTGGTGTCTGTGTGTATTCATTTATAATTGTGGGTTAAGGATTAACACCGCCGACCAATTAATGATAATATAAATACTGTTGTTTATTTAACCATTTTTTTTCCTACAGTACATAATTATGTTTGGTTAGAAGGAGGCTGATACTGAGTACTCAGTATCATTTTGAGTGCTCAAAATCATTGGTTTTCTTCAGTAAATAGATTCTAAAAGACACCTTTAACTTTAACAAGTTGAACATTGAAAAAATTACAAGGTTAGTTATATATTTTCTTTTTTTAAGTTTTTATTTTTATTTTTAAAATAAATTTATTTATTTGTTGCTTCAGGTTACATCTCCATCATATTGTCCTCTTTTCCCCCTTCCCAGCCCCGCTCTCCCATCCTCTACCCCCTAACCCTTCCATCCTGCTCCTCTGGAGTGGAGTGTCCCTACATAACAGTCCCTCACCCCAGTTCAGAAGTCATATGAGGGCCAAGAGCCTCTTCATACACTGGGGGCCTACAAGGCAGTACCACCAGTGAAAAATGTCTCATTGCTAGGGAGGGAAAACTAAAAAACAGACAAACAAACAAACAACAAAAAATAAAAATAAATAAAAAGTCTATGTCCATGTTCCCTTTGGTGTGTTGGTTCTAGTACAGATATCCTGTACTATATAGCTAAAATCTTACTATAAGTGAATAGATGCCATGTGCATCCTTCTGAGTCTGGGTTAGCTCACTCAGGATGAGCTTCTCTAGTTCCATCCATTTGGCTTCAAATTGCATAATTTCATTGTTTATGATAGCTGAGTAATATTCCATTGTGTAGATGTACCACAGTTTTTTAATCCATTCTTCAGTTGAGGGACATCTGGGTTGTTTCCAGTTTCTAGCTATTACAAATAAAGCTGCTATGAACATAGATGAGGAGACTTCCTTATGATTCCATGAGGAGTTATTTGGATGTATACCCAGAAGTGGTATGGCTGGGTCTTGAGGCAAAGCTATTCCAAGATTTCTAAGATATCACCATAGTGACTTCCATAGTGGCTGCACAAGCCTGTATCCCACCAGCAATGGAGGAGGGTTCCCGGTTCTCCACACCCTCGCCAGCATGTGCTGTCATTTGAGCTTTTGATCTTAGCCATTCTGACAGGTGTGAGATGGAATCTTGAGTTGCATTTCTCTGGTGATTAAGTATGTTGAGCATTTCTTCAGGTGTCTCTCAGCCATTAGGGATTCATCCTTTGTGAATTCTCTATTTAGCTCCGTCCCCCATTTTTTGATTGGATTATTTGGTTTCTTGGCATTTAATTTCTTGAGTTCTTTATAGATTTTGGATATTAGCCTTGTGTTGGATGTGGGGTTGGTGAAGATTTTTTCTCAGTCTGTAGGCTGCCGTTTTGTTCGAATGACAGTGTCTTTTGCCTTACAGAAGCTTTTCAGTTTCATGAGGTCCCATTTATTGATTGTTGGTCTCAGGTCCTGAGCTGTTGGTGTTCTGTTCAGGAAGTTGTCACCAGTGCCAATGAGTCGAGGGTTTTTCCCTCTTTTTCTTCTAGTAGATTTAGTGTGACTGGACTTATGTTAAGGTCTTTGATCCACTTGGATTTAAGTTTTGTACAAGGTGGTAAGTATGGGTCTCATTTCATTCTTTTGCAAGTGGATATCCAGTTGGACCAGCACCATTTGTTGAAGATGCTGTCTTTCTTCCATTGTGCGGTTTTGGCTTCTTTGTCAAAAATTAGTTGGCCGTAGGTGTGTGGGTTCATTTCTGGGACTTTAATTCGATTCCGTTGATCTACTGGTCTGTTTCTATACCAAGACCATGCTGTTTTTAGTACTATTGCTCTGTAGTACAGCTTGAAATCTGGGATGGTGATACCTCCAGATGTCTTTTTATTGTACAGGATTGATTTAGCTATTCTGGGTTTTTTGTTATTCCATATGAAGTTGAGAATTGCTTTTTCCAGGTCTATAAAGAATTGTGGTGGTATTTTGATAGGAATTACATTGAATCTTTATATTGCTTTTGGTAGGATGGCCATTTTTATTATGTTGATCGTACCTATCCTTGAGCATGAGAGACTTTGCATATCCTGATGGCCTCTTCCATTTCTTTCTTCAAGGGTTTGAAGTTCTTGTTGTACAGATTCTTTACTTGCTTAGTTAGAGTTACCCCCAGGTATTTTATATTGTTTGTGGCTATTGTAAAGCAGGCTGTTTCCCTTATTTCTTTCTCAGCCCATTTGTTTGTTGTATAAAGAAGGGCTTCTGATTTTTTTGAATTGATCTTGTATCTGGCCACTTTGCTGAAGGTGTTTATCAGCTGTAAGAGTTCTCTGGTGGAATTTTTGGGGTCGCTTATGTATACTATCATATCATTTGCAAATAGGGATAATTTGACTTCTTTGTTTCCAATATTTATTCCTTTGATCTCCTTTAGTTGTCTTATTGCTCTGGCAAGAACTTCAAGTACTATATTTAAGCGATATGGTGAAAGTGGACATCTTTGTCTTGTCCCTGAGTTTAGAGGAAATGCTTCAAGTTTCCTTCCATTTAATTTGATGTCGGCCACTGGCCTGCAGTATATTACCTTTATTATTGATAGGTACGGTCCTTGTATGCCCGTTCTCTCCATAACTTTTAGCATGAAGGGGTGTTGATTTTTGTCAAATGCTTTTTCTGCACCTAGCGAGTTTATCATGTGTTTTTTTTCTTTCATCTTGTTTATATAGTGAATTACATTGATAGACTTTCATATGTTGAACCATCCCTGCATTCCTGGGATGAAGCCTACTTGATCATGATGTATGATACTTTTGATGTGTTCTTGAATTCGGTTTGCTAGTATTTTATTAAGTATTTTTGCATCTATGTTCATGAGGGAGATTGGTCTGAGGTTCTCTTTCTTTGTTGGGTCTTTGTGTGGTTTAGGAATCAGGGTGACTGTGGCCTCCTAGAATGAGTTTGGCAATGTTCTTTCAGATTCTATTTTGTGAAAGAGTTTGAAAAGTATTGGTGTTAGCTCCTCTTTGAAGGTCCGGTAGAATTCCGTGCTAAAGCCATCTGGCCCTGGGCTTTTTTTGGCTTAGAGATTTTTAATGACTGTTTCTATTTCCTTAGGGGTTATTGGGCTGTTTAATCTGTTAATCTGATCTTGAGTTAGCTTCGGTAGGTGGAATCTATCAAGAAAATTGTCCATTTCACTGAATTTTCAAATTTGGTGGAACATAGATTTTTAAAGTAGGACCCAAATATTCTCTGGATTTCCTCAATGCCTGTTGTTATTTCTCCCTTTTCATTTCTGATTTTGTTGATTTGGGTTTCTTCCCTCTGTCTTTTAGTTAACTTGGCTAAGGGTCTGTCTATTTTGTTGATTTTTCTCGAAGAACCAACTCTTGGTTTCATTTATTCTTTGTACAGTTCTTTTTGTTTCTAAGTTGTTGATTTCAGCCCTAAGTTTTTTGATTTCCTGCCTTCTGCTCCTCCTGGGAGTGTTTGCTTCTTTTTTTTTTCCAGTTCACCCAGTTTAGATGTTAATTCACTAATATGAGCTGTCACAATTTTCATTTTGAAGGCATTTAGTGCTATGAACTTTCCTCGTAGCACAGCTTTCATTGTGTCCCATAGGTTTGGATATGTTGTGACTTCATTGTTGTTGGATTTTAAGAAGTCTTTTATTTCCTTCTTTATTTCTTCCCTGACCCAGTAGTCATCCAATAAAGAATTGTTCAATTTCCATGTGTGTGTAGGCTTTCTGTTGATTCTTTTGCTGTTGAAGTCCAGCTTTATTCCATGGTGGTCTTATATGATACAAGGGGTTATTTCAATTTTCTTGTATCTGTTGAGACTATCTTTGTGTCCCACTATATGGTCGATTTTGGAGAAGGTTCCGTGAGGTGCTGAGAAGGTGTATTCCTTTGTGTTTGTGTGAAACGTTCTGTAGATATCTGTTTTGTCCCTTTGGTTCATGATCTCTGTTAGACTCATTATTTCTCTGTTTGGCTTCTGTCTTGATGATCTGTCCATAGTTGTGAGTTGGGTGTTGAAGTCTCCCACTATTAAAGTGTTTGGATCGATGTGCGATTTAACTTTTAGAAGCGTTTCTTTTACAAATGTATGTGCCTTTGCATTTGGGGCATAGATGTTCAGTATTGAGATGTCCTCTTGATGAATATTCCCTTGAACAAGTATGTAATGGCCTTCTCTGTCTTTTTTAAATTATTATTAATGTCAGTTGGAAGTCTATTTTGTTTGCTATTAGGATGACTACTCCAGCTTGCTTCCTGGGTCTGTTTGCTTAGAAAACCCTTTCCCATACCTTTACTCTGAGATAGTGTCTATCATTGATAGTGAGATGTGTTTCTTGTATGCAGCAAAAAGATGGGTCTTGTTTATGGATCCAATCTGTAAGCCTGTGTCTTTTTATTGGGGAGTTGAGTCCATTGATGTTGATAGATATTAGTGAGCAGGGGTTGTTATTGCCCATTAGTTTGGTATAGGCGATCGTCCTGTCCCTCTTTTGGTTTAGTTGCTGAGGAGTTTTCTATTTCCTCTGTTTTCTGTGGTGTAGTTATCTTCTCTTGTTTGGAATTTTCCTTCTAGGATCTTCTGTAGGGCTGGGTTTGTTGGTAGATATTGTTTAAATTTGATTTTGTCATGGAATATCTTGTTTTCTCCATGTATGTTGGTAGAGAGTTTTGCTGGGTATAGTAGTCTGGCTGGGCACCTGTGTTCTCTTAGGGCTTGAAGGACATCTGTCCAGGCCCTTCTAGCTTTTAAAGTTTCTGAGGAGAAGTCAGGTGTGATTCTGATGGGTCTGCCATTGTATAAGACTTGATCTTTTTCTCTTACAGCTTTTCATATTCTGTCTTTGTTCTGTACATTTGGAGTTTCAATTATTATGTGGTGAGAGGAGTTTCTTTTCTGATCTAATCTGTTTGGTGTTCTGTAAGCCTCTTGGAATTTTATTGGCATCTCTTTCTGTAGGTTTGGGAAGTTTTCTTCTATGATTTTGTTGAAGATATTTCCTGGGCCTTGGAGTCGGGACTCTTCTCTTTCCTCTATGCCTATAATTCTTAGGTTCTGTCTTTTCATTGAGTCCTTGATTTTGGATGTTGTGGGTGAGAGATTTTTTAGCTTTCTTATTTTCTATGGATGTTGTACTGATTTCTTCCATTGAATCTTCCATGCCTGAGATCATGTCTTACATCTCTTGCATCCTATTTTTTGATACTCACATCTGTAGTTCCTGTTCTTTTCCCTTGATTCTCCATTTCCACTTTTAACTCTGACTGTGTTTTCTGTATTGTTTCAATTTCCCTTTTCATGTCTTGAATGGTTTTATTCATTTTGTACATTTCCTGCTCCAGTTTGCTTGTCTTTGCCTGGAAATCTTTCATTGCCCCGTCCTTTTCCTGTGCAAGTTGAACCACCTTGGCTTGGAGCTCTCTAATCATATTATCCATTGTTTTCGCTTGTGAAATTGTGACTTCTTTGAATTCCTTCATAGATTTAAGTTCTTCTTGAAGGGAGTCTATTACTTTCCATAATGTCGAATTGTCATCGTTTTCATTTGTTTCTCCTGTGGTGAGGTTGTCAGGATTGGATGAACTAGGATCGCTTTGTGTTGTTGGAGTCATATTTCCTTGATTTCTGTTTTTTTCTTGGACCTTTGGCCATTTGGATGTTTTTAGCTGTCTCCTCCTGTTGTCTTCTGGGCTTGGATCCAAAGGGGGCGCTTTGATGTAGCAGTCGAATTGCTTGGCGATCTGTCGCTGCTTACAGTGGGATCTCAGGGTCACTGTGCTTCTAATAGCCAGAAGCACTGTGAGCTGGTGCAGCCTATTCCCAGGTAATGAGGAATGGCCCGGGATTGTTTCACTGCTCCCAAGTCAGACCTCTCTATGTTGCACAATGAGTCTTCAGCCTGCAGTGGCTCTGATGGTATGGTCCTGTGTTCCCAGGCACAGAATCTGTGGATTCTGGAGGTCCCCAAGAATTCTGTGCAGCCCGACTCCATGCCTGATATGTCTGGGCTTTCCAGAAAACATCTGTAGCCCCCCTGGCTTCTGGCCTCCACGTTTTGGAACCCTCAGCCTCTGCGCACTTCCGTAGTGAGTTACCAAAATGCGCAGCTGACCCGGGGTGTGCCGCCGCTGTGCTGCCTCTGCGCGCCCCGTGCTGCTTAGACTCCCATGGGTCTGAAACCTTTTCTAAATAGCTGGAAGGTCCGCGTGGGGTGTGGGGGGCCCAGTAGGCTAGTGAGTGATCCCCTGTCGGGTCTGACTCAGCTGCTGCCACTGCCGCTGACCTGCCAAAGTGTGCACCGCTGCTGCTGCTGCTAAGACTCCCACGGGTCCGCAACCTTTTCTAAATTGCTGGAAAGTCTGCGTGGGGTGTGGGGGGCCCAGTAGCCTGCTGAGTGGTCCCGTGTGGGGTCTGAATGTGCCCAGAGGGTATTAGAGTCGATCTTACCAGGCGTGTCTCCCAATGGGAGTTCCCAATTCCCGAATTCAGCAGCTTCCGTGTCCGAGAGAGTCCTAGTTATATATTTTCAAATCATGTTCAGTTCAGACATTATTGATCAACTTTCAAAAATACGTCTCTGTCATTTATTCTTTGACAATTTTATACTTCTATACAGTGTACTAGAGCATATCCACTCCTGACTCCTCTTATTCCCACATTGAGGCCAGTCAGTGCTTTATTCTGGAATGATGATTAATCTTGTAGGCTTGATCATGTGTGGGTCTTGTTTAGGTAACTATAGCTTTAGTGATTTCGTAGTGCAATGCCCATGTCATGTCCATACCACTTCTCCCCATCCTGCAGCTCTTACATTCTTTCTGTTTATTTCTCAACATTCCCTGAGCCTTGTGGAGACGTGGATACAGATGTCTTATTTAGGAGTGAATACTCAATACTCACTTATTTTTGACCAACTATGAGTCTCTACATTAACTATTGACCACTGTAGAGAGAAGCTTTTCTAGCCAAGGTTGAGGACAGCAGTAATCTGTGTTCATATAAACATAAATATTTAGAATGCAGTTTGACATCATGTCTATTTAACAAGATAATCGTAATAGTTTCCCTACTAGAGATAGGACTTATAGAGCCTGAGGTTTTGACCAGTTTACAGTTCCAGACTTAAAGTCTCTCTTGTGGAGCATACCTCAAGTCCAATCAGAAAATTAGTTGGTTACTCCCATAATCTCCATCCTTCTATTGTGTCACACTTTCCCTGGCAGGTTAGTGCTTTAGCATTCAAGGTTCACCACTGGGTAATACCATTGGTAGCTTTTCTCTCCCATTGGCCTTCACAGCACTTTATGGCACTATGAAAACTAGCCAGCAGGGAGAAAGTTTTCAGGTCAGTTTCAGCTTGCTTTCTCTTTGTTCTATATCCAAAGCATGTTGTGTCTATCAATAGGGTCTTCCCATCTAGTTTTCATTGGCAATGAAGACCAATAGCAATAGTCTTTATTATTTTGGGAAATTTTGGGGACTCTTAGATTAATAATTCATAGGGAGGTATGCTATATCTAGCTCTGAGATTTTAATTTAATAATTCATGTCTTCTGGAGGAAGCATTGGCCATCTGTGATTAATAGCTGTCAAACTCCTCCTTTTAAAAATTACACACATTAATTTTCTTACAAACTAGTAGGTTTCCTATATATCCTTAGTTTTGGTTAACTCACTTTTCATCAACTGCCCCCTGCTACCATCCCTGCTTAATAGGCATTTTAATAATGATTATAAGAGCTCTACTTTGGCTCTTGGTGCAAAGATTGGAAGAGTAATTGAATGATTTCTAAACTGAAATGTAAGGAAACACTTTATTGAATGTCTGGAGATGGTCCATAATTGCCTACTACTGTAATTGCTAACCACAAAAGGTGTTTAAATGTAATTTTTTACAATTAAAATAACAAAAAATTCAGTCCTGTAACCGAACTTTTTAATTATTATTTAACATTTATTTATTTATTACTATATTCACTTATAACAAACACCAACAATTTCTTAACTATTAATCTTATAAATTCCTACAACCCCTATAACCTATCCACTAAACCTATTGATAATTATTTTTCTAACCTTTTAGAATGATACAGTCTCTGGGGTAGGCCCACAGTCGTCAGGAACACAATCTTGTTGTAGATTCTTTAACACACTTAGCAGTCCTTTTTCTGGATCTCTCAGATGCAGGTTCGTCAGGGTAAGTTGGTTATTGCAGTCTCACCTTAAATACGGCTTGATGCTTTTTTCTCTCTGGGAGACCCCAGCCCCTTCGCATCAACAACTCGGCCGCTCTACTTCAGAGTCCTTAAAGCCAGGCACAGTTTCCTTTAGGCCACTGTTCAGACAGATCAAACCCCCTCTAGACAAAAGCTGAGCCACAGGGTTTAGTCCTTGGCCTTTTGGTGTCTTGCTCAGGCTTTCTTTGCTCACCAGTTTCTTTCTGCCTCAGGGATATCTGGCCATCAAATGATGGCCAGCACTTTTTTCAACAAGACTCTTGGAGCTCTCTAGCATCAGGGGCCTCTTCTCCTTTTGGGCTCCATACACTGTCCTTAAATAAGAGGAACACTGTTTCAGCTTAATTTGGGCTCCGCCCACTTAGCAGCTAAAAACAATATCAGGCCAGACACTTTGTTTCTTTAATTCCATAAGTCTTTCCTGTTTTTCTGACAACCTTGTTTTTCAGTCAATTGAGTATTTCCTGTTTTTCCTGACTTCAACCTTGTTTTTAAGTCTATTAAGTCTCCTGTTTGTTTCCTGTTTTTAGTCCACATGCTTATAATGATCTTCATGCCTCGAATTAACAGACAGTATCAGAAACCCCTATATATTTTCTAAATCTAATTTAATTTATCTAACTCCCTACAGAGTCCCAGTCACTCTGACCAGATTTCAAGTTCTCACTATCCTATATGAATAGTAGATTACATATCACAGTGTTTCTACCATCAATAAATGTTTAATTGGCCAGTAGTGTAATATAATCTGTATAAAGGTGTGCATATAATTAAGAAACAACAAAGAGATTTTTAAGACAGTTTAAAGTTATGCTGAACATGATGGTGTGTACTGTCAGCCCAGCACTCAGGAGCCTGAGGTACTAGAATTGTATGCTGTATGCCAGCTTCAGCTACATAGTGAGAATCTTGCATGTGCTGAAGAACCAAGGACATGCAGATATCAGCAGTTGGGCATAAGCTCAGAAAAGGCATCAGAACACAAAACTGTTCTGAAAATTCTGGAACAATCTCCTGTATTCTTTTCCCTTTTTATCCTTTTTTCTCCCTCTCCACACCACTCCATTTCCGGGTTAAAAAAATTAACCATTGGGATACAAGATTACCACTAACATAACAGAATACAGATCTCAGTGGCTGCCACAGAAGACAGATACTCCAGACTAACTAGTTTATAGAAGGTACTAAATAAGGTAACAAACAGTATTCCACAACAAAAACAAACCCCAAGGAGAGGAGAGACTCTGATCTCCAGGGCTGTCACATTGTGTTAAAATGTTCAGTTTTTAACAGACAGTATGAGACATGCAAAAAAAAAAAAATAGAGCTCATTCACAAAAACAAATGAATTAACAAAAATTTGTATGAAGAAGCACAGTATTAAACTTACTAGCTAAAGACTATTAAATACTTAAATATGCTTAATTAGTTAAGTCAAACTATGGGCAAAACTTACCAGGAAATCAGAATAATAATGCATCCCCCAAATGCAGAATATCGGTAAAGAGAAAGAAAATCTTAATACAATAGCTAAAACAATCTTCAGCACAATGAACAAAGTTGGAGACACCGTGATAACTGATTTCAGATTGTATTGTTAGGCCATAGTAACAAAAACAGCTTGGTAACGTGGCAAAAGAACAAATATGTAGGCCAATGGAATAGAATAGAGAACCTAGAAGTACATCCACATATCCACAGCCAATTTATTTTTGACAAAGATACTGAAAATATTTTGAACAAAAAAAGAAGAAAGAACCAAAAACAAATGAACAAACAAAACCCAAAAATCTCTTGAGCTAAATGGTGTTGAGGAAATTGGATATTTACATATAGTATCTCAGTCTGTACAAGAATCAACCCAAAACAATTCAGCGACTTAATGTAAGATCTGGAACTCTGAAACTGCTAGGGATAAACATTTTAAATTGTAGATGTAGGTAAAGGCTTCATGAAAAGGATTCCAGTCGCTGAAAATAGCAAGATTTGACAAGTAGAATTGCATGTTATTAAAAAAAAAAAACTTTACACAGCACTGGATACAGTTACCATTAAAGAGACAGCTTGCAGAATGAGAAAATATTGCCAGCTATACAAATGACAGGTGATTAATATCTAGAATATATAACGAAATCCAGAAGTTGAACATCAAAGAGAAGTCTTTAGTCAATAGATGGGCCAATGAACCCACAGTTCTCAAAAGAAGTACAAGTTACGAATAAATGTATGAAAATATGTTTAGCCATCATAGAAATGTAAATCAAAACTACACCGAGGGTTTATTCCACACAAGTCAGATTAGCTGTCAACATGGCAACAAATGGATGATGAGGAAAATAACCTTTACACATCACTGTTTGTAATGTAAACTATTATCTCCACTACTGAAACCACTGTGGGACCTTCTCCTATAATTTAAAATAAAACTTCCATGTGATCTATCTCTTCCACTCCTGGATATATACCCAAAGGAATTTAGGTCAGCCTATATCACAGAGGAACCTGAATATCCATGGATTTTTTTCTTTTGGTTTTTCAAGAGAGGGCTTCTCTGTGTATCAGATCCCTAGCTTTCCTGGGCTTGCTTTGTAGACCAGACTGGCCCCGAACTCACAGAGATCTGCCTGCCCCTGCCTCCCGAGTGCTAGGATTACAGGTGTGCAACACCATGCCCTGCCCGTGCATGTTTTTGTGACACCATTCTTTTTTTTTTTTAAAGATTATTTATTTATTTGTTTATTTTGATGTGTAGGAGTATGGTTTTTTTAAAGATTTATTTATTTAATGCATGAGTGCTCTATCTGAATGTGCACCTGCAGTCAGAAGAGGGCATCAGATCACATTGTGGATGGTTGTGAGCCACCATGTGGTTGCTGGGAATTGAACTCAGGACCTTTTTTTTTTAATTAAATACTTTATTTTTTTTTCTTCAAGTTACATCTCAGTCAAAAACCCTTCCCTATTCCCTCTTCCTGTCCCACCCTTCCACCCTCTTCACCCCAACAGCTTCCCCTTTCAGTCCAACAAATGGTTCCTTCTCTAATAATAGTAAATACTATACAAAAAAACAGAAATAAATATGCCACATTTATGAGAGTTAAATGGTCCAGTATACCTTCCCAATGTACAGTTCATACATATTTGGCCCCTGACTTTAACATTCTACCATCTAACCATCTCCATGAATTTAAAGTTCTATAACTGACTTAGCTTTCATACTAACTTGCATCACTATTATAACATCTTCTTAGATCTAGAACGCCCTCTTGATTCCTAAACAACTCAAAATTTACCTGTGAGACTCTAGCTGTCTATTCTTCAACCACCTCAGAGACCTGAGAGGGATAAATATATCTGATTATATAGGAAGTGCAGGGCCTGCAGCTTTCAATACTAAGAAATGACAAACCAGTGACTGCCTGGACAGTTCCCCTTTTCTCTCCACACATTGCAGCATCAGTCTTCAGCCTTTTGGTCCTGTTTCTCTGACAGACATTTATTGTAGAGCAGGAATTATGAAGGACTTACCTAACCTGTCTTGGCAGAGCTAGGCTGTCGACTTCCCTGCTTACCAAGTTTTGTCCTTTTTGGACAGCAGTCTGTCTGCAGTTGAAGCAAGGAGTTTTTTCATGCCAAGAGATAGGCTTGCCACTAATTCAACCATCTCACACTGGAGATTCTTCGATGCTTAACTTCTACTTGGAGTAGAATAGGGGGTGCTGTCAGGAGCTTATATGTCTCGATATAAAAAAAATCTTAATTTAAGATAACATCTTTGAATGCCATATTCTGCAGATCTCTTGGGGTTTTTGAAGATGCCTTATCCATCTCTTGTATTTAGATAAGCAAATGTTGCTTGTCTCTTAACAACTTGATTACTGAGTAGTTTAGAGAATATCTGTGATAGACTGTCATAGTAGCTAACAAAGTGACATGTTTGCATGACTAGGAGTTTGTTTTTCTTAACTATCCTAAACAGTTTTAGACGATTGGTATCAGGAGGCCAGAGCTTCACATTTTATTTTTAAGTATCTCTAGGTATGATACCATTAGGAAGCGTTACCTTTAATTTTGTATCAATATACAAAGATCTATTCAATTGTGGCTAAATATACTCTTAATTTTGTATCAATATACAAAGATCAATGCCTATGTAGCCCAATACAATCTTAATATTATGTCCATATACAAGGGTCAATACCATTGTGGCCAACTATAATCTTAATTTTGTATCAATATACAAAGATCAATACCGATGTAGTCCAATACGATCTTATTTTTGCACAATAAACAATGGTCAATACCACTTTAGCCAAATATACTACTAATTTTGTATCAATATACAAAGGTATAAGGGCATATTCAATAATCTGTCCCTTTTTCTTGGTCCTTCCTGTGCTATGTCTATGTCTCATTTTTCTCAAGTCCATGCACTCCTACATAGGAGAGAAAGAAGGATACAGAAAAGGAAAAGTAGGAAGTCCCTGGGTCTAACCTCCAAAACCCATTAAATAGGACCATTTAACAGCTTGTAATCTCTTCCCCTAAATAACAGAGTATTCAGTTATACTTCAAATAACCAAAAAGGGGGGGGGGGTGGAGAAACACCCTCCCCACCCTCTGGGCATGGAACGTCGCTCTCTTAAAATGACTTCCTGCTGATTTGGGTCATAGTAAACCTGTTTGGGGCCCGAACCAAAATGGAAAAATGGTTAAAAATGTTAGTACAATCCTTTTATGTTCAGTCCTTCTGTTCTCAGCTGTTTGGATGTCCTAAGGAGTTTGTAGGCAGAAGGTGATCTTGCAGGCTTTACTGAGGTTCTGGCTGGGGCATTGTGTAGAGCTGAACGGTCTTAGCGATATTGAATTGTTGTGGTTGTAGGCTTTTGATGGAGACAGCTATTGAGGGAGTCTGTCAGGCTGAATCAACTGGGTCACTCGTCTTCTTTGGTGTCTGATTCTGTTTTCTGCTGAGGTTTCCGTTGTCCAGTTGTCCCTGGGTTCCTTGAATGGATGCTTTGATTCTCCTGGAAAGATAAGAACAGAGCCCTGCCCTAATCCGAACTCTGGGACAATTACCCTCTTTTTTTGGGGGGGGGCTAGGTAATATTTCTCCTGAAGCAAATTTGTTTTTTTGACAATATATAAAGTGTTATCTTTCAATCTGGTTTAAAGAAGAAATTATTTTGTTATTTTGTAGCTAAACCAGCTTTAGTGTATGTATTTTGAGATCTCAAAGGACAATTTGTTTGTATTGAGTAGGCCTTTTGTAAGTAGCTTTTAAACTTAGGTCTTTCCAAATCCTATGTGTGTGTCTCTGCATTCTAATTATTGGGATCAGAGAACTGTGGTTCCCATCTGAAGGGATTAAAGATGTGTTCCACCACTCCTGGATCGAAATTTTTCTCTATTTAGAGTTTGTTTTGTATCAGGCTGACCTTGAGCTCTGAAATCTGCCTGTTTCTGTCTCTAGTGTGTTGGGATTAAGGGTGTACTCTTCTTGAATGATGGGATTAAGGGTGTGCACCCTCACCACCCTGTTACATGTAACTCTAGAATTTATAAGACCACTAACTCTATGGTGCTCCTCCCGTCTCTGCTGAAGTTAAAGGCATGGGTTAACACCACAATTCTCATGTATTTTACGTTAGCTCTACGTTTTTTCGACACTTGGAGGTTTATAAAACCAGGTTGAACGGCTGTATCCTTTATTTTATTTACAGTGTGTTAGCATTGTTACCTGCTTTTTTTTAATTAATAAATTTATTTGTTTGTTGGTTCAGGTTACATCTTTCTCATATTGTCCTCTTTTCCCTCTTCCCAGCCCCACCCTCCCATGCTCTACCCCCCTGACACTAATGTCTTGTTCCTCTGGGGTGGAGTGTCCCTGCATAACCGTCTCTAAACACAGATCAGGAGTCATATGAGGGCCAAGAGCCTCTTCATTCACCGGGGGCCTACGAGGCAGTACTGCCAGTGAAAGTTGTCTTCTTGCTACTGGGGGAATAGTATAAAAAGACCAACAAACACACAAACCCACAAAAACAAAGAATAACAACAAAAAAGAGAGGAAAAAGAAAAGGGAAAAGGAAAAAAAATAAGAAAAAAAGGAAAAAGAAAAAGAAAAAAAGTTAATGTCCATGTTCCTTTTGGTGTGTTGGTTGTAGTACAGATATCCTGTATGATATAGTTAAAATCCTACTATAAGTGAATAGATGCCATGTGCATCCTTCTGAGTCTGGGTTAGCTCACTCAGGATGAGCTTCTCTAGATTTTCTAGATCCATCCATTTTGTTGCAAATTGCATGATTTCATTGTTTCTGATAGCTGAGTAGTATTCCATTGTATAGATGTACCACAGTTTTTTAATCCATTCTTCAGTTGAGGGACATCTGGGTTGTTTCCAATTTCTAGCTATTACAAATAAGGCTGCTATGAACATAGATGAGGAGACTTCCCTATGTCTCCGTGAGGGGTCCTTTGGGTGTATACCCAGAAGTGGTATGGCTGGGTCCTGAGGCAAGGTTATTCCAAGATTTCTAAGATATCGCCAGACAGACCTCCATAGTGATTGCAAAAGCCTGCACTCCCACGAGCAGTGGAGTAGGGTTCCCCTTTCTCCACACCCTCTCCAGCATGTGCTGTCATTTGAGCTCTTTATCTTAGCCATTCTGACAGGTGTGAGATGGAATCTCAGGGTCGTCTTGGGTTGCATTTCTCTGATGATTAAGGATGTTGAGCATTTCTTCAGTTGTCTCTCGGCCATTAGGGATTCCTCCTTTGTGAATTCTCAATTTAGCTCCGTCTCCCATTTTTGATTGGATTATTTGGTTTCTTGGCATTTAGTTTCTTGAGTTCTTTGTAGATTTTAGATAATAGCCCTCTATCAGATGTGGGATTGGTGAGGATTTTCTCCCAGTCTGTTGGTTGCCGTTTTGTTCGAATGACAGGGTCTTTTGCCTTACAGAAGCTTTTCAGTTTCATGAGGTCCCATTTATTGATTGTTGATCTCAGGTCCTGAGCTGTTGGTGTTCTGTTCAGGAAGTTGTCACCTGTGCCAATGAGTTCGAGGGTTTCTCCTACTTTTTCTTCTAGTAGATTTAGTGTGACCGGCCTTATGTTAAGGTCTTTGATCCACTTGGATTTAAGTTTTGTACAAGGTGATAGGTATGGGTCTAATTTCATTCTTTTGCAAGTGGACATGCAGTTGGACCAGCACCATTTGTTGAAGATGCTGTCCTATTATTGTGCGGTTTTGGCTTCTTTGTCAAAGATTAGTTGGCCATAGGTGTGTGGATCCATGTTTGGGTCTTCAATTCGATTCCATTGATCCACTGGTCTGTTTCTATACCAGTACCATGCTGTTTTTATTACTGTTGCTCTGTAGTACAGCTTGAAATCTGGGATGGTGATACCTCCAGATGTTTTTTCATTGGACAGGATTGATTTAGCTATTCTGGGCTTTTTGTTGTTCCATATAAAGTTGAGAATAGCTTTTTCCAGGTCTATAAAGAATTGGGTTGGTATTTTGATAGGAATTGCATTGAATCTATATATTGCTTTTGGTAGGATAGCCATTTTTATTATGTTGATCTTACCTATCCATGAGCATGGGAGATCTTTCCATCTTCTAAAGGCCTCTCCATTTGTTTATTCAGGGGCTTGAAGTTCTTGTTGAATAGGTCCTTTACTTGCTTGGTTAGAGTTACCCCCAGGTATTTTATATTGTTTGTGGCTATTGTGAAGGGGGTTGTTTCCCTTATTTCTTTCTCGGTATATTTGTTTGTTGTATAAAGAAGGGCTTCTGATTTTTTTTTTGAGTTAATTTTGTATCCAGCCACCTTGCTGAAGTTGTTTATTCAGCTGTAAGAGTTCTTTGGTGGAGTGTTTGGGGTCGCTTATGTATACTAACATATCATCTGCGAATAGGGATAATTTGACTTCTTCATTTCCAATTTTTATCCCCTTGATGTCCTTTAGTTGTCTTATTGCTCTAGCAAGGACTTCAAGTACTATATTGAAGAGATATGGTGAAAGTGGACATCCTTGTCTTGTCCCTGAGTTTAGAGGAAATGCTTCAAGCTTCTCTCCATTTAATTTGATGTTGGCCAGTGGCTTGCTGTATATTTCCTTTATTATTTCTAGGTATGGTCCTTGTATGCCTGTTCTCTCCATAACTTTTAGCATGAAGGGGTGTTGTATTTTGTCAAATGCTTTTTCTGCATCTAGCGAGATTATCATGTGGTTTTTTTCTTTCACCTTGTTTATGTGGTGAATTACATTGATAGACTTTCATATATTGAACCATCCCTGCATTCCAGGGATGAAGCAAGCCTACTTGATCATGGTGTATGATACTTTTGATGTGTTCTTGAATTCGGTTTGCTAGTATTTTATTAAGTATTTTTGCATCAATGTTCATGAGGGAGATTGGTCTGAAGTTCTCTTTCTTTGTTGGGTCTTTGTGTGGTTTAGGAATCAAAATGACAGTGGCCTCATAGAATGAGTTTGGCAGTGTTCTTTCTGTTTCTATGTGGTGGAAGAGTTTGAAGAGTAATGGTGTTAGTTCCTCTTTGAAGGTCCAGTAGAATTCCGTGCTAAAGCCATCTGGCCTTGGGCTTTTTTTTTGGTTGGGAGATTATTAATGACTGTTTTTATTTCCTTGGGTGTTATTCGGCTGTTTAAGCTGTTAATCTGATTTTGATATAGTTTTGGTAGGTGGAATTTATCGAGGAAATTGTCCATTTCGCTTAGGTTTCCAAATTTGGTGGAATACAGATTTTTAAAGTAGAACCCGAATATTTTGTGGATCTCCTCAATGTCTGTTGTTATTTCTCCCTTTTCATTTCTGATTTTGTTGATTTGGGTTCTTTCCCTTTGCCTTTTAGTTAATTTGGCTAGGGTTCTGTCTATTTTGTTTATTTTCTCGAAGAACCAACTCTTGGTTTCATTGATTCTTTGTATAGTTCTTTTTGATTCTATGTTGTTGATTTCAGCCCTTCGTTTGATGATTTCCTGCCTTCTGCTCTTCTTGGGAGTGTTTGCTTCTTTTTTTTTCCAATTCACCCAGCTTATCTGTTAATTCACTAATATGAGCTGTCACAATTTTCTTTTTGAAAGCACTTAGTGCTGTGAACTTTCCTCGTAGCACAGCTTTCATTGTGTCCGATAGGTTTGGATATGTTGTGTCTTCATTGTCGTTGGAAGAACACTAGCTGGTGCTCTTAACTGCTGAACCATCTCTCCAGCTCTGTGACACTATTCATAATAGCTAAAATATGGAGTCAGCCTGGATATCCAATAGGTAAATGTAGTATGTGTCCATAATGAAGTTTTATGTGGCCATAAATAAGATTGAAATTTTGTCATTTTCAGAAAAATGGATGGAACTAGAGATCAGGATGTTAATATAAGAAAGTCCCAGAAAGATAAATGTCACGTATTTTCTTTTATGTGAAATCTGTATTAACTGTACACATATACACACAAGCAGATCATAAAAGTAGAATGGCAGAAGAGGAAGTGGATAAGTAGGGGTGGGATAATAGGGTATTCCTAATGAATATGATCAAAGTACAATGCCATATATGTATCAGAATGTCATAACTAAACTTATTTTATTTGTTGATTTAAACATAGATACAAAAGAAAAAAGAAACATAAGTTTCATGTCTAGACTTGATTCCCATCTAAAGATATTTCATTATAAATTCGCAAACATGCCAAAATCTAAACCATCCTGAAACCTGAAACACTTCTGGTTCCAAGTGTTTGGGATAAGGAGTACTCAACTCATACTCAGCATTTTCAACTACTGCTTATCTTGTTTGACAAGAAATTGAAAAAAAATGAGGATTTATTTTCTAGATTCCCTTGATTTTGTGGGACTAGGTTTCTGAATGAGTCAGGGAGAGTGGGAATATAGGGCACTGTCAGCCATGCATTCTTGGTTACTTTGTAGACCCAGCCATACCACTTCTGGGTATACATCCAAATGATTCCTCACCAAATCGCAAGGAAGTTTCCTCATCTATGTTCATAGCAGCCTTATTTGTAATAGATAGAAACTGGAAACAACCCAGATGTCCCTCAACCGAGGAATCGATAAAAAAACTGTGGTACATCTTCACAATAGAATACTACTCAGCCATCAGAAACAATGAAATCATGCAATTTGCAGCCAAATGTATGGAACTAGAAAACCTCATCCTGAGTGAGATAACCCAGACCCAAAAGGGTGCACATGGCATCTATTCACTTATAATCAGATTTTAGACATATAGTACAGGATAACTGTGCTACAGCCAATGCACCAAAGGGAACAGGAACATAGACTTTTTTTTTTTTTAACCTGTCCATGAGACACTTTGTCCTAGTGGTGCTGTTTTGTAGGTACCCAGTGTATGAGGAGGCTCTTGGCCCTCATATGACTGCTGAACTGGGGCAGGGGACTGATATGTAGGGACATTCCACTCCGGAGGAGTGGTTTTGAAGGGATAGGGTGTAGAGGGTGGGAGGGTGGGACTGGGAGGGTTAGAAAGAGGACCCTGTGATGGAGATGTAACCTGAAGTAATAAATAAACATTAAAAAAGAAATAGTTATTTCCCTAAGTGCTGGGAAAATGGTTCACTAGTTTGTCTCAGCAGAGAGGGCTTCCCTGAGATTGTTGAATTTTCTAAAGGAGTTTTTCTTAAAGAAGCTGATACTCCCTTTCTAGTGAACAGCTCATTAAATGACTTACCAATGTGGAGTTATACAATCTAGACCCTTCACAAATTCAGGACAACTTGGAAGTGATGTATTAGCCATTAATTCCATTGTGGCTTCTAGTAAGCTTTAAAAGTTGAGTACAAAAACTTGCCCAAGTGTTTTTTATTCTTGCCTCATGTGATATGATGTTGTAAAAATAATGTCATGTTTTTGAGACATTGCAAAGTACTTTAGGTTCTTTCAGCCATTGTTTAAAGTGTCAGTCATCACATAGATCTAAAAATAAGTGGTGCATGACCCAGAAAAGTCTTGAGTGTAGCTAGAAAGAATATGAGTACATATTCAGTGTTAACATTTGAAGAATCTTACTTGATGTGGTAAAGATTTAACTTCATAGAATTTCATTTGCTTCTCTAGGGGCAGCCACTCTGGTTCTAGAGGGATTGGTATATAACCATAATGTAAAGCAGCCAATTAGTCATTTTTGAATGGATTTATATAACAGTGCAAATCTTACATCTCAAAGTTGTGAAAAATAATGTAAATTTTAAAAACTTACAAATATGTAAGTTACAAATGTAAGTATACAAAGAATAATTTTGTTATATGTAAGTCAGAAGGGTGAGTGCTGTCTTTACTTTCTGCTGTATTTGGGACAGTCAGAAGTCACACTGTGTAGAATCTGTTGGTCGTGGTTGAATGCACTGAGACAAAAGGGAAGTTTATAGTTTTAATTTTGAGCCTTTATGTGATATATATGGGTATATATATATATGTATATATATATATGTATATATATATATATATATATATATATTAGAAGAGACATTGTATACATAAATTCTATAACATAAGGTAATAGTAGTGGCACTGTGGACACAGTAGTATATTCATTCAGGGAGCTGGGAGAACAAGAAATGGTTTTAAAAAGAACTTCTTAAAATATTCTTGCTCTTTAACTTTTATATTTTGAACAAAAAATTTTTGGAAAAATAAAGAAGTATTAATTACATATAAAACATTAAGCAGCAAATAGCTTATAAATATATTTTTTGTAGTACTAAAAATTGAACCCAGGGCCTTATTTATGCTAGGCAAATGCTCATCTGCAGAGCTATATGACAAGCCTTTTTTTTCCTTGTTATTTTATACTACGTATCACTCATTAAGTGCCTGGGCTAGACTTGAACCCACTCTGTAATTTAATCAGACCTCGAACTTGTGAACAATCTGCCTCAGCCTCCTGAGTAGATGGAGCTATGTGTATGTGTCACTATGCCTGCCATTAATATCATTTTATAGAACTATACAAAGTTTTTTTATTATGTTTATTTATTACTTCGGGTTACATCTCCATCACCATACAAAAATTTTTTATGTTCAGAGTTTGAAAACCTCTTCCAAGAAATAGTAATTATATATGGAATGCAAGTTATTTAAAAGTATACTTTTATTTTCAGTGATTAAGTTTTATGTTTAATAATTTTACTGCATGTCACAGTATAGATTGTAAACATTATATTGCAGATGAATGTTATAAACAAATTATATAACCTGAATTCTTCAGTATACCATCTAAGCATACTTATAAGAATTTATCATGCATCTTAAAATTAAATTTCATAATAATGAGGATATTTTAGAACATATTATAATTTCATGGTGGAGCTTCATTCTTGAAACTGATTCTCAAATGGATAGCTGTTCTGTGCTTATTAATTGTTCTCATGGACACATAGCTGTTTATGTTTCAGGTTGAACACAGTCCTGTTTGATCATTGACATCTGTTTTGATTTGAGGCAGATGGCCTGAAGAGGCAGCATCCATGAATTAAAACACTAACTCCTTTTCCTGTGTATTTTTAAATCTTTCCCAGAAAACTGAAGGCTTTTCAGTACAAAATAATTTTGAAGTCAGAATGTTTTTTGAATTTTTATGTAATCATTATTTACTAAATGGGATTTTATATGCGATATTTTTTAGCTTTATGAAAATATTAATTATTTCAAAACAACTAATTATATATATTTATAATTGTAAATTAAAAGGTACTAATTATGTTTGTATATTATACTTCATACAAAATAATATTAATTCAGATCTAAGTAGAATGGTTATTATATTCATACTTTAACCATTTCAAAATTGCAAATGCTACTTCAAATGGAATTCTTATCTAATAATTCTAATCAATATTGGTTTTTCAGATTTTATTTTTAATTTTGTGCATGAGTGAGTGTGTGTGTGTGTGTGTGTGTGTGTGCAGGTAGACATAGAAGCGAGAGATGGTACAACTCTTGGAGTGGAGTTAAAGGTGGTTGTGAGTTACACAATATGGGTGCTGGGAACCAAACTCAGGTCCTGAGAAAGAGCAATAGGTGCTCTTAACTGCTGAGCCATCTCTTCAGATCCTCTAGTTGTCTTTCAGAAATCATTCATTATAGTTTTGGACAATTTATAAGACAGTGGCATTATAGATATGTTAAAGAGGCAATGATCCTTCTTTTATTGTTGAAATATCTATACTAAGATGATGCTTGATAACATGGTAGCTTCAAGATAAAGAAATTGTATGTGACACTGTCTCTCTCTGTCTATCTGTATGTGTGTGTAGGTCAGGGGATAACTTGAGGGAGTTGAGTCTTGTCTTCCATCATGTGAATTCTAGGGATCCAACTCAATGGATAGAGGCAAGTGCCTTTACCCACTGAATAGTCATGTTGGCCCATCTTGATGTTAAGCAACCTTGTTTTGAGAAATTTAGACTTCATTTTGAAGCCAGGAGTGGTGGCACATGCCTTTAATCTCAGCAGTTAGGAGGCAGAGGCCGGTGGATCTCTGAGTTCAAGGCCAGCCTGGGTCTACAGTGTAAGTTCCAGGACAGCCAGAAGTACACACAGAGAAACCTTTGTCTTGCAAAACCAAACCAAACTAAATCAACCAAACAAAAAAAGACCCCAAAGATTTATTTCTCTGATATGATGTCTAATAGTAAATATTGTCAAAAAGGAAAAGATCATTGGCTTTTTAGTGAGTCGATACAAATATCTACTAATTGCTACTCCATCTTATTTTTTTTATGAAGTGTTCTTTAAACATTGTTTGTGAACAATTAATATTAACCTAATGTTTTTATTTGAGTTTTCCTAAAAGTCAAGCTTGAGTCAGAGACATGGTGTTGGTAGTTTGTGATTCTATGAAGCAGAATTAAGAATAAAATTATGAAAGAGAGGAAAGTAGGAGAAGCCAATAAAAGAATGATTTGTCATGGTTGTTCTGGAGGTAGAAGCTGGATTCTGCTGGTATGTCTGAAATGATGTTTAGAATGTCCCTTAGAATTACTTCTTCTTCTTCTTCTTCTTCTTCTTCTTCTTCTTCTTCTTCTTCTATAGCACATGTTGGCGAGGTTGTGGAGAAAGGGAACACTCTTCCATTGCTGGAGGGAGTGCAAGCTTGTACAACAACCACTGTGGAAATCAGTCTGGCAATATCTTAGAAAACTTGGAATAGCTGTACCTCAAGACCCAGCCATAACACTTCTGGATATTCATCCAAATGATTCCTCACCAAATCACAAGGATGTTTCCTCATCTATGTTCATAACAGCCTTATTTGTAATAGCTAGAAACGGGAACCAACCCAGATGTCCCTCAACCAAGCAATGGATAAAAAAAATAAACCTGTGGTACATCTACACAATGGAATACTACTCAGCCATCAGAAGCAATAAAATCATGCAATTTGCAGCCAAATGGATGGAACCAGAGAATCTCATCCTGAGTGAGCTAACCCAGACTCAGAAGGATGCACATGACATCTATTCACTTATTATCAGATTTTCGCCATATAGTACAGGATAACTATACTACAGCCAATGCACCAAAGGGAACAGGAACATAGACTTTGTTTCCTGTCAATGAGACACTTAGCCCTAGTGGTGCTGCCTTGTAGGTCCCCAGTGTATGAGGAGGCTCTTGGCCCTCATATGACGGTTGAACTGGGGTGGGGGACTGATATATAGATACACTCCACTCCATAGGAGTGGGATGGAAGGGATAAGTGGTAGAGGGTGGGAGGGCAGGACTGGGAGGTGTGGAAAGAGGGCACTGTGATGGAGATGTAACCTGAAGTAATAAATAAACCTAAGAAAAAGAAATAAATGTTTGTAAGTAAAAAAATTTTTTTAATGTTTATTACTTCAAGTTACATCTCCATCACAGTCCCCTCCCTCAACCCCTCCTAGACCCTCCCTGCTACCCTCTCCCCATTCTCTCAGAAGTCATAATACTTTTTTGAATAATTAGGCCACAAGTATGAAAATTATAAGGTATAACATACTTTCCCAATGTCCAGTCCATACATATTTGGCAACAGATATTAATATTTTGTTATCCATCTATCTCCATGAGTTTAAAGTTCTATACCTAACTCACTTTTCATCCTAACTTGCATTACCAACTTAAAAACATCTTCTTAAACCTAGAACATCCTTTTCATTCCTAAGTAACTTAAAATTTAACTGTGAAACTATGACTATCTAGTCTTCAACCACATCAGAGACCTGAGAAGGATAAATATATCTGATTATACAGGAAGTGCAGAGCCAGCAGCTTCCAAAACTAAGGAATAACAGACCACTGGCTGCCTGGACAATCCCCAATTTCTCTCCATACATTAGAGCATCTATTTTCAGCCTCTTGGCCAATATCTCTGACAGATATTAATTGTAAAGCAAGAATTATGAAGGACTTGCCTACCCTGTCTTGGCTGTGCTAGGCTGTCCACTTACCTGCTTCCAAGTTTTGTCCTTTTCGGATACAAAGTTAAGATTATATTTGGCTACCTCAGTATTGATCTGTGTATATTGGTTCAAAATTAAGGTTAACCCTTTCTAAGGTATTGTGCCTAGGTAATGCTTAAAAATGCAATGTAAAGTTTTGACCCATCAATAGCAACTGCCACAAACTGTTTAGGATAATTAACAGATGTAAACTAATAGTCATTCCAACATGTCATTTGGTTAGGTACTAGTATAGTTTATCACAGATATTTTCTAAGTTAACTGGAAATCAAGTTGCTAAGAGAAAAGCAACATTTGCTTATCCAAATATACAGAGATAGATAGGTGGTCTTCAAAAACCTCAAGAAATATGTAGATTTTGGCATTCAAAGAAAGTTTCTTAACTTAGGATTTTTTGATATTGAGACATGTCAGCTCCTGATAGCATCCCGTATTCTACTCCAGGTAGAGGTTGAGCATTGAAGAATCTCCATTGTAGATGGTTGCATTAGTGACAAGCTTGTCACTGGGCAAGAAAAATCCCTTGCTTCAACTGTAGACAGAATGCTGTCCGAAAAGGATAAAACTTTAAAATATTTTTTACATTTATTAATTCAACTTACATCTCCATCATGTACATCCCTCCCTCCACTCCTCCCAGCCTCCCCTCCTAACCTCTTCCCCTTCTCCACCTATTCTACTCCTCCCCGGTGTGCCCCCCCCCCCCCATGTACCAGCTATGCTCAGTTCATCAGTCACATGAGGGCTTGTAGCTTTCTCTTGCACTGGGAGCCTACATGGCGGTTCCTCACGGGTGAAGTGTCCCATTAACAGGTAACAAAGCCCATGTTCCAACTGAAGGATAGGTGACTAGACCATTTGCCTTCTGCTCTCTTATTAATTGGTAAATGGTCACACTCAACCTAGGAAGTTGCCATTTACAGGCTGTTCCTATTCTTAGCCAAGGCACCAGTACACTGCTAATTGAAAGCTTTGTGTCAGAAGGTAGAGAGATAGCCACACACATCTGTGAAGTGACAGTCTGCTGTGGGCTGAGTGTCTGAGGAAGTTCTGCTTCAGTTATTACTAAAAATGGGCCCAAGGGCTTTGACTTGAGGTGCTAACAATACCTGCTTGTTCATCTTATTTTGTGGAACTAACTTTTTCTTCTTTTTAATCATCATTTATATTTGTTTTTCTAGGTCATCAAAGACCACTAACCATCTTCATTGCTAGTTCTATTAGTATCCTGTGACTGAAATTTGTCCCAGTTGGGGACTTGGACTTTCCAGTTTTGAACTTTAGTTCTGGTATGACATAACAGCATTTTCTTAAGCCTTTCTAGTCCCTGTCTGAGAAAAGTGGGACAGTCCAGGTAATAAAGAATTAATGCTTTCCTTCTGTTTTTAATATACTATCTTCAGAGATAAACCACTTTTCTCCTTTAATGGTTAAATCTAGAATTTTGCTATCTTTTACATTTTTTCCCATCATGGGTAATTTTGAAGATTGACCTTTTTGTATCTACTCGTTAAATATTAAATTACTTTCCTTAATTTCCTCAAATCCCTCCTTCCCATCTATCCTTCCTTCATGTTTTTTTCTTTGGGATCATTTATTTTCTCATTTGTTCTTTTAGTGTATTTCATTGTTATGTATGATCTATGCACTTTATTAGTTACTGAATTAGGTTGGAATCATGACTTGCTAAGAAAATACTGAAATATCTTAAAATTAAGGGCCGTTTTATTTCTGACCATCTCAACTCTCGCTGAGATGGCCTCTATTTGTTTTTTTTCCTTGATTCTAGTGAACACTGTTTCTTCATCTTAGTATACTACAAAAACTTCTGTCAGTTTTGCTTTCCTACCTATTTTCTTTTGTCCTATTGGTCTTTCTTTCCTCCCAAAGGTTGTTTAGTATTCTAGTTTGATATCCTGACTTCCTTTCTGTACTCTGTCTCATATATTCTCATTTATTCCGTTGCTTCCGGACTCTGACTCAGCCACTCTATTGGATCAGATAAGAATGTGGTGCTCAGGTATGAAGGTATGATGGTGCTTGCTAGAGGTATAATGTGTTTCCTCAGGAACACAGGGCTCTTGTTTTTCACTTTTCTCCATCATCTACCCCAGCTATTGCATCAGAGGAAAATCATTTATTAACTTTTGCTTAAGTGAAATATTAGTTATTTAGAGGACAGAGAAATACAGAAGTTTCTGCTCAGCACTTTTAGAATTAGGAATATGTTCATGCACTTTCCTTTAATGGATATTGATAGTGTTTCAACTATTAATTAGAAAAAAATCTACGTAATTTCATGAACAGATTTTAGATGATCATTTATTCTAAGTAAGAACAAATTCCTTAAGAATTCAAAGTTTAATGGAACACTGTTATTGGTCAAAGTGAAACAGAATGAAAAATTTGTCACTTTATATCAGTGTCCTTTCTAGTAAACTTTATATACAAATGCTTATTATGAATGCCAAGAATAATATTATGAGAAAAATTGTGTGTCGGTCATCAGGGGACATAATATAGTTGGTCACTAAGAGTCATTCAATAAAAAACTATTTATCAAGTATAAGGAGACTGATAGGAAATAATCCTGGTCACTAAAGGCCTGAAAAGACAAAGGGAAGCTGTAAGAACTATGGATGAAAACATCAGTAGGAGCTGTGGGTTTTCTTGGACCATCTAGCTGTTGTCAGCCTGTGCTGGCTAAAAAGGGTTTCGTGCTCCTTTATTAGCAACCTGACTTCATTCTTCTGTCTTTTCTTCTTGTATCACATACTCTTAAACCTACCAAAAGCCAGGTGACAAGTAACCTTTTATAGAAGTCCATAAAGATTAGTATCTTAGAGAAATGAATTTTTTGCAGAATGAGTCCGGGACAGATAGAGCCTAAGGGGGAAGATTATTTATGTAATAATAACACATTCTAAGTGTGAGGAATCTGGGCAACATGTACTTAAGGCAGTAGATTATTAACACATAAAGTGTTATGAGCATTTTTGTAGTGCTTTACATTTTATAAAATACAGTTCATCTGCATCATGAATTTAAGATAGTTCTTTTCTACACTGACATCTCGTAGAAAAGTAATTGGGCCCTTGGTATTGTAAATTGGCAGTTCACTTCGGTGTGTGATGTTCTAACAGAAGCAGACATTTTGGAACCAAGAACTCTGCTTTGGAAGGAGGCTCACCCTAAAAGCTGGCAAAGTGTGTTGCAATGACTTGTCCCTTGAAATTTTATTTTCTAAAATATTTTTGTAAAACTGATCTTTTTATAAAATGAAAGATACTCATGTAGTAGAGATTCATGCATGGCGTAAATATGAATTGTAAATTTGTCATTAAGATAGATTATTTTAGTCAGCAAAATCAGTTTAAATTCTGGCTCTACTAATTTACTTACCATGGAATGTCACATAGTTACTTAGGTATTTAGCCATAGTTTATTATAAAAAAATAGGGAAAACCATAATATTGATTCTCAAGCTTTAAGTGAAATAATATAATATATGGTAGCTCTTCTAACTTTTAGCTACTATTAATAATATTATTAGACTCTATAACCAAATCTTAAAATGTACTAAATGGACAAGTGTATATATAAATTAATCAGTTATACAAGTACTTATTAAATAGTTATGCACTAGGTGCTTGCTCTGTTCAAGATACCAGTAGGAACAAAACAGACCTTGTCTTCCTGTAGGCTGAAGATGCAGACTTTGTTTCTGTTTTCTGTTATTGTTTGTTGAGTTTTAAACAGGGCTTGCATTGACATACATGGCAATGGGTTTATTTTATTATTCTTGTTGAATATCAACAACAACAACAAAACCAAAAACTCAAGAGTTTGTTTTCTAATAGTTTTATGATTATATAAAAAAAGAACAGCTTATCACTGCATTAGACTGTTTATTCTCAGCAGAACACAAAATTCCTGTGGATTTGTCTACTAATGAGAGACCAGCCATAATTTTGAAGAAAAGATCATTGTGTTATTAATTAAATTATTTTTAAAATTTAAGAATCCATTCATTATTGATACACCTTGAGACATCTACTTGGTTTTCTTTTTCAATGTAATTTAAAGCTATAAATGTTAATGTTTATTAAAGATCAGTTTGAAAAAAATTATTTCAGTTGCTTTCATTTAGATGTGTTAGTTAGAAGTTACTTGCAATATCATTTTTATTTGCCAATTTCTTTTTTTTTTTACCAGTTTCACTGCCTTTTTATTAGATTTTGTTTTTTTAAATTTATTTATTACTTCAGGTTACATCTCCATCACAGTGCCCTCTTTCCACCCCTCCCAGTCTCGCCCTCCCACCCTCTACCCCCTATCCCTTCCATCCCACTCCTCTGGAGTGGAGTGTCCCTACATAACAGTCTCCACCCCAGTTCAGCAGTCATATGAGGGCCAAGAGCCTCCTCATACACTGGGGGCCTACAAGGCAGCACCACTAGGGCAAAGTGTCTCATTGACAGGAAAAGAAGTCTATGTTCCTGTTCCCTTTGGTGCATTGGTTGTAGTATAGTTATTCTGTACTTATGCCAATTTCTTTAGCTGAGTCTTATCACACTGTAGTAACCATTAATGCAGTATTAAATAATTTCTAGGGTTTTACTATTCCAGTCTCTAAAATATATGAGAAATTAGCATTTAGTGGTCTTCTACTGTAAGATTTTCCTTCAAATATAGGGTTTAATTTATCTGTAATTATAAAATTTCATTTAAAAACTTTTGTACTTATGCAAAAATAAAAGTTTTAGCATATTTTGCTCCTTTAATTCTTGGATACCATAATAATCTTTGGAGAACTTGATCTTTATAATCAAGTGAGAGATTCCTGGTTTCCATTTTAATGTCAGGTTGCTGTGGAGCTGGCATCTTTGTTTAAATTTAAGCTTGGTTACCATGACAGAATGTATTTACTCAGCTAATATCTATCAGTGTCAAGTAGATACTGCTGCTCACTTGAATAATTTTGTTTGACCAATAGAAGTCCCAAATAAAAGTAACAATTTTTATTTTAAATGGAAAATTAATTGATTAGAATTTGATTTTTTTAGTTTTTTGTTAATTAAAATAAAAACTTCATTATTTTAGTGTTTTGACTGAAATGTATTAATATTCAACTCTTACATTTCCATGACAAACAAAAATTCATGAGGCAAAGAAAAGAAAAAAAGGGAGAAGCTTATAAAACTAAATATGGATATCTCAATGTAACTTCTGAATAGAGAAAGGAATTAAAATGCTACAGGGTGAGTTCCAGGATAGCAAGGGCTGCAAAGAGAGAACCTGTCTCGGGAAAACAAAAAACAAAACAAATCATGAGTGGATGATAAAGTGTGTAGAAACTGAAAATTTACCAACAATTTAAAACCTGGAATCGCTGACTGTTCAGAAACTACACAGATGGTTCATGGGTGGTGGTGAACAGCAGAAAGGGATTATGGATGAATCTGTACTTGTCTAGCTGCTCCCCATGCCACCTGTCTCTGAGGAGAGACTGACATTGATTAGATTCTTAGCCAGGCTAATGCTTGCAGCAGATCCAGTGATGGTAACCGCCTATCAGTAGATCCTTCTATTGGGTTTGGAATTTTGATTGCACCCTAGACATCTGACAGATCTCATGGATTTTGCTCTCCTGATACTCAATTATGCAGCCAATCAAATCATTTGGAATGGTGAGTTCGTAAGAAATAGTTTGAGCAGATGCATCGAAACCTGCCCAATAGCTTTTTACCTCTGGAGAGCTGTATTCAATGCAACTGAGTCCAGTGTTACCATGGGTCATGGGAAAATGAGGAAAATTGCCAACTGGTGCAGCTTGGTCAAATCTGGCTGTGGAATGGCATGCTGTCCTTGAATGGTATAGGCCTCTAGAAGAGGTCCCTCCAGGTCAGGGTTGAGGCATTTGGACAGGGTGATGTGGGGGAAAGCTTGCACTGTTGATGCCTGTATGGTGCCTGTCCTGACCACCTGCAAAGATGACTAGTGAAGTGGAGGGCTTTGGCCAGTATGGGATGGTCATGCCCTTGTGGGGGAGACTGGGAAAGAGTCTCCAACATGACCATACAGATCTGTTTGACACATCCAATGATGGATTGTGGAATGCCAGCAATAGTGATTGCTCACTCAATTGAGTTGAGGAGTATATTCCCTGCCGCCTGGACCTGCACCTTGTACTCTTATTTCCTTGATCTTGCAACCACCTTTTCTGATGAGAGAGCATCACTGACTAGCAGGGACTACCAGGTATAAGGTAACTGGGGGTTTACTGGAAACTGCTATTGTCCATAGAGCTGCTTATGTCTTCCAGTTTGTCAGTGATCATTACAAGGGCTTTGAACTTGAAGATGGCGTTAGTTGGTCCAGCCAAAGTGATAGCTCTGGCAGGACAGTTCCCTTCTGAGATGTTGATTCGTGCACCACTCTCCTCACACATTTTCAAGAATCTTAACAGATTCTCCTTTTCCTGCTGATACTGCCAACTTCCTTTCCATGCATAGCAACCTAATGGTGAGAGAGACATTTAATCTGCCACATTCAATCATACCGGTGTCCATGTCTAGCAGTTACAGGGAGCGGGAGTTAAGAGTGGTCAAGTCTTTGGTCACTGGAGGTGCAAGTTGACTGAAGGATGAAAGGAGCAGGTGGGAAGGTTAAGGGCTGGAGGTAGGGAGCAGCTGCCTCTGCTGGTCTGGGACTCATACAAGTGTTTTAGAACACTCTCCTCTGAGCATGTCATCCATCATCTTCATCAAAACAGCCATGACTGTGTGTGAGCAACCCCCCCCAACGTTTAGCTTTATTGTCTTTTGGGGTTTTAGTGGATTATTGAATCCTCTCTTGGGATTCTCTCTGTTCCCTTCTACACCTCCTGGTCTTGCCCATTTATATGTCATTCTGCCCTAATTTTACATGGTCTTGTGGTTGCTAGAGTAGACGTGGAAGGTTAATGGGAGCTCTACCTGTGCAGCTAGGAAAAAGTGTATATTTATGCCCTGTTAAGACGTTTTGATGCTTTGGGGTATTCATGCTCTGTAAGTAGCCCAATAAACTCACTGGTTCCTCAAACTAGACTTTGGCTTATTCATACATTGGTTTGTCAGGGCCCTGTAAGCAGTGGATGATGGACCTGTCAGAATGACTAAGATCAAAAACTCAAATGACAGCACATGCTGGCGAGGTTGTGGAGAAAGTGGAACACTCCTCCATTGCTGGTGGGAGTGCAAACTTGTACAACCACTATGGAAATCAGTCTGGTGGTATCTTAGAAAACTTGAAATAGCTCTACCTCAAGACCCAGCCATACCACTTCTGGGTATTCATCCAAATGATTCCTCACCAAGCCACAAGGACATTCCTCATCTATGTTCATAGCAGCCTTATTTGTAATAGCTAGAAACTGGAACCAACACAGATGTCCCTCAGCCGAGGAATGGATTAAAAAAACTGTGGTCCATCTACATAATGGAGTACTACTCAGCCACCAGAAACAATAAAATCATGCAATTTGCAGCCAAATGGATGGAACCAGAGAATCTCATCCTGAGTGAGCTAGCTAACCCAGACTCAGAAGGATGCACATGACATCTATTCACTCATAATCGGATTTTAGCCATATAGTACAGGATAACTATACTACAGCCAATGCACCAAATGGAACAGGAACATAGACTTTGTTACCTATCAGTGAGATGCTTTGCCTTAGTGGTCCTGCCTTGTAGGCCCCCAGTGTATGAGGAGGCACTTGGCCTACATATGACTACTGAACTGGGGTGGGGGTCTGATATGTAGGGATACTCCACTCCAGAGGAGTGGGATGGAAGGGATAGGGTATAGAGGATGGGAGGGCAGGACTGGGAGGGGTGGAAGAGAGTACTGTGATGTTGATGTAACCTGAAGATGTAATAAATAAACATAAAAAAAAGAAAAGGAGAATGTGGACTTGCAGCCTGAGTTTAAACTTGGTTTCGCATTATCTGGTCAAAACTGTATATCTCATTTTTCCAATGATGCATGGAGATGTAGTGTGTCTACACAGTAAGATATGTGATAATTAAATGTTAGTATATGCAAAAATATTTTTGTACTTAATTCATTTTTATTTAAAAATTTAATAAAATATATAATTTTTAAAAAGGAGTGGATGATGGTTAACTTTCTCTAGGGAAAGGGCTCCCATAAGATCAAGGGTTAAGTAGTCTTACCTGTCCTGGAACTTGCTATGTAGTCCAGACTGGCCTTGAACTCACAGAGATCCTCCTGTCTCTGCCTCCAGAGTGCTAGGCCTAAAGGCATGTGCTACCATGCCCAGCTAGGGGGTGGAAAGATTTTAAGAGCCAGAGGATCAAGGAGTTTTCTGTGAAACTGTGCTCTAGTAATGTTAGAAACTACACCCATAAAGTCTTATCAACATGACTTCCCAAACATGACCTGAGCAAGAACCAACACGAACAGACATGCCAAAGTGAACCAGGAAAGCTAAAGACGCTTCAGTCCTACAAGAACAACTGTAGGCAACTAAGGAATGCTGAGAGTAGAAGAAATAGTCTTTTCCATAGAAATGCATACAAACTGGTTATGTAATGCCAAGTGGTCAGACCTAATAACTTGCATACAGACTGAGCAAATTATATTTAGGAATATATATGTACATACATACATGTATATATGCATGTAACAGTAATTAAATAAAAAAAGAGGACATGAATTTGAAAAAAAGAGCAGGGAGGGATATATGGGAGGATTTGGAGAGGTGAAAGGAAGGGAAAATTATGTCACTATATGGTAATCTAAAAAATTGAAAGGAAATTTTTTTAAATGAGGCAGAGAGTGGTAGAGAAAGACATCTAATATTGACTTCTGGTCTTCACATGTGAACACACAGGTAAGCATACTTGCACACATGTGTACACATACTCCTCCACCACACAGAGAGAAATAAAAAACAGAGATCAATCTGCTGTCCAGGAAAATAACAAAAGAGAATTGCTGAAATAGTCTGTTTACACAAAGACATCTCTTCAACTATGTTCATAGCAGCTTTATTTGTAATACCTAGAAACTGGAAACAACCCAGATGTCCCTGAACTGAAGAATGGATAAAAAAAAACTGTGGTACATTTACACAATGGAATACTACTCAGCTATCAAAAACAAGAAAATCATGCAATTTGCAACCAAATGGATGGAACTAGAAAAGCTCATCCTGAGTGAGCTAACACAGACCCAGAAAGAGGAACATAGCATCTATTCACTTATAACTGGATTTTAGCCATATAGTCAGGATAACTATCCTACAATCAACATACCCAAAGGAACAGGAACATGATCTCTGTTACCTGTTAGTGGGACACTTCACTCTAGTGGAAGTGTCACATAGGCCCCCAGAGTAAGAGGAAATTCTTAGCCCTCATGTGTGTGATGAACCAAGGAGAGTTGGTATGTGGAGGCACCACACAACGAGGAGTGGGATGGGTGGGAGAGGGTGTAGAGGGTGGGAAGTGGGACCATGAGGGGTGGTGGGAGGGGGAAGTGATGGAGATGTAACTTGAATTAATAAGCATTTAAATAAAAAAAAAGGGTTAAAACATTTTTACATACCCTGTGCTATTTTCCTACATTGTCCTTTTTGGAAGAAATGCCTTTTGTTTCTTTTTAAAAAACAGCCATTTGACAAAATCAGTGAGCTCTCACACCCTTTTTATGGTCCACACCCTACATATTGGCAGTATACTTGCTCAAATTGAGTAACCTAGTTTCCGATTGTTAATTTATTATTAAATTTGGATGTTTTTCCCGGAAGCTTTATAATTTAAAGAGTATATGTTTATTGTGTTACTGTATTTCTTTTCTTTCTTTTTTTTTGTTTTTTTTGAGACAGGGTTTCTCTGTGTAACACTCCTAACTGTCCTGGAACTCACTCTATAGACCAGGCTGGCCTTGAACTCACAGAAATCCACCTGCCTCTGCCTCCCAAGTGCTGGGATTAAAGGCTTGTGCTATCACACCCAGCCATTACAGACAGCTGTGAACTGCCATGTGTGTGCTGGGACTTGAACCAGGGCCCTTTGGAAGAACAGCCACCACTCTTAACCACTGAGCCATCTCTCCAGCCTTTATGTTGCTGTATTTCTTTTTAGTGGATAGATAAATTAATGAGAGGCTTTTATTGCTAGACATATTCTAAGTAGTTTGCAAAACTTATCAGGTAACTGTGTGGTTTGGAAGGTAAATGAATATGAATTTATATTTTTCTGTAGAAGACTTGTCTGATCTAAGAAGAAACAATTCATTTATTTACTTGAAAAACCAAAAAAAAAAAAAACTTGAATGTCTGTCTATATACAGGTTTTTCTTCTGAGTAAGGATGGCACAGAGTTATAAAGACAAGGAAGATCAGTTAATCTGGTCCTGGTTTCCTTTATTTATAAAATGACCTTATTGTATAAAGTGAGTAGAATTTAAAAAGAAAATTAGAGGTTGTTGAAAATAATGTGAGGTAAAAAATATGGTGAGTGATACTGATAAATGTGAAAGACATGATGGGAATATAAAACCAGACATACCTAGATTGAATTAGACTGAAATGTGGAAGGAGAGAGGAATTTTTAAAAATTATTTGTTTGACATTAATTCATGTAAATTTCAGTATAATCATCATAAAAAACAATCTTGATTCTAATCTCATGATTACTAAGGTTGAGTATGTAAATGTGTGTGTTTATGTGGTTTGCCAGACTTATATCGAATTAATTCTTCAGCTCAGTCTTTTAAAAATAGAAATCAGACACAAATTTGAGGAAATAAGAAATAAAAGAGATCGATTAGTATATCTGTTCACAGTGTTTTCTCTTTCAAATTCATGGCCTCAATAATATTTAGATATTACCTATAGTTCTTTTTGTTCTATGTCTATGAATGGAAACCTAGCAGTCTTTTTCTGGATTGTACCTAACATTGATAATTCCCATGCTAGAGAGGGCAGACTGTAGAGGGTTATCATTTTGCAGTTCAACCCCTATAGGGAATTACCAGCTTTTCCCCCAGGGGAGTGTGCTATCCTTCCTTTGTATTGTTTTTTTGGGAAAGATTACAGATAAATGAAAGATACACATATCAACAGAGACTAGCCAGCAGAATTCCTAAACAAAAGGACTTCTAGCAGATAACATATATTTGTATTTGGTGGGTTTACTTCCCCTTCCATAGAGATATGATAATATTACCAGTAAATCTAGTGGCTTTTGCTCATCGATCTTCAAGAAATCAGAACAATGATATATATATATATATATGGTTTTTTTTGGTTAGGGATAAAGTATATGCAGGGTGGCTAATTGCTTTGTTTTCCTTGATTGTCTGAGCTGTTTGTGGATTTTTTAGTTGTGTGCATTGTTTGGAGCTGCTACAGTGACCTCCTTAATGTATATGGACCAGATAATCAGTGGATGGTATAACTGTGTACTGTTTAGAGAACCTGGGTTATAACAGGAGAGTGACTGAATTATTGTATGTATACATGGAACATCTTTATATTTATTTGCAAAAGCCACCAATCTATGTGATTTTTAATTTTTTAAAGTCTTATGTTTTAAAAAGCATAAATCAAAAATGATAAATAATTATTTACTTAGCATAGTAGAAGGAAGTGAAACCAATGGAAATAAGTCTGACTTGATATTCTGTCATTTTGCTGTGAGAGAAAAAACTTAGTTATGATAGCCTTTTGTGACTTAGGGGGCCAGCAGAAAGCATAATTCAGTCAAAGGTGGTTCAAATAATGTTTTAATAAAAAGTCTTCTTGATATGAAAACAATTAAGAATATGACTGAGAGAAGTCTAGACAACCAGAGACTTGTAACAGCAGAAAGCTGTTACTTCACCTGTGGCTTGAAGAACAGAGATGTACATGACATTTTCAGAGTTTGAATATCACTGAAGCTGTGAAGGAAGAATCATCTAGTGAAAACTTGTACTCATGGTGGACCAAATTCTTGCCAGAGGAATGGCATGCAGATACAGGGAAGCAGCATAGTAGAATTAACCTAAATTTCTCCTTCTGAAAGAACTCTAGTTTCCTGTTGTTGAGTCCTGGTGTGCAAGTTAAATCTAAGCAGAAACCAGCTGTAATGTTGCTTAGGTGACACAGAATAGAGGGCTTAACTTCCTATGGTTCAAAGGAGAACAAAGAATAGGCCTGGGAGGCAAGAGCAATCTACCACCTGTGCTTCCTCTTCTCATACATAAAATCAAGGTCGCATGTGAAGTTGCTGTGCTTTTTACATGCTCTGCCAAGTACCTGCCACATGTTAGCACACAACAGTAAGTGATAAGTATAAGATGGTATTTCCTAATGCCTAACAATCTCTAAGTCACTAGAATTAAATTTACAGTATAACTAGTCATGTGACTTTGAGAAGTTTATTTTTTCATATGTGAAATAGAGAAGGCCCAGAATTACCATAATATGGATAATTATAGTAAAGATTAAAGGAGACAATGTATATTAAGTGCCTAACATTGCATTTGTATAGAGCATGTGTTCAGAGTCACCATGACTGTCCTCCTATTAGTTGATTAGTAGGAATAATGAATAAGATTAGTGTAGTACTAATCCCTTCATATCTCCAAGTCCCTCAGCGACCCTTTTTTTCTTTTTTAGATTTCCTGAATGGGATTCTTTTTTTGTTTCATAGGGATCAATTTTTTTTTGCATATTAGAGTCCAACTAACTGAGCTTTAGTTAGTTAAACATTTTCCCTACCATTTTATGTTTTTATGTTCAATAAACACCATGTTAAATGATTCCTTCCACTGTGCCTAAGATGGAAGGCACAGAATTAGAAAAGTTGGTGTAGTAAATTTTGTTCAGTTTCAATGACATAGATGTGAGTGAACACAAAGTTCAAGAAATGAGAATACAGCATTATTCACAGTTTACGTGGGAATGCACCACAATAAGCATTCTTTTAAATTTGACATGAGTATTGCAGTTCTGTGAGTCTTATTTGAGGGTGTATATATGTTTTTCTTTTGGGCATAGAAAAAAAAAATGAAGAAAAACCTCATTGACGTAATTGGACTTGATAACATCTCCTGGTTGTACTGCTGATGACTCACTGTGGTTTTGGTGGTTTTGTAGAACTCTGTAAAGCATGTTAGACTTATAAACATATTCAAACAGAAACTTTTATCAAGATACAGCTTTTAACCACAAAGAAAAGATGAGTTTAAATAAATACAGTCATGGGTACAACTTTATCAAACCAACTAAAAAAATTTTAAATATATATACATGTCCTATGTTACTTAGAGAAAGCAGTAGTGATCTTAAAATTTGCTTCAATGTGTAGTCATAGTTTGTGAAAAGATGTAATCATTTCAGATAATGCATAAGTACTGGCATTTAAAAGGACACAGATATAAATATTTAAAGGTTTATGATTGTCACTGAGATGCTTTTATTGTGATTCAGAATTCAGTATGGAAGTTGAAGTTTCGATGCCTGCAGCTTTGCTGACTTGGAAACTGCATGCAGAACATTACCTGGCAGCAAGATTTCAAAAGAGCTATATTTTATATAGGAGAAATAATTACTTAGACCAATACTTGAAAAATGTTAAATTTATCCTATACACTCAGTAGGTTTGATAGCCACCCATCAGTTTTAGGTAAGTTTATAAAAATAAAGTTTTGCTACTTTCATAAACTAAAAACACAATGTTTTTGTTTCAGCAAATGTTGCTTGTACTAATAAAGGTATTTCTCTATGACAAGTAAATAGGGTTTGTGTTAGGTTCATTTATATCCAAGCATTTTCTGCTTCGTTTAAAAGAGAAAAATGAAACCACAGAATACAAGAGGATGCATTAAGTGTTTATTACTGTTCTATATATCGAACTATACTTATTGGACATTATAGAACTATACTCATGGATATTTGAACTATAAACAAAATTTTCACTAATGTCTACTTTCAGTCTTTGTTATTAATTTGATGGGTCATACCATACTTAAATTTTGAGAAATATGATTATTTCATATTTTGTTTAAAATATTTTAGTAGTCACTCCATTGTCTAAACCATAGTGAAAAGATGATTTGTAGCCAAAATTGTGTTTACATTTGTGCTGTTTGTATTGAATCTTGCCCTCCATGTTTCAAGTACCAGTTGTTTCTGCAACTAAAAACATTGGGTAGCTGGGAATGATGGCACAAAATGTAATAATCCGAGCACTTGGGAGGTGGAGTGAGGAAGATCAGAAGTTCAAGATTTTGAAATCAGCTTGGTCTGCTACACAAGACCCTTTCTCACCCTCCCTTACTGAAAAGCAGCATGAGGATTTGTGTTAGTATGGCACTTTTATTTCTTACTGATTTTTAGGTAACTGATGCTGTCTAGGAACATTCTTTGGTTCCAATGCACATTTCCAAGTCAATACTAAAATTGACAGAACAATGACTAAAGAAGAACAAACCAGCTTTTATAACATGGATCTTTTGTGATAAACATGTAGAAAGTTAGCTGCTGATCTTCCTTGTGTGGATTACACTTTACCAAGAGATGACTTGTACTTAGACCTGATGTTCTCATCAGCACAGAAATAAAAGGGCTGCATAATCACTCCTTTGCTTGTTTGCTTTATTTATGGTGTCTTGAGTGGTCACATGGTCAGTGCATTTTTGTAATTGATCTGTTTCTCTCTCAGCATAATGTTGATGTTCCTTGTGTCTAGTGATACAAATTATCAGCAGTCTTTACCTTTTCTCTGCTTTGGCAGTGAGGAGTTCAGAATCTGAGTGGTACTTTGATAGTTTTTTTTTAATACTGAGAATAAAAAAGTCCTTTGTTTAAACTATGAAAACATTATTTTCTTGTTCTAGAAAGTTTCTATGTTTTCCAATCATTATTTGATAAAGTTTCAAAGTAGACAGTGTTCAGAAACATATAGGGAAATGAATTGCCAATTGAAATACAGTTTAGCTTTTAGATAATAGTCATGGCATGTTCTGGTGGCATTTCTGCCTTTATGAGTTTGAGTAGCACTATCACACCACCTCAGATTTGTAGTATTTGTGATAGAATCTCCATTTAGACTGGACATTTATTCTGAGTTATGCCATTATATTTATAATGCTATTAGTCTTTAGAAAACTTAGTTTGGGGCGGTGGTGGTGCACGCCTTTAATCCCAGCACTTGGGAGGCAGAGGCAGGCGGATCTTTGTGAGTTCAAGGCCAGCCTGGTTTACAAAGTGAGTCCAGGACAGCCAGGGCTACCCAGAGAAACCCTGTCTCGAAAAACCAAAAAAAAAAAAAAAAAGATATAAAATACTTCAGTTATATTGTATTATCAAATAAGCTGGCTTTGGACAATGGTGTATTTTTTATAAAGTTAATAACTTTAAAGATGGTAATACTGAAATTTATGTGGGACTCATATGTAGCAAGAGGCTTTTATTATTTTTGTATTATATTAATTATACATTCTGATTTATTTTACTAACTTTAATACCTCTACCTCCCTTCCACCCCTTGTTCCTCCTAACCCCCC
>CAJQZJ010001826.1:7051085-7078647 GCA_907164525.1 Lophiomys imhausi | reverse complement strand
TCCAGTCTCAGTAAAAGTCCAGAAAACCAGGATACAGCAGCAGGAAGAACAAGCATCAGTTTGGGGGAGCACCAGCAGGCAGGAGAGCAGCAACCTCTTTCTTCTTTATAGTACCTTCTCTTCTTTGTAGTCCTCTTTTCTTCTACTTCTTTATAGAGTCCCTTCTCCTACTTCTTTGTAGAGCCCCCCTCTCCTTGGGGCTCTGGGTTTTTATTCCTTTCTCCCAAGTCCTCAGAGTTAAACTTGCTGAGCTGGTTAAGCCACACCCCTGCTAGCTCACAAGACAGTTAATATTTTATACCTGTGTCTTAAGCACCGTCACATCTGGGATTAAACAAAACCATTCTCATAATTGGTCATTTTAATAAACTCATTCAAGACTCAGAATTAAATGTAATTTCACAGTTATGAAATATAGTATTTTCTTTAATCTCTGTAACTGTTCCAGATACTGAGGAACAGTTAGTAGGTCAGATATCATAATTTGATAAATACTGACTAATAATATTACTATTATTTCCTAGTTAAATTTTTCCTCTAGCATTGTAAATGTGTATGCATTAATTACATATGCATAATCTGATACTACACTAACATTTAGCAATATTTTCATTAAATTTTTCCCTCGAGTGTGGCTGTGACTCACTAGTAGAGTGCTATCCCAGCATTCAAGAGGTATGAGTTCTACCTAACACGGCGTTAAATGTTTTATATTCTTTTAACTGCTTCTCTATATCTAGTTTTGCTACTTCTAGCATCAAGTACAAATAATGTGCAGAATCTGCTGTGTGAAGATAGCTGGTAACTGGACCCATTTTACTCTTATCTTTATTTCACAATTTCTTAAGCATGTTCTCTAGTAACTATCTCTATTTCTTTGCCTCCCTAATCTCTTTACATTATAGCCAAAGCAGAATAAGTATGTTTAAGGTGTGCCTAAATTATAGCAACTAAAGACAAGTAAAGACAAGTGGATTGATCCACTATCACCTTCTTTTGTTTTTAAGGCATATTTTTGCTATGTAGGGGAAGCTGCCAAGAATCTCACTCATCAGGCCAGTGCCCCACCTCTACCCACCATCACCAACAATTTTGAATGTTACCATTAGTATTCTCTGTTTGCCATGAGTACAACTAGCTTCTCTTCTGTAAAGGTATTCACCATCCTAAATGTCCTTACTTTTAGTATTCCATATAATCATATTTCTAAAAGTACACCTTAATATTATGCATTTCATGTATGTTGGTAAATTTATACTTTTCTGACTAGTCTTGTTCAACAGTCTTCTGGGATTCACATACATAGTCTGTAGTTGTATATCATTATTTGTTGTTGCTTATATGAATATACAATTTTTTCCAATTTTTGATGACATACTTGTGTTGTATCTAGCCTTTTCCTATCCCAGATTGAACTGCTGGGTTGATTCTGATTTTTGTCTCCTGGTGTCACATTATAGTGAAAGGTCAAACTTCGGGATTTTTCGTAATTTGCTGTGTATTAAGCTTTTGTAAAGGGCAGTAAAAATGTCTGACCAATGCGAAATTTCTAAAGTCGAGAGGTTGGTGAGATGGCTCAGCAGATAAAATGCTTGCACATAAGCCTGATAATCTGACTTCAATCCCTGAGCTCAGAATGGAAAGTATCAACCCTTGAAATATACCTTCTGATTCCCCCTCTACACTGTGACATGTGCATGTACACTCCCCACACAAAATGAAACACGATTTTGAAACCTTTGTTCTTTAACAATCTTTAATTTTGGTACATAATTGTGAATAGAGTGATAATGCCATACATATATTTAGTGTATAATGACCAAATCAGGGTAACTAGTGCTTGTGTTGACATTTTGGACTTTTCTAGTTCTTATAAAATATATAATTAATGAGAAAAATAGCTACTCTCTATGCTATTAGAAATTATTACGCTATTAGAAATCATTCCATTTATGTAACTGTAATTTTACCTGTTGTTTAACTCCTCTCTGTCCTTCCTGCAACCCACTCTTGTTTGCCTATATTCTGTTTTTATGAAATCAACTCTTTTGGCTCCCACATATGAATGAGAACATGTGATATTTTTCTTTATGTGCTAGGCTTGTTTTCTTCAAGGTGATATCTTACAACTCCATCCATATTATTAAAAAGACATCATTTCATCTCTTTCCATGGGGGAATTATATTCTTTCATACTTATCTAATACATTTTCTTTATCCATAAATGAAATGAAGATTGACTAATATCTTGTTGAAATTGCCATTAATAATTACTAGTAAGAATATATAGTTACTAGGTCAGCAGTATTATCATCGACTCACCACTTAGGAATAATCACTGACACCTGATGGATTTTTTTTCTATAATTTATTTTTTATTTCTTCTAGTTACATCTCAATCACAATCCCCTCCCTACTCCCCCCTCCAGTCCTGTCCTTCCACCCTCTTCCCCCTCAACTCCCCCATCCTCTACCCCCCTTTTTTGGTTTAAGGTATATCTTCCCCCCCAACAGCTCCCCCTTTTAGTCCAACAAATGGTTCTTTCTCTTATAACAATAAATACAATACAAAACAACAGAAATAAACAGGCCACAATTATGAGAGTTATATGGCTTAGCATACATTCCCAATGTCCAGTCCATATGTTATTTGGCACCTGACTTTAACATTCTGCTATCTAACCATCTCCATTAGTTTAAAGTTCTATATCTAACTTAGCTTTCATACTAACTTGCATCACAATTTTAAAAACATCTTAGATCCAGAACACTCTCTTGTTTCCTAAACAACTCAAAATTTAACTATGAGACTCTAGCTATCTATTCTTGAACCACCTCAGAGATCTGAGAGGGATAAATATATCTGATTGTAAAGGAAGTTCAGGGCCCGCAGCTTCCAAAACTAAGAAATGACATACCAGTGGCTGCCTGGACAGTTCCCATTTTCTCTCCATACAATTACAGCATCAATCTTTAGCCATTTGGCCCCATTTCTCTGACATTGATTGTAGAGCAGGAATTATGAAGGACTTACCTACCCTGTCTTGGCAGAGCTAGGCTGTCAACTTACTGCTTCCAGGTTTTGTCTTTTTTGGACAGCAATCTGTCTGCAGTTGAAGCAAGGGGTTTTTCTTGCCTAGAGATAGTCTTGCCACTAATTCAACCACCTCCCACTGGAGATTCTTCCATGCTCATCTTCTACTTGGAGTAGAATAGGGGGTGCTCTCAGGAGCTGACATGTCTCGATATCAAAAAATCTTAAGTTAAAACATCTTTGAATGCCATATTCTGCAGATCTCTTGAGGTTTTTGAAGACACCCTATCTATCTCTTATATTTAGATAAGCAAATGTTGCTTGTCTCTTAGCAACTTTATTTCTGATTAGCTTAGAAAATAATTGTGATAGACAGTCATAGTAATTAACAAAATGACACGCTTGCATGACTACTAGTTTTTTTTTTTTTTTGGAAGTGAATTTTTTTTATTTTTATTTTTATTTATTTATTTTTTTAATACTTTATTTTTTTTCTTCAAGTTACATCTCAGTAACAAACCCCTCCCTATTCCCCCTTCCTATCCCGCCCTTCCACCCTCTTCCCCCCAGAAGTTTCCCCTTTCAGTCCAACAGATGGTTCCTTCTCTTATAACAGTAAGTATTATACAAAACAATAGATATAAATATGCCACATTTATGAGAGTAAATTGGCCCAGTATACCTTCCCAATGTCCAGTTTATACATATTTGGCCCCTGACTTTAACATTCTACTATCTAACCAACTCCATGAGTTTAAAGGTCTATATGTGACTCAACATTCATACTATCTTGCAACACACTTTTAAGAGTATCTTCTTAGATCTATAAAACCCTCTTGATTCCTAAACAGTTCAAAATTTAACTATGAGACTCTAGCTGTCTATTCTTCAACCACCTCAGAGACCTGAGAGGGATAAATATATTTGCTTATATAGGAAGTGCAGGGACTGCACCTTCCAAACTAAGAAAGAACATACCAGTGACTACCTGGACAGTTCCCATTTTCTCTCCATACATTCCAGCATCAATCTTCAGCCTCTGGGTCCTGTTTCTCTGACAGACATTTGTTGTAGAGCAGGGATTATGAAGGACTTACCTACCCTGTCTTGGCAGAGTTAGGCTGTCGACTTCCCTGCTACCAAGTTTTGTCCTTTTTGGACAACAGTCTGTCTGCAGTTGGTGCAAGAGGTTTTTTCATGCCAAGAGAAAGGCTTGCCACTAATTCAACCATCTTACAGTGGAGGTTCTTCGATGCTTATCTTCTACTTGGAGTAGAATAGGGGGTGCTGTTAGGCGCTGATATGTCTCGATATCAAAAAAAATCTTGATTTAAGATAACATCTTTGAATGCCATATTCTGCAGATCTCTAGGGGTTTTTGAAGATGCCCTATCCATCTCTTGTATTTAGATAAGCAAATGTTGCTTGTCTCTTAGCAACTTGATTACTGGGTAGTTTAGAGAATATCTGTGATAGACTGTCATAGTAGCTAACAAAGTGACATGTTTGCATGATTAGGAGTTTGTTTTAACTATCCTAGACCGTTTTAGACGGTTGGTATCAAGAGGTCAGAGCTTCACATTTTATTTTTAAGTATCTCTAGGTATGATACCATTAGGAAGCGTTACCTTTAAATTTGTATCAATATGCAAAGATCTATTCAATTGTGGTTAAATATACTCTTAATTATGTATCAATATACAAAGATCAATGCCTATGTAGCCCAATATAATCTTAATATTACGTCCATATGCAAGGGTCAATACCATTGTGGCCAACTATAATCTTAATTTTGTATCAATATACAAAGATCAATACCGATGTAATCCAATACAATCTTATTTTTGCACAATAAACAATGGTCAATACCACTTTAGCCAAATAAACTACTAATTTTGTATCAATATACAAAGGTATAAGGGCATATTCAATAATCTGTCCCTTCTTCTTGGACCTTCCTGTGCTATGTCTATATCTCATTTTTCTCAAGCCCATGCACTCCTACATAGGAGAGGAAGAAGGATACAGAAAAGGAAAAGTAGTAATTCCCTGGGGCTAACCTCCAAAACCCATTAAGACAGGACCATTTATCAGCTTGTAGTCTCTTCCCCTACATAACAGAGTTTTCAGTTATCCTTCAAATAACCAAAAAGAAGGGAGGAGAAACACCCTCCCCACCCTCTGGGCATGGGACGTCGCTCTCTTAAAGTGACTTCCTGCTGATTTGGGTCGTAGTAGACCTGTTTGGGGCCCGAACCCAAATGGGAAAAATGATTAAAAATGTTAGTACACTCCTTTTATGTTCAGTCCTTCTGTTCTCAGCTGTTTAGATGACCTAAGGAGTTTGTAGGGAGAAGCTGATCTTGCAGGCTTCACTGAGGTTCCGGCCGGGGCATTGTATAGAGCTGAGCGGTCCCAGTGACATTTGATTGCTGTGGTGGTTGCAGGCCCCCGATGGAGACAGCTATTGAGGAAGTCTGCCAGGCAGAATCAACTGGGTCACTCCTCCTCCTTGGTGCCTGATTCTGCTCTCTGCTGAGGATTCCGCTGTCCAGCCGTCCCCGGGCTCCCCTAATGGACGCTTCGATTCTCCTGGAATGATAAGAACAGAGCCCTGCCCCATTCCCAACCCTAGGACAATTGCCCTCTTTTTTTGGGGGGGGAATGGGGGGTCTAGGTAGTACTTCTCTTGAAGCTAATTTGGCCTTCTGACAACATACAAAGCATTATCTTTCAATCCGGGTTAAAGAAGAAATCATTCCGTCACCTTGGAGCTAAACCAGCTCTAGTGTATATATTTTGAGATCCCAAAGGACAATCTGCCTGCATCGAGAAGGCCTTTTGTAAGTAGCCTCCAAACCTAGGTCCCTCCAAAACCCATGTGTGTGTCTCTGAACTCTAATAATTGGGATCAGGGACCTGTGTTTCCCATCTGAAGGGATGAAAGATGTGTTCCACCACTCCTGGATCGAAGTCTTTCTCTATTTAGAGTTTGCCCTGTATCAGGCTGACCCTGAGCTCCGGGATCTGCCCGTTTCTGTCTCCAGTGTGCTGGGAGCTGGGACCAAGGGTGTACTCTTCTTGAATGGTGGGACCAAGAGTATGCACTCTCACCACCCCGCTCCGTATGACTCCAGAATACATAAGACCACCAACTCTACGGTGCTCCCCCCCCCCCCGTCTCCGCTGAAGTCAAAGGCATGGGCCAATACCACAATTCTCTTGTATTTTACCTTAGCTCCACGTCTTCTCTACACCTGGAGGTCTGCAAAACCAGGCCGAATGGCTGTATCCTCTGTTCCATTCACAGTGTTTCAGCCCTGCCCCCTGCCTTTTTTTTTTTTTTTTTTTTTTAGTTAATAAATTTATTTGTTTGTTGCTTCAGGTTACATCCTTATCATATTGTCCTCTTTTCCTGCTTCCCAGCCCCACCATCCCATGCTCTACCCCCTGACCCTTCCGTCTTGTTCCTCTGGGGTGGAGTGTCCCTGCCTAACATTCTCTCACCACAGATCAGGAGTCATATGAGGGCCACGAGCCTCTTCATTCACCGGGGGCCTACGAGGCAGTATTGCCAGTGAATGGTGTCTCATTGCTACTGGGGGAATACTAAAAAAAAGACCAACAAACACACAAACCCACAAAAGCAAAGAATATCAACAAAAAAAAGAGAGGAAAAAGAGAAGGGAAAAGGAAAAAGAAAAAAGAAAAAAGGAGGAAAAAGAAAAAGATAAAAAAAAATTATGTCCTTGTTCCTTTTGATGTGTTGGTTGTCGTACAGATATCCTGTATGATATAGTTAAAATCCTACTATAAGTGAATAGATGCCATGTGCATCCTTCTGAGACTGGGTTAGCTCACTCAGGATGAGCTCCTCTAGATCCATCCATTTGGTTGCAAATTGCATGATTTCATTGTTTCTGATAGCTGAGTAATATTCCATTGTATAGATGTACCACAATTTTTAATCCATTCTTCAGTTGAGGGACATCTGGGTTTCCAATTTCTAGCTATTACAAATAGGGCTGCTATGAACATAGATGAGGAGACTTCCCTATGTCTCCGTGAGAGGTCCTTTGGGTGTATACCCAGAATTGGTATGGCTGGGTCATGAGGCAAGGTTATTTGTAGATTTCTAAGATATCGCCAGACAGACCTCCATAGTGGTTGCACAAGCCTGCAGTCCCACCAGCAGTGGAGTAGGGTTCCCCTTTCTCCACACCCTCGCCAGCATGCGCTATCATTTGAGCTCTTTATCTTAGCCATTCTAACAGGTGTTAGGTGGAATCTCAGGGTCGTCTTGAGTTGCATTTCTCTGATGATTAAGGATGTTGAACATTTCTTCAGGTGTCTCTCAGCCCTTAGGGATTCCTCCTTTGTGAATTCTCTATTTAGGTCCATCTCCCATTTTTTGATTGGATTATTTGGTTTCTTGGCACTTAGTTTCTTGAGTTCTTTGTAGATTTTAGATAATAGCCCTCTATCAGATGTGGGGTTGGTGAAGATTTTCTCCTAGTCTGTTGGTTGCCGTTTTGTTCGAATGACAGTGTCCTTTGCTTTACAGAAGCTTTTCAGTTTCATGAGGTCCCATTTATTGATTGTTGATCTCAGGTCCTGAGCTGATGGTGTTCTGTTCAGGAAGTTTTCACCTGTGCCAATGAGTTCGAGGGTTTCTCCTACTTTTTCTTCTAGTATCTTTAGTGTGGCTGGCCTTATGTTAAGGTCTTTGATCCACTTGGAATTAAGTTTTGTACAAGGTGATAGGTATGGGTCTAATTTCATTCTTTTGCAAGTGGACATCCAGTTGGACCAGCACCATTTGTTGAAGATGCTGTCCTTCTTCCATTGTGCATTTTTGGCTTCTTTGTCAAAGATTAGTTGGCCATAGGTGTGTGGATCCATGTTTGGGTCTTCAATTCGATTCCATTGATCCACTGGTCTGTTTCTATACCAGTACCATGCTGTTTTTATTACTGTTGCTCTGTAGTACAGCTTGAAATCTGGGATGGTGATACCTCCAGATGTTTTTTCATTGGACAGGATTGATTTAGCTATTCTGGGCTTTTTGTTGTTCCATATAAAGTTGAGAATAGCTTTTTCCAGGTCTATAAAGAATTGGGTTGGTATTTTGATAGGAATTGCATTGAATCTATATATTGCTTTTGGTAGGATAGCCATTTTTATTATGTTGATCTTACCTATCCATGAGCATGGGAGATCTTTCCATCTTCTAAAGGCGTCTTCCATTTCTTTCTTCAGGGGCTTGAGGTTCTTGTTATATAGGTCCTTTACATGCTTGGTTAGGGTTACCCCCAGGTATTTTATGTTGTTTGTGGCTATTGTAAAGGGGGTTGTTTCCCTTATTTCTTTCTCGGTATATTTGTTTGTTGTATAAAGAAGGGCTTCTGATTTTTTTGAGTTAATTTTGTATCCAGCCACCTTGCTGAAGTTGTTTATCAGTTGTAGGAGTTCTTTGGTGGAGTTTTTGGGGTCACTTATGTATACTAACATATCATCTGCGAATAGGGATAATTTGACTTCTTCATTTCCAATTTTTATCCCTTTGATCTCCTTTAGTTGTCTTATTGCTCTAGCAAGGACTTCAAGTACTATATTGAAGAGATATGGTGAAAGTGGACATCCTTGTCTTGTCCCTGAGTTTAGAGGAAATGCTTCAAGCTTCTCTCTATTTAATTTGATGTTGGCTACTGGCTTGCTGTATATTTCCTTTATTATTTCTAGGTATGGTCCTTGTATGCCTGTTCTCTCCAGAACTTTTAGCATGAAGGGGTGTTGGATTTTGTCAAATGCTTTTTCTGCATCTAGCGAGATTATCATGTGGTTTTTTTCTTTCACCTTGTTTATGTGGTGAATTACATTGATAGACTTTCGTATATTGAACCATCCCTGCATTCCAGGGATGTAGCCTACTTGGTCATGGTGTATGATACTTTTGATGTGTTCTTGAATTCGGTTTGCTAGTATTTTATTAAGTATTTTTGCATCTATGTTCATGAGGGAGATTGGTCTGAAGTTCTCTTTCTTTGTTGGGTCTTTGTGTGGTTTAGGAATCAGAATGACAGTGGCCTCATAGAATGAGTTTGGCAGTGATCTTTTTATTTCTATGTGGTGGAAGAGTTTGAAAAGTAATGATGTTAGTTCCTCTTTGAAGGTCCTGTAGAATTCCGTGCTAAAGCCATCTGGCCCTGGGCTTTTTTTTGGTTGGAAGATTATTAATGACTGTGTCTATTTCCTTAGGTGTTATTGGGCTGTTTAAGCTGTTAATCTGATTTTGATTTAGTTTTGGTAGGTGGAATTTATCGAGGAAGTTGTCCATTTTGCTTAGGTTTTCAAATTTAGTGGAATATAGATTTTTAAAGTAATGCCCGAATAATTTCTGGATCTCCTCAATGTCTGTTGTTATTTCTCCCTTTTCATTTCTGATTTTGTTGATTTGGGTTCTTTCCCTTTGCCTTTTAGTTAATTTGGCTAGGCTTCTGTCTATTTTGTTGATTTGCTCAAAGAACCAACTCTTGGTCTCATTGATTCTTTGTATAGTTCTTTTTGATTCTAAGTTGTTGATTTCAGCTCTAAGCTTGATGATTTCCTGTCTTCTGCTCTTCTTGGGAGTGTTTGTTTCTTTTTTTTCCAGTTCACCCAGCTTAGCTGTTAGTTCACTAATATGAGCTGTCACAATTTTCTTTTTGAAAGCACTTAGTGCTATGAACTTTCCTCATAGCACAGCTTTCAATGTATCCCATAGGTTTGGGTATGTTGTGTCTTCATTGTCGTTGGATTTTAAGAAGTCTTTTATTTCCTTCTTTATTTCTTCCCTGACCCAGTGGTCATCCAGTAAGGAGCTGTTCAATTTCCATGTATGTGTAGGCTTTCTGTTGATTCTTTTGCTGTTGAAGACCAGCTTTATTCCATGGTGGTCTGATAAGATACAAGGTGTTATTTCAATTTTCTTGTATCTATTGAGACTATCCTTGTGACCGATTATGTGGTCGATTTTGGAGAAGGTTCCGTGGGGTGCTGAGAAAAAGGTGTATTCCTTTGTGTTTGGGTGAAACGTTCTGTAGATATCTGTTAGGTCCATTTGTTTCATGATCTCTGTTAGACTCAATATTTCTCTGTTTGTCTTCTGTCTTGATGATCTGTCCTTTGCTGTGAGTGGGGTGTTGAAGTCTCCCACTACTAATGTGTTGTGATCGACGTGCGCTTTAAGTTTTAGAAGTGTTTCTTTTACGAAAGTAGGTGCCTTTGTATTTGGGGCATAGATGTTCAGTATTGAGATTTCCTCTTGATGAATATTCCCTTTAATGAGTATATAGTGCCCTTCTTTGTCTTTTTTCATTAACTTCAGTTGGAAGTCTGTTTTGTTTGATATTAGGATGGCTACTCCAGCTTGCTTCCTGGGTCCATTTGCTTGGAAAACCTTTTCCCAGCCCTTTACTCTGAGGCAGTGTCTATCTTTCGTAGTTAGATGTGTCTCTTGTATACAGCATAAGGAAGGGTCTTGCTTGCGGATCCACTCTGTAAACCTATGTCTTTGTATTGGGGAGTTGAGTCCATTGATGTTGATGGATATTAGTGACCTGGGGTTGTTATTTACCATTAGTTTGGTATAGGTGGTGGTCCTGTGCCTCTTTTGGTTTAGTTGCTGAGGGGTTTTCTATTCTCTTTGTTTTCTTGGGTGGAGTTTTCTTCTCTGGGTTGGGATTTTCCTTCTAGGATTTTCTGTAGGGCTGGGTTTGTGGTTAGATATTGTTTAAATTTGATTTTATCATGGAATATCTTGTTTTGTCCATCTATGTTGATAGAGAGTTTTGCTGGGTAAAGTAGTCTGGCTGGGCACCTATGATCTCTCAGGACTTGTAGTATATCTGACCAGGCCCTTCTAGCTTTTAACATTTCTGGGGAGAAATCAGGTGTAATTGTGATGGGTCTGCCACTGTATGTGACTTGACCTTTTTCTCTTACAGCTTTTAATATTCTTTCTTTGTTCTGTGCATTTGGGGTTTCAATTATTATGTGGCGAGAGGAGTTTCTTTTCTGGTCTAATCTGTTTGGTGTTCTTTAAGCCTCTTGGATTTTTATTGGCATCTCTTTTTTCAGGTTTGGGAAGTTTTGCTCTATGATTTTGTTGAAGATATTTCCTGGACCTTGGATTCGGAGTCCTCTCTTTCCTCTATACCTATAATTCTTAGGTTCCGTCTTTTCATTGAGTCCCTGATTTCTTGGATGTTGTGGGTGAGAGATTTTTTAGCCTTCTCATTTTCTTTGGATGTTGTACTGATTTCTTCCACTGAATCTTCCATGCCTGAGATCCTGTCTTCCATCTCTTGCATCCTATTGTTGATACTCACATCCGTAGTTCCTGTTCTCTTCCCTTGGTTCTCCACTTCCTCTTTTAACTCTTACTGTGTTTTCTTTATTGTTTCCATTTCTATTTTCATGTCTTGTATGGTTTTGTTCGCTTTGTACATTTCCTTCTCCAGCTTGCTTGTTTTTGTATGAAAATCTTTCATGGCTTTTTCCTTTTCCTGTTCAAGCTCTGTCACCTTGGCTTGGAGCTCTTTAATGGTGTTGTTCCTTGTTTTGATTAGTAGAATTGTGGCTTCTTTGAATTCCTTCATAGATTTAAGTTCTTCTTGCAGGGACTCTATCACTTTCCATATTGCAGAATTGTCAATGTTTTCATGTGTTTCTGTTGGTCAGTGGTCATCCGAATTGGATGAGCTAGGATGATTCTGCTTTGTTGGAGTCATAATTCCTTGATTTCTATTTTTTTTTGACCTTTCGCCATTGGATGCATTTAGCTGTCTGTTTTCTGTGCTTGGAACCACAGTGGATGATTTGGTGCAGGGGACGAGTTACTTGGCTATCTGTCATTGCTTACAGGGGGATTTCAAGGTCACTGTGGTTTTAATCGCTTGAGGCACTGTGAGCTGGTGCAGCCTATTCCCAGGTTGTGAGTAATGGACCAGGATTGTTTCACTGCTCCCAATTCAGACTTCCCTATGTTGCACTCTGAGTTATCAGCCTGTAATGGTTCTGATAGTATGGGCCTGTTTGCCCAGGCACAGATTCTGTGGGCTTTGTTTGTCGTCACGGAGGCTGACAGGGTCTGGTTCCACACCTAATATGTCTGGATTTTCCAGGATACAGCTATGGACCTGATTTCTGGTTTCTCTCTAGGCTTCTCGCCACAGGGCTGGACTCTGTGCCTGATTCCCTTCCTGTCTGCGCCGCCATGGGGCCCGTGGGTACCCCAAGCCCCGGATCCTCCGGCTGCCTGAGTGGACCTCTCGTCCCAGCAGCTCAGCCGTGTGTGCATGGATCCCTGGCCCCGCCCACGCCTGTCTCTCTCCCCAGATGACCTGCCGTGGGTTCGCTGGGATTTGGCCCTGCCAGCCGTGCTCCCGCCCCAGCTGCGCTACCGTTAGTGTGCGGGATTCAGCCCTTCCCTCCCGCCTTTGTGTTCCCAGCTTCCCGCGCTCTCTCGGAACCTCCCGCCCTCTGCTTCACGAGCGGCTGCGGACCACCTGTTGAGCCCCCTGTTTATTCCTTGCTAAGCCTTCCACTATCTCGCAAAGTTTTTTAAGTGGGTATAAGTTCAACCTGATGTGTGGGGAGCCCAATAGGCCAGCGATCTATGAACAAGTGGACCCTGATTCTGCCTTCTGTATGTTGGGATCGATCTTACCAGGCGCCTCTCCAAATGGGAGTTCCCAAATCCCGGGTTTAATGGCTGTGAGAGATGGGGAGAGCCTTTCCCTGGGACTTTTAACAGTCCCTTGGGAGCTGTGAGTGTTCCGGGGGGGGGGTCTAGCCCCTCCGGTTTTTGCACAGTGCCCAATAACTGTGTTTTTTATGGCTCTTTTTCCCCCCCACGTTCAAAATGCGTCAGTGTAGGTCGCCGCCATCTTGGCCCGCCCCATGACTATTAGTTTGCATTTCTTAATTATCCTAAACATTTTATGACCGTTGGTAGCAAAAGCCTGAAACTTCACATTTCATTTTTAAGCATTACTAGGTACAATACCTTTAAAAAGCGTTACTCTTAATTTTGTATCAGTATACAAAGATCAACAACAATGAGTTCAAGGCTTTTCCTCACTTTCTCTTCTATTAATGTTAGTGTGTCTGTATTTATGTTGAGGTCCTTGATTCACTTATACTTAAGTTTTGTACAGGGTGATAAATATGGATCTATTTGCATTCTTCTACATGTTGACATCCAGTTACACCAGCACCATTTATTGTAGATTCTTTCCTTTTTCCATTGTATGTTTTTGGCTTCTGTGTCAAAAATTAAGTTACCGTAGGTGTGTGGGTTTATTTCTGGGTCTTCAGTTCAATTCCATTGGTCAACTTGTCTGTTTCTATACCAGTACCATGCTGTTTTTATTACTATTGCTCTGTAACAATTTGAAATCCGGGATGGTGATACTTCCAGATGTTCTGTTATTGTATATGATTGATTTAACTATTCTGGGCCTTTTGTTATGAAGTTGAGAATTGTTTTTTTCAGATCTGTAAAAAAAAATTGAGTTGGTATTTGGATAGGAATCCCATTGAATCTGTATATTGCTTTTGGTAAGATTGCCATTTTTATTATGTTGATCCTACCTATCCATGAGCAAGGGAGATCTTTCCATCTTCTGACATCTTCTTCAATTTCTTTCTTCAGGGACTTGAAGTTCTTATCATACAGGTCTCTCACATGCTTAATTGGAGTTACCCCCAGGTATTTTATATTATTTGTGGCTATTGTGAAGGTTGTTGATTCCCTTTTTTCTTTCTCAGCCCATTTATCTTTTGTGTAAAGAAGTGCTACTGATTTTTTTTGAATTGATTTTGTATGCAGCCACCTTGCTGAAGTAGTTTATCAGGTTTAGGAGTTCTCTGGTGGAATTTTCTGGGGTCACTTATGTATACTATCATATCATCGGCAAGTAGGGATACTTTGATGTGGAGAGCCACAACCCTAAGATGGTGCCTGGCTTAATGCCAGAAAGCTCAAGCTTAGCTGTAAACAAGCCTTATTTGGTAGTGGCTGCCTAGCCCGGTGTGCTTCCTCCTTTTGTGAGCCTATCTTGGATCGCTAGGTGGCATGATCTGATTTGGTTTGAGTAGGCATATAAGGACTTGGGGGAGGAGAAGCAGGGACACAAGCAGGGAAGCGGATGTACAAGGTTCCTGAATAAACTGCTTGAAGAAGAATCATGGTTGTGTCTTTCCTGCTGGTAAGGGGGACACGACAAGTGGTGGCCCGTACGGGGAACCTCTCCACGGGTGAACGATTCAGAACTTCTTGCAGTCAGGGCAGTCGATTGGTAAGTCCCAGGTAAGGTAGGACCAATGTTAGGACCTCGGTAAAGAGGCAATAAGGTCTCCGGGGGGAGCGATAAAGTTCCGTGATTCGGACAAGTAATAGAAAATAAAAGTGAAAGTATGGGGAATTCACCATTGCAGCCCATTTTTTCCGCTCTTAAAGAGCTATTAAAATCTACATTGCAGGGAGGAGCACAACCTGTTTGGAGACTTGTTCATAGTTGTTTAGAAGATCAGAGATATTGCAAGGCTGTGGAAAAGGGACAAGAGGCATTAGAGCAGTTAAAAGAGGAGCGCTCGGTCAAATCTGGGAAAGATACTTCAGAAGAGGATAGCTCAGAGTCTGAGGAGGAACTTGAAATGTTAGCAAAGGAAATGGAGAAGTCATCTTTGAGGAAGAGTTCTGACTCCACCCATATAGAACCCTCAGCTCTGGGGCCGCCTATGTTGGCACCGCCTTCATATAATGAGACTTCCCCTCCGAGTGGTCCTAGTGGGTGGTCATTCTGTCCAAATGTCTGGAGGGAAGTGAGACATGAGCTGTACTACCCTGTCCTTCAGGATGGAGGGAGAAATCGTTATCATGAACCCCTCGATTTTAAGGTAATTAAAGCACTTGCTGAGTCTGTCAGCACTTATGGGATTAATGCTGCTTTCACTGTAGCTCAGGTGGAAGCTCTTCATCGTTATTGCATGACTCCTAGTGACTGGATGAGCTTGGCATGTGCCTGCTTGTCCTCTGGGCAGTATTTAGATTGGAAGGCTTTCTTGATTGAGTTTGCTAATGAGCAAGCTGCTGCTAATCGTGCAGCAGGAAATCCAGCCTGGGATGTGGACATGCTTCTTGGGCAAGGTCGAATTGCTCAACAACAAACTGGGTATCCGGCTCAGGTGTTTGAGCAAATCAATTTAATCGCAACCAGAGCTTGGAAATCATTCCTGTTAAGGAAAATATTAGTTTTGATTTAGAAGGGAGTTTATGCTTTCAGATTATGCAGAATATTAGTGAGAAAAGTGGTTGTATTTTGCTCTATAATCAAGCTGCAGCTTGGTTTGATCCCCTTATTAGGTACACTGGCATTATTATTACGCACGAAGGAGTGGGTGTTATAGAGAAGGTAGGCACTGAGGACGCTCTCCCTGGCACATTTGAACACAGTGGTACTTGGATTACAGGGAGGTGGCCTACTGCTCTATCAAGGGAGAATGGTACTATTCCCCTTCAGCATAGGTGGGCTCCATTCTGTAGGGGTCAGAGAGATGAGTCTCTTAGACCATGGACTGGATGTTAGGGTCGTGGAGTCACTTGGGCAGTGAAGGACTATTTCACATTTTCTCCTAGAATTAGCACGTTTCCTAATGCAACCTTTCAGGGATATAATTGGACCTATCAAAATCCTGCTCAGCAAGGAGGTTCTAATCCTTTTGATACTTGTACAGATATCTCCCCAATGGCTATGATTGGAGGAGGGGCTATAGGAAAAGCATCCTTTTGGTGGAATACTTCACTAACCTTTGACTCTCTGTAGAAATCCCCAGTGCTATGACCCTTTTTAGAGCAAAAAGAGATTTTGGAATTACTGCTGCCATTGCTATACATTCTACGGTGCAGACTGCAGCTACCTTGAATAATCTGTCAGCCAATGTAGCCTCGGCCTTGGACGTGCAATCCTCCATTAATGCTCAATTGAAGGGTGATATCATAGTGTTGAATCAGAGGGTTGATCTGGTTCAGGAGCAAATGGATGTATTGTGGCAGGTGGCCCAGATTGGCTGTGAGTGGAAAATGACTGGATTGTGTGTGACCTCTGTGCCATATCAAAATTATACTGTAGCTGCAAATTTGTCTAAGCAACTCTCTCAGTATCTTACAGGAAATTGGTCTGGCGAGTTTGATAAGCTGATGCAGAATCTGAGAATTGCCATCGTGCATGTGAATTCCACCCGGGTTGATGTCTCTGTTGGTGAGGACTGTCAACAGGGATCCTCCGAGCCATGAATCATCTGAATGGGTGCCCTAGGAGGCATGCTCTTCCTAGTCAGTTTCATTGCCCTGTGGTGTATCTGTAAGATGAGGATTTCACAGAGGAGAAGTAATGCCATGCTGGTGCAAGCTTTGCTGCCTTGGAGGCTGTACAGTCGCCGCAAGCTTGGTTGATTGTCCTAAAGGACTAAGCTACCATCACGCTCAGGATGCGAGGCTAAGCACTGCACTTGGGGTCAGCTTCTAGCGACTTCAAGAAGGGCATGTTTGATTGCATATGTGTTGGTATCCTAGTTTCCCATCTCTGAGAAAAAGATACCGGACAGGTATGGCACCAGCCTGGTTGGCTACTGGGTGTGGGGTCATTACAATGTCTTTTACATGCATATCAGAGATCAGACCTCTCCTCTTGCCTGTTGTGTTTTCTGCTCAAATAAAACAAAAAGGGGGAACTGTGGAGACCACAACCCTAAGATGGCGCCTGGCTTAATGCCAGAAAGCTCAAGCTTAGCTGTAAACAAGCCTTATTTGGTAGCAGCTGCCTAGCCCGGTGTGCTTCCTCCTTTTGTGAGCCTATCTTGGATCGCTAGGTAGCATGATCTGATTGGGTTTGAGTAGGCATATAAGGGCTTAGGGGAGGAGAAGCAGGGACACAAGCAGGGAAGTGGATGTACAAGGTTCCTGAATAAACTACTTGAAGAAGAATCGTGGTTGTGTCTTTCCTGCTGGTCAGGGGGATGCAACACTTTGACTTCTTCCTTTCCAATTTGTATCCCTTTGATCTCCTTTAGTTGTCTTATTGCTCTAGCTAAAACTTCAAGTACTATGTTGAAGAGATATGGAGAGAGTGGGCAGCCTTGCCTTGTCCCCGATTTTAGAGGAAATGCTTTAAGTTTCTCTCCATTTAGTTTGATGTTGATTATTGGCTTGCTGTAAATTGCCTTTATTATGTTTAAATATGGTTCTTGTATGCCTGATCTCTCTAAGACTTTTAACATGAAGTGGTGCTGTATTTTATCAAAAGCTTTTTCAGCGTCCAATGAGAGGATCTTGTAGTTCTTTTCTTTCAGCTTGTTTATGTGGTGGATTACATTGATGGATTTTCTAATGTTGAACCACCTCTGCATCCCTGGGATGAAGCCTACTTGATCATGGTGTATGATACTTTTGATGTGATCTTGGATCCGGTTTGCAAGTATTTTATTAAGTATCTTTGCATCCATGTTCAGAAGGGAAATTGGTTTAAAATTTCCTTTCACCATTGGGTCTTTGTGAGGTTTAGGTATCAGGGTGACTGTGGCCTCATAGAATGTGTTTGGAAGTATTCCTTCTGTTTCTATGTTGTGGAAGAGTTTGAAGAATATTCGTGTTAGTTCTTCTTTGAATGTCTGGTAGAATTCTGTGCTGAAACCATCCGGCCCTGGGCTTTTTTTTTGGTTGGAAGAGTTCTAATGACTTCTTCTATTTCCTTAAGGGTTATAGGACTATTTAATTTGTTTCCTGTTCTTGATTTAACCTTGGTAGGTGGAATCTATCAAGAAAATTGTCCATTTCATTCAGATTTTCCAATTTTGTGGACTACAAGTTTTTAAGTAGGACCTAATGATTCTTTGGATTTCCTCAATGTCTGTGGTTATTTCCCCCTTTTCATTTCTGATTTTATTTATTTGTGTATTTTCCCTCTGCCTTTTAATTAGTTTAGCTAAGGGCTTCTCTATTTTGTTGATTTTTTTCAAAGAAGCAACTCTTTGTTTCGTCCATTCTTTGTATTGTTCTTTTTGTTTCTAAGTTGTTGATTTCAGCCCTGAGTTTGATAATTTCCTCTCATCTTCTCTTGGGAGTGTTTGCTTCTTTTTTTTTTTTTCTAGCTCTTTCAGGTGTGCTTTTAGGTGGCTAGTATGGGAACTCTCCAGTTTCTTTTGGAAGGCACTTTGTGCTATAAACACTCCTCTTAGCACTGCTTTCAATGTGTCCTATAAGTTTGGGTATGTTGTGCCTTCATTTTCATTGAATTCTAAGAAGACTTTAATTTCTTTTTTTTATTTCTTCCCAATGACCCCAGAGGTCATTGAGGAGAGAGTTGTTCAGTTTCCATGTTTTTGCAGGCTCTCTGTTGTTTTTGTTATTGTTGAAGTCTAGCTTTATTCCATGATGGTCTGATAGGTTACAAGGGGTTATTTCAATTTTCCTGTATCTGTTGAGGCTTCCCTTGTGACCGACTATATGGTCGATTTTGGAGAAGGTTCCATGAGGTGCCGAGAAGAAAGTGTAATTCTTTTTTTTGGGGGTGAAATGTTCTGTAGATATCAATTAGGTTCATTTGGTTCATGACATCTGTGAGGTTCATTATTTCTCTGTTTGGTTTCTGCATTGTTAATCTGTCCAGTGGTGAGAGTGGTGTGTTGAAGTCTCCCACTATTAATGTGTGAGGTTCAATGTGAGATTTGAGCTTCAGTAGTGTTTCTTTAATGAATGTGGGTGGTCTTACATTTGGAGCATAGATGCTCAGTATTGAGATTTCATCTTGGTGGATTTTTCCTTTGATGAGTATGTAGTGTCCTTCCCCATCTCTTTTGATTAATATTGGTTGAAAGTCGGATTTGTTGCATACTAGAATTGCCACTCCAGCTTTTTTCTTGGGTCCATTTGCTTGGTATATCTTTTTCCAGCCCTTTACTTGGAGATAATGTCTATCTTTTTTGATGAGGTGTGTTTCTTGTAAGTAGCAGAATGTGGAATTCTGTTTTTGCATCCATTCTGCTAGCCTGTGCCTTTTTATTGGGGAATTGAGTCCATTGATTTTGAGAGATATTAATGACCAGTGATTGTTACTTCCTGCCATCTTGATGTTGGTGGAAATAGTGTGTGAGTGAGCTTCTTTTCTTTTGGTTTTGCTGCAGGCATGCTATTTGCTTCCTGTGCTTTCTTGTGTGTAGTTAACCTCTTTGGGTTGGAGTTTTCCTTCCAACATCTTCTGTAGAGCTGGATTTGTGTATAGATATTGTTTGAATTTGGCTTTGTCATGGAATATCTTGTTTTATCCTTCTATGTTGATTGATATTTTTGCAGGGAATAGTAGTCTGGCCTGGCATTTGTGGTTTTTTAGTGTCTGCAAGACATCTGTCCAGGCCCTTCTGGCTTTTAAAGTCTCTGAAGAAAAGTCAGGTGTGATTCTGATAGGTATGGCATTATATGTTACTTGACCCTTTTCCCTATCAGCTTTTAATATTCTTTCTTTTTCTGTACGTTTAGTGTTTTGATTATTATGTGGCAACAAGATTTTCTTTTCTGATCTAATCTATTTGGAGTTCTGTAAGCTTCTTGTACAGCTATAGGCATCTCTTCTTTTAGATTTGGGAAATTCTCTTCAATGATTTTGTTGAAGATATTTTCTGGTTCATGGATGTGGGACTCTTCTCTTTCTTCTATTCCTATTATTCTGAGATTTCGTCTTTTCATTGTGTCCTTGATTTCCTGAAGGTTTTGTGTCAGGACTGTTTTAGATTTAAAAATTTTTTGACAGATGTATCAATTTCTTCAATTTTATCCTCTGAACCTGAAATCCTTTCTTCCATCTCTTGTATTCTGTTGGCGATGCTAGTGTCTGTAGTTCCTAACCTTTTCTTAAGGTTTTCCAGTTCTATGGATGTCTTGGATTGGATTTTCTTCATTGCTTCAACTTCCCTTTTCAGATCTTTCAATCCTTTAAGCACTTTATTCATTTCCATCACCTCCTTTGCATTACTTTGTTGTTGCTCTCTGAGGTATTTGATTTCCTACCTTAGGCCTTCTATTATTAATATAAGCATAGGATTAAGGTCATTTTCCTTTGTTTCAATCATGTTTGGATGTCCAGTGTTGTCTGTAGCATTATTGCTAGGATCTGGAGACATCCTTTTTTTTACCATATTCTTGCGCTGACCTTTTGTCATGTGATTGACCCTGGTGTTGTCTGTTTGTTTCTTTTGTCAGTTGACCTTGGTGTTCAGGAAAACTCCCTGCCCTGGGGGTTGGCTGATGCTGAGATCCTGGTGTTTATGTCCAGATGGTGGGCAGGTTCCTGTAATAGAGGGGCTCTCGGAGAGTGGCTGCTGCTCTCCTCAACTGCTATTGACCCAATTGGACCAATATAAAGCGGATTGGAGTGGGGAGAGCGCTATCCTCTGAGGACCTGGGAGTTGGCAGGTCTCCTCAGAAAGGCAGGTAGAGCTGTGGTTGGGCCTGTGTTGTCCTCTCACTGACACAGTCCTTCTGGCTCTGCAGCTAGGCTGACTGTGCAGGCAGGGAACTCCACCCCCGTCAGTGTGCCTGTTGCTGACTGCCTCAGATGCTTGGGTGCTAGGGTGAGTGACCCACCCGCCCCAGTATTTCTGGAGACCACCTAGTCGCGGGCTCTGTTTGCAGTCAGTCTTGGCTCCTAATTGCTTTACTGTGACTGGGTTAGGTCTCTGTCTCTCTGCTACAGTGCATACTGTGTTGCCATGTTGGAAACCCCGGAAAAAAATAATCTCACCTTTGCTCTTGTGGTGCAGCTGTTTTTCCCTCTTGGGTGTACAGGTCCACGTGCAGGCTGGTTATCAGGCAGACAGGTGGAGCCGCTGATCTGTGGCTGGAGCCGTGGGCTGGATCTGCTCCTGGGCTAGATCTCCTTTAGCCGGAGCTCCTCTCCAGACTGGTGACCAAGCTGACTGATCTCAGGGTGGTGTTCCTGGGAACTTCGTGAGCTGTTTTACCTACTGACCAGTCTCAGTGTTAGCCATGGGAATTCAGACACCATCTGTGTTTCACAGTTGGCTAGGGGACCTCACATTCACTCCTCAGTGACTAATCTCATTTACCTACTACTCAGATATACTGCTCTATGGTTGGCGCCATCTTGGATCTCCACTTGATGGATTTTAACGATCCTTAGTCTGTATTGTCCAATCTTGCCCATCTACGCTAGCTATTAATTCTATTGCCCCAAATAAAACCCCATACCATATACTTACATTTCCCTAGGCTATTATTCTTCTTGCTATGCTGATGTTCTAGGCTATGTGAAGATATGATCTTCCATTTAACCCATGGCTTTTCTCTTTCCTATTCTTACTCATGATCTTCCTTCTGTCCTCTCCCTCAAAGCCCTTGAACCTTTGCCCTGCCTACTTTTCTCTCTGCTCCAATCACAGGCCTCAGCATTTTATTAATGCCAATCAGAGATAATGTTTAGCAAGCAAGTGCATATGGCCTTGTACAGCAAACAAACCTCCAGGAGCAAATTAACATTTAGAATACATAACAGATCACCCCATCAGCATCTATTTTGAATAACAGTGCAGTAAACACAGGAGTGCAGATAGCTTTGATAAACTTAATTAAATTCCCTTGAATATATATCTTGTAGTACCATAGCTAAATCATATAGAAGTTCTATTTTTAGCTTCTGATAGACATTTCATGTTGTCTTCCCTAATATCTGTGTTAGTTTATACTCCCAACAATGATGTATATGAAATTCCCTTTTCTTGTATTTTCAACATTAGAAAAATATTTTATTATAATTTACATTTATACATGTATATACTGAAATATGATCATACCTACCCCCATTTTCTTCTTCCAACTCCCTATGTATCCTTACAACACATTCTCTCCCTACTTCAACTTCATGTCTTTTTTTTTTTTTTTTTTTTTGATAAGCCACTAAATCCAGTTAGTTCTGCCCATACATGCATGTATATGGAGGACCCAATTCATCAAGAAGAAGCTAGGGTTAGGGTTTGGGTTGGAAACTGAGTTGAGAACTGAATTGAAAACTGAGTTACTAATTATTCTTGGGAATCTCCCTCTCCCAATAGCTATCAACTGCCAATAACTTCTTAGTAAGCAGTGGGAACACCTCTGCCCTGTAGGCCAGAATTTTTTTTTTTTTTACTTTCAGTCAGATTTTGTGCAGATAATACCAGCTTCTGTGAGTTCATGAGTACCTCAGCCATGTCACGTACAGAAGATATCTTTTCACTGAAATCCTGAACATCTTTCAACTCTTTTTTTTCTCATTATACATAAACTTCTTTATTTTTTTAATAATTTATTTTTTATTTCTTCAAGTTACATCTCAATCACATCTTTCAACTCTTACATACTTTTTAAAAAATTATTATTTTTTAATTTCTTCTAGTTACATCTCAATCATAATCCTCTCCCTCCTCCCCCTCCAGTTCCACCCTCTTCCCCTCATTCCCATCGCTTCCTTTTTTTTAATTTTAAGGATATCTTTTCCCCCCAGTAGCTCCCCCTTTCAGTCCAACAAATGGTTCTTTCTCTTATAACAATAAATAATACAAAACAACAAAAATAAATAGGCCACGATTATGAGAAATATAAGGCTTAGCATACATTCCCAATGTCCAGTTCATATGTATTTGGCAACTGACTTTACCATTCTACTATGCATCCATCTCCATGAGTTTAAAGTTCTATATCAAACTCAGCTTCCATCCTAACTTGCATCACAATTTTAAAAACATCTTTTTAGATCCAGAACACCCTCTTAATCCCTTAACAACTCAAAATTTAACTATGAGACTCTAGCTATCTAGTCTTCAACCACCTCAGAGACCTGAGAAGGATAAATATATCTAATTATATAGGAAGTGCAGGGCCAGCAGCTTCCAAAACTAAGAAATGACAGACAACTGGCTGCCTGGACAGTTCCCAATTTTCTCCATACATTACAGCATCAATCTTCAGCTGCTTGGCCCTGTTCTCTGACAGACATGAATTGTAAAGCAGGAATTATGAAGGACTTGCCTACCCTGTTTGGCAGAGCTGGCTGTCGACTTACCTGCTTCCAAGTATTGTCCTTTTTGGACAGCAGTCTGTCTACATCAACTCTTACATACTTTTAGTCTCCTCTTCCATGATGTTCCCTGAGCTTTGGGGAGAGGAGAATTGATATAATCTATTGGTGGAAACAAATATTTAGGAGTCAGTTTAACAACATGACTAATGAGCAGAATAACAAGAGCAGGTTCTACCCTAATAGCAGCCATGGGCTTCTCTGACCAGGAGTACAGAACCAAGCTTGATTTGCCTCCCATGGTGCAAACAATTGGGTCTTAACAGAATAGCCATCCTAAATGAGAGGATGTATTTTTTTCTTTGAAAGTACATGTATGTCTATTCTAAGGGGTTTGTCATTGTCTTTTTCTTACATTTCTTCCCATAATTAATGTCTGTTCATCAATCCTATGTTAAGTAATTTTCTTTATTTTTAAAAATATTTATTTATTACTTTAGGTTACATCTTCATCACAGTGCCCTCTTTCCACCCCTACCAGTCCTGCCCTCCCACCCTCTACCCCCTATCCCTTCCATCCCACTCATCTGGTGTCGAGTGTCCCTACATAACAGTCCCCTACCGCAGTTCAGTAGTCATATGAGGGCCAAGAGCCTCCTCATACACTGGAGGCCTATAAGGCAGTACCACTAGGGCAAAGTGTCTCATTGATAGGAAACAAAGTCTATGTTCCTGTTCCCTTTGGTGCATTGGTTGTAGTATATTTATCCTGTACTATATGGCTAAAATCCGATTATAAGTGAATAGATGCCATGTGCATCCTTCTGAGTCTGGGTTAGCTCACTCAGGATGAGCTTCTCTAGTTCCATCCATTTGGCTGCAAATTGCATGGTATCGTTTTTTCTGATGGATGAGTAGTATTCCATTGTGTAGATTTACCAGTTTTTTTTTTTTTTTATCCATTCCTCCGTTGAGGGACATTGGGCTAATATCCAAAATTTACAAAGAACTTAAGAAATTAAACGCCAAGAAACCAAATAATCCAATCAAAAAATGGGGAACAGAGCTAAACAGAGAATTCACAAAGGTGGAATCCCTAATGGCTGAGAGACACTTGAAGAAATGCTCAGCATCCTTAATTATCAGAGAAATGCAGCTAAGACGACTCTGAGATTCCATCTCACACCTGTCAGAATGGCTAAGATCAAAAGATCAAATGACAGCACATGCCAGCAAGGTTATGGAGAAAGGGGAACACTTCTCCATTGCTGTTGGGAGTGCAAGCTTGTACAACCACTATGGAAATCAGTCTGGAGATATCTTAGAAAACTTGGAATAGCTCTAACTCAAGACCCACTCATACCACTTCTGGGTATACATCCAAATGATCAAATCACAAGGGTGTTTCCTCATCTATGTTCATAGCAGCCTTATTTGTAATAGCTAAAAACTGGATAAATAATTTTGTTAACATACTCTAACTTTGTTTTTTTAAAAAATGCAGTGAGATGATATTCCATTGTTATTTTCATTTCTCTGGTTTGTGGTGTTGATCTTTTTTCATGTACTTTTGGCCTTTCTATATTTTCTTTTGAGAAATATCTATTCAGGTCATTTACCAATTTTAAAATTAGATTTTTTTTGCTGTTAAATATAATGACTTATTTGTATATTCTGAATACTAACCCCCTGTCACATGAATTTCTAACAACTATTTTCTTCCACATTTTAGAGTTACTAATTCTGTTGATTGTTTCCTTTGCTAAAGAGAATCTTCTTAATTCAGAATAAACCCATTTATCCTGATATACTCTAACTTCTATGGCATCCAATGCTTCTTGTACCATGTTTTGAAGGAACTGCTCATTTTCCAGTTGATTTTTCTGACATTGTGAAAGATGAATTGGCTGTAGATACCCATATTTATATAGAAGTTTACATTCCATTGGCAAGTTTTCCTGTCACTGCTGTAATGCTTTGGTTACCATAGATTTGCAGTATTTTTGAGATCAGCTATTGTGATACCACCGTCCTTTTTCCCCTTAATATATCATTGGCTATTCCTTTGTGTTTGTTGTGTGTTTTTGTGTGTGTGTGTACTTAATCATCTTAAATTATTTTGTAGTTAACATTCAAAATAATGAGTTTCATTGTGGCGGTGTTATTTTCATAATATATATATATATAAGTATAGTTTGTATTAGGTTTTCTACATGTAAAATGATCATGTTGTATTAGTTATTTTGAAATATCTGACATAGCAAATAAAGGAGAAAGTTGTTTTTTTTTTTTTTAGATTCACAGGATTCAGTTTGTGGTTGCTCGACTCCACGAAACTTTGTAAAAAACAAGATGATAAGAGCATGCAGTGGTGGAGAGCAGTTCACATCATAACAGAAGGGAAATGGTTTGAGTCAGGAAAGGGGAGGGGGCAGAGATAACCTTCAGAGGCCCACCCCTAGGACCTACTTCCTCCAGTTGTACTTACCTCTGAAGGTTTTTATACTCTCCCAAAAGAGCAGCAACATCTCAGGACTGAACATTCAGACGTATAAATGGGTATTTCCTGGTCAAAAATAATGTCTCATCTACTAGCAGGAACAATTTGATTTCCTGCTTTCCTATTGAGATGGTCTTTACTATGCTCATTTGCTTTATTTTATTGCTCTTGTTTCTTTGGCCAATACTGTGACAAATAGGAAAAGTGGGCATACTTATCTTATTTCTGATCTTAGAGGAATCACTTTGAGCTTTCCCCCTCTTTCAGAATGATGCTGAGCGGGGGATTGATGTATCAAGTATTTTTTTTTTGAATGACATTTCTTTTATACTTATCTTTAAAGGAGTGTGTGTGTGTGTGTGTGTGTGTGTGTGTGTGTGTGTGTAGTATTGAATTTCATTGAATGCTTTTCCTGCATCCATCTATTAAGTATTACATTTATTGATTTGTGTATGTTCAACAAGCCTTATATCCTTGCAGTTAATCTCCCTCAATCATGGTTCATATATCTTTAAAAATATACTGTTCAATTTAATTAGAATTTGTTAAGCATTTTTGCATCTTTGTTCATCAGGGATAGTGTCCTGTAGTATTCTTTTGTCATGTTCTTGGCTGATTTGGATAATGCTGGCCTCTAAGAATGATTTTGGAATGGTTTTCTTCCTTCAGTAGTTTGAAATCAGTTGACACTAGTTTTTCCTTTTTAAAAATTGGTTACAATTCAGTTGTAAAGCTATCCAGACTTGAACTTTTCTTTTTTGGAGAAGGTTATTGATCTATTTAGACTTTCTATATGGTTCAGTTTTGATGTGTCTAGAAATTTACTATTTCTTCTAGGTTTTCCAATTTATTGGTGTATCAATAACAATAACAATAATCATAATAAAAGTAAAAGATAAAAAAGTTCTTGATAACAATCTCTAATGAACCCTTGTATTTCTTTGGTATTAATTGTAGGTCTCTATTTTATCTCTGTTTCATTTATTTGGATCTTCTCTCCATTTTTTTCCATATCTAGCTAAATGTTTGTTGACTTCATTATCTTTTAAAATCAGTATTTCTTTTATTGAGCTTTTGTGTTCATTTAGTGTAAACATTTTCTCTGATCTTTGTTATTTCTGACTTTTGGTTTTGGGGGTAGTTTATTCTTGATTCTTTTGGGTCCTTAAGTTACATCATTAGGTTGTTTGAAAGTTTTCTTTTTATTGATTCATGGGATTATTGCTATAAACTATCCTGTTGTACATAATGGATTTTGATATGTTGTATTTTGATTTGTATTTGATTAAAAGAAATTTAAAATTGTTCTCACTGATTTTTTCCATTAACCTTTTGTGTGTCCCAAAAATTGTTTAATTTCTATTTTTTATAATTTATAAATTTCTCTTCTTGATTTTTGGTTTATTTTATTGTGCAGAGAAGATCCATGGTATGACTTCAGCCTTTAAAAGTTTGAGATGACTTGTTTTATGGCCTAACAGTAATTTATTTTGGAAAACATTCTGTTGACTGCTGAAAAGAAATTAACTGTGCAGTACAATTCTGTGAACCTTTGTTAGATATGTTATGTTTAACATAGTTGTTTATTTGTTGGATTTTCTGTCCCTTAATGAAAATGGGACATTGAAGTTCCCCACTGGTCTTATTAGATTCAATATTGTTTGTTCTACATAATTGAGTGCTTTGCTGTTGGTTGAATATATGCTTATAATTATTTCTTCTTGTTGAACTGATCCCTTTTATCATCTTAAATTATTTTCTTATATAAAATGAGTTTCATTGTGAAAGTTTTGTCTTTATACATATCCATTATACTTTATTCTTATTTACCCCTTTACTGTCTCCCTCAAATAATCTCTCCTGCTTTTATAAACACACACACACACACACACACACACACACACACACACACACACACAC
>CAJQZJ010001826.1:7027896-7047479 GCA_907164525.1 Lophiomys imhausi | reverse complement strand
ATAAAAGTCATAATGATGAGAGGAATGGTGATTAAGCTAGTCAATCTCAATCTCAGTTGCTAAGAAGCTTTGTCATACTAAATAAGCACAGAATTAAAGTACTGCAGCTAGATCTCTAAAGTGAGTCTTATACATCAGCATGCAGAGTATGGATCATAGCAATCCCAGTACAAGAGAACCTCAGGGATTTTGGGTTGTTAGTCTTAATGTCTTAAACTACATTAATATCTTTAGAATCCATATTGCATGCTCATTAAATCACAACCTAAAGTAATTACAGCAAGACTATACTTATGGCCGTATAAAACAACTGTGTAAATGTAGTAATTGTATCTATTAAAAAGTAACTTTGTGTGTAGCTACACCAGAGCCATTTTTTGGGCACTATGAATTTTCTTAAGTGGATATAGTATGTTTGGATTTTCTTTGGGAAGAAATAGATTTCAATAGGAAGAAGAAATTATTTCCTCGAAGGATGTTGATGAGGAAATAGAAATAATAACTATAGCCCTTTATTGAATGATTGGAGGTGGAACATTTTCTAAAATAGCAATCACCATATTATTGCCCACTGAGACTATCCTATTAGCAGCCTGATTCTGAACTATTTTTTATATTTCAAGAGATTTTTAAAAGAAAAATAAGCAAGCAAGCAAGCAAGCAAGCAAGCAAAAGAATATGCTATAGGGACTATATTTAGTTTACAAAGCCTGTACTCTATTCGTTTACAAAAAATAGTTTTTCCAACCTCTAGTAAAATGTTGGAGTAGTGACCACTTAGGTAACAGATTAAGATTTTTTTTGAAACATTTCTTTTTGCTTCTGCAGCCATGACCATGAATATGCTCAGGCTTTAGAAGAGTCTTGCTTTATTTTTATGTTCTCTGCTGAGGCAAAAGGAGGTCTGGTTGGACCCCACAGACAGACCCCAGTGAGACCAATGGAATTGCCACTACCAATTCCTTACTAGCAGATTTGAAAGCTGATCAAAGATGGGTTTTGTCATCTGTAAACCTGCAACTATCCATTCTGGGCTTGATAGCAGGAAAACACATGTTGGATGGCAGAAGGACGTGTGTGGGCATAGTGAAATGGTGCTGCCTATGTTTGAATGCCTGCAAAGGTAATTTGGATGAGAAATGTGTGGATTCTGTGCTGGCTTCTCAGGAGATTCTGTGAACTTGAGATTGGCCACTACATGTATCATAGCCTTCAGGAGATGTGTTTCAAAAACAAAAACAAACAAAGGCAATTCTCACAACCAACCCTTGCCACCCCTACCACATATAGCAACAAGAAAATTGAGGCCAAGAATTTGCATGAGAGAAAGGGGACATATATGGGAGAAATATATTATAAAATTTAAAAAATAAATAAAATTACTCAAAAAGAGACCTTTTTAAGGAAGCCAAGACCAAGAAATAAAGCTCCTCTCTCATGTCTGCACAAAGTGGCCTTAGTGATATATAACATGAATCTGTCATTAAAATAAAACAAGCCTTAAAAAAGATTTTTTGAAAGTAAAATAAGCCCAAGGATAAGAAACAACATAAGTAGTGAAGTATATTGAAAAATTTAGGATTTTTATTAAAAATTTAGTAGGCCTATTCAATATTAGGGTTCAAAACCTTGTAGAAAATGGCAATTACAAGGAATTAGTTAAGCCAAAAGAAGAAACTTATTCATTAAATAAAAATAGTTCATAGAAATTTAGAGTAGATGGTCGTGGCCATGATCACTTAGTAAATTCAAGTTAGCCCTGTCTTCTTGAATGCTGTTCTAGAAAGCCAGGTAGGCAGAAAGCCTAGGAAAAAGACAGAAAGCAAGGCTGGGCTGAGAGTTATACCAGTAGTCTTGAAAGAAACAAAAGCAGGCACTGCTTACTGTGTATTGAAAGGAGTATATGTTGATTCTTGTTAACCATTTCTAAATGTCATTTAACCCAGGACACAAGATGTTCTGAAGTTTTGTCCATAGGAGTGCCTTGTTAGTAGGAAATAATAGCTCCACCCAGGGACACCAATTTACGATGATGATGACTCAATGGGTAGTGGGGTGCACATCTTTAATCCCAGTACTTGGGAGGCAGAGGCAGCCAGATCCCTGAGTTCAGGGCAGCTTGGTCCACAGATTTAGTTCTAAGACAGCCAGGTCCACACAGAAATCCTGTCCCAAAAAAACCAAAAACAAACAATCCCCCAAACAAGCAAAAGATGATGACTCTTTTGGTGGTGGGTGGGCGTGTCTGCTTATAGTTAATTGTTCTTATATATTTAGTGACTTGATTTCTTTTTTGTGAGTTTTTATATTTTTATTTTTTTTAATTTACTTACGTGTATGTGTTTGTCTGTATGTGTACCATGTGCATGCAATCTCCATGGACCCCAGAAAGGGACATTGTGTAGAAATAAGTAATTAAATATTACTAGTATTTAAGTTATAGTTAATTAGACAGCAGTGTTAATCCTTATCCCACCATTATAAATAAGCACACAGAGACATGATGGATTTTAACAAGCCTTGGCCTGGATTGTACAATCTTAGCCCATCTAAGCTAGCTCTTTTCTATAATTGGAGTTATAGGCATTCGTGAGCCACTGATGTGGGTGCTGGGATTTGAACTGGGTCATCTGTGAGAGCAGTAATTGCCCTCAACCTCTGAGCCATCTTTCCAGTCCAATAATAAATATTTGAATATTTATTCAATGTAAGTTAATGTAATACTTTTGTTCTGAACATGCTTTTCTCTTGAATTGTTCAGTTATAGATCATATAAATTAAGGAAGTAATCTGTAAAGAGAGTATTTTTATTCTCATCTCCCCAATTCCCTTTCTGATGTCTAAGCTGTTGTAGGCATCTTCAGTGGAAGAGGGTGTATCTTGTCCTTGCATGTGTTTTTGTTTGTTCATGACTTACAACCCAATCTTTTACAGATGATTCTCTGGGACTGGGACTTGAAGCAGTGGTGTAAACCTCATTACCAGGTAAGCACAGATGGTGATGATTTCTGTGAAATTACCTTCCTTTATAGAAAGTTACAGTCACAGGGTCTCTGCATAATAAGATGCCCTTTATCTGAGCTAAGTTAACCAGAATCTTCATGGAAGTAGATTTGTGTAAGGGAATTTTAGTCCAGCAACATGGCTACTCTGGCAAGGGGTCACATCCAAAGACCTAGGTCTGTGTGATCTGCCTGGAATACAGACCTTTGATCCCTCTGGATGAAACACACATCTTTAATCCCTTTGGCTAGAATACAGACATGCCTTTAGTATACACCTTTACTCCCAAACAATGATGTCTAATTGAGGGACAGAAAGTGATGAATCAGAGAAAGATTTGACAGAATGAGTTAGAGATAGGATACGTCCAACTCTTAGAAGAGAGAGGCTCCTTAAGAGCAGCACAGAGAGAGTCAGAGGGACATTACAAAGAGAAAGAGAGTACAGTACAGGAGTACAATAGAGTTCGGTGCAGTTCAGTTTGTGGAGTTCAGAGGCAGTTTTTCCAAGCAGACCAATTCAGTCAGAAGCTGAGAGAAGCCACTTTGAATCAGTCAGCTTGGAGAGGAGTTTAAGCCAGAACTGAGTTAAACCAGTCAGCCAGAGTTCAGAAAGAGCTAGAAAGAGTGAAAATTATTCAGCACTAATCCTGGAGACTGAAAATATTCTAGGCCTAGGTTAGCAGTGGAAGCCTTCAAGGTCTGGGCTTGCAGATTAGGTTGTATGGAGGCTAGAAACTTCCAGGACCTAGGCCTAGAGTTAGATAGAAGCACTCTGGGCTCAGCCCAAGTCATGTATTAGTAAAGCATGAATACAGCTCTCATCTTATCCCTTCATCTGAGAAAATGAAAAACAACATTTACAGATTTGTGAAAGTTTATTAAATCTAAAGGAAAATAAAGTAATTGTTTTAAAAGTACTTCTAATATAATCGTGGAACAAAATAAACTAATATCTTTATATTTAGGATGAGATTTTTTTGCTGTTGTTTTTGGTTTTTTGTTTGTTTTTGTTATTGTTTTTTTTTTTTGGACACTGATGTACAAAGGGAGAGAAACAGATTTGAGGCCACAGTTGAAAGACTAAATCAACTTATAAAACATTGTTTTTGGGAAACAAAATGCTCTACTTTCTACTTTCATTTTCTGAAAAATACTTCTTACTGATTTTTAACTTATGCACATAAAACTGTACAGTTTAGTAGATTTTCATGAAACTGAAACTTTAATAAATATATTTATTAATAACTATAAGCCATTATATTAGGCCAGTGGAGTAGCTGGTGACCTGGTAGGAGGCCAGTAGGCCTGGCTTGCCTAGCTCACCTTAGCTGGAGATTTGAAACCAGCAGCAGCCTATTCCCAATAATTAAATACACCAGGACCTTTTAATGTTTCAATGCTTAGGCCTTAGCTGACTCTCAATTAACTAATATAGGTTAACCCGACCAACTATTCTCAATCTGCCATGTGACTTGCTGTACCTTCAGTGCTCATTCCAAGACATCCTGCTGCTCCCAAGAGAGAGCTTTCTCTCTCTTCCCAGGGTTCCTTTCTTCCTCCCAGGAAGTCCGGCCTTCCTATTATTTCTCTGTTAAATGGCCATCAGTGACTTTTATTATCCAATTAGAGAGTGCCCCAGAAAGGGTGGTACAAGATCTTTCTCCAACATTTCCACAAACTAAACCTCCAGTGTAACTAGTGGCCATGTGAAGACACAGCATTACTGTCACCTCACAGCCTCACCGCACTGTATCTCCAGAGAGAATCCCTGTCCTGACCTCTAGTAATTTTTTCTTGTGTTCACATTTTATGTATGCATGTATAAATGGAAATGGAATAATGTATATTTTAAGATAAATTTTTATCACTTCAGCATTATATATCAGTATCAGAAATGAAAATAGAAATGTAAGGAGAAAGAGAAAAATAACTTGAAAGCACCATGTTATTGTGTTTTATACAAACTGCTAAGTTTTTTTGGGGGGTAGGTCTTTTTGACTTAAAAATGCAGTGTATAGTCTACTCTATAAAACTGAGTTGAGTACCTAATGTGGAATTTAGAAACGTTTTTTTTTGCAATAATAGAGAAATCTTAAGTATTTAATCATTTGTTACAGGAATTAATTTTATCATTCTTTAACTTTATTTCACTAGTTGTCTCAATATCAACCTTTGAAAAAAATGAATGCTCCTTTGAATGGCTGATTTTTATTTTTACTTAAATGTTTTCATTTTATTATTTTGTGTGTTATGGCTGTATGTATGCCTGTGGACCATGTGCATGCAGTGTTCTCAAAGACAAGAAAAGGGTGACTGGAGTTAGAATGGTTGTGAGTCACCATGTGGGTGCTGGGAACTGAAGCGAGGTCCCCTGGAAGAGCCACAAGTGCTTTTAACTGCTGGCTCATCAGCCCCCGATTTTTACTTTTAAACAGTGTGTGCAATAGCTGCAATAGCCCCTAGGATAAAAATGCCCTTTGGACCTTGGTAAGCAAAATTATGTTACCAGAGTAGTCAGATAAATCAAAGAGTAGGCCATACTTGACTAGCTACATTATGGGCTTTATCATTATTCATATTCACAAAGATCCTCATTTTCCAGGTAAAAGAGAATCTAAATTACTGGAAAAATATAAAGATAAATAAGCAGTAAGGTCAAAACCATGGACTTGTCTGACAGGCTAGTGCATGATATTAGGCATCTCTGTCCTTTTTTCTTTTTTCTCTTCCTTTCTAATAACACTGTAGCATTCTATAAAAATACACAGCTCTTAAATGTACAACTTGGTGTATTTTCTCACACTGAAGAATTAACATTTTTCAATCCCTCTTAGGCCATCTTCCTAGTTATTCAGCATCCCTCTGGAGTTATTATGTCGATCCTGAATTCTGCTGCTTCACCCTAGGGTTTTAAAATGTATTTTTTTCTATTAACTTGGTTGTGAGATTAATTAGTATTGGATGTAGAAGTAACCTGTTTTCCATTTATTCCATTGATGAATATATTAGTGTATTTATGAATTGCATTGTTGTGTTCCACTTTTTTCCTTTTTTTTTGTTGTTGTTGTTGTTTTTTTTTTTGGTTTTTCGAGACAGAGTTTCCTCTGTGTATCTTTGGCTGTCCTGGAACTTACTCTGTAGCCCCGGCTGGCCTCAAACTCACAGAGCTTCACTTGCCTCTGCCTCTGGAGTGCTGGTACTAAAGGTGTGCATCACTAGTCACCACTACCCAACTGTGTTCCACATATTTTTATGCTCAGTTTTTTGGCTATTCCAAGTGATTTTGCTAGAACAGTCCTTTTGTTGGGTATGTAATGTGGAGTGGATTGTTAACTTCAGTTGATAGTGCAGACAATTTCCCAAAGTTTGTGTTCATTTTACTCAACAACCAGCAGTATATGAGGGTTCCAATTTCTTTGTATTACTATAAACACTTGGTAGTAAAATCCTGGTAACTGTGTAATGCTCTTACTGATAACTCGTCAGGTTGAGGGCTGTTTTTGTTAGTTGGTCCCCAGATACTCACTTGTCAAATCTTGTGTAAGCCTTTTATCTTTCACTTAGCAATCAGTAGAAGATCTTTATGTATTCTGGACATGAACATATATATGACATGTATGTATAGCTATATAGGTACATAAAATTTTTATGTACATCTAAGGTATACTGAAGAACTCTGCCCCAAGAGTCATGAAGATTTTCTCTCATGTTCCCTTCTGTATGCTTTATTGTTTAACTTTCCACCTTTAGATCTTTTTTACACTTATAATTAATTTCCTAGTTTTGTTAAGTTTGACTTTTTTATATATGTGTCATCTAACTTAAGATAATTTAAAACTTTTTATTATATTTAGTTATTTATTTGGGTTGGGAGTGGCATGTGGATGTCAGAGGATAACTTATGGGAATCGGTATTCTACTTCCACCATGAGGATCCAGGGATTGAACTCAGGCCTTCAGGCATGGTGGCAATGTGATTCACTCACCAAGCTATTTCACTGATCCACGATACCTTTAAAAAATTAGATATACAATTGACTCAATTCTAATTTGAAAGCTCTATCAAAAATAATTCTCTATCTCTCGCCACTGTTTATAAATGTGCAAATGCCTTCAATAGAAAAGCAGTTTTTTTAATTTAAGCTACTTTTTGTTTTCTTCTGTTAAGATCTTGCTTGCCTTTTAAAATCTTGCCTTCATAGAATCTTACTTGCTTTTAAACCTTGCTTGAAATCTGAATTTTTTTCCCCAGACACCTGAGATTGAAGAGGGTCCCTTTCTGCTTCCAGTGAGTGCTCTGCCTCCCAACTTCCCTGTTCCCCAACTATGAATCACTAGAAAATTCCCTGAGGGAGAATGATTAGCACAAAATTTTTAAAAATGTGTATTTATGTGGCTGGTTTCAGAGGCCACAGGTGGTTCTGTCTACTGGTGGGGTTCATTGTGGATGCTGAGAACCAAACCCAGGCCCTCTGGAAGAGCAGGAAGCAAATCATAGTGAGCCATCTAGACTTCTGAGTTCATTTTTTAAAAAAACAGGATATTTATTTTGCAACTGCGTTTATTTTATGCACCAGCTGCCCTCTTGGGTGTAGGTATTGTTCTTCATGGAATCCATGTCTCAATCTGCTGTAGATCATTTTTAGGTGCCTCATCTACCCAGTCTTCCTTGTGTTTTGTCTCATAGTCTTGGCAGGGTATAATTCCAGTTATACTTTGTCTTGTACTTGGCAAGGTAGCCACATTTGCCACAGAACAACTTCTGTAGGTGGTAGGCCTTGTAGCTAGAATGTGGCACAATGTGTGCATATTATTGCAACACTTTTGTTCCTGTTGTTGTCTTGCTACTGCCATCCAGTCCAGAAAGATTGGAAGAGAAGGCACTTCTGCTACTACCTCTGAGTTCATTTCTATCTTCTGTCTTAGCTATAAGTCTTTTCTTGGTTGTACTGTTGTGCCTTGAACACATGCTACAGTATTTAATTAAGCTTTTCTAGTTTTGGTCTAATGCCAACAAGTTTCTCTTATTGAAAGTAATTTGACAGTAATACTGGTTTCTTCAGAGAACTGGTTGGAATACTATCATGCTACAAAGTAGACCTAAATAAAAATGTGAGCTCATGTTATGTTAATTTCAATAGCAGTAACTATTAAGCTCCCCCTCTCTTGGTTTTCCGAGATAGAGTTTTTCTGTATATCCCTGGCTGTTCTGGACAAACTTTGTAGACCAGGCTGGCCTTGAACTCAGAGAGATCTGCCTGCCTCTACCTCCCAAGTGCTGGGATTAAAGGCGTGTGCCACCACCATGCCTGGCTAGCATTTCTTAAATTATAGTATAAAAATAATCAGAGACTAAATCTTTTAGTATTTTCAGGCTAAGTGCAACCACTACCAGTGCTCTAGTTGCAGGTTCTCCTTACTTCCTTCTTCTACATCTGTTCTTATGTCTTTCTCTCCATCTGTTTCTCTCTCCTTCAAAACATTTAAGATGGAGAAACAATTGCTAGCTTTCTTTACATACTCAAGATTTTTACTGAATATAAGACAACAGGAAAAGGAATTATGTTCAACATTAACAGTTCTAAATTATTTGAATATTCAACTTAATCTCTGTTGAATCATGTTGCTACCTTGCTCACTACTTCTCTTTCTCACCCAGAACTAAAGGGCAAGGCCTTGTCACAGACTTGAAAGAATTCATACACTTCAGTGAGTTCCCGTTTGCCTTTTGGCTCTCTGACTTGCTAGCTCCTCTATCATCAGTTTTCTTCCAGTGGCCCTGATGTCCATGTTCTGCCTCAGACACAGGCCAGGTTCACTTGTAATTCTGGAGTTTGTGCTTGCTAGACTCTGCAGTGTACTTGCTTTCTCTGCTTCTTTCCTGACATGCTTTTGCCTTCTAACTGAACACAGACTATTCTTTAAAATTGTATTAGCAACAATCACCCTCTTGTTTGTGTGTGTTTTGCCCTTTATATGATTCAAAGTCTACATGAACCCTCCATTGACAAATAACTTGGAATATAATATTCTCAACAATTATAAATAGAATTCTATCAAAGTTTTAGGTTCTCATTCCACTATGACAATCATAGATTTTTATCTTAATTATTCAGCTCAAATGTACTACCTCTTGTTCTTTTGAATCCTCATACCATTTTCTGTACTTTTATCTCATTTTCTACAATAATACTAATATACTTTTAAGTTTGTGCATTAGCCTTGTTTTATATGTTCTTATATTTTTGGTTGTGAGCCTAGCCTTTAACGGCTGAGCCATCTCTCCAGCCCGTTTTATATGTTCTATCTGTATTATCAGATTTATTTTCATATTAGCCTAAGAAGTAGATATTATTTTCACTTTACATTAAAGATGCTAAAAGATTCAGATGTTAAATAGCTTGGTCAAGGTCACAGTTAAGCTTAAAGTATAGACTTGAAACCCAGGAACCTTTGCAGCACAGGTCTGTCATGATGCTAAATGCTCCTTAAGTAAGGTTATGACACAAGGGCTTTCCATGTTTATAAGTTTTTTCCATGAAGGAAAGGAAGTCATCAGTAAATTTTTGAAGTAGCAGGATTGTAGACTTCAAAGGACACATATACTTAGTTTTATGATAGTTATGAAGTAATGAATAACAGTTTTTATGAAATAGACTAAAGAAAATAAAGCTTTATTATAAATAAAATACCAAAAATACTAAAGTTTACAGTATCTGTTACACACATGCACACACACATACACACACACACCTCAAATAGAATGTTATTATGTTATTCATGCCAGGTCTATGTGATTAACATTTTCAGGATTATATTATTTAGATACCATCAAATAATTTAGTTTAAATCAGAGTTGTGTGTGTGTGTTTTCTATGTAACAAATACATAATTTTCCTCTTTTGTCTTCTAGAATTCTGGAGGTGGAAATGGAGTTGATCTTTCAGTGCTAAATGAAGCTCGCAATATGGTGTCTGACCTTCTAATTGACCCAAGCCTTCCCCCACAAGTTATTTCTTCTCTGCGGAGTATCAGTAGCTTGATGGGTGCTTTCTCAGGTTCCTGTCGGCCAAAGATGAACCCTTTCACACCATTTCCTGGATTCTATCCCTGCTCTGAAGTAGAAGATTCAGTAGAGAAAGGAGATGGAAAACTTCACAAGGTTAAAGTACAGTGGTCATCCAGCCTTGTTTATCTCATTTAGTGACTTATTCTCATTAAAGAGATCCCTCTAAGTGTTATATGATACACAATTTTCTTTCTAAGGATCAGCTCCTTTTATATTATATCATGCTGGTTGTGGCTTTACAGACAGCTATAAATTAATTTCTGCACTCACTTTTCATTAATTTCCTGGTACTGGGGATAGAACCAAGGACCTTACATATGCTGGGCAAATGTTATGCCTTTACCAGTTTTTGATTTTTAAATAGCTCTGCTATATTTATTAGTTACAATTTATATGCTAAGAACTATTTGGTATCTTTGTAGTAAGAAGTGGAAAGCAGCAAGGAACTTAATTTCAGGCTTATATAAAAGAGATCATGTCATTAATATCTTTTTTTTTTTTTTTTACAGAGTCCAGGAATTACACTTGTTGAACCAAGAATTAATGACCATTATAATAAAATGCTGTTATTACTTAATGATTTTTACAGATTTAAAACTCTGCCTTCCTTTACTCACCAGGATGTTTGTAGCTCAGTGAGCACTAGTTTTTCCATAATTAGATATGGAATTAAGTTTTTTGTTAGTTAAAAATCAGATTTACTAACACATACAGGCCATATTAACTTGATCCATATTGTGCTTGTTCATAGTACTGTTATCTATTGCTGCATTATGACATCCTCACTAATAGCTACAATCATAAAGTTTTAAAGCTAGAAACATGTTAGGGATCACTGTAGTTCAACTGATTCTACAGCTAAGAACTAACCAAGAAATGATAAAGTTCAAATAAGTTAATTTTGTTAAATTTTACTATTTATACAGAACATAGAAAAGGAAAATATGGGATTTTGAGGGACTTTTGATTAGTTAATTTCACTTTGTCAGGTCTCAACATTAGAGTTTAACAATGCTGAAAATTAAAACAAGGACAGTTACACACTTGAAAACTATTGGCTGTCTGGGTCAAAGATAGTTAGTTGATGCTTTTACTTTTAAAATGTTTAGGTAATAGTGCCCATTCCCTACAGCTCACTTAACAATGATATTGATTCATGTGACTTTATTAGTATACCACATAATCACAAACACCCAAAAGCAAATAATTAACGAAATAACTCTAAGATATTCTTGAGGTTTTCACCCAATATGTTTTTTTTCTTTATTTACCACTGACATTTATTGATCTAAGGTAGTAATTCTTTACAGTTGGAAACATTAGCAAGATATGATGGTGTCCCAGGTAATGAGGTGCAGGGGAGGTGGAAGCCAGAGGACTGGGCTACATACTACATAATGCTCCAAAAGTCTAAAAAAGAAAACAGAAAATGCTCTAATTAGAAAAGCCCCATTGAAATCATTATTATGTGGTTGTATTTACTATGTGAAGTTTTCTTGTACATTTAAAAAATATTTTAAACATGATATTAACTAAACAAAATATCTAAATAGCTCATTTCCTAAGCATTGTAGATAATTATAGTAATTTAGGGTGTTGGAATCTGGTGATGTAAGTCATTTAAGAACCAGGCAGTAACAATCTTGGCTATTCTTTGTGTTCTTTAAACTCCTTGTTAGAGTTTCACATCTAATTTGTCTCTTATTTTGAAAAAGCATATAAAAACGAAGACTTATTTTACTTCAGGAAAGAGCCACAGAATTTGTGAAAATTTGTGGATTTTTAGTATCAGTCTTCCACACCCATATTTTAAGCTCTATTTCTTCTTTCTCTTGAAAATATGAGTAATATATAAAAATTAAAAACTGTAGTTTGTCATAAGAGTTCAGGAGCTTTTTTATTAAGAAAAATTAAATAGAATAACAATATGGAATGTGGAAGTGGAAATTTGAAAGATATTCAGTGAAATTTTATTTTACCTGTACATATTGATATTTTCATATCATTATATGCAGCATATTAAAGGATGATAATTTAGCAATTTTGAAATTATTTGACAGGGGTTGAGTTGCAGAACCAGTTTCCCAACTCCACAGCTGAGGAAGAGCTCAGGAACATCAGCTTTACTGACTAATGAGCACTACTCAAGGTGGGATCGTAGTAGTGGCAAGAAGCCTCACCAAGAACTGAGTGTTTCAAGGTAAAATTCTGAGAGCCTTTTAAACATAAACCATCCTTTTAAAAGTTTTTGAGAAAAAAGTTTGAAATAGTCTTAAAATCAAGAAAGAATTGTTGCAGTAATTTTAGGACAATATGGGTAGCAATTCTTAAAGGTGGTAAAGCCTGAGAAGGTCCTAAATATAGAGACAATATTGAGACCTCTAGCCAGTGTTTTAGTTCTTGTCTCTGTCAAAGAAAAAATAGAAAGATGAGATAAAGTAGTGAAGTTAATTATAAGGCAGAGAAATACTACTCAAGGGTGAATTCAGGCTTCTGATGAGAGAATGGCACTATGGAATTTTAGATATTGTGAAGGGCAGGTTTTACTCCAGAGAATTATTTCTCAAAGTTTTGTTCCATAGAGAGTTAAAATCAGGGAATTCCAGAAATGTTTGAAATTTTGGGATACCTCTTGTTTTTTTTAAGCCTGTGTGGCCCACCTTATTAATAATAGATATAATCAAGAAACTGGTTGTTAAAAAGAAGGTAACAATCTCTCAAAGCTTAGGTCACCTAGGTACAGAGAATGTTGGAGCCTTAAAAGCCATATTCATGAGATGGCTTAGGGCAGTGTTTCTCAGCCTTCCTAATAATGGGATCCTTTAATATAGTTCCTCATGTTGGGTGACTCCCAGCCATAATATTATTTTTGATACTACTTCATAACTGTACTTTTGCTACTGTTATGAATCATAATATAAAAATCTGTGTTTTCTGATGGTCTTAGGTGACCCCTGTGAAAGAGTTCTTTGACCCTCAGAGGGTCATGATCCACAGGTTGAGAACTACTGGCTTAGAGCAACTAAAATTAATTCAGCACACTATTCCTGGGGCCTTCTGACTTCCTCTGGAGAGACTCAAACCTAGAACCCTGCTAAATGCTAGGCAAGGTTTCTACTATTATGCTGGGGCAGGTTTGAAGTTTGTGGAGGCAGTCACCAATCCATTGTGTAGTGTGCCACAGTGACTGACTAGGAAAATGAGCATATTCCCCAGACTTATCACAGTTGCTACCTTAAGGTAGCAAGAATGTTCCAAATCCTGTTCCTACTTAAACTGAGACTATGCACTTATTCTACAGTCTCTTGAGAACTGGTTTGAAATGAAGCACTCCAATATCAATATCAGAAGTTGCAAAAACATGAGGCTGGGAAAATACAAGAGCTAAAATTTTATGAGTATTAATAATATGAATATTAATAAATACCATTTTCCCTGAGGATTCAATACTTCATGTTTTGAAAGCCATGAAAGATACTGATCTCTTTCTAATGTGGGTAGAAACTTCTTTTCAGTCAGTTATCTGGGTTAGTAAAATTGTAATGAATGGCAATTCCAAGTGAAGCCATACTTTTTCACAACTGAGCAGGTGTCATGCTAAACTCTGTTTAGTTTGGGCTGTGTATAGTTACACATTTGAAACAGTAGATGGCAGGATTGGAACATAGCTGTTCATGTGTTAAAAATCTGTGTTAAGATTTATATGTGAAATATACTCAGATAATTTTAATTTCTGCATTCTTTTGTGGTTTGTTGAGTTGAATATTTTAGTGTTCGATCAAATTAATTCCTTTCTCATAAAACTTTAATGTATACAACAGTATAGTGAAGTATGAATAATACAGAAGAATGAGAAGCAGTAAAAGTTTTGTCTTGAACTTTTTTTTTAATGGAAGAATGATGTGGAAATGGGAAATAGGAACTGGGAAGTGAGCTGAAGACTTAGGTTTTGTTGCCATAGGAAAGAATTATCATCTTGGAAATACTGTACGGTTTAAAAACCAAGAACAAAAATAATGGGTTTTTGTTTTTACTATTCACATTTGTAAAATTTTTGACTATGGTCTAGATAAATCTTAATCTTCAATTGAGAAATGTTTATGATGTACATAGATTTTTTTGGTTAACTTATTCAAACAAACTTTCATCTTTCATCAAAGATTTAGATATTTGGCCAAAAAAGTAATTAATTTTATGACATATGTCTCCTTTAAGGAGACATATACCTTAAAGGCTTAATATAATTTTTCTAGTATACAGAAGCTGGAGTTCTCTGTAATTTCCAAATGTCTTTTACACGTAGTTGAGATAACATAGTGTGTTGACTCATTTTATATAAACTTGACACAAGCCAGGGTCATCTGGGAAGAGGAACCGCAGTTGAGAAAATGCATCCATCAGGCATTGTAGGCAAGCCAGTGGAACTTTCCTTTTTTTTTTTAGTGATCAGTGTGGGGTGGCCCAGCTCATTGTGGACATTGCCACCCATGGCCTGGATGGTGGTCCTGGGGACTATATGGCAAGCTGAGCAAACCATGCAGAGCAAGCCATTGAGGAGCATTCCTCCATGGGTTTTGCCTCCAAGCTCCTGCCTTGAGTTCCTGCCCTGATTTCCATCAGTGATGGAGCGTGACCTGAGAGTTAGAAGCTGAAATAAACCCTTCCTTCCACAAGTCGCTTTTGCTGATGGTGTTTAATCACTGGAGTAGAAACCCTAGCTATGACAGTCAGGAATATGTAAACATCAGCACCCACCACTCTTTTCTAATTTAAGTCTCTAGATTTATGCTATACAAAATAAATTATGCTGAGACAAGTATTTTAAATCTGTATGGTGTAAGTTGTAGCTTTTTGCTGCATGTGAATATTGAACATTTGGACTGTGTCTAGCATGACTAAATAATTGAATTTTAAGTAAATATTAGGGAATTTATTTCAAACAAAGTCATGTGACCATCATATAGACATACACTATATGATGTCAATTAATACCAGTGATACTTTTATCCAGGAAACTTTGGAGTTTTTGTAACAGCTTTGTATTTACCCTGATATTGTTATAGTTCTCTCTTATCCTAGGTTTTTGGGTTTTGATTTGAACTCACCTTTGTGTCTGATTGTATATTGCCTGACTATGAATTGAACTTGATTACAGTATTAAACCTCTCTGAATAAAACTGAAACCAGATTTCTCATCCCTCAGCTATGTTTTTAAAAACTTGTTATAATTTTTCCCCTTTATTTCTTGGTATAATTCTATCTTCCTCTGGCTTAGTGATTGTTTATAAAATTAATTTACCTAGAATACTTAGTGTTATCTTTATACCCTGTACTTCATCCCACAGATAGCAAGTTAAGTCTCATTAATCAGATAGATAACTTAGTCTGTCAGTAATATTGCCCTCTATTTCATCTTCATATTCTACTTATACTCTAATATCTATAGAATGAGTCTTAACTCTTATTCTGGAAGTTGAAATTTTGTTGTTACCTTATGACAAATCTGCAGCCTTACCTGGAAAAGATAGAAATTCATGGAACAGTTTTTCAAAGAATGAGAGTAGCAGGAGGCATTAGGTTAACTCTTGCACTGAAAAAATAGAACAGAAACAACAAAAATGCTACTGATTAAAAAAGAGTATTGAAATAATTTAGAAAGCTCTGTACATGAAAAAATAAACATGTAACTTGTTTTAGACTTTTTGAACCTTTCTAATAAGCACTTACATTTCCAAATAATGGAATGATCAGCAAATCCTATCACCTTCTGAGAAGAACAGCTTTGTTCATTGAGGAGAAGTTATCTGTTCAGCGTGTAGACTCCCTGACACCCCCACTTCCCATTTTATGAATCTTATCACTCTAGCCATTCTCACCATTAGTACTGAATTCTTTTAATTACAGTGAAGTTTGTGATTACACTAATACAGATATTTAAAGATAGATGGCTGCTTAACAAGTGTCCTGTAGAGTAGGACATCTGTGTTGAATTATGATGTTGACTCTGTGAAGAAAAAGTACTCACTCAAAATTTCAGAGTAGACAAGATCTCTATATGTTGTAAAGCAAAACATAGAGTCTCTTATTTATTTGCCCCCCGAATCCTTTGAACACCTTTATGAAGCATTGTGCTATATCTACAGTGAATGTGGATATGAGAAAGACATAGACCCAAAAGGAGCTCACAAATCAATGAGAGAAATGAATCTCTAGGGACTGGGTAAATGGCTCAATGAATAAACTGCTCTCTATACAAGTATAAGGGCCTGATTTTGGATTCTTAGCAACTAAATATGTGCTAATATATGTATATATATATACATATATATATATGTATATGCTGGATTGGCACTCTGTTTATAATTTCAGCACTCAGAATACAGAGAAAAGGTATCCCTGGATCAAGCTAGTTACCTAGAGTAGCCCTATCAGCAAGCTCTGGACCCGATGGTAAGACTGAGTGAGGTTGACAGTGATCAGTGTAGATTATCTATGTCAGCCACAAGCCTCCTCACATATGCATGTGTACCTGCCTGTGAACACACACATGAACATGTATACACTCATGCACTCATACCACATAAACATTCAAAAAAATCTTTAAGCATTAAAATTATGAAAAATATGGGAATATTTATAATAGAAATAGGAATAAGTACCTCTGAGGTCACAACTAGCTCCTTGTTGAGTAAATGGAGTTTGAAAGAACAGGAAGGATGTAAGTACCTGGGGAGGAACTTACTGAGAATAGAGCCTATATCAATAAAAATGGAAAAAAGTAGACAGAGAATGTAGTCCTGAGAGGCCTGTTCAGTTGCTGTGAAGAGTTTGCATTAAGTGACTATTAAGAAAAATGGTTCCTAAATAAGTGTCTTACAGGAGTGATATTCATTATATCTTTGAGGTCACATCTGGAGTCAACCAATAGAAGAAAGTAGGCCAGTAAATATATAAAGAAATGAAGAAGTAACATCTATGTGCTTTATATACTTTGTAACAGTTATTATATATTTTATTTATTATCTTAGTATACTATGGTTAAATATGGATAGTATATTGTCCATATTTATTTTCTCGGTAAAAGCCCTAGAAGCTATACTAAATATTTCAGTTCTATAAAATGACTGGGTTAATGATAGTGTTACCTCAGAAAGGGTAACAGAAAATAAGAAAGCTTCACTTTATGCCAGTGGTTCTCAGTGAGGACCATGGATCAGCAAACCTGTGTCATCTAAAACCTTGTTAGAGAACCATGTTAACCTGGCCTATCCATGATTTAACAAATTGGAAACCATGGGGATGGAACAAGAGTCTGTTTCAAGAAGCCTTCCAGGTGATAACATACTTTAAGAATGATGAGTAAACTACATCTGCTGGGTGTAGTCTGTTCCATATCCAATCTTTGTGAACAGCGTCATGTAGAAACTCACCTGTGCCAGTTTACTGTTCATGGGGCTTCTTTGCTACTGTGGCAACATTGAGAAATTGCATCAGAGACATTATGGACTGAAAAGTCAGAAGCATTTTTAATTTTTCCCTTTTAATAGAAAAGCTTTGCTGGATCTCTTCTAGGCCTTAGGCAGAAGTCTTACGTCTGAGTGTAGACGTACTAATTTGCTAATTGACTTGCTAAGAAAAAATAGGAAAAAAAGAAATTTTCATGACCTAAAAATTCTTATTTCTTTCCTTTTTTTTTAGTCATGGATGTCACCTAAATGGGCCTTTTAATTCAAATCCCCTGACAATTCCAAAGCAGAGATCATCATCTGTGTCACTGACTCACCATGTAGGTCTGAGAAGAGCTGGTAAGAAATCATCCTGTTACTGAGTAGCTTAGAGAATATCTGTGATAGACTGTCATAGTAGCTAACAAGGTGACATGCATGCATGACTAGGAGTTTGTTTTTCTTAACTATCCTAAACAGTTTAAGACGGTTGGTATCAAGAGGCCAGAGCTTCACATTTCATTTTTAAGTATCTCTAGGTATAATACCATTAGGAAGCGTTACCTTTAATTTTGTATTAATATTCAAAGATCTATTCAAATGTGGCTAAATATACTCTTAATTTTGTATCAATATACAAAGATCAATGCCTATGCGGCCCAATACAATCTTAATATTGCGTCCATATACAAGGGTCAATACCATTGTGGCCAACTATAATCTTAATTTTGTATCAATATGCAAATATCAATACTGACGTAGACCAATACAATCTAATTTTTGCACAATAAACAATGGTCAATACCACTTTAGCCAAATATACTACTAATTTTGTATCAATATACAAAGGTATAAGGGCATATTCAATAATCTGACCCTTCTTCTTGGTCCTTCCTGTGCTATGTCTATGTCTCAATTCTTCTCAAGTCCGTGCATTCCTACTTAGGAGATAAAGAAGGATTCAGAAAAGGGAAAGAAGGAATACCCTGGGTCTAACCTCCAAAGCCCATTAAACAGGACCATTTAACAACTTGTAATCTCTTCCCCTAAATAACAGAGTTTTCATTTGTCCTTCAAATAACCAAATAAAAGGGGGGGGGGGCGGAGAAACACCCTCCCCACCCTCTGGGTATGGGAAGTCGCTCTCTTAAAATGACTTCCTGCAGATTTGGGTCATAGTAAACCTGTTTGGGGCCCAAACCAAAATGGAAAAATGGTTAAAAATGTTAATACAATCCTTTTATGTTCAGTCCTTCTGTTCTCAGCTGTTTAGATGTCCTAAGGAGAGTTTGTAGGCAGAAGCTGAACTTCCAGGCTTTACTGAGGTTCTAGCTGGGGCATTGTGTAGAGCTGAACGGTCTTAGCGATATTGAGTTGTTGTGGTTGTAGGCTTTTGATGGAGACAGCTGTTAAGAGACAAGCAACATTTGCTTATCTAAATACAAGAGATGGATAGGGCATCTTCAAAAACCCCAAGAGATCTGCAGAATATGGCATTCAAAGATGTGGTCTTAAATTAAGATTTTTTTTTGATATCGTGACATGTCAGCTCCTGACAGCACCCCCTATTCTACTCCAAGTAGAAGATAAGCATCGAAGAATCTCCAGTGTGAGATGGTTGAATTAGTGGCAAGCCTATCTCTTGGCATGTAAAAACTCCTTGCTTCAACTGCAGACAGACTGCTGTCCAAAAAGGACAAAACTTGGTAGCAGGGAAGTCGACAGCCTAGCTCTGCCAAGACAGGGTAGGTTAGTCCTTCATAATCCCTGCTCTACAATAAATGTCTTTCAGAGAAACAGGACCAAAAGGCTGAAGACTGATGCTGGAATGTATGGAGAGAAAATGGGAACTGTCCAGGTAGTCACTGGTTTGTCATTTCTTAGTATTGGAAGCTGCAGGCCCTGTACTTCCTATATAATCAGATATATTTATCCTTCTCAGCTCTCTGAGGTGGTTGAAGAATAGACAGCTTGAGTCTCATAGCTAAATTTTGAGTTGTTTAGGAATCAAGAGGGTGTTCTAGATCTAAGAAGATGGTTATAATAGTGATGCAAGTTAGTATG
>CAJQZJ010001826.1:7010230-7027496 GCA_907164525.1 Lophiomys imhausi | reverse complement strand
AAGTCAGTTATAGAACTTTAAACTCATGGAGATGGTTAGAAGGTAGACGGTTAAAGTCAGGGGCCAAATATGTATGAACTGGACATTGGGAAGGTATACTGGGCCATTTAGGTCTCATAAATGTGGCATATTTAATTCTGCTGTTTTGTATAGAATTTACTGTTATAAGAGAAAGAACCATTTGTTGGAATGAAAAGAGAAGCTGTTGGGGGGGGGAAGAGGGTGGAAGGGTGGGACAGGAAGGGGGAATAGGGAAGGGTTTGTGACTGAGATGTAACTTGAAGAAAAAAAAATAAAGTACTTATAAAAAAAAGAAATCATCCCGTTTTAAAAGCACATTTTTAAAGAGCAAGATCTTGTTGTACAGTCTGATTTTGAACCCTTGGGGTCAAAGGATCTTTTTACCTAAGTCTTTCAAGTAGTTGGGATTATAGGAGGACATCACTTTGTCTGGCTTACAAATGATTGCTTATGACCTAAACGTGGGAACCTTCAAATCATATGGTAGTGTACATTCTTTTCATTTTAAATAGTTTGAGTATCACATGATATGTCATGCAGTAAACACATTTTGGACATCTATGTACTATATACTTTGATAGACACTAGCATTTGGATAGAATATAAGGGATAATTTTACTGACTTAAAATAGTTGCAGATCCAGAACAAGGGGAATTTTTTTTTAGGAGAGTGTATTTATTTTATAAAATGACAACTGTGGTAAAAAAATATTTAGTATGAGAATAGAGAAATCCCTGCCTATGCCCTGACAAGTCATTCTAACACAGTGGTTCTCATCCTTCCTAATGGTGTGACCCTTTAATGCAGTTCCTTCTGTTGTGATGACCCCAACCATAAAATTATTTCATTGTAATTTTGCTAGTTATGATTTGTAATATAAATATCTTATATACTGACCCAAAAGGGACACAACCCAGTTTGCGAACCACTGTTCTAATAGGAATTCCCTTAAACTAAATAATATCGGGAAGGGGAAGTATCTCAGTAAGAAACTCAGTTCAGTCCTCAGTGGTAGTATGCTGAAGAGGCAAAGGCAGGAGGATCCCTGGGCTCATAGGCTATCCAGCCTGGTCTATGTGGCTAGTACAGGTCAGTGACAGACCTTGCAGAAAGGAAAAACAAAAACAAACAAAACAAAAATGGGCTGCTCCTGAGGAGCAATATAAGAGGTTGTTCTTTTTGGCCTCCATAGGTACAGACACATACGTATTCAGGTACACAAACATACATGACTGTAGAAAGTGGCGAATTAAATTATTTACCTGCATTTAGATTATCATTAATTGATCATCAGTGTTAATCCTTATCCTGCCATTATAAATGAGCACACACAGACACTTGATGGATTGTGTAATATTAGCCCATCTAAACTAGCTCTTAATTCTATACCTGAATACAGTTCCATATAATGTACTTACGCCCCCTGGGCTGTTTTCGTCCACGCTATGCTGATGTTCCAAGCCACATGGCATGATCTTCTTTCATCTACCCCATTGTGTATCCTCCTTCCTCCTGAGCCTGACTTCTTCTCTTTCTGGAGGCTTCTACCCATCAACCTCTCTGCTTCAGAAGTTCAAGCACCTTAGTACTGCCTACCTCTGTCTTTGCCTAATCTCAGGACTCAGCATTTGCTATTTAACCAATCAGAGACAAGCAAGGTAACATAGCAGTACCTGAAGTACAACAAGCAAGCTTCTGGGAGCAGGTTAATTAACATTAAGAATGCATAACATCACCCCATCACATAAGCCCACACATACACACGTCACATATGCACACATACATAAACAACATATAAGTAAACAAAAATCCAAGATTATATAATTTTTCAAAACTTTTGGGTGAAAGATATTCTAAAAATACAACATAGTGGCTGATGGAACAATGGTTGCCAGTTAAGAAAATTGGCTCCATTTGTCATGGTTGGATTTGTAGCAGCCACATGACAACTCACAACAACCATCTGTAACTTCAGTGCCAGGGGGATCTGATGCCCTCTTCTGGTCTCCATGAGCAGAAGGCACACAAATAGTCCATAGACATATATGTAGGTAAAACATTCACACACAAAATATAAAAGTTAAAACCATTAAAAAAATACTGTATAGCAATATCAAAGACTGTTCAGTATTCTCATATAACAAAATTCTTTCGTACATGTTAAGATATAAATGTGAAAAGGCAGTAAAATATTATGATAGTCAGGAGAAATAGGTACTAGAAACAGGAAATTTACATATGATATTGGGTTAAGCAATCTTAAAACTAACAATGATGTTTCAAAGAAATGATAAAAATACATTGTAATGGGAGTTAGATTTCTTTAGTGAATATGTGGGGGCATGCAGACATCTTGGCACTTGGCAGAGAGCAAGTGGTCCTGGGCAACCAATGAGAAGGCACTCTGTATAAGAAGGAAAGCCCAGGAAACTGGACAGGGCTTTTAGCTTGGATGCTTATAGACACTGCTCAGCTGCTGGACACCGCCTCATTTTGACTGAAGGTGAGCAAAGCCCAGATTGGACTAAGGCAAGGTGAAGCCTCAGTTCCAAGCGATGTGGAGATCAGTGTCTGTATGCCCCTTGGGGGGTTGGCGGTGCCTGTAACTCCAGCTGGAGTACGCCAATAGCAGGTGCTGAGACTATGGAGACACATCCCTGCAGGGCCGTGACCAGGGACTGTGAGAAACAGGAGAGGTTTCAGAGATTTGAGACAGGGCCCTACTGAAAGGCAAGTCCAGTAACCATGATCAAGAGAGAACGCCCTCTGGAAGAGCCTGGCCAAGGGCAGAGAGAGAGAGAGAGAGAGAGAGAGAGAGAGAGAGAGAGAGAGAGAGCGCTAGCTGTGAGTTACTTTGAGAAACAAGGTGAGACAAGGCTCTGGTTAAGGATAAGGGGGTGGAACCTAAGACTCCCACTCCAGAGAGCCCCTTGCCTTGAGAGATGAAGGTGCAAAGGGATGTACGCCATCTGCTAGCCCTGAGGCCAAGCTGATATAGCAGGAGCCATGACTGAGGTGGTAGAGGGGAGTAGACAGAGGCTTCAGCATGTAAATTGAGACCATTTGAGAAGGTGGGAGGTGGAGGTTGAGAAAAAGCGGCAGAGAATGACTTTTTTCTCCCCAGCATTTATTTATTCAAGTTATATCTCAATCACAGTCCTCTACCCCACCCCCTCCCGGTCCATCCCTCCTACCCTCTTCTACCTCTTCCTCCTATCCACTTTTTCTTTTTCTTTTTTTAAATTTAAGGTGTATCTTCTCCCCCCCTGAACTAGGTAGGTCCAGGCAAGGCCCTGAAGACAAAGATTAGCCCTTGAGGTGCAGTAGCTGCCCTGAAGGGGTTCAGCTAGTTCAAACACACAGGCTACGGAGACTGTGGAAGTGACACTTGAGGCTGACTGAGGAAGCTGACCACAAGCTGAGGGGCTGAGTCAAGCTGGCTCTATGAGCTGATGAATAGCAGCAACATTTGTCCTCGAGGAAGCTGACCACAAGCTGAAGTGAAGTTCCTATAGCAATGCCAGAGCCAGGCTTCCACTGAGTGATTGTTGCCTGCAGACAGACAGCTGACCAGTTGCCCTCAAGGACCCATGGCTTGGTGTCTTTCCAAAGGGTTAGGGCTGGTTCTTAGGTAATAGGTCATTGGGTATTAATAAATAGGTTTAAAAAATTTTTTTTAATAATTTATTTTTTATTTCTTCAAGTTACATCTCAATCACAATCCCCTCCCTACTCCCCCCTCCAGTCCCACCCTTCCACCCTCCTCCCCCTCAACCCCCCCATCCTCTTCCCTTCCTTTTTTTTTTTTTTTTAGTTTAAGGTATTTCTTTTTCCCCCCAACAGCTCTCCCTTATGCTTACAATATATAGCTACTTTGGACAGAGAATTGGAATGCACAAGAAAGAGTCAGTTGAACATCTAGAACTTAAGAATGCACTTGATGAAGTTAAATGTTCTTGGGGACTTGCAACACAAAACAAAAGCACTGACTCTGACCATAGAGAAATAGAAAATGTTGAAATTGAATTACAGAGAAGAAAAATAAAACAAATAATAGAACCAAATGTGCAAAATGGGAAACAGCATCAAAATTCCAAATGTATGTGTAAATAAAATTACAAAGGAAAGGACAGTAGGACTGTATAATTTTTTAGTTAATAAAGTTAATAAAACTGACTCACAAAGCTCAGTGAGTTCTCAGTGGCCAAATGTGGAGAAGTATCTCAGATAAAACAGTTTCACCAGGCATGGTGGCGCATGCCTGTAATCCAAGCACTAGGGAGGCGAGGCAGAAGCAGGTAGATCTCTGTGAGTTCAAGACCAGCCTGGTCTGCAGAGTAAGTTCCAGGATAGCCAGGGCTACACAAAGAAACCCTGTCTCAAAGGACCTAAAAAAAAAAAACAGACAAACAAACAAACAAAACAGTCAATTTTCAGAATTGCAAAGATAAAGAGAAAAATCCCGAGAGGAACCAGGAAAAAATTACTTCAAGGGAAAACACTAACATAATCACTTCAGCAGCAACTCTGGAAGCCAAAGACAACAAAACTGGATCTGAAAAATGCTGAAACAGTAAAAAAAGAATCCAATGTTGGCCTATTTATCTAAGGCAGTAACCATAGAGACTTATTGGTATAGTAATTCCTTTCCTTTTTTTTTTTTTAGCACACAGACATGCACACACAGTGGGTGCACATTAGTTAATGTGTCTGTGCTAACTGTTTCACATTGTGTAGGATATCAGTATGGTTAAGGGAAATTTGTTTTGGTTGTTCAGGAAAGAAGCTAGAGAATGAAACAGATTTTTCATACACCAAAGCTGAATGAATCTCTTGCTAATACATCTGCATTGAAATTCTGCAAAAGAAGTTCCTTAGGTAGGATGAAAATAGTTTAGATTCCAGTATGAAATTGTATAAATAAGTGAAAAGCACCCTTTAGCCCAAGTAGGTAAATATAAGGAAATTACTGAGTATCAATTTTATACTATATGTAGTAACAATAGCAGGAAAGGATGCAGAGAGCATAGACTTAAAGTTGTATGATACTAGCCATAACTGAAATAATGAAAAGCATTGTAATCGCACATAGACTAACAACACTTCACAGATACATATAATGTAGTAAAAAATAGCATTGGTGGAAGAGGTATGATTTAAGAAATTGAATAATCCAGAAGAATTCATAAAAAGAGAAAAAATGATGAAAAAAATAAATTTTAAAATAGCAGGTTAAAAACCTAAACAGAAAGATATTCCTAAATAAGTAAACAAATAAATAAAATGGAGCTTTCTGTAAAAGAAAAAAAGGGGGGGACTCACAATTCTAGTTATTAAAACTTATTACAGAGTTGTGGTGATTAGGAGAGTATGTTGCTGGCATAAATATACTTCAATTTTGGGTAACAGAATACAAAAATAAAACTTTACATTATCAAGTTATTTTCAACAAAGATACCAAGATTATTCAGCAGTAGAGCAAAGTATTTTCATTTCCTGTGGTGCTTGAAGAAGATATGCACATGCAAAGGAATGAATTTAGAATCCTGCTTCTCAAAAAATATCTAAAGTTGTGTTAAAGACTTAAAAATATATGATGCTATAGTTACATATTAGAGATGAAAATTCATATAACCATTTTTGGAATTTCAAAAGTTATGTGTCTATTCTTAGAAATATGCTGTGCTTTTTCCAGGTCTATAAAGAATTGTGTTGGTATTTTGATAGGAATTGCATTGAATCTGTATATTGCTTTTGGCAGGATGGGCATTTTTATTATGTTGATCCTACCTATCCATGAGCATGGGAAATCTTTCCATCTTCTGGTGTCCTCTCCAATTTCTTTCTTCAAGGACTTGAAGTTCTTGTCATACAGGTTTTTCACTTCCTTGGTTAGAGTTACCCTCAGGTATTTTATATTGTTTGTGGCTATTGTGAAAGGTTTTGTTTCCCTAATTTCTTTCTCAGCCAATTTATTTACTGTATGAAGAAGGGCTTCTGATTTTTGTGAATTAATTTTGTATCCAGCCACCTTGCTGAAAGTGTTTATCAGCTATAAGAGCTCTCTGGTGGAATTTTTGGGGTCACTTATGTATACTGTCATATCGTCTGCAAATAAGGATGATTTGACTTCTTTGTTTCCAATTTGTATTTCCTTGATCTCCTTTAGTTGTCTTATTGTTCTAGCAAGAACTTTGAGTACTATGTTAAAGAGATATGGTGAAAGTGGGCATTCATATGGAATAACAAAAACCCAGATTAGCTAAATAAATCCTGTACAATTAAAAAAAAAATCTGGAGGTATCACCATCCCAGATTTCAAGTTATACTACAAACAATAGTATAAAACCAGCATGTGCTGGTGTAGAAACAGACTAGTGGATCAATGGAATCGAGTTGAAAACCCAGAAATGAAACCACATACCTATGGTCACTTAATTTTTGACAAAGAAGCCAAAACCGTACAATGGAAAAAGGACAGCATCTTCAACAAATGGTGCTGGTCTAACTGGATATCGACATGTAAAAGAATGAAATTAGACCCATACTTATCACCTTGCACAAAACTTAAGTCCAAGTGGATCAAAGACCTTAACATAAGGCCCAACACACTAAATCTAATAGAAGAGAAAGTGGGGGAAAGCCTTGAACTTATTGGCGCAGGTGACAACTTCCTGAACAGAATACCAGTAGCTCAAATACTAAGACCAACAATCAATAAATGGGACCTCATGAACTGACAAGCTTCTGTAAGGCAAAAGACACTGTCATTAGAATAAAATGGCAACCTACAGATTGGGAAAAGATCTTTACCAACCTCACTTCCAACAGAGAGCCAATATCCATAATTTATAAAGAACTCAAGAAATTAAACATCAAGAAACCAAATACTCCAATGGGAAAGGGGGGGGGGAAGCAGTTAAACCGAGAATTCACAAAGGAGGACTCTCTAATGGCTGAGAGACATCTGAAGAAATGTTCAACATCCTTAAATCATCAGAGAAATACAGCTTAAGACGACTCTGAGATTCCATCTCACACCTGCCAGAATGGCTAAGATTGAAAACTCAAATGACAGCACATGCTGGCAAGGTTGTGGAGAAAGTGGAACACTCCTCCATTGCTGGTGGGAGTGCGAACTTGTACAACCACTATGGAAATCAGTCTGACAGTATCTTAGAAAACTTGGAATAGTCCTACCTCAAGACCCAGCCATACCACTTCTGCGTATTCACCCAAATGATTCCTTACCAAACCACAAGGATATATCCTCATCTATGTTCATAGCAGCCTTACTTGTAATAGCTAGAAACTGGAAACAACCCAGATGTCCCTCAACTGATGAATGGATAAAAAAATTGTGGTACATTTACACAATGGAATATTACTCAGCCATCAGAAACAATGAAATCATGCAATTTGCAGCGAAATGGATGGAACTAGAAAAGCTCATTGTGAGTGAGCTAACCCAGACTCAGAAAGATGCACATGGTATCTACTCACTTATAATTGGATTTTAGCCATGTAGTACAGGATAACTATACTACAACCAACACACCAAAAGGATCAGGAACATAGACTTTGTTGTCTATTAAGGGGACAATTTTCCTTAGGAGTGCTACCATGTAGGCCCCCAGTGTAAGAGGAAGCTCTTAGCTCTCATATGACTGTTGAGCTGAGAGGGGCTGATTTGTAGGGATACTCCACATTGGAGGAGTGGGATGGGTGGGAGAGGGGGAAAAAAAAAGAGTGGGAGGGTGGAACCAGGAGGGGTGGAATGAGTGCACTGTGATGGAGATGTTACTTGAAGCAATACATAAATAAATAAACAGATAAATAAATGAAGTATGCTGTAAATGAGAGTCCCTCTTGTAGAGATAATCCAAAGGAAATCATTCCCTGTGGTAATATATGTGCCTACATGTCCATTGCTGCGCTACTCACAATAGCCAAGATATACAAATAACCTAAAGTCAAATAATACATGAATAGTTAAAGATGTGTAATATATATTCACAACATACCTGTGTTTTATAATACATGAATAGTTAAAGACATATGATATATATTCACAACATCCCTGTGTTTTATAATACTTGAATAGTTAAAGACGTGTGATATATATTCACAACATACCTGTGTTTTATAATACATGAATAGTTTTTTTTTCAGGAGTATGGATTTTTATTTTAAATATACATGCAGGATATATAACTGGTATTATAAGGGTACTAAAGCAACAAGAGAATGGAGATAGAATAAAAAAGTGAGGTAACAATCCCAAATGACACAACAAAGCATATTGCTAACCTATGGTGATGGAAAGGCACTAGCAAATGGTAAAGGAGAAAAAAATGTTCTTAATTCTCTGTTGTTCTACTGTTTCTATTATCATATGCAAACATAACAGTATCACATACTTTCATAGTCACATTTCTTAGATTCTGTCAATAGTTTCTGAATCATATTTTTAAAGGCAATACATCACAAAACCGGTACTTAGATGTTCCACAGGGACACTTTATTCTTTGCCTGCCTGCCAATGGTAAAGGTTTGCTCCCTTTATTTTGTATTTATTCAGTATCTACTACAGAAAGTGTCAAACAGAATGCCAGACTCTCGACGAACCTTCTCTTTCCACAGAGAATTAATGATGGCATAGCCTCAGCTGATCTGATCTGTTTTCCACACTGTATTTTCAATCAGTAGAAATTCCGGAGCGCTCGTTACATGACTTCCCCTTAAGCTGCTATGGGGGTGGAGGCGCATGCACTCGAGCATGCGTTCTCAGAAGAGGGACTCTTTAAAAATCAAGCAACTCACATGGATGTGAAAAGAACAGAATTCTCTTGTGTAGGACTCCTTAATCAAAGTCTGTGGTGTGAAACATCTTCCAGGACCACAAGAAGTCCATGTTGTATCAATAACATCATCAGGACATCTTCCCTTTTGGGATACTAAGGCTCCAAGCTCTTCTTTCAATAGTAGGCTCTTATCCCAACAGTTTCAACCCCACGCCCCATTCCCTTTACTGCTGTTCTTTTTTTTTAATAAATTTATTTATTTGTGCTTCAGGTTACATCTCCATTATATTGTCCTCTTTCCCCCCTTCCCAGCCCCGCCCTCTCATCCTCTACCCCCTAACCCTTCCAATACATGAATAGTTAAAGACGTATGATATATATTCACAACATACCTGTGTTTTATAATACATGAATAGTTAAAGACGTGTGATATATATTCACAACATACCTATGTTTTATAATACATGAATAGTTAAAGACGTGTGATATATATTCACAACATACCTGTGTTTTATAGGGGTTTTAATTTCACCAGAGTATTACCTCTGTGTACCTCTTTTCAGGTAAACATCATTTTAGCTCAAGGAATTCCCCAAAGATACCACGAATAATTTGAGAGACATACTATTTGGTCCTGAGAGATTTTTCTCTGCATTTTATGTGTGTTCTAGGTTTGTTGAGTTGCAAAGATACTAATTTTTTTTTCGCCATTGTGAAATTCAACACATTTTCAGCATAAAATAGCCTCTCAGGTCTTTGTTGAATGAGCTGGAAATTTGTAGATTATCTTTTAAAAGGGCCTGTCACTGTGCTAGTATAATTTTATCAACTTGTCTAATGTTGTTAAGAACTTTAGGTTTTCAGTATTGAATTAGGAAATTTTTCCAATACTTTGTCATGTGGACAATAAAACTTTTTTTAAATAGAATGTAAAAAAGATAGCTGATCTGTTTGTTGTTTAGTTTTATCCTTTCTTGAAATTCATGGGCCTTTCATAAAATGTAAAACATCAAGACTAATCTGAACTCGAAGAATTTCTTCTTTGCAGCCCAGACTTGTAAAGGAACTCTCAGTATTTACCTAGCATGTGTTATTATGCCATAGGCCAATGACTACTAATTACTTAATAGTGATCAGTAATGACAGATACACTTGTTGCTTAAATTCTTACTGTCTCAAAGCCTAGCGTAGATACAAACTTATTACTTAATTGCAATTTCTTTTTTGTGGGAGGCAAATGTTCTTTATACAAACTTAAAACACATACAGTGAACACATATTCATAAATACATACTTATTTATATATCCTCTCTTTTAATTTTTAGGTGCTTTTCCCAGCCTGAGTCTGGTAAATTCTTCAAGCCATATACCAGTGTCAGCCAGCTCTCTAACTAATCGATCACCCATAGAATTTCCTGATACTGCTGATTTTCTTGCTAAGCCAAGTATTATTTTACACAGATCTCTGGGCAGTGTGCCCAGTGCAGTAGATTTCTGTCAGTACCTTAGAAACTCTGATAGCAATCTGTGTAGCAGGTGAGTCCTGAAGCCTCCTCATTTCTGTTTCCGAATACAGGTTCTCTGAAAAGGTATTAGCAGTTTTCTGATTCGGTATTAAAAGTGTAGGGAGGATTAAGACTACATCCTCTGTATTTACCTAGTAAGTTTTGTTGTAAATAAATGTTTTTCTCAGTTCAGTGCTATTAGTTTCCAGGTAAATAATCTCTGTGTAAGGTGAAATACAATGGTATTTTATTCCTCATAATGTTTTAGCAAACAGAATTATTTAATATAAACCACTTAATGCTTATTCTGCAGTCCCTTGTTGATTTAGTGTTCTTTTTTTGGCTTCAATAGAAATACAGGTTTTTACCTCAGACCCAAATGTTGACTCTCAAAAGTATGTATTTCCTTTAAGGACACAGGAGCTTCCTTGAATAAAATCGTTCAGGTTTATGCACAGATTAGCATATTAGGATATGTTACAGTTGGGATCTTATTTTAAAATCATCCAGGTTTCCTAATTATGTTTAAGAAACAAAGTGAAACAAAGCTTCATTTATCATATGTATTTATCTATTTTATTCTATAAGCTGTGGACATCAAATACTCAAATATGTTTCAACATGTGAACCCGACGGTACAGACCACCACAGTGGAAAATCAGGTGAGATTGCACCAATCATATGTATTTGAGTTCAAGGCTAGTTTTACAGTAGTTTTAAACTTCCATTTACCTTATTTTATATTTCTGGGTTTTTATTTTCTGTGGTGCTGGGCTTGAAACTCCGAGACTCACATATGCTAACTGAATACACTGATTACATCACAGCTCACCCTGCCCATCTTCACAGTGCAAAGGACAGTGTTTTAACTTGTTCTCCAGTAATTACTAAAAATTACTTATAGGTGACCGGAGGTGATGGGCATATTTTGAAGAGTAAGAAATGTGTTGTACAGATGAACATAGTTTTTGGTTATGGCTAGTATTGATAAATAGTGAGATTAACAATATTGAAACCTGTGCCACAAAATTTACATTTGAAAGGGGTTACATAGTTTTATGGCATTAAGAAAAGTGATTAGTGTTATTATGAAGCATTGTCTACCCTCAGATAAGAAATGTTGTTAATGAACTTTTAGCTATTCTGTAACTTTAGAAAAGCTATTATGGAAAGTATAAACTCTAAAAGGCTATATCTTATGCAAAAAAGGTATCAAAGAAATAGATTTACCAATCCTTCCTGGACTATAAAAAAATTCAGTCTTAAAAGTATGTGACTCAAGAATTTAAAAAAATTATTTATTCATTTCATTTACACCTTAAAAATTGTTTAAAAGAAGATTGTGACTAGTCCTTCACACACATGCTTCCAAAAACCGAGGAAGTAAAACCTCCCAGCTTACTCATTTGAATTATATTACTCAAATGCCATATCCACACAGAGTCATCACAAGAACAGGCAACAGATTGATATTTCTTATGTAAATAGACATACAATTCTTAACAAAATGCTAGTAGACTGAATTTATCAACATAAAAATGCCCCCTGTGGTCACATAGTATTCTAAAATGCAAGAATTATAGGATATCCAATGGTTAATATGTAATATATACCAAAGTAATGAAATACAGAGGGAAAAAAATCACATGATAGTCTCGAGAGGAAAAAAAGCACTGACATTTTTTCTTTTGTGGTTAAAATCAAACTTATAATAGATAAAAGATACATCCACAACTAACATCCTTAATGGAAAAAGAGATAGTTAATATTATTTTCCAGATTCTTATTACATTTATTTTTTATATTGCTGAGGCTTGAACCAAGATCCCTGAGAATACTTGGCAAGGACTCTACCACTGAGTTATTTTCCCACACTTCTTACATTTTATTTATTCATTTAGAGAGGAGATAGAGAACCTACATGCAGGCATATATGCAATGAATGTGTGTGAAGTACAACTTGTGGTTAGCTGAATCTTGAACTCAGGTCATCAGACTTGGCAGCAAGCACTTTTGTCCACTGAGCTGTTTTCTTGACAGTTCACATTCTTTTTAATTTAAAGATGTATTTTATTTTTAATTATGTGTATGTGTGTGGATATATACATGGAATGCAGGTAACCACAGCAGCTACAAGTGTTTGTCAGATCCCCTGGAATTGGAGCTACAAGTTGTCATGAGCCTCCTTGTGTGGGTGCTGGGAACTAAACTCTGGCCCTATATATGTTGATGAGCTATTTCACCAGCCCAAATTTATTCTTATTTGAGAAACACTAATGCTTTCCAGAAACTCAGTAATAGCTGAGGAGAATGTTTGGTGTCTGCATTTCTATTCAGCATTATTCTAATGGTTTAGTAAGAAAAATGAGAAAGAAAATTAAATGATGTCATCCATAATCTAAGGAAAGATCTATTCATAGATAATGCAGTTCTTTTAAGTAGAAACCACCCTAACACACACACATTCCCTCCTCTCTCCCCCAGCACACTGCTCCCTTCTAGAACTACTAGAATGAAACAAATTTAATTCAGCTCTACTTCTCCATGTTAGAAATAAGCCATTAAAAACTGAAGCTAAGAAAATATTTCATTCAAAGTAGTATCAAAAAGAATAAGGCAGCTAGAGTGAATCTAACAAAAAAGTAAAATCATTGTACACTAAAAATTTTAAAACATTACTGAGACAGTACCTAAACAGAAATTTCATGGATTTGAAAACTCAGTATTATTAATAACAATTCTCCCAAATGTATAAAAGCCAATTTAATAAAGCCCTTATAAAATTTCAGCAAATTCTTATTTTATGGGGTGGAAATTGAAAAGTAGATGTTAAAGCTTCTATCAAAGTACAAATGGCCTACAATAGAAAATGTGAATTTGAGAGATTTGATATGGGCACAGAGATGAAGTTCCAGGGTCAGAGGATAGAACCATGGTCCAGGAGAAGAGTCTTGCATTAACAGTCAGCTAATTTTGACAGAAGGGAAAGGGTGACTTTCACAACAGATAATGTTGGGCTATATTCACTGGCCAGAAAAAGAACTTGAACTCTTACTTCACTACATGCTTGAAAAATAACTTAAGTTATGGTGTAAAACTAAAACCATGAAACTTACTGAAATTATAGGCGACGATTGTTATGTTCTTGGTTTGAGAAAAGTCATTTTAAAATACAAGTTTTACCATCTCCAAAGGAAAAAATTTGACAAATTTGGCTTTAGAAATTTAAAGCTTAGCCAGATCAGTTAGGGCAGGCCTTGACAACTACTCAGGAGGCAAGTACACAGCCTGTTTGGGCTACAGAATAAAGGCCAGCCTAGCTACAGAATAAATTCAAGGCTATCCTCTGCAACTTGATAAGGTGTGTTTGAAACTTTCAACTTAAAAAAAAATATTTGTGTGTAAGTGTTGTGCCTGCATGCATGTCTGTGCACTATGTGCATTCAATGCCCATGGAAGGCAGAAGAGGGCATTAGTTCCCAAGGAGCTTGAGTTACAGGAACTAGATTACAGAAGATTGTGAGCCACCATGTGGTGGTGGAAACTGAACCCAGGATCTTTGGAAAAACAGCAAGTATTGGTAACTGCTGAACCATCTCTCTAGCCCCCTGCCCTATTTAAAAATAAAAAGAGGACTGAGAACATAGCTCAGTGGTAGAGCTCTTACCTCCCCTACCAGTAAGGCCCTAGTCCAGTACCCATTGGTACAGAAAGAAGTAAGCAAAGCAGGAAATAAAAGAGTGTTTTATTCAAAGGTACTAATAAGAAAATGAGAAGCAAATCAAGAATAACAGGAAATATTTGCAAATTATTTGTCTGAATAGGAATTGTGTCCAGTCAGTATAAAGAACTTTAAAAATTCAGTATGTCAGACTACTTTAGTTAAAAATGGAAAAAAGTACTTGTACTATGAATGCAGGATGAAGGGGCAAGGAGATCATAAATTTGAGGTCAGCCTGGGTACATAGTGAAACCTGTGTCAAAAAAATAAATAAAATAAAACATGAAGAAGTGGGAGGAGGAGATGTTTCAGCGACAGTTATGAGCCAAAGAGCTAACTGGATAATTAAAATAGAAAAAGATGACAAACGTCAAGGGAAATGCAATTTACTACTACAATGAGATAACACTAATATTCTAAGTAGATTAACTAAAATCAAAGGAAAAGTCACTTGTGGGAGGATGCAGAGGAATTTGGACCCTTGTGCAAAAACATTTTGACAGTTTCTAGAAAGTTACTTGTAGATTTACATCACTCACCAATACTACAGTTCAGAGAATACCGAGGAGATTCCACATTCAATTGCATCATTAGTGATGATAGTGCAGATCTGGAAGCAACACAAATTCAGCTTGTGAGTGAATAAACTCTATAGGTTTATGCCTACAATGAATTTTCTTAAGCAGTTAAAGTAATGAACTTTTGATATATGATCCAACACAAATAATATTGTTTTAAGTGAAAGAAGCCAAGCTTCTTTCATATTATACTATCACATTTATAAGAAGTTCTCAAAGGGTAAATGTATACAATGTCAGAACAGTTGAAGATAATGGAGATTAACGACAGGCATGAAGGATGTTTTGGAGTTGACAATAATGTTCTGAAAGTGGATTATCATGATAGCTGTGTAACCTACATTTACTAAAAATGTTTATTTGTTCACTCAGGGTACAGGCTAAAAATTTATTTTATTTACCCAAAATTCACATTGCTAAACCTGAATGTCATGGTATTAGAGTTTCGGGCCTTTGGGAGGTAATCGGATCATGAAGGTGGAACTCTCAGAAGTGAGACTATTTCCTTTAAAAGGGGATCACTAGAACTTTGTAGCTTTCTTTTCTATTATGTGAGAAACTGACATTCTGAAACTTGAGAATCTTATCAGAACACAACTGCACTGATACACTCACCTCCACACTGTAAGAAATGAACTTCTGTTGTTTATAAGCCACCAATATAAATTATTCTGCTGTAGTGGCCTCGACTGACATGGTGGGTTTTAATGGCATGCAGGTACACTTAATACAGCTGTTAAGAAATGATACAATTGTAGCAATGTTGACTTTTATTATTATATTGCACACTCTAATTATTTTACTATATTTAATTTTACTGCACTTAATACCTGCACCTCCATTCCAACCCTTGTTCCTTCCAACCCCCAAACACTAGGTGGGAGAGAAAGAAGGTTAGAGGGGGAAAGTACTTTTTTTTTTTTTTTTCGAGACAGGGTTTCTCTGTGTAGCCTTGGTTGTCCTGGACTCACTTTATAGACCAGGCTGGCCTTGAACTCACAAAGATCCGAGTGCTGGGATTATAGGCGTGCGCCACCACTGCCCGGCCCGGAAAGTATTTATGTAGGTCTCTTTGAGCTACTTCTTGCTGTTTAGGGTCACTGGGTTCTTTGGGTGCAATACCAATCTCTGTAAGTCCAGCAAACCAATAAACCAGGAAACAACAGTAGGAAGAAACTTTGGGAGAACAGTAAGCAGCAACCTCTTTTTTCTTTGTAGTCCTTTCTCTTTCTTCTTTGTATGGTCCCCTTCTCCTTGGGGCTTTCACTTTTCATCCCTCTCTCAAGTTCACATGCTGCAGGTGGCTAAGCTACTTCCCTGCTAGCTCACGAGGCACAGTTAATCGTTTACACCTGTGATCTTAACTGAAGTAGCTTCACACCTGAGGTTCAACAAAAACATTCTCATAATTGTTTTTTCTTTTAAAGAAAACTTTAACCACATACAATTTTTTTTTTTTTTTAGTACTCATACTTTTTTAGAATGGTCTCAGTGGGAAGATTCCCACTTGAGTACTTTAATGTGAGAGCAATAAGATGTGGACCAGGGGAAAAGTCATGTGAAGTGTTATCAGGCTGATTTATTTTTTAAATTTCTTGTTTAGTGTGACAGTCTGTCTACAATTAGCAGGCTTCAAGATGTTCTTGAATTTTATTTTTAACTTATATAATCATTTCTGTTTCCACCAGAGGATGAAGTGAATTTTTTTCCTTTTATTAAAAACCGGTGGTGGTGCATGCCTTTAATCCAGCACTCAGGAGGTAGATGCAGGCGGATCTCTCTCTGTAAGTTCAAGGCCAGCCTGGTCTACAAAGTGAGTCCAGGACAACCAGGGCTACACAGAGAAACCCTGTCTCGAAAAATAAAAAAAAAAAGAATTTTTTTTAAAAAATCTCAAATAATACATATTCTGATTAGTTTCCCCTTCCTCTACTCCTCCCAGTTCTCCCTCACCTTCCCTCCCATCTGGATCCACTCCCTTTCTGTCTCTCATTAGAAGACAAACAGGCTTCTAAGAGATATATCATACATAATATATAATATCATATCATAAAAAAAACCTAATACATCAGAATTGGACAATACAGACAGAAGAAGAGCCCAAGATAAGACACAAGAATCAGAGACCCAGTCCTTATCACACTCGGGAATCCTGTACAAACATTAAACTTTATTAAAAGTCATAATATATACACAGGGGCCCCAGATTGCTTGGTGGAGGGAGACCCATGCAGGTCTGGTGTACGGTGCCCCAGTCTCTGTGAGTTCATATGAGCCTTGATCATACTGATTTAGAGAGTCTTGTTTTCTTTTCTTTTTTTTTTTTAACCTGTTTTTTTTTAAATTTTTTTTTTCTTCAAGTTACATCTCAGTCACAAACCCTTCCCTATTCCCCCTTCCTGTCCCACCCTTCCACCCTCTTCCCCCCCAACAGCTTCTCTTTTCATTCCAACAAATGGTTCTTTCTCTTATAACAGTAAATTCTATACAAAACAGCAGAATTAAATATGCCACATTTATGAGACTTAAATGGCCCAGTATACCTTCCCAGTGTCCAGTTCATACATATTTGGCCCCTGACTTTAACCTTCTACCTTCTAACCATCTCCATGAGTTTAAAGTTCTATAACTGACTT
>CAJQZJ010001826.1:6938497-7009830 GCA_907164525.1 Lophiomys imhausi | reverse complement strand
CTTTATACAACAAACAAATGGGCTGAGAAAGAAATAAGGGAAACAACCCCCTTCACAATAGCCACAAACAACATAAAATACCTGGGAGTAACTCTAACCAAGCAAGTAAAAGAACTTCAAGCCCTTGAAGAAAGCAATGGAAGAGGCTTTTAGAAGATGGAAAGATCTTCCATGCTCATGGATAGGTAGGATCAACATAATAAAAATCGCCATCCTACCAAAAGCAATATATAGATTCAGTGCAATTCCTATCCAAATACCAAGACAATTCTTTATAGACTTGGAAAGAGCTAGTCTCAATTTCATATGGAACAAAAAAAAAAGCCAAGAATAACTAAATCCTGTACAATAAAAAAACATCTGGAGGTATTACCATCCCAGATTTCAAGCTGTACTACAGAGCAATAGTTGTAAAAACAGCATGGTATTGGTATAGAAACAGACCAGTAGATCAATTGAATCTTATTGAAGATCCAGAAATAGACCCACACACTTATGTCCACCTAATTTTTGACGAAGAAGCCAAAACGACTCAATGGAAGAAGGACAGCATGACAGCATCTTCAACAAATGGTACTGGTCCAACTGGATGTCCACTTGTAAAAGAATGAAATTAGACCCATACTTATCACCTTGTACAAAACTTAAGTCCAAGTGGATCAAAGACCTTAACATAAGGCTGGTCACACTAAATCTACTAGAAGAAAAAGTGGGAAAAACCCTTGAACTCATTGGCACAGGTGACAACTTCCTGAACAGAACACCAACACCTCAAGACCTGAGATCAACAATCAATAAATGGGACCTCATGAAACTGCAAAGCTTCTTTAAGGCAAACGAGACTGTCATTTGAACAAAACGGCAGCCTACAGACTGGAAGAAAATCTTCACCAACCCCACATCTGACAGAGGGCTAATATCTAAAATCTACAAAGAACTCAAGAAATTAAATGCCAAGAAACCAAATAATCCAATCAAAAAATGGGGGACAGAGTTAAATAGAGAATTCACAAAGGAGGAATCCCTAATGGCTGAGAGACACTTGAAGAAATGCTCAACATCCTTAATCATCAGAGAAATGCAACTCAGGACGAATCTGAGATTCCATCTCACACCTGTCAGAATTGCTAAGATCAAAAGCTCAAATGACAGCATATGCTGGCGAGGGTGTGGAGAAAGGGGTACTCTACTCCATTGCTGGTGGGAGTGCAGGCTTGTGCAACCACTGTGGAGGTCAATCTGGTGATATCTTAGAAAACTTGGAATAGCTTTGCCTCAGGACCCAGCCATACCACTTCTGTGTATATACCCAAATGCCTCTTCACGGAATCGTAAGGAAATTTCCTCATCTGTGTTTATAGGAGCCTTATTTGTAATAGCTATAAACTGGAAACAACCCAGATGTCCCTCAACCGAAGAATGGGTTAAAAAACTGTGGTATATCTACACAATGGAATATTATTCAGCTATCAGGAACAATGAAATTATGCAATTTGCAGCCAAATGGATGGAACTAGAAAAGCTCATCCTGAATGAGCTAACCCAGACTCAGAATGATGCATATGGCATCTATTCACTTATAGTAGGATTTTAGCTATATAGAAGTAGGTATCGATACTACAACTAACACACCAAAGGGAATGTGGACATAAACTTTTTATTTTTTATTTTTATTTTTTATATTTTTTTAATATTTTTTCTATTTTTTTATTCTTTTTTATCTGTTTGTCTGCTTATTTGTTTGTTTGTTTTTTAGTTCTCTGTCCCGGGCAATGAGACACTTTTCACTGGTGGTACTGCCTCGTAGACCCCCAATGAATGAGGAGGCCCTTGGCCCTCATATGACCTCTCAACTGAGATGAGGGACTGTTATATAAGGACACTCCACCCCAGAGAAATGGGATGGAAGGGTTTGGAGGTAAAGAAAAAAAATGAAATGTGATGTTTCGGCCTTTTACTACTAATTGTCAAAAACTGTTTAGGATAATTAAGAAATGCAAATTAATAGTTATGCAAGCCGGTCATTTTGTTAGGTACTATGACAGCCTATTATAGTTACTTGCTAAGCTAATCAGAAATAAACCTGCTAAGAGACAAGCAACATCTGCTTACCCTAATATAAGAGATACATAGGGCCTCTTCAAAAACCTCAAGAGATCTGCAGAATATGGCATTCAAAGATGTTTTCGTAACTTTAGATTTTTTTATATCGAGACATATCAACTCCTGATAGCACCCCCTATTCTCCTCCAAGTAGAAGATGAGTATCGAAGAATCTCCAGTGGGAGATGATTGAATTAGTCGCAAGCCTATCTCTTGGTAGGAAAAGCCCCTTGCTCCAACTGTAGACAGAATGCTGTCCAAAAAGGACAAAACCTGGAAGCAGGTAAGTCGACAGCCTAGCTCTGCCAAGACAGGGTAGGTAAGTCCTTCATAACCCCTGCTCTACAATCAATGTCTGTCAGAGAAACGGGGCCAAACGATTGAAAATCGATGCTGTAATGCATGGAGAGGAAATGGGAACTGTCCAGGCAGCCACTGGTATGTCATCATTTCTTAGTTTGAGAAGGTGCAGGCCCTGTACTTCGTATAAAATCAGATATATTTATCCCTCTCAGGTCTCTGAGGTGATTGAAGAACAGATAGCTAGAGTCTCATAATTAAATTTTGAGTTGTTTAGGAGTCAAGAGAGTGTTATAGATCTAAGAAGATGCTTTTAAAATGTGTTGCAAGTTAGTATGAATGTTGAGTTAGATATAGAACTTTAAACTCATGGAGATGGTTAGATAGTAGAATGTTAATGTCAGGAGCCAAATACATATGGACTGGACAATGGGAATGTACGCTAAGCCATATAACCCTCATAACTGTTGCCTAATTACCTCTGTTGTTTTGTATTGTATTTATTATTATAAGAGAAAGAGCCATTTGTTGTACTGAAAGGGGAAACTGTAGGGGGAAATAAGATATACCTTAAACTTAAAAAATAAAAAAAAGGGAAGAGGATGGGGGGCTGAGGGTGGGAGGGTGGGAATGGACGGGGGAATAGGGAGGGGACTGCGATTGAGATGTAACTTGAAGAAATAAAAAATAAAGAAAAAAAATTCAGCCCAGGCCCTCCTGCTAGGGAAGCAGCAGGAGTTTTCAGTTTGTTTAAATCATTAACATATCATGTAATACACATCAAATGCTAATGGTTTTTATATTAGATTTGTTCTTTAACAATTTCATGTATGTATATAATAGATTTTGATTACTCTTATTTCCTACCTTTTTTATCTCTTCAAATCCCTGTCACATTTATGTCTGTGTTTTGTGATCCACTAAGTTTCTAACCAGGGCTGTGTGTTTAACCATGAGTAGAGTGCTTTCTAGTAGAGCCTAAAGCACTACCGAGTAGGTAGATATCTTAAGATATCCTCTTATTCCCCATGTCTTTTAGTAGCCAACAGATCAGCAGGAAGAGGTAGGCCCCATGAACCCTTCTCCCACCCATTACTGCCTTGTACAGTTCACAGCCTTGTACAGGCCCATCCAATAGTGGCAACTGCAATTGTTTTTGTGATTGTAGTGACTGTTTTTCTTGTCTTCCAGTTCTGAACATTCTTTCTGCCCTTCAGTGATATTCCCTAAGCCTTAGAGAAAGTGGTATAAATGTCTTGTTTAGGGCTAAGTACTCAAAAGTCACATTTTCCTCATTACTTTGAGCATCCAATAGACTTTGTATTCTCTGTCAATCATTGTAAAGAGAAAGTTTTTTTTTTTTTTTTTTGTTAAGTGTGAGAATAGCTTTTGCCTGAATATAAACATAGGTATTTAGAAGGCAGTTTGATGTCATGTCTGTTTGACCAAAACAATAGTATTCCCCTGGGGCCTATGATCTCCCAAGTCATGGAGTTTTGATCAGGTTTGTAGTACAAGGCTTAAAATACCTTTCATGGAAGGGATTTCAACTGCAATAGGACAATGGTTACTTGTCCTCTGTAAGCCGTACCACTCTTCCAGCAGTGGCATACCTTGTCTGGTTGGCTGTTACTGTAGTTTGTGGAGCTCACAGCTGGGTAGATCACTATCTTCTCCTCCAGCAGCCGCATAGCACCTCTCTCCAGCAGGAAGGGAGGTTCCAGCTCAGTTCCAAGATGTATGGTGTGTGGTGTTTTTAGCAATACAGTTTTACATGTAAAATGCAGCAATTTGAAACCAACTTCTAGTTTAGAGTATCACTGTAGTGACTACCCTAGAATTACCAAGAATGTGTGAATATTATAGTCCTCCTTTCCTATAGGTATTATTAAGTAAAATAAGTTGCTGTATTCTTATCAACACTATAGGCTCTCTATAGTTGGCTTGATAACTGACATAGGTACGAGGTGTCCAACAGGTGGGAGCCATAAATCCTGGACATACTGGATGAAGAATTGATTCTGGTGCTGGGTGGGCTGCAGGGAAACAATGAGGTTTCAGCACCGTTCAGATGTTCACACGGTTTGAGATCATGGCTTCTATAGACTTTTCCATGAAACATTTTGGGTGGTGGTTGTTGACCATGGGTAACTGAAACTGGAAAGTGGGGCTTCAGATAAAAAATCACTACTATATTCTAAGTTTTATTTTATAAAATGAGTATATGTTACTTGGAAAAATAATATTTTATAAATAATAGTACTTTCTAATCTTAATGTTTGTTGTAATTTAGTACATAGGCATATAATTGACTAACTTTTTTTTTTTGATTTTTCAAGACAGGGTTTCTCTGTGTATCCCTGGCTGTCCTGGACTCATTTTGTAGACCAGGCTACCCTTGAACTCACAGAGATCTGCCTACCTATGCCTCCCGAATACTGGAATTAAAGCCGTGCACCACCACGCCCAGCTAATTGACTAACTTTTAAAATCACTTTTCATGTTTAACATCTGGTAAGTTAGTTTAGTCACTATCAACATTTTATATGGAAGAAAAATCTTGCCATTAAGTTTAAGTACAAACAACAGATTTTGAACATACTTCTGAAGTTTAACTTCAATGAGTACTTTTTGCTATCCTTTTTTTTCTCTTTATGAGATAGTAGCTCTCTAAATTGCTTGCGTTGCCTTCAATTTAGTGATCATCCTCTCTAGTAGCTGGGATTACAGGCATGGGACACTGTGCCCTGCTAAATGAGGGTACTCAAAGAACTCAAAAGGGCCAGCATACTGGCATATGCCTATAACTCCATCATTTGGGAGAGTGAAACATGAGGTTTGCTGTGAGTTCAAGGCCCAGGTTGAGCTACATAATAACAGTATTAGACCAGCACATGCTACAAGGTAAAATGCATGCGTCCACACACAAACACACACACACACACACACACACACACACACACACGCAAACAAAACCCAAAAGAGGAGTTGGGTGGTCCCTCTAACCAAACAAGCAAAAAACAAAACAAAACAAACAAACAAACCCACCTAGCTTTACTTTTAAAAAACTACCCAGTCCTATAATGTGCATGAAGTGAGGGATTGTTAGTTGAGGGGAGACAAAGCAATTTAGTGAGATGTTGTATCAGTAAATACCTGGAACAAAGCATTTACAGTCCTGTGTACTGAGGAGCATACAGATGATGAGTTTTAAGCTCGATGAATTTTTATACATTGTGCAATCTGTACCCAGACCTAGAAACTAAATGTTATCTTAAAATTTCCCTTTATGCACCCTTGCAGCTGTACCCCCTAAGGTAAATGATTTCCCTGTCTTTCAGTGCTCATGTATACCATTCATGCATATTATTAAAACTTTAAAGAATTATTGTGTGTTTGTGAGTGATGGCAGGTTGAGGGTAGGGGTCCATCATACCATGGTGTGCATGTGGGGATCAGACAACTTTGTTGAGTCAGTTCTCTCTTTCCACCTTATATGGGTTCCAGGGTTGCCAGGCTGTGTGACAGATGCCTTTTTTGGCATGAGCAGCTCACTGGCTGAAATATCAGTTTTGATACTTTTAAAAAGAACATTTCATGAGGAGAAAAACAGGGTATGGACCTTTCCCTCTGACTCTCTTAATTGATCATTTTGTGTTTAAAAACTCATTCACATTGTATGTAATTACATTTATTCTTGATACTTACTAATGTATGAATCTATCACAGAAAAATTACCTGTTTAAGGTATTATAAATCAGATGAAATGTCTAAAATATGTGAATAAATGCTGCTTGGCTTCTGGTGTTACCCTGCTTTTCCATGTAACTTGAGAAAAATACTATTATTAATCAAATAAGCAGAGAAATAACTCAGAATTTGTCATATTGTGGTTTAAGTTTTACATATTTTTAATGGTATTCACATATAATCGTGAATTTAGAGTGTTTGTATCTGAATCTCATATGAGGTTTATACCAAATTGGCAAGAAGTGTGTTGATAGGAACTGATTTTTTTTTTGTTTCTCACCTTTATAAAGATAACTACCTCTTTCTGTCATCCATGAGTAAATGTATAAACTGAGTACCAAAGTGTGAAGTCTTTGTGCTCCCTGAGCATAAGACCCCTGTACACAGAGTCAGCAAGATAGAATTTGACAGTATGAAGAAATGCTTTAAACTGAACTGCATTGTGATTCACTCTGACAGAATAGTTTTAAATTGGTGACCACTTTTTGTAATAAAACTGTATATTTAAGGCACATTTTATTTCTATTTATTACTATATATACTTTTTAAAAGGTGAAGAAGACAACACTGTTTTCTCAAAAGAACAATTCAACATTATGGGAACTCAAGAAGAAGAGACAATGAAGAAAGACTGCAGGGAATTATTTTTGGAAGGTGATAATCACCTAATGGAAGAGGCACAGCAACCAAATGTAAAAGACAAACTTTTAATATCATTATATTAAGGTGAAAATGACACAACTTAGTACTGGCTTCATTATTTTTACACAGAACATAATTATCAATGCAGTGGAATTTTAGTTTTTTTCACTGAGAAGTCACAATTACTGAACTAATGCCTGGGTTATAAAAGTTCTAAGCCTATTATCCAGGAACAACAAAGATTTACTTTTGTCTGAACATTTAATTTAATTTCATTCTGTTATTTCTTAATTGTATTTTTAAAATACAGAAACCATGTGAATAGTTATTAAAAAACAAAGAGAATAATTATTTACATGGGCTAGAAGTGGGCTCAGTTGGTAAAGATGCTTGTTGACATTTTGATGACCTGAATTCGATCCCTGGATCCACATGGTGGAAGGAGAGAACTCGAACTCTGAAAAATTATCTTCTGACCTTCACAGACACACATTGTATCACATGTGTGAATGCTCACACACATGATATTAAAAATAGAATACTTATATCTAGTAGTACCATTTTCCTCAAGTTCAATATTTAAGTTTGTAGGACAAAATCCTGTTCATGAATTTGGGGATACTATCCTAGTAAAAACTACCACTGAAATGAGAAAGTTTATTTTCTTATATTTTGGTACATATAATGTCTAAAGTGAAAATATGGATTTTAGGTGTACATATGATTTTAAAATAAAAGACTTAATTATATATAAGTAATATACACACACACACACACACACATATATATATATATACATATATATATATCAGTCTTCTAATGCTAAGAAGACATGTTTAAAGTTGTCCTGAGGTGATATTTAACAAAAAGAAGAAACAGAAGGCAAGATGCAAGATGAAAGAATATTTGAGAACACAACTACAAAAAAGATGTCTGTTCTTAATGTTCATTCTTACACATTCTCACTATGGATTTAAAAATATGAGTTCTCATACACATAAAATAATAAACCTTTAAAAACACTTTTATGCTGACTACATATTGAATGATATATTTTTGTTTTTGATATATAATTTGATATATATATATGATATTTTAGATGTATTTGAATAAAATATATGGCTTAAGTTCACTGAAAAATAACTATCTGTAAAAGGTAAAGTTTTTTTCTCCTGTGTTCAGATTGACCAGGAAGTGTTACTGGACCTGATGTTAGTAGAAGATTCTGAATCCTTAATAGAAAAGATGAGCAATTGGAATTTTCAGATTTTTGAGCTTATAGAAAAGATGGGAGAAAAGTCAAGAAGGATTCTCAGTCAGGTTTGTTTTCATATCTCTACTTTATTGTTATAACTTTTTCAGATATTTATAAAAGCAAAATCTAAATCATGATACTGGTTTAAGTACAAGTTCACAAATGTCATTATTAAATTTATTTCAAGGCTGGAGAGATGGCTCAGCCATTAAAGGCTAGGCTCACAACCAAAAATATAAATTTATTTCAGGTAGCCCTCAAAACATACAGTTAAGTGTACATGATACACATATGTGTATTATATTATAGACTATTATAAATACATAAAATATATTTCACATATGTAACTATATATGAAAATCTTTGATTTGACTATATTGATGACATTTAAGTTAGACTAACAAAGTAATGAAGACTTACTTTTTTTTTATTCTTGAGGTTTAAAAGGACCTGAAAATTTATTTAGTTTTAACTACTAAAATGTAAACTTCATTTTTTAACTTTCCCTACATAGACCTTGAGTGAATAGTTCATCTCATAAATGAAGCAAGAGTCAGAGTTCTACCTAGCCATTCTGTATAACAGTTGACCTTCCTAAAATAAGATTCTCATTAATTCCTTTAACAAAGTATAAAGGGATACCATGTGGCAGGTGTAGAAGGCCACTCCACTGAATTTTTTAGGATCAAAAATATGATAAATACATTTTTTGGACTTGTTTTTTCAACACTTAAGGTCAAAATAGAGTTTACATTATCTTTCAGTAAATTTGTAATAAAAAGCTAATGAAAAGTCAAGAAAAACTTTAAGACGGACATGATATGTGTTATAAAATTTCTTTGGTTTCCATAGGCCTTAGGGTGATATCTTCCTTTTTTACTGTTTGGGAAAAAATGTTTTTTGAGAATATTATAATGAACTAATTTGAAGAAATGCACTTGAGGCAGAGGCAGGCGGATCACTGTGAGTTCGAGGCCAGCCTGGTCTACAAAGTGAGTCCAGGACAGCCAAGGATACACAGAGAAACCCTGTCTCGAAAAACCAAAAAAAGAAAAAAAAAAAAAAAAGAAATGCGCTGAAATTTGGAGATGGCTCAGTGGTTAAGAGCTCTGCTGTTCTTCCAGAGGGCCTGAGTTTGGATTCTAATACCCATGTGCAATGGATCCAGGGGATCCAACAACCTCTTTTTTCCTCTATGGGAACCTGAACACACATGGCACCCCTCACACCAAACATAAATAAAATAAAATCAATATGGTGGGCCTGGTGCCACAGAGAATTGGAGGCAAGAGGATCTCAAGTTCAAGGTCAGTCTAGAAAACCTAATGAGACTCCACCCTAAAAACCAAGAAGGTCTGTGGCCATAACTCAGTGAATAGAGTTCTTGCCTAGCATGTGGGAGACCCCAGGGTTCATTCCCAGTACCACAAGGAAAATAAAATATATACATGGTCTTATTTCTAACTATATCACAAACTGAGCTGTGGAGGGACAATATGATTTTTAAAGTAAACTTTCTTTTATTTTACATTTAGGTTATGTATACTTTATTTCAAGACACTGGTTTATTGGAAACATTTAAAATTCCCACTCAAGAATTTATGAACTATTTTCGTGCATTAGAAAATGGCTACCGAGATATTCCTTGTGAGTATTGGCATCCTGGTTAAGTTCTAATAACTTATTGTCTTTCTCTTCAGATAAGCACTGAAATATTTTTTGAAATACACATTTGAGAAAAGTTTTTTTAATGTTTATTTATTACTTCAAGTTGCATCTCCATCATAGTACCCTCTTTCTACCCCTCCTGGTTCTACCCTCTTACCCTCTCCCACCCATCCCACTCCTCCAATGTGGAGTGTCCCTATGTATCAGCTCCTCTCAGTTCAACAGTCATATGAGAGTTAAGAGCTTCCTCTTGCACTGGGGGCCTACATGGTATCACCCCTAGGGAAAATTGTCACATTAATAGGTAATAAAGTTTATGTTCCTGATCCTTTTGGTGTGTTGGTTGTAGGATAGTTATCTTGAACTATATGGCTAAAATCCAATTATAAGTGAGTAGATGCCATGTGTATCTTTCTGAGTTTGGGTTAGCTCACTCAGGATGAGCTTTTCTAGTTCTATCCATTTGGCTGTGAATTACATTATTTCCTTATTTCTGATAGCTGAGTAGTATTCCATTGTGTAAATGTACCAGTTTTTTTTTTAATCCATTCGTTGGTTGAGGGACATCTGGGTTGTTTCCAGTTTCTAGCTATTACAAATAAGGCTGCTATGAACATAGATGAGGATATATCCTTGTGGTTTGGTGAGGAACCGTTTGGATGAATACCCAGAAGTGGTATGGCTGGGTCTTGAGGTAGGACTATTCCAAGTTTTCTAAGATATTGTCAGACTGATTTACATAGTGGTTGTACAAGTTTGCACTCCCACCACTTTCTCCACAACCTCGCCAGCATGTGCTGTCATTTGAGTTTTCGATCTTAGCCATTCTGGCAGGTGTGACATGGAATCTCAGAGTTGTCTTAAGCTGCATTTCTCTGATGATTAAGGATGTTGAACATTTCCTCAGATGTCTCTCAGCCATTAGAGATTCCTCCTTTGTGAATTCTTGGTTTAACTTTGTTTCCCATTTTTTCATTGGAGTATTTGGTTTCTTGGTGTTTAATTTCTTGAGTTCTTTATAAATTATAAATATTAGCCCTCTGTCGGAAGTGAGGTTGGTAAAGATCTTTTCCCAATCTGTAGGTTGCTGTTTTGTTCTAATGACAGTGTCCTTTGCCTTATAGAAGCTTGTCAGTTTCATGAGGTCCCATTTATTGATTGTTGATCTTAGTGTTTGAGCTACTGATGTTCTGTTCAGAAAGTTGTCACCTGTACCAGTAAGTTCAAGGCTTTCCCCCACTTCCTCTTCTATTAGATTTAGTGTGTTGGGCCTTAGCTTAAGGTCTTTGATCCACTTGGACTGAAGTTTTGTGCAAGGTGATAAGTATGGGTCTAATTTCATTCTTTTACATGTCAACATCCAGTTAGACCAGCACCATTTTGAAGATGCTGTCCTTTTTCCATTGTACGGTTTTGGCTTCTTTGTCAAAAACTAAGTGACCATAGGTGTGTGGGTTCATTTCTGGGTCAATTCCATTCCATTGATCCACAGGTCTGTTTCTATACTAGTACCATGCTTTTTTATACTATTGCTCTGTAGTATAACTTGAAATCTGGGATGGTGATACCTCCAGAAGTTTTTTTATTATTATTGTACAGGATTGATTAAGTTATTCTGGGTTTTTTTTTGTTATTCCATATAAAATTGAGAATTTTTTCCAGGTCTATAATAAATATATTTTAAAAGAATATTTATATCCTCTCACCTGATATTAACTGACTTGTTAATTTTGCCTTCAAGCCTTCCTTCTTATAATTTTTTATAAAGTAGATCATAATATTGATACCTATGTATAATCAGTTTTCCTAATTGTTGTATAGTACATATCATTTTGTGTGTCTGTATGTGTATGCATGTGTGTGTATGTGCACTTGTGTTGTGGGTGTGCACATGCATATGTAGGACAGACTAACTGAGGTCAACTTCTTCCTGGAGCTCACCAAATAGTCCAGGCTGACTGAGCAGTGAATCCCTATCTCTGTCTGCCCCAACACTGGGTTTGCAAGTGTGTACCAATGGATTTGGCTTTTCTTCTTCTTTTTTAAATCTGAGTTCTGAGACTCAAACTCAGGTGTTTGTGGTTGCAAAGGAAACATTTTACTGACTGAACCATTTCTTTAGTCCAGTATGCATCTTGTAAATCAGTTATTTGTATGCCTTATATTTTTAAGTATTTATGAATGTTAAATCAACAATTTCAGAAGATTGTTCATTTAAAAATGTTTAATACTTACAATTTTCTATTTTAAATTGTGTTCTGACTTTTGGAATTATGTTTAATTTGTTATACTGAATATAATTTGAATTTCATATTAGGAAAATTGTTTTCTTTATGTGTTAGACCTTTATATAATTTCCCTCCATATGAACACATACAGAGTAACTTATTCCTAAATTAGCATAATAATACTGCTTATTAGTTTAAAGTGAGTTAGTCAAGCTTTAATTTCTACTTAGTATTCATAGGAAACCTCAGAGATGAGTATTTCTCACATTTTTGTCAAAAACATAGGCATACAGAATATATAACTGTTCAGTGAGCAAAACTGTATGTGTGTATGTGTGCATGTGTTTACATGTGTGCACACACATGTATGTATACAGGTGGACATACCTGTGTACACACAGAGACTTGAAGATGACTTTGAGTGTCCTCTGTATCACTCTCTTTGAGACAGGGTCTCTTACTGAACCTGTGTCTATGCTAGAGACCAGGAGAGATCCTTCTATCCTCTTGTCTCAGCTCCCTGCTGCCCGGTGCAGTAGGGTTATAGTGCATATACAATCGTGCCCAGCATTTCATTTTCACTTGGGTGCTAGGATCTGAACTCAGATCTTCATTCTTACACAGGAAGTGCTCTACCCACTGGGTCATCTTTCTTGTCCCCCAAAACTATTCTATATTGTGTCTCCATAATCTAGACATTATATGTTATAAAAGTCACAAAATAGAAATCTCAATTATTTTTTCAATAATTGTTTTTTAATACCTTTTAATTATCTTTGTCTTTCCTGTGCGTTTGTTGGGCCTTTAGTGTGTTTTTGTATTTTATCTGAAACTTTAAAAAAGAATACCTTTTAATATACCAGAATATTTTTAAAAATAAAACAAAATATAATTGTGGAAATATCTTACTTGTTGGGACATTGTATAACTAGAAAAAGAACTTTTACTTTTCAAATGTCTTATGCCAGACCTAAATAGAATGATGCTATAATAAAGTATTTTGGTAACTTCAGATCACAATCGTATACATGCCACAGATGTCCTACATGCTGTGTGGTATTTGACAACAAGACCAATTCCTGGCTTACAGCAGATCCACAATAACAACAAAACAGGAACTGAAGCAGGTACTTCCTTCTACAAATATTTTGTTTAATTATTTAATTATAAATAATAAGTCAAGCTGTCTATAGAAGTGCCTCTAAAAATTTTCTTCAAGTAAACTTTGGTACACATAAAAGCGACTGTAAGTTAATGATGTTTAACATGACATGAAAAATTTAAATCTGTTACCGTATTAAGAACTAGATTATGGCCCAGAACTACTGTATGCAACATGTTTCCTTTCTTCTCACTCTACTAAGATAGCCATTGTCTTGGATATTTTCGATAATTTTAAATTCAGGTGTATTATGTATGTTTAAAATACATAGTAATACCAAACCAAAGGAACACAGTTACAAATGTCACAGAAGTATTTACTATTTAAAAATATTTGCAAATATTATAAATTATGTTCCAAAAACCTAATACTATCCTTCATTATAGATATCACTGTTTAAATAAGTTTCATGTATTTTTAAAGTTCCTATGTTTCTTATTTGAACTGATGAACTTGAAATACTCTAGTAAGATAGATCTAGGAGAGTAGAGTTTGTATGGAACACAAAGTTGCACATTCTGTAGTCTGTTTTCATCTTATTTATAACATTGGGGAGATAATGCTGAGTAGTTCCTGTTGACTAAGAAGTAACGAATGGGTGCTGGAGAGGTAGCTCAGCAGTTAAGAGCTATTGCTGTTCTTCTAGAGAACCCAGGTTCATTTCCACCACTTCTATTGGGTGGCTCACAATCGGGCTCCAAGAGATCTTTTGGTCTCTTTTGGCCTTGGAAGGCATTACACTCAAAAGTACACACACACACACACACACACACACACACACACACACACACACACACTTAAATAAAGCAATGATATAGTATCCTAATTGCTCAATAGGAGTAGGTTCAGATGAGAGAGTGAGAGGGAGTGAGAGAGAGTGATGACCAACTGAGAGATGGGGAGAGGGAGGAAGCAAGGGAAAGACAGAGAGAGACAGAAAGAAGGGTGGAGGGAGATCATCTCTTTACTCAGCAGAGTTTTCTAGGGAATTAGGGGTATAAGCCCTATTGAGATTTCTCCTGCAAAATGGCAGATAGCTGATTAATTTGAAAATATGTACCCAGGGGAAATCTTTGAGTTCTGATGGCAAATTTAGTACATTTGAATACTACCCCACAACAGCCCTTTAACACTAAGGATGTGGGTTTTATGCGACACCCAGAGTATGAAAACCACATGAAATGTTTTCCACTTGTGTAACTTGAAGATTACCAACCAGTCTAGCAGTGCTTATGGTATCTTTTGCAGAGAAGTTTCCTTTATGCAGCCTCTGTAGACCACTGAGTAGGGATTACAATGTATAAATCCATAAGTTTTTAGATAGGATCAAGCTATCTTCCTCAGATAGCTATTCTCCTTTTGGAAAAAGTTCCTAGATTATTACTGTATTCTGCTGCATTTTAAAAACTGGCCATGGTTACTTCATGATGTACTTATAGTGAACTTAGGGTCCTTTGATCCTTTGAATCCTTTATCCATATTTATAGCGTCATAGGAAAGTTTCTGGAACCAGCTAACTGAGGGAGGGCCATATACCAGGCTTACAGATGGACCTTTGCTTTCTGTAAAGAAGTCTGTGTTTTCTGAAAGCAGACGAGTATAGCTATATCGGCTCAGACAAGGGGGGGAGTCCATCAATTGGATAACAACAGTTAAAACTTAGCAAAGAACAGAGGTCTAGAAAAAGAAGAGTTTAGAGGAAAGGACCTAAACTCATTTTTAGCCAGTGAATAATAACTTTAGAAAGAAAGATTAGAAAATTAGCAAGAAGAAGTTCTAGGATAGGTTGTATGTAGAACTCCTCAGAGTGGGCATGGAATGGTGGATATCAGCTTTCTTTGTGAATATGTAGTAAACTGTCTCTTCTCTGGGTAAAAGCCTGCCAAAGAAAATGACCTAACAATATTTACTATGGAGGTTTTCAGTATTCAACTTGATGAAATGATATCTTCCCATGATAATTACCAATCTCGTCCTCCATCTACTCTAGTTCACATTCAGTAGGTCTATGAATCAGTATTAATCATAATTAATCAGCATACAGCAGCAAATATAGTAAGAGTATGGGCTCAGTGTCATGGGATTTTTTTTTCTCATTGAGGTTGGCCTTACTCAGATCTCTGCTGAGTACTTCCCTTGCTTACAGCAGAGACCAATGATTTGAGCCCTCAATTTGATTCCATTCCCTGGGAGATCCAACCATTTCCTAACATAGGTTTATGACAAGGGATCCTTTCCTTATGGGAGAGAAAGCATTCTATTCTCAGACAAAGAGTTGCCTTCACTGTCATCATCAGTAAATTTACTAGGTGCTTTATTCATTATGCTATTATAGACAGTATTGCCCCAGGTTAAATAACTCATTCTCCTATATAAAATAAAAGCTGTAGCGAGGAGCTTATGTCAATAGAACTTATTGACATTCCCCAAATTATACCACCCCACAGCCAGACTGAGTTAACGATGTGATGGCACACTATGAACTCTGATTTGGCAATTTTGAGTATAAACATTTTGTGGAATAGAGGGCTGTCTCACAAGATGTGGTTTGTTTTCTGAGCTAGTGACCAAATACCAATATGATATTTTTTCTGTGCCCAAAATACATCTAATTTTTTATGGTTTTTTTTTTTTTTTTTGCTCATGCTTTTTTATGTCTTATGTTGGGAGGTTTTCTTTAACTCAAGATCATGAGAGTATATATTTTCTTTAATATTTCATAATCCTTACAGTTACGCCTTGATTAGTGACCTATTTGTAGGTAATTCTGGGATGTGATATAACAAAGTGGCCAGTACTATTGTGTGTATCAATATCTATTGTCTCAGATTTTTTTAAATAGTGTTAGGGAAAGAACCCAGGGCATTCCAGATGTTAGTCAGTCATTCTAGTGAGCTACAATCCTGAGTTCTTAGCAGCATCTATTAAAGAGTTCTTTATTCATTTAAAATATAGTGGACTCCTAAATGTTATGTCATCAGTGAGTCTTCCTTAAAAATGCTGCAGTCATGAGGTAACATTTGAGAAAGTCCCTAGTGTCAAACAGAGTGCGTAGTTGTCTCTCAGTGGTCCCTTGGTATCCTCAATGAAAGTCAGTGACTGTAAGCATTAAAGGATTTTCTGGACTTTCAGTTATATTTCACTTATCTATATTTATCTCTATAATAGTATTGCATAATTTTATTACTTAAACTGTGTAGTAAGCTTTGAAATTAGTGAATTCTCCAATGTTCTTTTTTTTCCTTTGAGGTAATATTGGCCATTCACAGTCTCTTGTTCTTATTTATTAATTGTATACTCTATTTATATTTTTGTGCTCAAAAAGCCAGCCCGATTTTGATATATATAGTATTGAATCTGAAGAACAACTTGCAAAGCACTGCCATCTTTTTTTTAATAATTTATTTTTTATTTCTTCAAGTTACATCTCAATCACAATCCCCTCCCTACTCCCCCCTCCAGTCCCACCCTTCCACCCTCCTCCCCCTCAACCCCCCCATCCTCTTCCCTTCTTTTTTTTTTAGTTTAAGATATTTCTTCCCCCCCAACAGCTCTCCCTTTCAGTCCAAAAAATGGTTCTTTTTCTTATAACTATAAATACAATACAAAACAGAAATAAATAGGCCACAATTATAAGAGTTATATGGCTTAGCATACATTCCCAATGTCCAGTCCATATGTATTTGGTACCTGACTTTAACATTCTACTATCTAACCATCTCCATGAGTTTAAATTTCTATGTCTGACTCAGCTTTCATACTAACTTGCCTCACAATTTTAAAAATATCTTCTTAGATCTATAACACCCTCTTGATTCTTAAACAACTCAAAATTTAACTATGAGACTCTAGCTATCTATTCTTCAACCACCTCAGAGACCTGAGAGGGATAAATATATCTGATTATATAGGAAGTGCAGGGCCTGCAGCTTCCAAAATTAAGAAATGACATACCAGTGGCTGCCTGGACAGTTCCCATTTTCTCTCCATACATTACAGAATCAATCTTCAGCCATTTGGCCCCGTTTCTCTGACAGACATTGATTGTAGAGCAGGAATTATGAAGGACTTACCTACCCTGTCTTGGCAGAGCTAGGCAGTCAACTTATCTGCTTCCAAGTTTTGTCCTTTTTGGACAGAAGTCTGTCTACAGTTGAAGCAAGGGGTTTTTCTTGCCAAGAGAAAGGCTTACCACCAGTTCAATCATCTCCCACTGGAGATTCTTCGATGCTCATCTTCTACTTGGAGTAGAATAGGGGGTGCTGTCAGGAGCTGACATGTCTCGATATCAAAAAATCTTAAGTTAAGAAAACATCTTTGAATGCCATATTCTGCAGATCTCTTGAGGTTTTTGAAGATGCCCTATCTATCTCTTATATTTAGATAAGCAAATATTGCTTGTCTCTTAGCAACGTGATTTCTGAGTAGCTTAGAAAATAACTGTGATAGACTGTCATAGTAACTAACAAAATGACATGTTTTCATGACTATTAGTTTCTGTTTCTTAATTATCCTAAACAGTTTATGTCGGTTGGTAGCGAGAGGTCAAAACTTGACATTTCATTTTTAAGTATTACTATGAATACCTTTAGGAAGCGTTACCCTTAAATTTGTATCAATATACAAAGATCAATGCCAATGTGGCCAAATATAATCTTAATTTTGTATCAATATACAAAGATCAATACCGATGTAGCCCAATACAATCTTAATTTTACATCAATATGCAAGGGTCAATACCACTGTGGCCAAATATAATCTTAATTTTGTATCAATATACAAAGATCAATACCTATGTAGCCCTATACAATCTTAATTTTGCCTTAATATACAATGATCAATACCAATTTAGCCAAATATAATATTAATTTTGTATCAGTATACAAAGGTATAAGGCCATATTCAATAATATGTCCTTTTTTCTTGATCTTTCCTATACTATGTCTATGTCCCATTTTTCTCAAGTCTGTTCACTCCTACATAGGAGAGAAAGAAGGATACAGAAAAGAAAAAGAGAGAAGTCCCTGGGTCTAACCTCCAAAACCCATTTAACAAGACCATTTAACAGCTTGTAGTCTTTTCCCCTAAATAACAAAATTTTCTATTATCTGTCAAATAACCAAAGGGGGGGGACACCCTCCCCACCTTCTGGGGATAGGACGTTGTTCTCTTAAAATGACTTCCTGCTGATTTGGGACGTAGTAAACCTGTTTGGGGCCCAAATAAGAATGGAAAAATTCTTAAAAATGTTAATAGAATCATTTGATGTTCAGTCCTTTTGTGCTCAGCTATTTAGATGTCCTAAGAAGTTCATAGACAGAAGCTGATCTTCAGAGCTTTACTGAAGATCTGGCTGGAGTAGTCTGTGGAGCTGAACGATCTTAGCGATTTTGAGTTGTTGTGGTTGCAGACTTTTGAGAAAACTGCTATTGAAGAAGTCTGCAAGGCTGGATCATCTGGGCCACTCGTCTTCTTTGGTGTCTGATCTGTTTTCTGCTGAAGTTTCCGTTGTCCAGTTGTCCCTGGATTCCTTGAATGGATGCTTTAAATCTCCTGGAAAGATAAGAACAGAGCCCTGCCCTAATCCTAACTATGGGACAATTACCTTTTTTTTGGGGGGGGGCAGGTAATATTTTTCCTGGAGCAAATTTGGTTTTTTGACAATATATAAAGTATTACCTTTCAATCCGGATTAAAGAAGAAATTATTTTGATATTTTGGAGCTAAACAAACCTTTAGTGTATATGTTTTGAGATCTCAAAGGACAATTTATTTGAATTGCAGCCTGCCTGTTGTAAGTAGCTTTTAAACTTAAATCTTTCCAAATCCTATGTGCCTGTCTCTGCATTCTAAGTTTTGGGATCAAAGACATGTGGTTCCCAACTGATGGGATTAAAGATGTGCTCCTCTACCCCTCGATCAAAGTTTTTCTCTGTTTAGAGCTTGTTTTGTATCAGGCTGACCTTGAGCTCTGAGATCTGCCTGTTTCTGTCTCTAGTGTGTTGGGATTAAGGGGGTATTCTTCCCCAATGATGGGACTAAGGGTGTGCACCATCACCACCCTGTAGCACTGCCATCTTAATGTTGTTTCTGTCAAACTTCTATGTACTGCTCTATCAAGAACCTACTGTCTCAGCTCTTAAGTAGTTACTGAGTTTTTCTTTTGTTGTGTTGTGTTTTAACAGTGTCTCATGTACTTGAAATGGTCCTTGAACTCCCATGTGCTGGCATGTATATGCTTCATCACTATTCTTTTTTGTTCCTTTGTTTTTTATTTCTTCAAGTTACATCTCAATCGCAGTCCCCTCCCTATTCCCCCTCCAGTCCCACCCTCCCACCCTCAACCCCCCATCCTCTTCCCTTTTTTTTTCTTTTAAGTTTAAGGTATATCTTATTTCCCCCTACAGTTTCCCCTTTCAGTCCAAAAAATGGCTCTTTCTCTTATAGTAATAAATACAATACTGTACAACAGAGGTAATTAGGCCACAGTTATGAGGGTTATTTGGCTTAACGTACATTCCCAATGACCAGTCCATATGTACTTGGCACCTGACTTTAACATTCTACTATCTAACCATCTCCATGAGTTTAAAGTTCTATGTCTGACTCAACATTCACACTAATCGCAACACAATTTTAAAAGTATCTTCTTAGATATATAACACTCTCTTGACTCCTAAACAACTCAAAATTTAATTATGAGACTCTATCTATCTGTTCTTCAATCACCTCAGAGACCTGAGAGGGATAAATATATCTGATTTTATAGGAAGTACAGGGTCTGCACCTTCCCAAACTAAGAAATGACATACCAGTGGCTGCCTGGACAGTTCGCATTTTCTCTCCATACATTACAGCATCGCTCTTCAGTCGTTTGGCCCCGCTTCTCTGACAGACATTGATTGTAGAGCAGGGGTTATGAAGGACTTACCTACCCTGTCTTGGCAGAGCTAGGCTGTCGACTTACCTGCTTCCAGGTTTTGTCCTTTTTGGACAGCATTCTGTCTACAGTTGGAGCAAGGGGCTTTTCCTACCAAGAGATAGGCTTGCGACTAATTCAATCATCTCCCACTGGAGATTCTTCGATGCTCATCTTCATCACTATTCTTACCTAATTTTTTAGTTTAGTAGGGATATAATTTTCCATTTTTAATTTTTAAAATTTAGTTTATAATTTAAGGGGGAACCTATGATGGATATAACATAGGGAAATAAATGTTCAGGATATTAACCTGATATTAATAGTTAAAGTATTTTTAGTAGCAGTTTGCCTACATAATCCATCTATTTAACTGTTTTTGTTTTTATACTTGTTTTAAGGAGAGTTAGAGTATACCTTTCTAAAACTTAATAGATATATATAAAGTATAAACAGTATGAAAATAATGAACATTTTTAAAATGTCATTAGTACATTAAAGTCATTATGTTAATTCTTGTGATAACAAATATTGACTTAAATTACAATTAAGAAATCATTTGGACTTTTGCAAGGCATTATTTCTAACTGATGAACACAACCAAGGACATCTCGTATCTCTTTTATCTCTTCTATATGCTGTCTACTATAATGTCTTACCTTTTGTAATTTCTTGTAGTCCCTTTAATGACACTGTCAGCATGACCATTTAGGCTTGGCTAATATCAAACAGTAGGAGCAATGGTGAGATGGAGGGACCAGAAGCCCAGAGAGGGGAGAGCCACTGTTCTAACAGGAGAAAACAGAGGACTGCTACCCAAGTAGTTCTCAGTTTTTCAAGCCTTTTCCTGTTCATAGTTTTTGTTGTGTTCCATTGTAAAGAGCCCCATGGGAGGAAACGGAAGGGGAAGAGAATTTGTAGTCAGTGCAGCAAGTGAGATCTTTTCAAATCTCATCCTGGGATTGAAATCATCCTGGGATTTGAAAAGTGGCATCTATTGAGGAGCTTGTTTGGTAGTACATTAAATTCATACATGTTCATATTGTTTTTATAATCAAATTTAATTCTCGTTTTGTCCATTTAGATCCTTTTCTATGACTACTATATATATTTAATTTGTTTTCAAAAATATGTTTTGACCATATTATCTCCCCTCCACCAATTCCTCCTAGATCCTCCTCATCTCCTTACCCATACAACTACTTGTTCCTTCTTTCTTCTTTTAGCAAAAAGAAAATAAAAACAAACTTAAAAAAAAGAAAATTTGACAAAAAGTAACAAAACAACACACACACATAGAATCTGTTTTTTGTTAGTTAACTACCCATGAGTCTAGGGCTTGTCTGGAGTTTGGTTGATGTACTCATTGACACTTCATTGGAGAAAATAGATTTTCCCTTCCCCAGGAGGTATCAGTTGTAAGTAACTTCTTGGTTAGGGGTGGGGATTTGTGTCCACTTCCTCTTCTTGGTGCTAGTATTTTGTATGGCTATTATATTTATCCATTAAAAAATGTTTAGAAAATTATAAATTTGGAGTTTTTATGAATTTATTAGCCTGAGCAAGAAAACATCATCCTGGTATCAGAATTCTCTAATGTACTACAAGGTAAACAATGGAAAATGTATATTCTTTACGTTCTTTGAATCTATTTAATTTCAACAAATTAGTAATGATATTACTTAAGGGAAATTCCATCCTTAGGATAATTGTCAGGAAGTTACATGCTAATGTTTGTTTGCTATTTATTATTACACAGATTCAGATGGTAGACTTAGTTCTGGACAGATTGCTTACATTTCTTCGAAGAGTTGCTGTATTCCAGACGAAAGTTATGGTTGCCTGTCATCAAACATCCCTGCATTAGAATTGATGGCTTTGTATGTGGCAGCTGCCATGCATGATTATGATCACCCAGGAAGAACAAATGCATTTCTAGTGGCTACAAATGCACCTCAGGTAGGAAAGAATTTTTCAGAAGCTTAAAAATAATTCCAAAATTTTTATGACCCATTGCATATCCCTCTATAATCTATCATTGTGAGTCATGTTGCCAATAGACTCTTCATTAATTAATTGATGAAAACACATGATGATGAATCCTAAGGGAATTTTTAATAATCAGTTTCTTCAGCTATAAAAAAGAATAGTTTATGAAGTAACTATGTTTCATGAATTCTACATCTTGCTAGAAATATTTTTGTCTTTTATCAAATTAATAAAACTGGTTGGATCTTTGTTCTTTCTGACTGGATTTATAGTATGGCTAAAAGATATAATGTGTAAGGGTACCATTAATGCTTTTGATCTTGTCGTTTTTCCTATGATCTGTCCTATTACCTTGACCTTCAGTCCTTTAGCACTATATTAATGAATATATTAGTATACTAGCAACCTTTGGGGGGGGGGCTGAGATAAAGACACCTCCCTCCAAGCATGACAAGCTGAGTTTGATCTCTGAGGCCCACTTTAGAGAAAGAGAGAACCAATTACCACAAGCTGTCCTCAGTTTTCCACATGTGTCCCCATCCCACAGATACAAATATGTAAATACAAATGCAATAAAATTATATATAATAACTTATTTTGGTATAATGTTTTATATGGAAGGAATATAGCTGATTGTAGGTGTAACTTTTAAACTCTATTATTAATATCTATAAACACCTACCAACTAACCAACCTTAACACCTTAGAAAGGATACCAAGACGTTGCAGGTCCTTAGTTGTACGTCCTTAGGCACAGCTGGTCAGCAGTCTGTCTGCAGGAACACTGTAGTCGGCAGTCATTCAGTGGTCCCCAGGCTCTGGCATTGCTATGGCAGCATCTTTTCCACTTGGGGTTGGTCTGTAGTGCTATCCAAGACTGCCAAACTCACAGGGGGCAGGGGCCTCACTCCCGCTTGTTTCTTAAGTCCATCAAAATTTTCAAACCTCTTCTTGGCAGGTCTGGTGCTGAGTGTGGCCTTAGCCTTGGTGCCTAGACTGCTGCACTCTGCTGGTGGGTGGCCCAGGCGCTGGCTGTCTGAGCTTGCCGTTTTGGGGCTAATCCAACCCGAGGCAAAGGTCTCCTCATGGTCCACTGGCCTAGTGACAGGCCTCTGCCATACCTCTGCTTGCGCTTGGGCCTTTTCTGTTTGTGTGGCTCTGGGAGCCAGCAGCTGGTATGGCACTGAGGTCTTTCGTGGGTCTAGGGCTTTTTCAGCCATGCCTTTCAGCAGGGCTCTGTCTCTGCAGTCTCAGTGACAGCTGTTGGCACCCCCCCCCCGCAACTTGGGGTACCTGCCTGTTCTATCTGCAGGCCCCGCTGAACCCCACAGATCTGGCCAGTGCTGCTCTTTGTGTCTCTTGGACCCACAGCTTTTGTGGCTCCAAAATGAGGCTTCACCTGGCCTAAACACAATCTGGGCTCCATCCACCTAGACCTCAATCTTCAGCTAGAGTCTTTTGAAGTGAGGCAGCCTTGAGAAGCAATGCCAAACAAAAAGCCCCCTCCACTTTCCAAGGCTTTCATTCATAACACTGTCTCTTAATTGTGCATCAGGCTGTTTTCTCATTGGTGAGCCTTATGCCTTCCTCCCGAGGTACACCCATTGACCAGGACCATGAGGGCTGCCAGGTGTTTCCCACATGTCAGGTACAAGGCTTGAGGTTGACTTCAAATGCCCCTTTTAAGAGTCTGTATTTCAAAAGCCTTTACATAACTTTTACATATTAATTCGACATAACTGTATTTGAAAGTAATCCAAATCTGCACCACAACTAATAAAGTATCAAATTATTTTAGGGTCCCATCAAAGTTTAAATAAAGTAGTATGAATTCCCAACATGAATACTGCAATTTGCAATAGCTTTAAATGTGAAGACTTGGGAAGAAATGTGGTTTTTAGAAGAATTTAATGTGATTTGAGGTGTGTGTTTGTGTTGGAGATAGCTGCAATGCTGTATGTATGTTTCTAACTTTATGCCTTACATGGAGACTTGTTACTGTTTCTGATTAATTCATCTGTTTTCACTTGAGTGTTCTGTTTTAACCTCAGTTCTTACTATCTTTTTATCATTTGTAGCCATTTTCTGTTCCTTTTTTTTTAAACCTATCTTCTTCAAGCAGGCCAACTGTTTTAAATGTAGAAGATAAGTTCTTTTAATCTCAAATTGAGGTGTGTGTGTGTGTGTGTGTGTGTGTGTGTGTGTGTGTTAGAGAGAGGGAGAGGGAAAGGAGAGGAAGAGCGATAGAGACTGACTCACTTTGTGTCATTTGGGAGAAACTACCTCCCCAAGGACACATATTTGCAGTACCATTCTACAAATTCAGAGCCCATTATAACCCCCATATCATGTTTGATTGACATACTTATTTGGTAAATCACAATCCTTTGGGGAAAGCACTAGATCTGATACCAGGAGGCTTGTGTTTCATTTCTGGTTGGCCACTTATTCCTGAGGTGTGTGAAGAAGATAAAAGTTTATCCCTCTGGGGGTGGGGAGAAGGCTCACGTCTTAAAAGTGTCTGTGTCCAAAGCGTGAGGAACTGAGTTAAGGTCCCTAGAACTCATGTTACAAAGCCAGACACAGTGGTGTGTTCTTGTAACCCCAGCGCTGGGTAGGGGAGGGCTAATGGGGGGATGATCCACTGAAGTTCATTGGCTAGCTGGTCTATCCAAACAATGACCTTCAGAAGATTCACAGAGTGACTGTCACAAAAATAAAAAGAGAAAATGATCAAGAAAAGACATTCACCATCAACCTCTGGCTTCCACATGCACTTACATGCACATGTGCAGCCTTCCATATTGATGAGTATGTATAACACACCATACCACATGCAGAGTTTTCCAGTGGAACAAAAAAATTTGTGACATTAAGAGTTAAAAGAAACAATATATAAAAGTACATTTCTATTAAAAAATTGTTACTCTGATAAAATACCTAAAGCAATCATCAGTTTAAAAAGAGTGGTTTATTTTAGCTCATCATTTTAGAAGTTTTAGTTTACTAGATCAGTGGGTTACATTCTTTTGGGCCTGTGTGGATGTAATTCATGGTGAGGAGTGTGTAGTTAAGCAAAACTCCTGTGTTATAGCAACTCATGTGAAAAAGACAGAAGAGACTCGCATCTAAGAATACTTTCCAAGGCATGCCCAGTGACCTAAGTTCTACATTTGCCACCAGGCAGAAGACTCATCTCTTAAAATATTGGAGAAGCTGTCTGGAGAAAATAAGTTACTAGCATGAGTATCAGTACTCTGGACTAAGGAGTTGTCAATATAGAAGTGTAGTCCAGTGGCACTCAGCTAGGGAACAGCTGCCCCCTCCCTGCCCCCAGGGTTTCTTCTCATTCAAAGACTCAGCATTAAGCATGACACCAGAGGAAAGCTCTTTACAACACAGTTTTCATATCAACAGGTGACTAGGTCTTTCCACAAGCTGTTCTTATTTTTCCCATGTATTTGAACTTTCTAGTATGAAGATTATAAATGAATTCTGATTTTTGCTTCCGTTTTATTTCTCTTTAGTAATTTCAGAGGACAGTTTGAATGGGAACTTACTCTTTCATTTCACTGCCCTAGCTCTCTCAGAGTTTTTAAAGCTGCTACGTAACTAGCTATAGAAAATACTCATTGAACATGTGTTAAAAATATTAGTGTGTATATAATGTGTGTGTGTCTGTGTGAGGCATGTGGAGGTTAGAGAACAAATTTGGGGGAATCGTTTCTCTACTTCTACCTTGTGCAGTTTCCAGGGATTAAACTAGGTCATGAAACTTGTATAGTAAACACTTGAGTCCTCTCACTGACCCATGAGCAGTGTGTTTTAATGATCTGGGAGTTTTGTTATTTCTTCCTGATATGGTGGAGTTATTCTGAAAGCTTATCAATCTTCATTAAATTAAGCAAGAATTTGTCAACTCTATTAAATATAAATTGTTCCCTTATAGAGTCTTTGGAGTAAAGTCTTTTTAGGGGGATTTATGATGAGAAATTTTTATGTGACTCATAACAGCTTATATCATTCCATTGGGTAACATGATCACATGATGGCATGCAGGTGTGCTTACATTACATCTAGGCTCTAATTTTCAGATAACAGGTATAGGAATCAAGGTTACGTATGTCTCACACTTCCACTTTATCTGCCTTCCTTTTCTATTAAGTAGTAAGGATAGGAAAACAAGAACAGAGTTTTGTTTCTGCTTTTTTAATCCTCGCACTTTAACACAACTTGGCATGGATTTTTTTAAAGTTACTGCTTCTTTAGTAATTTTGAAAATGTTTTAGTTTTTAGAGATGGTAGAAGCTTTAGAAATTCTGTATTCTACTGGTTCTAAATGCCCCTTAGGGCCTTCCACTGGTATGAGGTAGAGAGCAAGCTCATACTGTTGAATCCATGAGATTTGTGATCTTAACTGGTTCATGCTTATTTATCTCTTATTTATCCACTCAGGCTCTGTGTCAGGACAGGAATACAGACTACGTACCTCCTCAGACATGTGGGACTCTGGCTTAACCTGAGCATCACTTCTTTAGTTAACTATGTTGTAACAGAGGTGTACCCCAGCCTTGTTCTATATCCCAGTGAATTTATTATTAGAAGCTTTACCTATTGAATGTTTACTTCAAGAACACCACCTTTCCGTCACTTGGGAGACCAATGGTGTTGCAGAGTGTTTAAGGACAAATGTTTTACTTTAGATGGACACATCAGAATGGATGGAAGGTGTCCTTAGCCTCTGTGCACTTCAGCCTGCTCGTTTGTAAAGTCATTACAAGCTTCCATAATGGATGTTAAAGCCCTGGCAATGCTCCCCATTTGTCTGAGGTGGCACACTCTTGTGATTTGTTTCTGACTGTGAGTTATTAAAGCTCCTGTGTGTGAGATGCTTGTCTCATTTTTCTTTATTCTTTTTTAGGCAGTTTTATACAATGACAGATCTGTTCTAGAAAATCATCATGCCGCATCAGCTTGGACTCTGTACCTTTCTCGCACAGAATACAACTTCCTCCTTAACCTTGATCATGTGGAATTCAAGCGCTTTCGGTTTTTAGTCATAGAAGCAATCCTTGCTACAGATCTCAAAAAACATTTTGATTTCCTTGCTGAATTCAATGCCAAGGTTTGTTATGTAAAGTAGTGCCTGATTTTGAAATGGAAATTGTTGTTAGTGTTATAGATGAAAAATGATTTTTGGTGTTAAGTTGGAATTATGTTACACATTAAGTAAAAATAAATAACTGATATTAAATATTATTGTACTCTTTTAAAATAAACATTTTATTATTATGGCAGTATGTCTTAAAATATTGCTTACTATATGCTTTCTTTTGACAAATAGATAAATTTTATTGTGGCTTTCTTTTTTAAATAGTAACAGGCAAATTAATTATATCTAAAGTTTTTATAACAAAATTTGAGTTACTCAGTGCCAAATGAGACATTTTATGAAGTTAAAGTTGTGTCTCTAAGAAGCCAGTTCATCTCTATCATGCCACACCTGTCACACTTTCTTTGTATTAATAATTTTCTACTGGTGACCTGGCAGAAGAACAGTGTCTCTTATTTTCTGTTTGATAGTGATTTCCTCATCCTCAGACTGTTTGTTAGAACTGCTATATGTTTGTAGTCACTCTGATGTGGAATGGGGAAGATCAGCTCATGGCTCCTCCCCTCAGAGAATTCATATTTACTGTGGAGTTTAGATTCACTGAGCTGCTCTGACAACAATGATAATGGCATTGTGTCCCATGGAGTAGAAAAAAGTTGAGGATCATTACTTTACTTTCTTTTTTTTTCCTTTATTTTTTATTTCTTCAAGTTACATCTCAATCGCAGTCCCCTCCCTATTCCCCCTACAGTCCCACACTCCCACCCTCAACCCCCCATCCTCTTCCCTTTTTTTTTCTTTTAAGTTTAAGGTATATCTTATTTCCCCCTACAGTTTCCCCTTTCAGTCCAACAAATGGCTCTTTCTCTTATAATAATAAATACAATACAGTACAACAGAGGTAATTAGGCCACAGTTATGAGGGTTATATGGCTTAACGTACATTCCCAATGACCAGTCCATATGTATTTGGTACCTGACTTTAACATTCTACTATCTAACCATCTCCATGAGTTTAAAGTTCTATATCTGACTCAACATTCATACTAATCGCAACACAATTTTAAAAGTATCTTCTTAGATATATAACACTCTCTTGACTCCTAAACAACTCAAAATTTAATTATGAGACTCTAGCTATCTGTTCTTCAACCACCCGAGAGACCTGAGAGGGATAAATATATCTGATTTTATACGAAGTACAGGGCCTGCACCTTCCCAAAATAAGAAATGACATACCAGTGGCTGCCTGGACAGTTCCCATTTTCTCTCCATACATTACAGCATCGATCCTCAGTCGTTTGGCCCCGTTTCTCTGACAGACATTGATTGTAGAGCAGGGGTTATGAAGGACTTACCTACCCTGTCTTGGCAGAGCTAGGCTGTCGACTTACCTGCTTCCAGGTTTTGTCCTTTTTGGACAGCATTCTGTCTACAGTTGGAGCAAGGGGCTTTTCCTACCAAGAGATAGACTTGTGACTAATTCAGTCATCTCGCACTGGAGATTCCTCGATGCTCATCTTCTACTTGGAGGAGAATAGGGGGTGCTGTCAGAAGTTGATATGTCTTGATATAAAAAAATCTAAACTTACGAAAACATCTTTGAATGCCATATTCTGCAGATCTCTTGAGGTTTTTGAAGAGGCCCTTTCTATCTCTTATATTAGGGTAAGCAGATGTTGCTTGTCTCTTAGCAGGTTTATTTCTGATTAGCTTAGCAAGTAACTATAATAGGCTGTCATAGTACCTAACAGAATGACCGGTTTGCATAACCATTAGTTTGCATTTCTTAATTATCCTAAACAGTTTATGGCAATTAGTAGTAAAAGGCCGAAACATCACATTTCATTTTTTTTTTCGTTACCTCCTAACCCTTCCATCCCATTTCTCTGTGGTGGGGTGTCCTTATATAACAGTCCCTCATCTAGGTTGAGAGGTTGTATGAGGGCCAAGAGCCTCTTCATTCACTGGGGATCTATGAAGCAGTACCATCAGTGAAAAGTGTCTCGTTGCCCAGGAGAGAGAACTACTAAACAAACAAACCAATAAGCATACAATAGATAAAAAAGACTAAAAAATAGAAAAAATATAACTAATATATAAAAAATTAAAATTAAAAATAAGAAGTCTATGTCCAAGTTCCCTTTGGTGTGTTAGTTGTAGTATCGATACCTTCTACTATATAGCTAAATCCTACTATAAGTGAATAGATGCCATATGTGTCCTTCTGAGTCTGGGTTAGTCACTCAGGATGAGCTTTTCTAGTTCCATCCATTTGGCTGCAAATTGCATAATTTCATTGTTCCTGATAGCTGAATAATATTCCATTGTGTAGATGTACCACAATTTTTTAACCCATTCTTCGGTTGAGGGACATCTGGGTTGTTTCCAGTTTCTAGCTATTACAAATAAGGCTCCTATAAACACAGATGAGGAAACTTCCTTATGATTCCATGAAGAGGCATTTGGGTATATACACAGAAGTGGTATGGCTGGGTCCTGAGGCAGAGCTATTCCTAGTTTTCTAAGATATCGCCAGACTGACCTCCATAGTGGTTGCACAAGCCTGCATTCCCACCATCAATGGAGTAGGTACCCCTTTCTCCACACCCTCGCCAGCATGTGCTGTCATTTGAGTTTTTGATCTTAGCCATTCTGACAGGTGTGAGATGGAATCTCAGATTTGTCATGAGTTGCATTTCTCTGATGATTAAGGATGTTGAGCATTTCTTCAAGTGTCTCTCAGCCATTAGGGATTCCTCCTTTGTGAATTCTCTGTTTAGCTCTGTCCTCCATTTTTTGATTGGATTATTTGGTTTCTTGGCATTTAATTTCTTGAGTTCTTTGTAGATTTTGAATATTAGCCCTCTGTCAGATGTGGGGTTGGTGAAGATTTTCTCCCAGGTGCCATTTTGTTCGAATGACAGTGTCCTTTGCCTTACAGAAGCTTTTCAGTTTTATGAAGTCCCATTTATTGATTGTTGATCTCAAGTCCTGAGGTGTTGGTGTTCTGTTCAGGAAGTTGTTGTCTGCGCCAATTAGTTCGAGGGTTTTTCCCACTTTTTCTTCTAGTAGATTTAGTGTGACCGGCCTTATGTTAAGGTCTTTGATCCACTTGGACTTAAGTTGTGTACAAGGTGATAAGTATGGGTCTAACTTCATTCTTTTACAAATGGACATCCAGTTGGACCAGCACCATTTGTTGAAGATGTTGTCCTTCTTCCATTGTGCTGTTTTGGCTTCTTTGCCAAAAATTAGGTGGCCATAAATGTGTAGGTCTATTTCTGGATCTTCAATTCGATTCCATTGATCTACTGGTCTGTGTCTATACCAATACCATGCTGTTTTTACAACTATTGCTCTGTAGAACAGCTTGAAATTAGGGATGGTAATACCTCCAGATTTTTTTTTATTGTACAGGATTGATTTAGGTATTCTGGGCTTTTTGTTGTTCCATATGAAATTGAGACTAGCTCTTTCCAAGTCTATAAAAAATTGTCTTGGTATTTGGATAGGAATTGCACTGAATCTATATATTGCTTTTGGTAGGATGGCCATTTTTATTATGTTGATCCTACCTATCCATGAGCATGGGAGGTCTTTCCATCTTCTAAAGGCCTCTTCCATTTCTTTCTTCAAGGGCTTGAAATTCTTGTTGTGCAGGTCCTTTACTTGCTTGGTTAGAGTTACCTCCAGGTATTTTATGTTGTTTGTGGCTATTGTGAAGGGAGTTGTTTCCCTTATTTCTTTCTCAGCCCATTTGTTTGTTGTATAAAGAAGGGCTTCTGATTTTTTTGAATTAATTTTATATCCAGTCACTTTGCTGAAGGTGTTTATCAGCTGTAAGAGTTCTCTGGTGGAATTTTTGGGGTCGCTTATGTATACTATCATATCATCTGCAAATAGGGATAATTTGACTTCTTCGTTTCCGATGTTTATCCCCTTGATGTCCTTTAGTTGTCTTATTGCTCTAGCTAGAACTTCAAGTACTATATTGAAGAGATATGGTGAAAGTGGACATCCTTGTCTTGTCCCTGAGTTTAGAGGAAATGCTTCAAGTTTCTCTCCATTTATTTTGATGTTGGCCACTGGCCTGCTGTGTATTTCCTTTATTATTTCTAGGTATGGCCCTTGTATGCCCGTTCTCTCCAGAACTTTTAGCATGAAGGGGTGTTGGATTTTGTCAAATGCTTTTTCTGCATCTAGTGAGATTATCATGTGGTTTTTTTTCTTTCATCTTGTTTATATGGTGAATGACATTGATAGACTTTCGTATGTTGAACCATCCCTGCATTCCTGGGATGAAGCCTACTTGATCATGGTGTTTGATACTTTTGATGTGTTCTTGAGTTTGGTTTGCTAGTATTAAGTATTTTTGCATCTGTGTTCATGAGGGAGATTGGTCTGAAGTTCTCTTTCTTTGTTGGGTCTTTGTGTGGTTTAGGAATCAGGGTGAGTGTGGCCTCGTAGAATGAGGTTGGCAATGTTCTTTCAGATTCTATTTTGTGAAAGAGTTTGAAAAGTATTGGTGTTAGCTCCTCTTTGAAGGTCCGGTAGAATTCCGTGCTAAAGCCATCTGGCCCTGGGCTTTTTTTGGTTGGGAGATTTTTAATGACTGTTTCTATTTCCTTAGGGTTTATAGGGCTGTTTAATCTGTTTATCTGATCTTGAGTTAGCTTCAGTAGGTGGAATCTATCAAGAAAATTGTCCATTTCACTGAAGTTTTCAAATTTGGTGGAGTATAGATATTTAAAGTAGGATCCAAATATTCTCTGGATTTCCTCAATGTCTGTTGTTATATCTCCCTTTTCATTTCTGATTTTGTTGATTTGTGTTTGCTCCCTCTGTCTTTTAGCTAATTTGGCTAGGGGTCGGTCTATTTTGTTGATTTTCTCAAAGAACCAACTCTTGGTTTCATTGATTCTTTGTATAGTTCTTTTTGTTTCTAAGTTGTTGATTTCAGCCCTAAGTTTGATGATCTCCTGCCTTCTGCTCCTCTTGGGAGTGTTTGCTTCTTTTTTTTCCAATTCACCCAGTTTAGCTGTGAATTCGCTAATATGAGCTGTCACAATTTTCTTTTTGAAGGCACTCAGTGCTACGAACTTTCCTCGTAGCACAGCTTTCATTGTGTCCCATAAGTTTGGGTATGTTGTGTCTTCATTTTCATTGGATTTTAAGAAGTCTTTGATTTCCTTCTTTATTTCTTCCCTGACCCAGTGGTCCTCTAGTAAAGAGTTGTTCAATTTCCATGTGAGTGTAGACTTTCTGTTGATTCTTTTGCTATTGAAATCCAGCTTTATTCCATGGTGGTCTGATAAGATACAAGGGGTTATTTCAATTTTCTTGTATCTTTTGAGGCTATCTTTGTGACCAACTATATGTCGATTTTGGAGAAGGTTCAGTGAGGTGCTGAGAAGAAGGTGTATTCTTTTGTGTTTGGGTGAAACGTTCTGTAGATATCTGTTAGGTCCATTTGGTTCATGATCTCTGTTAGACTCATTATTTCTCTGTTTGGCTTCTGTCTTGATGATCTGTCCATAGTTGTGAGTGGGGTGTTGATGTCTCCCACTATTAAAGTGTTTGGATCGATGTACGATTTAAGTTTTAGAAGTGTTTCTTTTATAAATGTAGGTGCCTTTGTATTTGGGGCATAGATGTTCAATATTGAGATGACCTCTTGGTGGATATTTCCTTTAATGAGTATGTAATGCCCTTCTTTGTCTTTTTTTATTAACTTCAATTGGAAGTCTATTTTGTTTGATATTAGGGTGGCTACTCCAGCTTGTTTCCTGGGTCCATTTGCTTGGAAAACCTTTTCCCAGCCCTTTACTCTGAGGTAGTGTTTATCTTCAATAGTGAGGTGTGTTTCTTGTATACAGCAAAAAGATGGGTCTTGTTTACGGATCCAGTCTGTAAGTCTGTGTCTTTTTATTGGCGAGTTGAGTCCATTGATGTTGATGGATATTAGTGACCAGGGGTTGTTATTTCCCATTATTTTGGTATAGCTGGCTGTCTTGTGTTTCTCTTTTGTTTAGTTGCTGTGGAGGTTTCTATTTCCTCTGTTTTCTTGGGTGTAGTTATCTTCTCTGTGTTGGAATTTTCCTTCTAGGATCTTCTGTAGGGCTGGGTTTGTGAGGAGATATTGTTTGAATTTGATTTTGTCATGGAATATCTTGTTTTCTCCTTCTATTTTGATAGAGATTTTTGCTGGGTATAGTAGTCTGACTGGGCACCTATGTTCTCTCAGGGCTTGTATGTAGGACATCCTTCCAGGCCCTTCTAGCTTTTAAAGTTTCTGAGGAGAAGTCAGGTGTGATTCTGATGGGTCTGCCATTGTATGTGACTTGGCCTTTTTCTCTTACAGCTTTTAATATCCTTTCTTTGTTCTCTACATTTGGAGTTTCTATTATTATGTGGTGAGAGGAGTTTCTTTTCTGATCTAATCTGTTTGGTGTTCTGTAAGCCTCTTGGATTTTTACTGGCATCTCTTTCTTTAGGTTTGGAAAGTTTTCTTCTATGATTTTGTTGAAGATATTTCCTGGACCATGGAGTCGGGAGTCTTCTCTTTCCTCTATGCCTATAATTCTTAGGTTCCATCTTTTCATTGAGTCCTTGATTTCTTGGATGTTGTGGGTGAGAGATTTTTTTAGCCTTCTCATTTTCTTTTGATGTTGTACTGATTTCTTCCATCGAATCTTCCATGCCTGAGATCCTGTCTTCCATCTCTTGCATCCTATTTTTCATACTCACATCCGTAGTTCCTGTTCTCTTCTCTTGATTCTCCATTTCCTCTTTTAACTCTGACTGTGTTTTCTTTATTGTTTCCATTTCTATTTTCATGTCTTGAATGGTAGTGTTCGTTTTGTACATTTCCTTCTCCAGTTTGCTTGTTTTTGTCTGGAGATCTTTCATTGCTTTATCCTTTTCCTGTTCAAGCTTGGTCACCTTGGGTTGGAGCTCTTTAATGATGTTACTCGTTGTTTTGACTTGTAAAATTGTGGCTTCTTTGAATTCCTTCATAGTTTTAAGTTCTTCTTGAAGGGACTTTATCACTTTTCATACTGTAGAATTGTCATCATTTTCATGTGTTTCAGTTGTGGTGAGGTGGTTTGGGCTGGATGGAATAGCGTTGTTTTCTTTTGTTGGAGACATTTTGCTCTGTTTTTTTTTTTGGTCTGGGGCCTCTGGCCATGTGGAATTTTTTTGCTTTCTTCTGGACTTGGGTCCAAAGGGGGCTCTGCGGTGTAGGAGTAGAGTTGCCTTACACCACCCCTATAAGGTGAGTCATTCAGTCCTGCCTCCCAGGTGGAGACCTAATTAATTCAGGTGGCGGAGCTGTGTACAAGTAAGCTCTGGTTCCCCGCCGGAAGGGCCCGTACTAGTACATAAGTCCGATATACGACAGTTGCAAATATCTCGCAGTTTGCCCAGGGTTGGTTCCTGTAGCAGGTAAATCTGCAGTTCAGCTCCAGTAGCCTTGCTGCTCCTGCGGCTTGGAAACTGGCCAGTGATGTCACAGACTGCGATCTGTGGTCTGAAGGCACTTTGTAGCGGAGTTAGGCTCAGTTCCAATGGTCGCAACCTTTCGCCAGATACTTGAGGCCTGGGAGTGCCCAGCAGGGTGGGGATTATCTCTGCGTGGTTTTTGAATCTGCCGGCTGTGTATTAGGTTGGAACTTACCGGGGGTCTCTCCTTTTGGGGGATGGGTTATCCCGATTCCCCGGTCCAGAGGCTTCCTAGCGTGTCCGAGAGTTGGAAGGGGCATCCTGCCCAGGCATCTTCCATGGTTCCTGTGTAGCTGGGTGAGATTTAGAAGGGGTCGTGCCCTTTGTACAGCGTCCTGCAACACTTGCCGCCTTGTGACTGTTGACCCCGAAATCAAAATACGTCCGCGCTGGCCGCCACCATCTTGGATCCCCCCTACTTTACTTTCTTGAAAGAATTAAGGCCCCCCCTTATTTTGACCAGCAGGAAGCTGCTGATTCCTCAGGTTTTATTTCCAAGAGCAAATAAAAAGTATACTAAATTTGCCTAACTAATAATGATAATTTCACTTATTTACATAATGCTAATTAATATTTACTTAGCCTTTATTATCAACGAGGCATTGTGTTTATTTATCCTTCTGGCAGTGTATGACAAGATTACCACCCTTTCTTTATAAAGGGAGAAATGTATTTGAATAGGTTACATGCTGAGTTAACACCTTTATGAGTTAAGATTTAGACCATAAAGTTGAGCTTCTAAGACTTGTGTCCTTGAACTGTATCCCTGCCTGTCATAGCTACAACAGATCTTTCCTTAGCTCTTCTAAGTAGCTTTCTTTTAGGTAGAAATAGTTATAATTCTTATGATTTGTAGACAGATTCACATGTGCATATATTTAATACATATTACATATATACATACATAAACATTATTATTCTCTGTGATAATCACAAGTAATGAAACCAAAGTTGGCTTTCTTTAATAAAAAACTATGCTGTTTTTGAAACAAAATCTTACTACTACTTCAGTGGGACGTTTAACACATAGGTCCATGTTTACAGCATATTCTGATTTTAAGGAAGCATTTACTGACATTTCTCCCTGTCCTTTAGACAGAAAACAATTTCAAGGTAATTGGTAAGAACAAACAAACATTAGAAACCTGTTGTGTCCTCAGAACCTAAAACAATTCTTTTTGTCCAAAATAGGCCAATGATGTAAATAGTAATGGTATAGAATGGAGCAGTGAGACCGACCGCCTCTTAGTCTGTCAGGTGTGCATCAAACTAGCAGATATAAATGGACCAGCAAAAGCTCGGGATCTACATTTAAGATGGACAGAAGGCATTGTGAATGAATTTTATGAGCAGGTAAGATGAAATATGAGATTGGTGGGATTTCCAAGAGCTGCTGTATGAAGGGAGCTGCTCCTTTGGGGGCTTCAGTTGCTACAGGAAGCATAAGAGTTGCCCTGAAAGGGCTGAATGTTTCATGTACCCTGGCTCTTAGTGTTTTCTCAGCTCTCTCTTTGCTGCTAATATTTTTTAAAATTTTATTTTAAGTGTATGGGTGTTTTGTCTGCATGTGTATGTCTCTGTACCATGTGTGTGCCTGGTGCCTGTAGAGGCCAGAAAAGGGCTTCAGATCCACTGGAACTGGAGTTACAGATGGTTATGAGCTGTCATGTGGGTTCTGAGAATTGAACTTAGGTTCTGCAAAAAGAGTAGCTAGTGCTTTTAACCACCGAGCCATCTCTCTGGACAGTACTGCTAACATTTAAAGTAGCAAACAAAAATAAATTAGTTGTCTGAAATAAGTTGATTGTATTTTTGGTTGAATAGATAATAGTACTGAGAATCTATCACTGAGAACAGTTGATTTCCAGAGGAAGTAGCCCCCCACACACAATATAATATTTTTATTATTTGGGAATTTAATACAATACACCCAGATCATACTTGGTTCCCATTTTTCCCAGGTCCACCCTCCTGTTCTTGTCCTCCCCATCCCACTCAAACCCTAAGTATAATTTCTGTTGCCCACATACTCAATGGAACATGGTCAGACTCCTAGTGGCTAGAAAATTGATGACTGCGGACTCATAACTGAGAATGAGAAACACTGAGGGCTTCTGTGACACCACTCAACCACTCAAAGAAATAGTCCAGACAGGAAGTTTGAAGGGAGTCCTTAAAACATGTTACAGAGTTCTTTGTAGATTTTGGATATTAGCCCTCTGTCAGATGTGGGGTTGGTGAAGATTTTCTGCCAGTCTGTAGGCTGCTGTTTTGTTCAAATGACAGTCTCTTTTGCCTTGCAGAAGCTTTTCAGTTTAATGAGGTCCCATTTATTGATTGTTGGTCTCAGGTCCTGAGCTGTTGTTCTGTTCAGGAAGTTGTCACCTGTGCCAATGAGTTTGAGGGTTTTTCCCACTTTTTCTTCTAGTAGATTTAGTGTGACCAGCCTTATGTTCTTGATCTTTGATCCACTTGGACTTAAGTTTTGTACAAGGTGATAAGTATGGGTCTAATTTCAATCTTTAACAAATGGATATCCAGTTGGACCAGCACCATTTGTTGAAGATGCTGTCCTTTTTCCATTGTGCGATTTTGGCTTCTTTGTCAAAAATTAGGTGGCCATAGGTGTGTGAGTCTATTTCTGGGTCTTCAATTCGATTCCATTGATCTACTGGTCTGTTCCTATAGCAATACCATGCTGTTTGGAAACAACCCAGATGTCCCTTAACTGTAGAATGGATTAAAAAACTGTGGTACATCTACACAATGGAATATTACTCAGCTATCAGAAACAATGAAATTACACAATTTGCAGCCAAATGGATGGAACTAGAGAAGCTCATCTTGAGTGAGCTAACCCAGACTCAGAAGGATGCACATGGCATCTATTTAGTTATAGTAGGATTTTAGCTATATAATACAGGATATCTATACTACAACCAATGCACCAAAGGGAACATGGACATAGACTTTTTATTTTTTTAATTTTTTTTATTTTTTAGTTTTCTCTCCCTGGCAATGAGACACTTTTCACTGGTGGTACTGCCTTGTAGGCCCCCAGTGTATGAGGAGGCTCTTGGCCCTCATATGACTTCTGAACTGGGATGAGGGACAGTTATGTAGGGACACTCCAATCCAGAGGAGTTGGGATGGAAGGGTTAGGGGGTAGAGGGTGGGAGGGCGGGGCTGGGAAGGAGGGAAAGAGGACAATATGATGGAGATGTAACCTGAAGCAACAAATAAATAAATTTATTCATTAAAAAAAACATGTTACAGAGGCTGCAGCAGAGTAGCTTTTCACAGTTAATGGTTTCTGGTAGGGGGTGGGGAAGAACCAAAGGAAGTAGGTTTTTGTGCTTTTTGTTGTTGTTTGTTTTTTGCAGGGTGGAGGTTGGTTTTTTTAAGACAGGGTTTCTTTGTGTAACAGAGCCCTGGCTGTCCTGGAAGTCACAGAGATTCACCTGCCTCTGCCTTTTTCCTCCTGAGTGCTGGGATTAAAGGCATGTGCCACCCCTGGCACAAATGAAGTAGTTTTTAGGCGACTTTATGGTCTTCTCAGAACATATTTAATCATCTAAAACACTTTTACATCTGTTATAGAAAGACTCTCTTTGCATTGGAAGCATCTATAGGGGCAGAAGTCCTTACAGAAAGTAAATTAAATGATAGAAGTGAGTTCAGCATAGATACTGAGTGGTTTTGAAAGACTTGAATTATAAACATGTTTTTTTCATAACTTTTAAAATCTTGGCTTTAAAATGAACAGACCAAAAGGAACAGGAACATAGACTTTGTTACCTGTCAGTGGGACACTTTGCCTTAGTGGAGCTGCCATGTAGACCCCCCTCCCCCCAGTGCAAGAGGAAGCTCTTAGCCCTCATATGACTGCTGAAGTGAGCAGGGCTGATATGTAGGGGGGCCCCCTCACACCAGAGGAGTAGGATAGTTGGGAGAAGGGGGAGAGGATGGGAGGGTGGGACTGGGAGGGGTGGAGGGAGGGGACTATATTGAAAATGTAACTTGAAGTAATAAATTTTTTTAATTTATTCATTTGCAGCATTGGAAGGGGGAGATTCCCCATAATGTTGAAGAAAGCTGATTATCCTATAAATCCAAATTTCATTATTATTAAAATATTAAATACCACCCACCTATACTATATTCTTTTGGAGTCCTTGACCCTAATAGCCATGAATACTCAAGATATTTACAAAGTTAGGATTCCTGTGTGTTAGAAAGTAGAACTAATGAAGTTGAGCTTGTCAGACCATATTCACTTACCCCTATATTGTATTGTAAAGGTACAGTGTCTTTTACTCACCCTTGGAAGTTAGAAAACACCATACTGTGTAACCAGTTATCACTGAAAATGTGAACAGGAATATGCAAATTACATGTTATCTTAAATTAAACAAAGATAGTCATTTATTACTCCAAATCAAATAATGTAGCATTAATTTATTAATTATAAACTATTAATGCTTATATTATAGAATGTTGTAGGTTTAGTAAAATTATTAGTAATTACTTTGAAATATATATATCTTCCCTGTTAACTGAATATCAGTTATACTGGTTGATGTAAACAGAATATGAGAATACATTTTTAGGATTTATCAAAAGGAGAAGAGACAGAGGGACTTTTTTTCCTCTACTGGCAGCTGATACAGGTCTCACATGTTCCCATCAAGCCACACTCCATCCTAATAGTTAATTACAGTCATTAATGTTTTGTGTAAAAATTATTTTGATACATACTGTGTTTTTAAAACCTCAAGATGCCAGGTGTTGTGGCACACGCCTTTAATTGCAACACTCCAGAGGTGGAGGCAGGTGGATCTCTGTGAATTTAAGGCCAGCCTGCTCTGCAGAGCAAATTCCTGCACAGCCAAGGCTATGTGGAGATATCTTTTCTTAAAATACCAAAAACAAAGAAAAGGGAAAAAAACCCTCAAGATGATTTTAACAGTAAACCTTAATGGTTATAGTTTTAGTAGCTAAATGTATTTTTCTTTTTGAAATGCTCAGGGAGATGAAGAAGCAATGCTGGGTCTACCCATTAGTCCCTTCATGGATCGTTCTTCTCCTCAACTAGCAAAACTCCAAGAATCTTTTATCACTCACATTGTGGGCCCCCTGTGCAACTCCTATGATGCTGCTGGCTTGCTGCCTGGTCAGTGGATAGAAGCAGAAGAGGATGATGATACAGAAAGCGGTGATGATGATGATGATGGTGGTGAAGAGTTAGAGTCAGATGATGAAGAATCAGAAGACAATCTAAATCCCAGTAAGAATATAAGGAAATTATGTTTTGTTTAATGCTACTAATTACAAATGGCATTTAACTTGGATTTAGATTTTTGCATTTTAAGTAGAGGTGTGCTGAGTAACTCCTGTCTAAGTGCTCAGATTGAATAGTCAGGCTTTGGATAACTGCTATCTGCTGGTACTGTGTTACTTCTGTAGTACAATGGGGACTCTTATTTAACGAAAGTATCATTTCTCAGGATGCTGCTCTCCAGCAGATGCCCATCTGAACATCTCTGAAGTGAGTCCTAGTAGTTGGACTCCTCCTCTCCCCTTCTTCAAACATCAAAAGAGCTGGGGAGCACAACTTCAGAGCAGCCTTACATGGACTGGGAAAATGAACAAGACAGAGAACGGAGCCCCTGACTTTGAGAGAGGAACCAACATTTTGATATTAAGAATAAGTTATATAGCAACATATTTTTCTGAATAAGACAGAGAATAAGTGGAAAATAACCTTGTTTTTGAAACTGTTGATGAAATGCCACTTCTTCTTTATTTTAAAGTTAGAATTAAATTACACTTAAGTAGACACTTTTTTGTTAAGTATATTAAGAATCTGCTATTTAACACAATGAGAGTTTCATTTTTATTTAGTGGAGGTACATCTCTGTAGCTGCTGTCCTCCAGCCAGTGTTCTTCAGCAGGCTCCACGTGTACCTTCTACCTTCTACCCATTTCAGACACAAATGCTTTGTGTTTAGGGTTAGCACAGCAAGAGAATCATCTGATGCTAACTTGGGGTTGGCTCATTGGCTTTTCAAATAAATAATATTCACCAGAATACTGGAATTACATTTAGTTTACTACATTAAGACATTACAAACTTGATTCTTAACTTGGGATTGTTAATTATTTTCAACTTAGATTTCAGCACTATACTCACTTACAACTCACATATTCTCTGTACCTTGTTTCTGTTCTATCCAGAACACCCCCTATCAGTCATAGCCTTCTCTGTATCTTCTGTTAGGATGTGATCTCCATAGCATGGATATTTTTTTTTAACTCTTCACATCTACAAGCTTAGAACTTATGTAACTACTTAGACTAGAGTGGGCATTGAGGCATTTATTGAATGAGCATTGAGTTATATTTGCTTTGATATGTTTTAAATTTCACAGAACCACAAAGAAGGAAAGGCAGGAGGCGAATATTTTGTCAGCTAATGCACCACCTCACTGAAAACCACAAGATATGGAAGGAAATCATAGAAGAAGAAGAAAAATGTAAAGCTGAGGGGAACAAACTGCAGGTGGAGAATGCCTCCTTACCTCAAGCCGATGAGATTCAGGTTATTGAGGAGGCAGATGAAGAGGAAGAGCAAATATTTGAATAGAAGAAAACTCATGCTGCAGAAGCCAGGGGTACTATTCCCAGTGACAGTCACCTAATACTCATGTACTGAGTCCCAACTGACCATTCCCATGTGGACAGGCCTTAATACTGTGAGAGGATCCTTGCTACTCTGGCAGTTCCCACGTTTCAGCACTTTCATCACAAACTAAAGAATGATTCTTAGAGCCCACTGCAGTGGACTCAACATTGCAAAGCCCTTCCTTAAAGCCTTCACTGGTGTGTAAATACTGTGTCATAATGCTGTTTTGTTGGATAGTGAGTTCTTATTTCTCATGACAAGGGAAGGCCAAAACTGAAAATTCAAGTGACTTCAGTTTTTGAAGTGGCCATAATGTTTTTATGAAAACAAGATTCATCTTGTATTTCCAAAAATAACTTTTATGTCTGTCTTTGGGGGTGGGGTGGGAAACAAACCTCTATGCCTAATCCAAAAAGGAATTCACTGTGGCCTTTCTGAGTGATTTCTGCTCATGGCAGTACACTGTTCAATATGGTTCTCCTAGCTTCATCCATGAAGGACTGAGGACCTTTGTTATACTTAACAAATCCCAGGTGCATCTATTTCTGATGCTTTTTATTGTTGTGTATAATCTACTTGTGTGTTCAGGTTTGCTGTGGACATCAGAAGTCCACAATTTGTCTTACTGATTTTGTTCCATGGTTGAATTTTAAAGGTGTTTAACAATGAAGGAACTTTTATTCTTTAATCAAAACTGTTATTTTTATTCTTGCTCAGGATAAGTAATTTTAAACATTTAGTTATTATAAACATAGCATAAATTTGGCATAAAAAACATTGTCCTAATATTGATGTTACCTTTTATGAAATGAGCACCATTTTAATTAAAGTCAAGAAAAAGGAGATAGCTATTTTTTGCCTTAATGCAAAATCAAATGAAATCAACCCCATCATAGATATTGCTAAAATAATTGGTTATCTTTAGATATGTGTCTTAGATGTCTTATATAGATGTGTATAGTTATAGTAAAACTGAAATTTTTTTTGTTAATTTCTTTCTGCTTCATGAATACATGGCAGAGGTGACCCATCACCATGTAGTAATACTAGAGTTGCCCTTAGAAAGACTGAATTCTGAAGTAAAGTACATGATGGGAATGCATATTTAATTTTTACATCAAAACTATGAATAGTTCAATAAATAATTCCACACAAATGTGTATAAATAAATAAATACCCTACTAAAAAAACAGGCCACATTTATAATGTGTATATGACCTCATTAGAGTGTGGCTATGTACCCTGGTTTTGAAAAATTATGGAAGTTGTACAAAGCAACCAAAATGATACCAAGATGGTAAACTGATTTCTCATTATCCTTTAAGACCATACAAGTATTTTAGAACCATTCAACTTTGTGCACAGGTAAACCATTCAACTTTGTGCACAGTTAACTATCAGGTTCCACAGTAGTTCCTATATAGTATGATGCTGGCATTTCTTATCTACCTAAGATATATGGGTTGTCTTTGAGGCCAGAGTTAAAGATCTATTAAATACTGGGATTTTTGATCGTGGAGGTGTCATACTTAATGAATCACTACACTCTATTTATTAAACACATTGAGTGCTGAGTTCTTCCTGTCACTTTTGCTACCACGACCACATCATTTGTAAACTGGTCCCACCACATGTTACTGAGTAATAAAGTTTTAGCTCATAATCTATTGAATTTGCATTTATATACATCCAGTGTGTATATTTCTCTGAAATATGCTTTACATCTTACCCAAATGTATTTATTCTGTTGCTTCCTTTCCTACAGAAAACAATATACCTGTGTGTTTAAGTTCATGCATGTACAGGCATGTATTATCAGAATCAAGTCTCTAAACTATTATTATTTAAATTTCATATTGGAATAATTTATTTTTAAATTCTGTCTTCTTGAAAGAAGCTCATACATTTTTCTTCTACTAAAAACGTTATTGGAAACTCATTTGAAAATAGTCCTTAAATTATTTAACCCTTGGTTAGTAAACATAAATCAAAACATCCCAAAGAAATTAACATGATTAAAATTATCCATGCCAAAAATTTAAATATCATGAATGTGAGAATAAATTAAATATATACACACTACTGTTAGTTGGAGTCCTCCTTGAAGAGTTATCATAAGCCTTATAAATCTTATGTAGAGTGTGTTGAATTGAACCAAGGACCACTAGCCTTCTGTGTAAGCACTCTACTATTACACTATGCCTCCAGCTCATATTATAGTTCTTATTTTGCTTGCTGTAGAATCAGATTAATTTTTATTAGGATTTTATTATAAATATGCTATTGTAAGTCATTGGTATTATAAATGTAGATACTGTAGATATCTGTGTTTTCTGACACTAGTTTTTTCTTGTAGAAATCTAATTTGTGTGTGTGTGATTGCTGTTGTTTGATTGTTTGAAAGCTTTTTCCCCTGCTACTCTTAACTACTTTCCTTTTCATGTTGGCCTTGTCTGCTTATTTTTACGAGAGTCTAGCAGTGCTTAAGTAATCAAAAATTCTCACTCTCTCTGAATTATTACTCATAGAAGCAAATTTGACAAGAGAGATGAGTAGAGCTAACTGGTTCCTTTATTATAGTTGCCAGGCAATTTATGAACAGAAGGGTTTGTAGGATAGCAGTAATAGGTAGTGCGAGGATGGAGAGCTTCTCAGGGGGAGGGAACATTTTACACTGAGTGCTGGAAAATTCAATTTGATATGATTGGAGTGAGAGAGAAACAACACAATGGAGGGAAGAACAGGAGACACTGTCTCCACATTAGAGAAGCCGAGATATCTAGGCTAACTGGAACACAGAGTGTGAGAAGAAGGACTGGTTAATGTGGAGAGATGCTAGTTAATGAAGTCCATTCTATAGTATGGCATGCCTTTTAAATTCTACTCTTAAGGAAATAGGAAACAAAGGGTTTTGATCTGAATGAAATGATTAATTTTTCATATGGAATTATTAACACACTATTTTGAATTGTTAAAAAGCTGTAGGATTGTTGGGATTGAGCTTCTACCCTTGGCCCCAACAGACTAGACAAAGCCAAAATGCAGTTACTATTGATAGATGCCATATAATCAGAGTGAAACTTCAAGAAAATAGAGTCCCAAGATCTGTTTTACTGAAAAACAGATTTCAGTCTGAGTGAATTGAGCACAGTAAGGAAGTCTCCTATATTCTCACCCAGAACAAAACAAAAAACTAGCCTTTTCTAACCAAATCAGTCCTTTTTAAACTGTTCTCTTTCCTCATTCCCACCTTACAAAAACCTGTTGTTCTGCCACAGTCTGGTAGGAGAGTTCTTGCTATATTTTGTAGACTTGAGGGTGTCCTAGTTTATATTTGGCAGATAACAGCTTATAATATCTATACTTGGATTTGTTATAACTTTTTTCTTTTGACACTTCTGTTTTTTTTTTAACAGAGTGAAAGAACAAGATTTAGAGATAGGGAGACCTTGTGAGTTTTGGCTGGGATAGGTTATAGAGTTATAAAAGAGAAATGGTTTTTGAGATGTAGGATACAGAGTCAATTTCCCTGGTCATTAATTGGATTTGCTAGCAAGGAAGGTGACAGGTTTCTGATTTGGAAACTCAATGTCTGAGACTGAGAAAGAATACTTTAGAGGAGTAGATTTGAATTCAGATTGGAACTGAGGTAGAGGGTTTGATGCATTCTGGTGTAGTCTAATATAGTTGAGTTCAGAAGGGAGGGGCCCATGTCTGGATTCATTTGACAATGAAAACCACAAGGTGGAGTCAGAGTATAGGAAGAGTAATAAGACTGGATCAGAATGGAAACAAGTGACGGGAGGAAGAAACTTCTAGAGAAATTAGCTCTAGAGGTTGTAAGAAAGAGGGACCGTGAGATAGAAGTCCACGTAAATGGATCTTTCAAGAAGGGAACCTAAGGGCTGGTGAGATGGCTCAGCAGGTAAGGGCACTTGCCACCAAGCTTGAGGACCTGAGCCTGATCCCTGGAACCCACACAGTGAAAGGAGAGAACTCTCACAACTTGTTTTCTGACCTCTATACACACATGGACACACTGAATTTAAAAAGAAAAACTTGAAGCTAGTCTAGGCGACAGTATGAGACTGTCTCAAACAATTTTTTTAAAAACATGATCAGGGATTTATGTTACACACCGCCTAAAGCATGAAATCATAATATGAAATGTTTTGGTTTTAATAAGAATGATATCGCCTCTGTTGTTTCCAAAAAGAATTTAGTTGTGATGGGACACATACCAGATCACCACAGATTAAAACATTTTGGAAACTCAACAAGGTAGTGCTATGAGAGATTAAATAATGTACCTGCCCATCACAGGGCTGCTCTAGGAGAAATATTTCTGTGAGTTTTACTTATTTTACCAGGTTGCACTGAAGTAGTGGTTATGCATCTTTGAAAATATTCTCTCCTGCGTTCTTTGGTCTTCATGGCAGTATAATAAGAGACATAGCCTAGAACAGCTACCAGCAGGCTGAGACGTTCCCTCCTCCATGAAGTACCTCCACTCAAAGCCACAACCTTGACTTTGGTGCAGAAAACAAATTCAATATGGGCCAATATGAAGCAGGGTTGGGGTTTATTAAAGAGCGATTTTTAAAACTAGATTTAAGAAGGGGTTAATTGAAAGAAAGACACCCAACTTAGGAAAAGGGTAAGACAACCAGTGTGAGTGGGTTTCCTAAGGAAGATTCTGCTTGAGTGTCTTAGCAGTAGCCATATGTGCTATTTTGCTTGCTTTCATGTTACATCTCAAGTATTAAGAAACTTTCCTTCCCTCTTTTTTTTTTTTCCAAATGAGATTGCGGGGTGGCACTCAAGGTACTTTGTATGGAATTACCATCTGATAAGATAAAACTAGGGAGTGTAAGGGTTACACAGAGTACCCCTTAAATGGGATTTCTTGTGAGATTCCCAGGAAAATAGTTTTATAGCTGAGAAAGTGAAAATGTCTTACACTTACACCTTAAGAGTGATTCAGTGCTATTTGAACATTCTCATTTGAAAAGTTCTATAGAGGCTCTGAGGAAGAGATGACTCAGCAGTTAAGAGCTTGTTCCGCTCTTGGAGAGGACCTGAGGGCAGTTCCTAATGCTGATACTGAGCAGCCCACAAGTACCACAGCTCCAGCTCCATGATTTCTAGTATCTTCTACTGGCCTCCTGGGCACATGAACACTACCAAACAGGCACATTATTAAAATTAAACAAATAAAACCCCCAAACAGCCTTTAACAAAACCGATACAATAAAGTGTCTCTATGGTGACAACTTTCACAGTGAACGTTAATTGTGCTGGAATTCTTGACTCCTGATAATAGGCTTCAACCAGACTCTTGAGGTGAAGAGCTCTTTTCCTTCCCATCTCCATGTGTATGTCCCTTTCTATCCTGTCTCTAAACCATTGAGTAACCATTCACTTTGAGTTGGGATTGACTTGATGCTGCTCTGAGTGTCAACATTTCTACCATAGTTATCACTGAAAGTGTGTTAGCCCCTCCTTTTTTGACATATTCATTGACTACTACAATTAAATACAATGTAATTATAATTACCTCACACTTAGTAAAGGACTTTTTGGCTTGACTAACAGAAACTGACTAACAAACTTGTTTCAGCTTAATTTTCTTTATGTGTACATATTCTGGTATGGTTGTTGCTCACATCAGGAATGTTGTGAGGATTGCTTGCTATGGCGATCACCCACACACTCTTATTTTGCTAGCAGAGGCTTATAATGGAATTGCCTAGTAAACACAATTCTTTATCACTTTACTTGGTTAACAGAATAGTCCACAGACAACTGAGCCTTAGAAACATGTCATTCAGAGTTTGTGATTTTGTTTGACTCGTTGAATGTTCATTGGTATTACAAATTTAAATTTGATAGTAAAATGAAATGCTGTTTGTAAATATGCATGGCACTAGAAATGCTGCCAAGTTATAACTGTTAACTGTGACTTGCAGAGTACTGACAGGCATGAGCATACCACATATTCTTTTTTCCCACTTACACCATTAAAATACAAAAAGCAACAGTAAACAACATATGAAAAACATTTTGTGTTTCAATATCAAGTTTTGGACATAATGTGAAAGTAATAAAATTCTCAGGAATTACAAAATATTAATCTATTTAAAAATGTAAGAACCATTTTTAGCTTATGATACATGTGAAGTAGATAGTAGGCCAGATTTGGAATAATTTTCTGACACTTGATCTAATTATTAAAGATGAAAAATATCTATTAATTTTATTTCTCTGTTGCCTGACATTAATTCCTGTCGGTCTGAAAGTAGTCATTTCTAATAGGTTATCTGTTTTTTTTAACTTTAACTATATTTTTGTTTTTTCTTTTTAAAATTTAGATGCTTTACATGCAACATTTCATAATTCATTAAAATAGGTACTTAGGTATTCTTTTCTCCAGAATACTTCCTTAAATGTATTTCATAGATTCTCATATGCAGAGCAAAAAAATTTTTTTACATATCCTACAATTTTATTTTCCCCCTTTTAACCAAAGATTATTTTAAAACAAAAATTCAAGATATAAGACAAATTTTGTGTTCTGGTTTTATTTTGTCATTAAAACCCATCTTCACATTGGATTATTTTTAGAGTATGATAAATCTATTATTTGTGTTTTTAGAAATTATTGAAATTTACTTTTGGTATAGTATATGCTTAATTTTCATTACAAGGCACTTGAAAAATTATACAGAACTTGATACTCACTAGATTAACCTTGTATTCTGTGTGTTTACAAGCTATTGTGTATGCATGTGCATGTGAGTGTGTAAGGGTGCACATGGAAGGTAGAAAGCAATTTTGGGTGTTGCTTATCAGGCATCATCCACCTTGCTTTTTTGAGACAGGGTCTCTCACAGACCTCATACCTGACAATTAGGTGAGGCTAATCAGTGAGCCTCAGGGAACCATCTCATCTCTGCCTCCCTGGAGTTGGCAGAAGTGCATGTTACATCTGGTGTTAGTATGTGGTTCTAGAAGCTTGAAATCAGCTCCTCATGCTTATACTGTAAGCACTTTACCTACAAAGCCATCTCCCAGCCCTGTATTCTCACTTTTTAAAACTGCCAATTGATTTGTCTTAGCATGGGAGAAGTGAAGCGTTAAGGTTTTCTGAAAGGTGCTATTTGGTACAGTTATAGCTTCCTTATAGACAATATATTTTAGAATTATATAAAATGCAAGCCTTTATCTTACTTATGCTTTCTGGCTCAAATTCTACTTTATTATATTCATTACTCCTGTTTCTATATGCATTTTGTCATAGGCCATTTGTCCATCATTTAAAAGAAATTGTTCCTTTGTGGTAAGACTTGTATAATCCAGGCTAGCCTCAAACTGTATTTTATGGTGTGATATACATTAAGTGTCCACCACACTTTAAATTTTGATTTTTTTTTCCCACTAGGCTAGTGCTCTATGGCATGATTCTTGTGATCTGGGGTAACAGTAGCAAGCTGCAGGTCCTAGTCAACAGTTATTGAAACAAGCAACTGATATTCTGAAATGTACTTACATTTTTTTGTTGTTGCTAAACTGTAACAGTAGGTAAGATGTATTTTTCCTTTAACTCAGAATATTATCAAGGTACTTTACACTGGGTCAACACAGACACAACCACAGGAGTCAGGGAGTTTATTCAATGTTCATTATTACTCATTGTTTTTGAAAATGTATATTTCTATAATGATGTAAAATCTTGCTATTGTCCATTTGTCTCACTTTGTCTTGGCTCTGTAGTTAAATTTATTCAAACCTCAATGCTAATCCTTCTGCTGATGAATGATGTAGACATCATTCAGATGTTTATTTCATCACTGGGAGCACATTTTGCAGATGGTCAAACAGCAAGGAAAAGAAGAGTGAGGGTATAAGTTTTTTTGTTCATTTATTTGCATGAAGAATCTGCCAGCTTTTTTTTTCTTTAAGAAGTTTACTTTTAATTCATATTCTCCCCTCAACACAGCATGCACACACATGTATGCTGTATGGTTATATGCACATGAGGTGGGTGTCTGCTCAGGTCAGAGGCATCAGAACTGGAATTAGGGGAGTTGTGAGCTGTCATGCACACTGAGAACTGAACTTGGTTGGGTCCTCTGCAAGAGCAGCAAGTGCTTTTAATGACCAAGCCATCTGCACTTCACAACTTGGTTTCTTTTCACATTTTCTCTTTGCCTATCCTTCCTGTATGTGCTGATTTTTCTCCATGGTCATCCTGTGAAGCACAAACATGCCTACCATCTTCTCAATGTCTTTATATCCTTTCTGAAATTATGGTTATCTTAATGGCATGTAAGAAGAAGTAACTTGCCATAAAAATGGCATGCTCAGTTGCATCAAAAGCTAGATTTTCAACATCCTAATTAGTATGTCATTATTTACTAGTGAGAAACTATTAGTCACTGCATAGGCCCAATATATGTTACTATATAATTCCTAAATAGATGTTTACTATTATGGATTCAATAGTAATTTGCATTCATTTATATTTTTATAAAATACAGTATTTTTACTAGTTGATTTCAGGAATTTGAGTGACACTATCTGATAAGCAAGCATATAAAGTACAAATAATTGGGTATAAGAATAATGTAAGATAAAGTAAGGGATGTCTCTACCATGATCCAGAGGACTTAATTCTCTGTTTGAACCCCCATTTTGACTATAGAATTAGGGCAGAAAGTGAGATGAAGACTCTTCTGCCTTTAATAGTTGATGAATATAGATGTAAGAAAAATTACAAAGATTTCCTAAGGCCTAAGTAAACAAAATAGCATTCTGCATAGGCATATGGAGTCTCTGTTCATACTAAAAGCAGCAGTAGCCATACTCAAAAGAACAAAGCCTATTTAATTTTTGCCACAATCCAGTTTACCAAGTTATCTTCTTCAGTAACACTGCCAAGCCTGTAGAATCCTCAGAGTGTAGAACTTAACTTATAATTTTTTAGTAAGAAATAGTATGGAAGAGACCTAAGGATGTGAGGTTTTTGCTGTGTCAAAGAACAGCCTAGAGAACTTAGATGCATTTGTTAAGATTACTTAGTGCATTACTAGGATTACTAAGTCATCATTACTAGATGACTTAGATGCATTTGTTAAGATTATTTAGTGAATTACTAGGATTACTAAGTCATCATTACTAGATGACTTAGTGCATTTGTTAAGATTCAGGAAGTTAGATCAGAAAGTAGTTAAGAGTATATGAAGTGGGTACTGCATCTGGTCTTCTGATTTGTGGATCCTCTTCCCTTTTTTAACTGTTGAGACAACTATTCCACTCTCATGTAGCACATATGGTTTGGGGAATTGAAAATACAAAAGTTTTAAATTATTATGAACATGTGACTCATGCTGTTTGTAACACAAGGAGAGTTTGTGGGGTTACATAAAAAAACTTCCATTGTGTTCCCAGAAACCAAGCATCATCTCTTTATGAAGTTTGTGAAGCACATGTACTCCCATAAGCAAGACTTCAGATAAAGTTGGTACCATCTGGAAAGCAAAACAGTGATGTGAAGAATAGGTGTTTTCATTAAGCCAAGAAGCATCTATGCTATTCCAACCTTACTCCTTTTGATTACCTTTAAATTTCCATTTATAAGTATGTTTGGGCAGGATTCTCTTTCCTTTGGAACTAGAAATATCTTACTACATCAGATACCAAAAAGTCCTGATTTGAATCACAGAAACTAGGGCATTTTTACCAGATACTGCAAATTAAGGTTAAATCCATGTTCTTTCTACTGTTTAAAAAATATTATTTCTATTATTTTTAATTCTGTGTATGTGTGTGGGAATATATGCCCATAGACTGTAGATATCCATGGATGCCAGAAGCACTGGATTCCCTTAGAGCTTGTATTATAGGTAGTTGTAAGCCATGTGATGTGAGAACTAAATTCCGGTCCTCTGCAAGAGTAGTATGTGCTCCTAACTGTTGAGCCCTCTTTCCAGCCCCTGATTCATATTCATCATATAAGCCACTGTTATTTTTAATTACTCTAAGATGGCAACTCTTCACAAAATAAGTTACAAGGACATGGGCCCTTTGAAGAACTTTAGAAAAAATAATGAAAAAATAGCTATAAACGAGTAAGTATACATTCCAATTTGGTTTGGCCTGTGATAATATACCATGTCTTGGTATAATTAGTAGAATTCTGTCATTTTCAACTGTCCCAATTTACAAGTTACCCTGTCTCTATAGCAGGCTTTTGGCTTGGAATATTGTTGGTAAAAACAGACTAACCCATGGAATTCAGACCTCAGTAAGATAAGATGGTTGAATCTTTGAGCTCTGTAACTAGTTTTAGAAAAGAAGTGCCAAGAAAAGTGTAATGACCATGCCTACAAAGAATCAATAGCTATGAATACTTTTTATTCCAACTGCATACTGTATTTTGTATATACTGAACTGCTGCTGTAAGGATGAGTGCTCAGGGATCACAGAAACTCCTGTTTATAGGAAGAATGATACAATTCTTTTTTTGAGTTTTGAAAATTATTATAATTTTGTGTTTTTTATAAAATTATATGTGTGAACATTTTTTCTTTTTTTAAACTAATTTTTTATTTCTTCAAGTTACATCTCAATCACAATCCCCTCCCTACTCCCCCATCCTGTCCCACCCTTCCACGCTCTTCCCCCTCAACCCCCCATCCTCTACCCTTTTTTTTTTTAGTTTAAGGTATATCATTTTTCCCCCAACAGCTCCCCCTTTCAGTCCAACAAATGGTTCTCTTAAACCAATAAATACAATATAAAACAACAGAAATAAATAGGCCACAATTATGAGAGTTATATGGCTTAGCATACATTCCCAATGTCTAGTCCATACGTATTTGGCACCTGACTTTAACATTCTACTATCTAACCATCTCCATGAGTTTAAAGTTCTATATCTAACTCAGCTTTCATACTAACTTGCCTCACAATTTTAAAAACATCTTCTTAGATCCAGAACACCCTCTTGATTCCTAAACAACTCAAAATTTAACTATGAGACTCTAGCTATCTATTCTTCAACCACCTCAGAGACCTGAGAGGGATAAATATATATGATTATATAGGAAGTGCAGGGCCCGCAGTTTCCAAAACTAAGAAATGACATACCAGTGGCTGCCTGGACAGTTCCCATTTTCTCTCCATACATTACAGCATCAATCTTCAGCCATTTGGCCCCGTTTCTCTGACAGACATTGATTGTAGAGCAGGGGTTATGAAGGACTTGCCTACCCTGTCTTGGCAGAGCTAGGCTGTCGACTTACCTGCTTCCAAGTTTTGTCCTTTTTGGACAGAAGTCTGTCTACAGTTGAAGCAAGGGGTTTTTCTTGCCAAGAGAAAGGCTTACCACCAGTTCAATCATCTCCCACTGGAGATTCTTCGATGCTCATCTTCTACTTGGAGTAGAATAGGGGGTGCTGTCAGGAGCTGACATGTCTCGATATCAAAAAATGTTAAGAAAACATCTTTGAATGCCATATTCTGCAGATCTCTTGAGGTTTTTGAAGATGCCCTATCTATCTCTTATATTTAAATAAGCAACTGTTGATTGTCTCTTAGCAACTTGATTTATGATTAGCTTAGAAAATAACTGTGATAGATGATACAATTCTTATGAATATAAAGTAGAGAAGAATATCAAGGCAGTGGAAGAGTCTACATGAAATATAAACCATTTCCATTATCTGTCATATCTAAAATACTTCTGTAGTTAAAATTCATTTATGTAGCTTTTATTTCTTTAGTTCTGGATTGATAACACACTCTGGTAATCACAACACCTGATCATAAAGGTGTCCGTTGGGGAGCAAAGGCCTCAGGATGGAGCCAGATCAGAGGAACCATATACTAAACATGTTTAGAGCATCCATGGTCCTTCTTAGTATCTACATAACACCTGCACCTTTGTGTTGTTCTATACATTCTACAATAAGAATTCATGGAAGTTAGAAAAATATAGATAATGCTTCTTATTGCTCTAGTACTATTTTAAACAATGTATCTGTGTTCGCTTGGCTTTATAAAAGTGTGCCTTTGGCTGAAACACCATTATTGATTCAACAAGATTATCCCCCAATACACTTGTGCACTTTCAGCGTCTCTCTGCACAGATGAGGTAGGACTGGGGTTGCAATGTCATGCCCAATCTGGGCTTCAGGTTTGGAACTAGTTCATGTGGAAAATGCAAATGAAATTGCTGAAGCAATGATGTAAAAAACAAGAACATTTCCATCCGAGCCAGCTGTTCTCCAAGACAATGTCTTCTCCCTGAAGAAAAGGAAAATAAGTTTAAAGACCATTTACTAAAATAAATATCTAATATTTGGGTGCCATTCAGGAAACTGGGAATTTAAAGTAGGTTAGAAGACATATTATGAGAGGAGTTTCTCAAATTTCAAAGATTAGTAACTAGCATTTCATTGCAGAACATACTCCTTTATTTCCTTATATCAGATTATGGACTTTAAAGATTTTAGTTCCAACTCTGATTTCTCTTGCATAATGTAATAGTGCTCAAGACATGCTATATAGAAAGTCTTGGAGGTGTGACATTTTGTTCTTATAAATCCAAGGGAAGCCCATTTGAACTGACTTACTGGATACTTTACTCAGTGATAAAGATGTAGTCCATTTTCCAAGCTCTATGATTCATGTCGTATTTCATAACAGAAGCAGTACTTCCTAGTTGGAGATGACATAATAAACTAGATGGCAAGAAGGCTAGTTTCTAGATTTACTTGGAGTTGTCTTTCCTTTCTATGAATTTCAGTTTCTCATACTTGTTCCTGGATTTTGCTCTAGAAGTTTGACAACAACCCCCAATTCACAAGCTAAAGTCTTGGCAGTAACCAGTCTCTCAACATCTTTAGCTTTACTTAATTAACTAAGGCATGTTTTGAATAGAAACAGGTGCTCATTATTTTAATGAAACCATTCTCCCCTGTAAGAATTAATGTTATCTATAAGAGCGGGGAAGGAGGACACCAAGAAGACAAGGCCCTCTCAATACAATCAAAGCTCATATGAGCTCAGACTGAGCATGCACGGGCATGAGTCTATCAGGTCCTCTGCGTAGATATCATGGCTTCCAGGTTAGTGTTTTAATAGGATTCCTGAGTGTATGCATGAGTGGCTCTCTAAATCTTGTGCCTTTTCTTGTGCTCTTCTCCAACTCTGTTATTGTTTGTTCAACTCTGATGTGATAGTTTTTGTTTTATTATATTTTACTTAGATGTATTTTATTATTATCCCATAGAAGCCTGGTTTTCTTCTAAGGAGAGTCTTGAAAGGGAGTGGATCAGATGGGAGGGGAGGCAGAGAGGAATTAGAAAGAGTAGAGGAAGGGAAAACTGTGATCAAGATATTATGTGAGGAAAAAAATCTATTTTCAATAAAAAGAAATACTAAAAAAATAATTAATGGTATGTATTCAGAATTGTCTACTCTAGAGCAGGTTGCTTCAAATTGATATGGTATTAATAATTGTTCTTGTTATACTTTAAGATTATATACTTGTGAGTGTTTTCTTACCTAGAGAAAAAGGAATCAAAGCTTCCTTCCTAGTAAAATATCCACTGCTGTCCAGAAATCGCTCAGGATAGAACATGTCTGGGTCTTTCCAGTACTTTTCATCAAAGTGAACAGAATAAAGATTTGTAATAACTGTTGTGCCTTTAGGAATGGAATAACCACGTACAACGGCATCTTCAGAGGTTGCATGGAAAATCCCCAGTGGAACTATATTACAGAATCTTAAAACTTCATGTAAAACTGCTTCAGTGTAAGGCATTTTGTATTTGTCTTCCCAAGAAGGCTTCCTATTGTGGCCCATAATTAAATCAATCTCTTTATGAACTTGTCCTGTCAGAGAAACATGTTAAAGTTATTATGTAATTCATTAAATTACATGTAAATTTATTTCTCTTTGGGGGTCATACAAATGATAACCAATAATCAGCAGACTTTTATTTCCCTCCCCCCCTCGTATGTGTGTGTGTGTATGTGTGTCTGTAGGCCAAAGGTCAATCTCAAGTGTTATTCCTCAGTTACAGTTCATCTTGTTTTTGTTTTTATTTTGTTGTCATTTTTTTCTTCCACTTTTATCTTCTACCAGTCTATCCTCCCTGCTTCTCCCCAAGATCCTCCTCTGGTTCCCTTCAGAAAAGGGCAAGTTTCCCAGGGATATCAACCAAACATGGCATATCATGTTGTAATAAGACTAGGCACATACCCTCATATTAATGCTGGATGAGGCAACCCAGTAGGAGGAAAAGTGTTTAGAATAGCGGGCTCAAATCAAAACTCTAGATATGAGTTTTTCACCATGTTGTACTTACATGGATTTATTATGTATCCCCCATGTCTTACATTAGTAATAATCAGCACTCTAGGTAAGGTCAAGAAAAGGACTATGAATAAACATATAATTAGCCTAGAGTCAGAGTAGCATCACTGTCAGCAGGGAAAATAATGAAACATTAGACCTGAATACAAAAAAGCAAAGTTCAGACCCCAGCTTTGCAGCTTCTAGACACTTAATCTTTGTCATTATTTATAAAACATGAATATTAATATCCATTTTTAATATTTTTAAGATACTGCCATTCTATGTATCCCAGGTTAGTTTTAAAATTACTATATAGGCTGCAGTGGTCTTGAACTTGAGATCCTCCTACCTCAAACTTCTGAGTTCTGAGAGTAGAGGACTATTACCACTATGCCTAGCCTTAAGATGCTTTTCATTTCTGTTATTTCTTCCTTTCTTAAATTTGCATTCAAATATTAGATTTGAATATTATAATTATGAAATATTTCCCTTTTTGACTAGCACAGTTATAGCTCCTAAAACTGCTTTATACATGGCCAAATACTCTAAAGTATACATGAGCCCTATATTTAAGGAGAGACCCCTGAGGTCAAGGCTATCTTCACCTTGAATATTAGGATAAAGGGCCATGAAAAGAATTGCCCAGCGTAGCACATTGGTTGTAGTTTCAGTTCCAGCAATGATGAGTTCACCCACTGAAAAAATGAGATTCTCTTTGGAGAAGGTAGATAAAGGATCATTTTCACCTTGATCCATTTCATCTAAATAGGCATCAACAAAATGCTGAGGTAATCGAGGCTTTCTGTTGACTGCAGCTTTTTCAATAAGTCTGGAGAGGAAATCATAGACCACATCGGCATTTCTGAATAGCTTTTGATGTTTTCCAAAAGGTAAGATCCCAATCCATGGAAATGCATTATAAAGGAAGACTGGAGCACTGGCAGCTAGTTCCACGTTCTCACTAAATAACTCAATCATGTGCTGAAAATCAATGTCTTCGTAAGTGAATCGTTCTCCAAAAAGGGTAAGATTGGTTATGTTTGAAACAGCATTTGTTATTAGTTGCTTGAGGTCAAAAGGTCTACCTCTGTATGTTTCAATAGCATCAATTAAAAACCGAGTTTCTTCTAAGATTTTAGATTCAAAAGATTTTTGACCACTTCCAAAACAGTGAAAGCTATTAACAGCCAATCTTCTGTGATCAATCCATCCTCGGCCATATCTGGAATTGAGTAAGCCTAAAAAAAAGTATTAAAAATATTGTGTAATCCATACTTTTATAATTTAAAATCCATGGAATAAAAAAAAACAAGGAAAAATTCAAAGATGGATAGTCAGTGATTTTACCTCCCAATTATCTAAGTACATGATTGGGTCCTAGTTGATGCTGCTCAAGAGCCATAGAATATTAGCTAAAGCTGGCCTATTCCTCATGAAAGGACTGGCAGAAAAGACCTATAATTCTCATTCTCTTCCCACAAGAAACTGTTCAGTCTTATGTAATCAAATACAGATGAACCAGGTCTACATAAATATTTTACTCAGCTTTTTTCATATACATAAATTATAAAAAATGATGGTATGTTCTATAGAGAAAATTTAATTTTGTATTAAACAAACAACCCCAAGTCAGAAGTTTCTGTTTGAAAGAAACTATTTTTACAATACAAATTTCTGTCTGTTAAAAGCATATAATAAGCACCAAGGTAACTATGCCAAAGTCAAGGGCAGTCAGGAAATGTTATGTAGTAGAAATGCTCATGTAATTTAAAAACAAGAAGAAAGAAAAGGAAAAACATGAATTCAAAATTTGCTAATGTTTTTATTACCTGTCATTTAGCTTATTTAAACAAGATACTGTTTTTCTTTGAAAGTGTAAAGGTCTCATTGCAGAACTTAGAATACCATTACTATAAAAAAAATCAGATACCAGTTCTATCTGATGTCAACATTCTATTTTGGACTTTTAATTGCTCCTTTTCCTTGATTGTGTCAACTTTCAGCTTTTCTCTGTTGTTGAACATGTAATCATCAAAATCTGATCATTACTAAGTACTATAGAATGCCTGTCCTTTATTTAAACTCTACAGCTTTCCATATAGACAGCATAATGATAAGTAGTTAAGAAAATCTGCTTTAGTTTTTGTAATCTTGTACATGATAGAAAGCCTGTCACCAAGTACTCAAGATTGTCATCAAAAGAAAACTTCTGATTCATGTGTGTGTGTGTGTGTGTGTTCACTCCTAAATTATTTCAGTACATATCAAGCACTAATCCTTTAAAACATTACTTATGTTTCTTAGAATTGAATGGCAATTAAAGTAGCATGGAATAGTCTAAAACATTATACAGTGTAGTCTGATGGCTCCTCAAATCCAGGTTTCACAAAATACAAAACAATCTATCTATACTAAAATTATTTAAAATAAGGAATGTGATTTAAAATATGTTCATTGAATAGTTGAAAATAAACATACCTCCCATTTTTGTCATCTTCATGAATAAAGGAAGGCATGGTCTATCTGCAAAACTTTCACTTTGATAAACAAGGCATTCCTTTACTACATCATAGCCATTTAGAACCACAGTCGATATGCCGCCAAGATCTAAACTGAAAATCTTTGAAAAGAAAAATAACATTCAAACAGAAAAATGTACAGAGAAACAACTATGGAATCCACATATTCTAAGCCTATCCCTCCTAGTACTTGCTAGTTCTCTAAACATGTAAGGATTTATTACTTGACAATGTTTAGACAGCATGATTAATTATACCACTCTATACTAAGTGCCATATAAGGTAAAAATGGAAAGAGTACTAAACACAGGAGGCCTGTCTGTATTCTACTTTAAGGTTTACAATTAAATAGCTTTTAGGTAATAGGGAAAACAAACTTTTTGAACTTTGGTATTGCCACAGAAAATATATTTGATTTACTCTATCTGGATTCATTCCATCTCAAAATATTCATTATGCAGGAATCTCATTTTACTTCCAATACAAATGAATAACTAGTACCTATTAGTCTACCATCTATCTGTTATTATTATACCAGCTTGAAGTGTTGGGGGAAGAGAATTGAAAAGTCCAAAAAACAACTTTGAAGTTTAAGCACATTGTATTTGCCTTTCTAAATCCCAGGGTCTAAGGTAACCTAACTTTAGAGGAATGATATTCACCATGTACATATAGGTAGATACCGTTCAGCCAAGAGAAAATACAACAGCATAATCCATCCTATGCCTTGCTGAAGTTGTTTGCCACATGTTCAAGTTTTGTTTCTTTTGCTGTGATAAACACCATAACAAAAAACAACTTAGGGGAGAAAAGGGTTTATTTCAGTTTACACTTTCAGATCACAGTCCATCAATGATAGAAGTTAGGAATCTGGAGACAGGAACCATGGAGGAACTCTGCTTATTGGTTCACTCTCTGTTTCTATCTCTTAGCTTTGTTATACAGCCCCCACATTCCTTCCAGGTTTCTTGGATGGGTTTCTATAGCTGTGATAAAATACCATAACTAAAAGCAACATGGAGAGGAAAGGTTTTATTTCATGTTACACATCCACATCACAGCCCATCATTGAAAGAAATCAGAGCGGGAATGCCAACTTAGAGGCAGGAACTGATGCCGAGGCTATGGAGGACTGTTGCTTACTGGCTTGATTCTCATAGCTTGTCCTGCCTACGTTCTTATAACACCCAGGACCACCAGCTCAGAGGTGGCACTGCCCACACTGGGCTGGGTCCTTATGTCAATCATCAGTCACAAAAATGTACCACAGGCTTTCCTACTGGCCAATATGGTGGGGTTTATTTTCCCCCTCAATTAAGGTTCCGTCTTCCCAAATTACTCTAGATTGTGTCAGGTTGACATAAAATTAGACAGCACACTAAGGATTTTGCTCTTACCTCCAGTGAACTGGGTCCTGCCATATCAATCATCAATCAAGAAAATCTTATTTAAGGCCCTGGGATAAACTGATTGAGACAATTCTTCAATTGAATTGGTTTCCTTTTCCCAGATGACTCTAGGTTGCCTTGAGTTAACAATAAAAATTAGTCAAGACACCATATGGTCACCTCAGGTTCACCTACAAAGTTATTTCTGAACTGTATTTTGGCTAAGCTAATGTAGAGGCTTAACCCATGAAAAGCCTACCTATCAATAGGTCCCAAAAATTTCTTATCACTAACTTCTCAGGAATTTCCCATGAGCCCCTTAATACTGGGATGAGCTTTCTCTTTGTGCAAACAATTAAGAGATTTAATCATGGTATATTCTGCTTCAGAAGAAAACAGGAAGTCTTAGCTGATAACAAAAGTTCTTCAGGAGTGGGTTAGCAAAATTGATAAAAATTACCAAGAAATACAATCAGTCCCACCAGAGTCTTTAGTACAAGGGTGAACCCTGCACAAAGAAGTATTTACATTTAGAATCTCTAGGAAAGAGTGCAGATTTTGTACACAGAGGCATTAGTTCACAGTGGCCATGCAAGAATTTTGAACACAAAGGGAATTGCTACCAGATAAGCACATGAGAGACTTTCAGTGTTAGTGTTGCTAAAGAAAAGTCTTTCCATAGAAATGTAGTAAGTGAAATTTATAGGAAGTGGTACTGATGGAGGAAAAAAACCAAATTCATCATTTTGTAAGGATGGTGCAAGATCTTGGGTTGGAAAGTATGTTAATATGAAGGTTGAACAGAGAGGATATATTTCAAAGAAAATCTTAGGACTCTGGTTACTAGAGATTACAAAAAAGGACTCATCATTTAAGAAAGCTATTATATAATCTATCTTTACTCAAGAAATTGAGATAGTCATCTGTTAAGAGTAGAACTGCAGGAAATTTTACTTAATCTAGTTGAACATTATACTTAAGAATTTTTAGCAAAGTTTCATCAACCAAACTGAAAATTTACTATTAAACTGTTTTGATCTATGGAAGGGTCCAAGATTATGTTTATTCAATCTCTGATTTATTGAACTGTTTTTAAATGTCTATTATGAGATAACTGTGCTAGCAGAGATGTAAACAAATACACCAAACATTCATGCCTCCCAGAAGTTGCTGTATCATCTTTACATAACTTCTTCACTCAGACTAGCTCTACACAGAAAATTTTACTATTCCAGTTAATGACCAATCTATTTATCCTTCAAAGTGTTCAGGTCCTGTTTGAAGTGAAATGTTCCCCCACAGACTCATGATTGAACAGTTTGTCCTGAGCTGCCAACACTGTTTTGAGAGAAAATAGAACCTTTAGGAAGTGGGGGCTAACTGGAGGTAGTAGGTTCCTGGAACAGTGAGGGTCATATTCTGGCACAGGTGCCAGTCAAGTTGTTTCTGCTTCCTAGTTGGTACAAAGTGAGAAGCCACTGCAAACTCCTGGCACCAGAAATTGACCCACTAACTGCCACGATAAACTGTGCCTTCGGCACTACAAGCCCAAAGGAATCCTTCCTCTCTTCAGTTGCTTCTGTGAGGTGCTTGATCAAAGACAAAGGTAACTAACAAAGGTCCTGGACCCATGTTGACTCATTTTCCTCCCAAACCACACATTCAGCAGCTCAGCATGTATACTGCTTCTACTTTGAAGCTATAAACAAATTTGACCAAATTTCTTATTACTTCAGATCTTGAATGTCCCTCCAAGGCTTATATGTTGAAGATGCAGACTTTAGTTTAGTGGAACAGGGAAAGGATAGAAGTTTTAAGGGATCTAGTAGGAACTTTCTTCTGGCCCCTTCTCTCCTTTTTCCCTGTTGGCTGCATGACATAAGCAGTTTCCTTTGCCACACACTCCCACTATGATACACTGCCTCACCACAGTTTCAAAATCAATGAGGTCAATCAACTGGATTAAACAACCAAGACAGAATCCACAATAAATCTTCCCTTTTTGTAAATTTATTATCTCAAATATTTTGTTTTAGTAATGCAAAGCTGGTTTTCATAATCTCTATACTCTAGTTCAAGCCACCTGCTTTTCACCCTTATAATAGATATCACAACCACCTCTTTACTGGCCTAATTTTACTCTTGTCTTTATAGATAATGATCAACATGACATCATGCTGCTTCCTGCTCTTGGTGTTTTCTAAGTTCTTGATATGTTTTTCCCTAAGATGTTCTTGTAGCCTGCTCCTTCATCTGTTTTTAAGATGTCATTGAAATGAGGTCTGCTCTGACTATCTTAAAATGTGATCCTACAGTAGTGCCCATTTTCATTACACTAGTTTAGCTTCTGCCATACTCCATACAACTCTAACATATTATATAATTTAGTTACATTTATTTTTGTCTGTCTTTCCCTAGATAGAATGCATGCTCCTAGGTAGAAATCTCTGTTTTGTTCACTACTATATTGCCAGCACTCATGACAGTTCACAGCATATTGACATGTTGACATTTGATGTGTATGTATGCTGAATTAATGAATTTTGGCAGAAGCATATTTAAGCATATTATTACAGCAACATAGGCTGAGTACTAATTACAAACAAATGTGCATAGTCTTGGTGCTGATAAGTGACTGTCACATTCTCAACCTTTGCTTGGTCTGTTTTCTCATTTGAAATGCCTCCCTTGATTGTCATACTACCTAAACCATATCAAGCCTTTAGAGACAATATTCTTTGTAGTTTTAAAATATGTGTATATATATACATATATATACATATTTATTCCCTTTGCTTTGAGCCATCACAGCTCAAATAAAACATCCCATGGCATTAATTTAATACTAATTTGAACCTGAAACATTTTCATCTGCCTGACTTCTAAATTATAAATATATTTTTAAATTACTTATTTTTTTCATGTTTAAATTCTCCACAGAAACCCACTCAGTGCTTTGAATAAGTTCTCAATAAAAGTTTGCCATAAAATAACTAAACTGTCAATTCTGATTGCTGTAATGCAAAATAACTATCTTCATTGCCCTTAAGAGTATTGCCTGAAAGAGTCTGACAAATCCACTTATATCAACTTTGCTAGCTATGGAATGCTGCTCAAAATCTACATTAAGAATGTAATCACAGCAGGAGCTAAAACAATGAGGAATAATTCTCCAAAGGAATGGCTATTTATTCTGCAGCATATTTCTATATAAGATTGCTTACAAATAAATACGAATCTTGGGTAGTGGTGTTTTCCTTTAAAAAATTATAAAGGATTAAACTCAGAGTGCACACAAGTAGGAGTTATTTTAAAGTTCGGATTTTTTGACTTTTTATTTGACTACACATCTCAAATTAAAAAGGGAGATAGTAGAAAAATATCTCCTATGAACTGCTTCCTACAATCTTTCTGAAGTACAGGCAATAACAGTCTCTCTATTCTACAAAAAAAAAAATGGTTAGTATTTTAACAACTTATGCTAATTTTGACATTGCCAGAATTGGGAAACATCTCTCAGATAATCAACAATCTTCAAGGATATTTTACAGCTAGAATAAAGATCAAATGCAGCAGCAGTTTACAAAGAGTTAATGTTTGATGGCTATTAAGCCTAGCAATACAATATTTACTGTATTGCATTATTATTGTATTATCTGCAATGTATACATCCTTTTCAGTTTTGCTCCTTTCAGCTTGGCAGCTATCAGCACAAGTTAGCCTTATATGATGTATGGTAAATAGTCATCCTTGTAAACAATGCATGGTTTACTCAGTGTACCAGAAACAAAATTATTTATGCCAAATTCTAATAAATTGAATCTATTCTTTGATGGCAGTCTTCCACACACTTATATTTTAATTTTAGCTTACTGGAAGAGACTTACATCACTTGTCCTATACGAATATTCATAGTAAATAATCCCTTTCAGCTCAAATATTTATGTATAAAATTTTGAATTTCATATTCAGTGAGAAACCATTTCAAATAACCGGTTTAAAGATCATTTTAAATTTGTAGGCATAAGACGTTTCTATTGTGCTGGGTGTGTGTCTCAGTGGTAGAACACTTATCTAGCCAGATCCTAAGGTCAACTCCTAATACTACTAAATGAAGACATCTTTCACTCATAGTAACCAAGATCATATATAGTAGCCAATACATTTGGGTAGCCTTTTCCTGTTTTTGTGTATCATTAGTCTAATTACCCTGATGAGAAAAACTTAGGGTTCAGAAATTAAAGGTCGATTTTTTTTAAGATTTAAAAACGGTTTGAACAGCAATCTGCAATAATAGTAACCACTAACTCTGTCCTACAAGCTCACAGCGTCATGATTTTCCCACAAGCTCAGGGTCCACACGATCGAGAAGTTTCTGTCAGGGGCAAGGCACCTCAGCCAGAACTACAGGCCACACAGCACAAGCGCAGAAGCACATGCTCCTCTGTGGGCGGGAAACTCAAGCCAGAGCGCCTCTGGCGTGGTAGCTGTGAGGCAGCTTCCGGTTGGAGGCACGGTCCTCGAAACGGGTTTCCCTTGAGTGGCGGCACGGGGTCCCTGGCTGCTGCTGCTACTGACTGGGAGGAAGGTCCGCGTGGCGGCCTACCTCGCCATACACCCGGCTCAGCCTCCGCATGTAGACGTGGGGAAGCTCGGCCGACATGGCCAGGGAGCAGATGTTGCCGATGAAAGGCAGCCGCGGTGGCCCCGGGGGGAAGCCCGCCGGTCGCCTCTGCCTCAGGAGCTGGCGGACCACCAGCACGACAAGCAGCAGGACAAGAGCGCCCAGGAGCGCCGCCGCTGCCGCGCACCACGGGATTCCGGGCGACTCCAACATCGGCCCGGGCTAGGCAGCGAACCTGTTGGTGGCGCTGAGGCAGGGGCGCGCCCTCTGGCCCTTTCGCACTCCCATTGGCCCGATGCCCCTTCTGCCCGCCCTATCTCCACGGCCATTGGTTCGTTGAGTGTGGGCTCAGGGCCCTTTGGGTCAGCCACCTCCAGAATCTGCTCTGCTCAGTGTCCGATGATTTGCAAACCGTTGGGTTTCGGTTGGCAGCATCATAGCGGGCATGGAGCCCTAGGGCCGCTTTCCAGAATGTTGTCAGTAGGTTGGTCACGAGAGCGTCACTCCGGGCTCAGCGCGTGTATTTAAAGTTGCCTGGTCTGTTTCAGTCTGTAAGTAGAGAAGAGGTTATCAGAACTACAGTCTTTAGAGTCTGATAATACCCAGAACTCCCATTAGCCACTCCACATACCAAGAGGGAAAGGAACAAACCTCACTATAGTTTGCTTCTCTCGTCTACAATTTCACCTTTTGTTATGAGAGTTTCTCCTTGGAGACCCTTTGAAGATTATTAGTTCGGGTTTCTTATTAGTAGTCTCAGAGGCCTCTCTTAGCAGGGATAGCACTGACTATTCAAGTTTTCTATCTCCTATTGAGGCAGAAGCAATGCTTTTATACTGTTAGTTCAGCCCACATTTCCTGTTTTCTGTTGGGCAATTGATTGCAACACAGGCCCTGCAGAGCTTGAGACTCCTGACATGCTGCCTTCTGATTATGATTCAGCATTGGCAAAAGTTTAATAGTCCTCATTAGCTTAAATTTTATTAATACAATTACTTCTTGAATGGCTGCTCTGTGCATGTGTCCTATACAGCGAAGATACTAGTGAGGATAAGAACAGCAAAGCATAGTGTTTTTCAGGATCTCCATCTACAGATCACCCACCTACTGCCTGTTAAAATGCTTAATATTTTATCTTGAAATATTAATTTTATAATTAATCTAGCAGGTTAGAAAAATAATGGCGAGATGCTATTACTAAACTGATACTTCAGTGTCACAGGTTGGATACTGAGGTTGCAATTGGGAAACAGTAATGGTGGAGCACCAGGAGCAGGGGACTGTTACCTGCTTGATACTTAATACCAACCCTGCCCTCCTTCCCTGACATCATTTGAAGGCCACAGCATCTAGTTTGGCCTCAGCTGCTGTGAAGTACAAGCACTCCATTCAGGAGGGACTCCCTTTTGTTGTTTACTTTTAGAACAGATTAATTTCAATTCTAGGAATATCTTCCAATTTGAATTGATTAGGAATCATTTCTTCTTTTCTTGTTACCTTAGTAGGGAGTGCAGAATCACCCATTGCCACCCTGTCTGATTGACTGCACTAATGGCATGTCTCCTCTACTGACCCTTGGGGGAAAGAGCTAACAAATAACTAAAACTCGGAGTCTAGAACCTTCTCTGGAGCCATTTGTTTTGCTCGGCCAGTATAACTAGCTCACTGCAGCTTCTTTTCATCCCATCTCACAGCATGTGAGTGGTGGGTACTGATCAGTACTGCTTTTCTGTAGCTCTTATTACTACAGGGGTGTTTAGAAGTGGAGAATTTCACTGTTTCACTTCGAGGATTCTGTCTTTCCCATGCAAAGTGGAATGAGTTCTTGGGGCCTTCCCATTTCAGTGAGAGGAGTGATAATAGAGCTTCTTTTTATTGGCCTCTGGGAACTGCTATGGTTTGAATATGGTTTGTGGTCACCAAAACTCATGTTGAGGCTTAGCCTCCAATATAGCAGTGATGTTGGGGTCTTTCAGAGATAATTAGGTTGTGGGAGCTCTACACTCACAAAGAGATTAACGTTTGGATGATACAGAGATTACCTCTGGATGAGTTGCTTATCCTGTAGAGGGATGTTAATAAAAAGTAAATTGGCACCAGGCAGTGGTGGCACCCACCTTTAATCCCAGCCCTTGAGAGTCAGAAGCAGGTGGATCTCTGTGAATTCGATGCCAGCCTGGTCTACAGAGAAAGTTCCCAGACAGCCAAGGGTATAAGGGAGAAACCCTATCTCAAAAAAAAAAAAAAAAAAAAAAAAAAAAGTAAATTGGCTTTCTGTTGCTTCTTTGTGTCTATGTCAGCTCTTCTGTAGGAACCTGCTCCTGCTTCCCTTCCATTTTTTTCCTACGGAGCCCTTGCTTTAGAAGCCACACAGATTCTGGGGCTGTGCTCTTGGGCCTACAGAATGGTAAGCTACATAAACGTCTTTTCCTTATAAATTATCAGACCTAGTAAGAAACAGAAACAGCCTGAGACAGCCACTGCCCCTTCTCCTGAGCAGCAGGGTCTGAGTGTTGATGCTGGGCTCCTGGGTGCTTACTCCCCAGTGCTTTCCTGACTCACAGTGATGGAGCAGACACAAACTTGCCTCCTTTGCATGTTCCATTGTGCCTGCAGTCTTTTATCAACAAAAGGAAGTGAGAAAGTGTTGAGCTGAACTATACTGGAGCCTAAGGCAAAGAAAAAAATCAATAATAAAGATCCTTCCTTATTAAAAATTTCATATCTTGTTCATGAATTTTGTTTTTTGATCATAAAGTGCTGTATTGATATACTATTTTGATTATCAGATTTTATGGTGCTCCTTTACATATTGCTCTGAAAGTGAACTCATTTACCTCACTTGAGCTTCCGAGAAAGGCTATCCAAATGATGGTTTTGATTATAAACTGGTGTGCAGGAGCTGGGTGTATAGATAAGCTTTCTCATAGTGTTCTAGGAGACCAGCACTGGTGTGAAGACTGTAGTTACACCTGTAGGTGGGATCTGAAGACCCTTTTCAAATGTCTCCCTTCAGCTATTAAGATAATTTCTCCCTTTCCATTTCCGGAAACTTCATTTTTACAAATCAACTATATGAGTTAAACACTCTCTAAAACAGACTTATTTAGAAAACACAACTGGTTGTGGTGGTGCACACCCATAGCATAAGCTGATGAGGCAGAGATAGGAGGACCATGAGTTTGAGGCCAGTCTGGTCTACACATGTACAGGGGCTGGAAAGATGGGTCAGCAGTTATGATTCTCTTCCAGAGGATCCAGGTTCAATTCCCTGCACCAGTTGTAGACTTGCAATTATTTATAACTCTAGCACCAGGGAATCTGACACCCTCTTCTGGAGGTACCATTGTTTTGCAGATACTAAGGCCAATTTAGAACTGTAAGATGCTGTGCTTTCAAGGGAACAACACCTTCACTAAAATGTGCTGCTTTGATTAAACACATCTGGCGGGCAAAGGAGCTTGTAAGATGTTCGTGAAATTCTGAAAGATAAACTATATATATATGAATTTAAAAGAAAAGGTGGTGTTCATAAACTCCATGCATATTAAACTTACATATAGGATTCTGGGAAGGAGAGGATTTCGTTTTTTCCTGTAAAAAGATTTCCATAAGAAACTTCCTTCCCTTCACACTTTCCCAAAGAATACATCAATTTAGAAATAATCATTTTTCTCAGAACTAGGAGCCATTCTTACTCTTTTCTGAAGCTAATCAGTTCTACCCTTGGTACTCCTTCCCTGCTAGTTTCCTATTGAGCCATTCTTATGTCCTTGACATCTGATATTCCTTTGGTTGGATAATGGAAACATAAAGGTGAAAAAAAACCCACTTAACATCATGTTGAAGGCTGTCTTCTGAATGTAGCAACTGAGAGTTAAAGAAGGTTTAACATATTTGCTCAAGTCATGTAAGGCAGCACCAGTGAGAACGAAATTTTGGAATTTGAACTGGCCATGTGTTATTATTTCAGTCATCTATCACAAAATGAATGAGCACTGTGCAAGGTTGAGAACATACTAAACTAGGGACTTGCATTATAACTCACTGAGCACAATTCATTGTGGCTCCACTTTACTGGGGTTTGCAGTCTAATGGAGGGTGCAAACATCAAATAATCACAAATAAGTTTATGGTTATAGATATATTTTTTGAGGTAAAGAAACAGTTGTATATGTATGGGTAGCATGAGAAATGTGATTGGTGTTGGGTTAGCAGTTAATAGTGTGGACTTGAGAACTTCTACTTAGGGACTTAGGTTCCCTCAGACCTTTTTTTTTTTAAAAGATTTATTTATTATGTATACAGTGTTCTGTCTGCAGGTATATCTGCAGGCCAGAAGAGGGCACCAGATTTCATTATGGATGGTTGTGAGCCACCATGTGGTTGCTGGGAATTGAACTCATGACCTCTGGAAGAGCAGCCAGTGCTCTTAACTGCTGAGCCATCTCTCCAGCCCTCAGACCATTTTTATGGCAAAGGGTACTCACTTTCTTCAGTAGCAGCTGGTCTTCTATGAGAAACTGAACTCTAGGAAGTAAAAGGAAAGTGTCTGTAACAAACTTCAGTTTTTAAAATTCATGACTTTTACTCCAACTTTGAAGTCTTAATTTGAATGTTTCTTTCTATAACTTTGAAAAAATTAGAATCATTCTTCTATTGTGCTCCCTTTAAAAACAATAGATTTGAGCCGGGCGTGGTGGCACACACCTTTAATCCCAGCTCTCGGGAGGTAGAGGCAGGTAGATGTCTGTGAGTTCCAGGCCAGCCTGGTCTACAAAGTGAGTCCAGGACAGCCAGGGCTACACAGAGAAACCTTGTCTCAAAAACAAACAAACAAACAAAACAAAAAAAGAACCCCCCCCAAAAAAATCCCAAATCAAACCAAAACAAAACAAAAACCAGTAGATTTGAAAAAGCAATGGGAACAATAGGTTGAGGTGATACTAGAGATAACCACACTAACAATGGCTGCAGGGATGCCAATATCTTATAATAAAAAAAGAGAAAAGAATTATAAAATGCTGATTAAAAGACAAAGGCACAGTAGTCTAGGATTATTTAGAGTAGAACATATCAACTGTGTTCCTCTCCAAGCAGAGGCCAGCTTACGTAGAACAGGAGGGAGAAGGGGTAGAGAGTGGGAAGGTAGGATCAGGAGGGGAGGAGGGGGGGGACTTCGATGAAGATGTAACTTGAATTAATAAATAAATGTTAAAAAAATTTAAAGACAGATCTGTCAGCATAGAATAAAATGAGTTGAGAACTTTTCTGCTATTGCAGTTTTCTCTTTAACTGTAATTTGAACTTTTAGAGTTTTCTTTGGGGATTTCATTTAAATAAATTGGTAAGCATACAATTTTGTGTTATAAAACTGGAAATTTACTGTATTTGGGGGTAATTTATATACTGTCTTTCTGTGCCCTTTATTAAATAAGAGTTTCCTTACTTTGAAACCTGGGTAGAAAGAACTAACTATATTTTCTTGAATATATATATATATATATATATATATATTGTCCTAGAGAACCCACTGTGTTAGCAAATATGACAGAACTATGTCTGTGGATAAATGTAGTTTTACAAAAAGCCTATGCTAGTATTGTATAAGTATTGGCTTATGGATTTGCAAAAATTGAGACTATTACTACTAAACTCAAGTTTAATAATTCATAGAACAAATAGTTTGGAGTGTCAAGTCTCAGTTTGTACTTTCATTATGTTTATATGCTAATGTCCTTAGAATATTATCATACAATTAGGTTTGGAGTCAAACCTCAGAATTCCCCCGAACCTGCTTGTGGTAATGCTGTATACATACTGTTAGACAGGAGTCACTAGATATGAAACAATTTCTTTAGTGTAAATTTCCAAACAATGATTTGACCACTGCCAGATCACTAAGCAGAATCCTCCTCTGGGTGCCCTCTGTCTGTAGTGAATGGTTCTCTAAAGGCAGGTGATTGAGTGCTCCCTGATGGCCTGACATACAGCAGGGTAGCAATCCTTCCTTTCCTTTTGTTTCTTTCTCGTACAATAGCCCTATGATAGAAAGCCTTTGGATCTCTCTCTGAAAACTGTAATCTCTGTGCAGTTTGGAATACTTTAGCTAATTAGAGATTTTCAAGTCTTGCCAACATAGAAGAAGGGCCAAGCTCAAAAAATATTGTCTGACTCACATGTGGATGGATCCAATAACAGTATTTTAACCTGAGCTCTGAAATATTTTTCAGTAACTATTATCTTAGGGCAAATAAAAACTTTGAAAAATACATTTTGGCTAAATGATGTATCACTGTATCCCAGAACTTTATTACTAAGCTCCTAGCGATGAATCTAATAATAGCCAAGAACTAATCTGTGAATTTAAAATAAAATCTAAAATGTCTATTTCATCTCTGTAAAGTGTTTGTGTGCATGTGAATGTGGTATTAAATTTCAAAGAACTACAGTTTGTTAAAATGTATGCAATTAATCCTCTGTGCTTATTTTAGAATATAAATATAAAATGAAGTTTTCTATCACCAACAAATAAAAGGAAAAGAGACAAGATAGCTATAGAGGCAATACCTTTGCTATTATAAAAACATTTTAAAGAGTTCAATATTTGTTTACCGATATTTTTAATTGACTCTTTATATATGTAATAAAACTTTAGAAAATCCAATAATTTTACAAAGGTCATGATTAACTATATATGTGGTGCACAGACATAAAATCAGGCAAAGCACCATACACATAAAATAAAAAATAAACCATAAAACAAGCAATAAAAACGGTGCCCTCTGTGGACCACAGAAGAGAGGCAGCCACCCCTCTGTAGGATCAGACCTCAGCTTCAGGTATGAGAAAAAGTACTGTGCCCAAGAGCGGAGAGTCCACCTCATTTCAGCAAGGCTCCTGCCATGCTCTTTTCCTTGAAGAGGAGGAGGAGGATACAGAAGCCAGGACAGGGAGACAGGAGTGCTCTGTACCTTGGAACCTTCCCTGAATATACAGGAGTAGAGAAGGCTGGGCTGAGTCATAAAAACCATTCATTTTGGGAAGAAGTTTTGTTTGCTGGAAAGAGAGAGAGAGAGAGAGAGAGAGAGAGAGAGAGAGAGAGAGAGAGAGA
>CAJQZJ010001826.1:6906972-6938487 GCA_907164525.1 Lophiomys imhausi | reverse complement strand
AGAGAGAGAGAGAGAGAGAGAGAGAGAGAGAGAGAGAGAGAGAGAGATATTAAGTCTTCTAAGTATATGATTGCCAGCACTGCTCTGTGTAAGGGGTGTATGTATGTGTTGTTTTAGAAAACTAAAATATCTCAGTCATTTGATTTTATTAATGAAAACTCAGGAGCCAGATACTGGGATGAAAGCCTGCTAGCTCAGAAAGGCAGAGAAAGCACCCAGCTGGGATACCTCTTCAGCTGAAAACGCTCTAGGAAAAAAGCCCAGAGCTAAAAAGCTCAAAAGAACCTAGAGGAAGAGGCCCAGAAGGAGAAAACCTCAGAGGAAGAAGAATTCAAAGGAAGAACTCCAAAGGAGAAAACTTCTGAAGGAAGAACTAGTCTCAACTACAGGCTGTCTTAAATATCCTTCAGCTCAATGTCCTTCCTATCTGTTTAATACCTGTCACTTGATTTCTTGCCTTTTCTTTTCTTTTTCAAATGTTTATTTGAAAAAGTTACATCTCCATCACAGTCCCCTCCCTCTACCCCTCCCAGTCCCACCCTCCCACCTTCTCCTTCTCCCACCCGTCCTACTCCTCCAGTGTGGGGTGCCCCTACATTATCAACCCTACTCAATTCAGCAGGCTAAGACCTTCCTCTTGTACTGCTTGGCCCTTCTCTTGATCTAGGGTTAACTTTATTTAGTCCTGTGTGCAGAAAGCTCTTGGATAAAAATGTGTGCTTAGAGCTGAGCCACACCATAACCATTTGTTTACACTAAACAGAAAGCTTTAGGATTAAAGCTGAGCCAACCTGTAATTAGAAACAGATTTTTCAATTCACAAACAATGTGATCAAATATTCTGCAACTTGCGTGTTGTGGGTCCCCACAACACAGTGATTCAGGGTGGCTCGGTGAGTTAGCTGGCGAAAGACAAGGACACCAAGAACCCTTGAAGGGTGTACATTTCAAGTAGGGCTTCCAGTGAGGATGGTTGTCCTCTGCAGAGCACAAACCCTTAACACTTTAGGCCTGCTGTGTACCCTGTGTTCCTCACGGGGAACGGCAGGAAAGTGGGCCACAGAGCACCTGACCTGAGAGCCTGGCAGCAGGTGAACTAACCTGGCCTGGCCTGTCCGGTGCTCCTGTTGTGTAAACAAGTCCTTGGTTCCAGGCAGCTGTGAAAACAATTTGGATTTCAGTCTCCTGAAGGGCTGCCATTACCCTGATGGATGAGTACAGTGGAGGGAGAGACAGAGACAGAGGGAGAGAGAGACTAAATCCTCAATCCTGGACTCCCTCCCTGAACTTTCAAGCCTCTGAACTATTCCAGATCCTTTGAATATTCACCTTTGAAATTTGAAGTATTTTCACTGGTGCAGGAAAACAGAAGCCCAGAGAAGCCTTTTACAAATGCTCTTCACTCAGAACAGAAAGAAGCAACCCTAGAGACCTGGCATGTGGCTCCTCTGTCACACCCTCTTGGAAAAGGACCCTTCAAAATGTGGGCCTAGGAGACACTGGGAGTTCCCTGCTCTAATGCACAGCTGAGGTCTAAGTCCCCATGAAGACGGTGGCCCACGGCATGAGTGACAGGCCCTCCGCGGAGGCTTGGTTCTTACACTCTACTTCTGTAGAAAGGTTAGGAAGATGAGATTCTTCATGGGGGAGGATGGAATGATTGGGGAGACATGAAAAGGGACCTGAAACATGAAGAGATTTGGAAACTCCAAATCTCTTTGGAAACTCCAAATTTACTTTGGCTGTGGAAATCTGAGGAAACCCAAGGCACTGGTCTAAGGATATAGGCATAATGGAAAAGAAGACCTTCCAGATCTCTGTTTAGGCTGGTAGGCTCATCTTGGCATAGTAGGGGAGAACTAGGTATTCCCACAGAAGCTGGCCAGAAATGAGTATGAAGATTCTGGCTTTAGCTGCAGGAAACATAGTGAACATAGTCCTAGCTGGCCTAGATCAGTTCTTTAGAAAGCAAGAGACCCATGAATAAGCAGGTTATTGCAAAAGACTGGAGAAGACTGTGTGCTGTTTCCGGCTTGGGATTGGTAGGCCGTATCTGGTGGAGGCCTTTTCTGTTTTCCAGAGTCATCTTCTCTCTGCCTCTCAGGGTCTCAGTCCTATGGGAGGTAGGCATCCCTAGGTGATATCCTTCAGGCGAGTCATAGCAATTAGGAGCACACACTCTTCCTTTGCTCCTGTAATCACTATTTCACCCCTCAGAGACCACATCAGTGCTTGGCATCTGGTAAAAGAACATTGGTGGTGTACAGAGGACTGAACCCTGAGCCCTGGAAAGCATGGTGGCCACATCCCCAGGGATAGAAGCAGGGACTAGGAAAGGAGGCAGTGCCTGCAGGGGCGTTGTTTCCCCTCCACGGGAGCTGGAGGAGTCATTTGAGAGCTCCAGGTAAGGCTTTTTATCTGGCCCCAATATATCCAAGATGACTAATCCCAGAAAAGAGAGAGGGAGGGAGGAAGGGAGGGAGAGAGAGAGAGGCTGTCCAGAAGTTCAGCAACAGCAAGCTGTCCTGTTCATTAGGATCCAGGAGCCAGTCTTCTCAGGGTTCACTGAAGCTTGAGGACGGCTGCAGCTGGAGGGACTATGTTCGGATCACAGAAAAGTTTCTGCTCATAAACCATGTTAGCAGTTGAAATAGGAAGACACAGATTTTCCTTCCAATTTCAGCTTCCAGGGAGATTTCTTTAAGGCTGGAATGGGTTATGTAAGGTAAGGGAGCAGGGAATAAAGAGCATCGATCTTTCTGGAGGCCCTGACTGTGGAAAAAAACGTGTGACCGTCTGGTTAAACCCATATTTGTTTCACACGTGCTAAGGGAAGGTGAAGGCTTAGAAAGGGTTGGAACAAATAGTGTCTGATGTAGGTCTCGGACACCTCCAGGGGATGAATGTTGTTACAGGGCCAGGGAGAACACTCTTCTCTGGCCCAAATCCCTGTGCACCCTAAACCTAGAAGAGAGACCAGCCCTGATTTCCCCTCTGGTGAGCATCTAGGGTTGGTGGAATGTCAGAAAAGTTCACTTCTCCCTCACTGCCCATCCCTGGCACACCACATATCTGAGTCCTCTTAATTGAAGATGTTTGTGTGAACTTGCCCACTAGCAAGGTGGTTAAGAGGTTAAAAGCACTTGTTACTCTCTTAGTATCCCAGGACAGCAGACATGTGCGCGCACACACACACAATTTAAAGTCCTGAAGAGTCCTTACCTAAAAGAGGCCCCCAAAATCAGAGCTTTCAATGTCCTCCCTCAGAAGTACTTCCTGTGCTTCTGTACTTCCTGTGCTTGTACTGAGCCCCAGAGACCATTTGTCAAGTCTATTGCTGCCCCTAAACACACTCTAGCTCTGAAACGTGGGCTTGTAGCCCAGAAGAGAAACCACATGCTCCCAGTTGTAGGAAGTAAGCAAGAGAAGAATCCAGTAAAAGAGGAAGGAGCGTAGTTGTATCCGTAGGCACCCCAAAGTGACGGACACCCACTACAAGCTGCAAGTGTTTGAAGCCTAATGTTGTACACAAGTGTGAGACATGTTTCAGTCTTGTGGATACATGTCCATCTAGCAGGTACTGAGATCCCTGAGCTGCTGAGATCTAGGGCTGTCTAGTTTCAGGGCAAAGATGTGCATCATGCACTATGGCCTGGCCCTGTGAGCATTCAGCAGAACAGCTTCATCAGCTGCCTGGGAGCTGGGAATCAGGAATCTCAGGGAGTTTTGCACATGGAGGGCATTCTGTAGGAGTGATTTTTCTCTAATGGTTCTTGTAATTGTCTTTTTATAATTATGGTTAGGAGAAACAATTGGTTAAATGATACTACTCAGCCATAGGGACTTTATATGCAGGTACCATGGGGACAGACTCCTCAACTCTGGCCTCTTCTAACCTCAGTATCATAGTTCTTCACTTTACCTTTACCATGTTGATCCCATGGAGTAGACTTCTCACCAAACCTCATATTGACAGGTTTTGTCACTGTCCAGAAGAGAGCTAGTAGCACTGCCATCTGTTTGTGATATCAGGCTGGCTGAATGGAGCTGGAATTATGAGGAGACTCATTTTATGACCATAGTGTAGGCTTCAAGGCCTTTGGCAGAGCTTCAGACCTAAACAGTTAGGCACTTCTGGAAGAAACTGACTATTGTCTTAGTCACAGAGGAGGGCCATATAAGACAGAGGAGGGTGCTCCATAGTCTTTGGTCTATTAGGCATGGAGCCATGCCACATGTTTGTGGAAGGGCAAGACAAATGTTCTTTTGTGACACTGAGTTAATACATTTAGGATGCATAAATACATTATTTATTTATTTAGGTAGTTTTTTCGAGACAGAGTCTCGCTGTGTAGCTCTGACTGTCATGGAACTCACTATGTAGACTAGGCTAGCCTCAAACTCACATCTCTCTGCCTCTGCCTTCTGAGTGCTGGGATTAAAGACATATGACACTATAACTGACTAAACGGCTCTAATTTAAAGCACAGATTATCTAAAAGTAATTGATATTATCCAATGTATTTGAATGTATTTGGGATCTGACCCTGGATTCACACCTTTTTCTGGCATGTTGTCGGGGAAACTTAACTTGTGACTTCCTTGGACTTGTGAGCGAATCGTTATCAAGTAGAGACACTTCCATGAAAAATAGACTTATTAGCCCCTTTTCATTGTAGGAAAATACCCTCTTAATCTAACATCTGTATGTAAAACAAGCTCATTCCAGTTCATTCTGTACTTTCTTTTTAAAAATAAAATTTTAATTTTGGCATAATCCTGTATTCACAGCAAAGTTATAGAGTCCGGAGCTCTCATGTGCTCGTCACCTACTCTTGCCACCTTGTGTAACCAGTTCCTGTCAGTCTGAATCAAGAGACTGACACTGGAAGCTAACTATTAACTGAATCCCAAGCACCATTCAGAGTTTCCTTGTTTCTTCTCCAGTTTTCATTTTTGTGTCTCAAGGTCTAACCCAGGATGCCACGTTGCATTTTGCCATCCTGTTTTCTTTGAACTATAGCAGTTTTACATGCTTCCCTCCATCTCTCTTTAGTGACATTAAGGAGCTAGAGAGGGGTTCTGGCCCAGTGTTTTGTAGAATTGCTATAATTTGTATGAGTTTAATGTTCCCCTCACATTTAGGTTGGAGTTGGGGTGTTTGGCAAAGTGCATCACAGGCACGAAGAACCCTTATCTTGGGGCCATGTTATCAACATGACTTGTCACATGTGGTCTTAGCTTTGTTCCTGAAAGGTCTCCCCGGTGTCAAGTTGTTTGTTTCCATATTGTATCCTGTGGAAGCAAGTTATAAATCAGGCCCCACGTAAGAGGATAGCTTTCAATGCCATCCCCTGGAGGGTATAATGTTAAGGAAATATGCAGTGGTGGCCAGTTACATTTGATTTGTTTCATATAGCATTGTGTTTTAATGTTTCATCTGAATTATGGTATGTACTAGTATTTTATTGTTTTTAGTGGATGAGCAATATTCAGTTGTATAGGCAAATCACATTTTGTGTATCCATATTCAGTTGGTAGATTTGAGTTGTTTCCATCTGGGTCTATTGTGGATAATGAAGTTCTAAACATTCATTCACAAGAACTGGGATTCGTTTTGTCATTAGAATCAGGGTAGTAGGCCTAATTATATAGGACTTGCTAGCATGATTTTCAGAGTACTATGTTCTGGAAACCTCTTTCATATTCCATCTAAAGTAAAAAAAAAAAAAGTCAACAGTGCTTGACTGGTTGTACAGGACAAATCTTTATCTAGTGCTGTGTATGGGCAATTTGGATCTTTACATTTTCACAAGGTAGATACTACTATTAATCCCATTTTATAGGCAAAGTGGAGACAAGGAAGGTTAGATCACTTTAAAAGTCAAAACCTAGTAAAGTATAGAGATGGACATTGGGACACCATGGAAGTCTGGATCCATAGTTTTTCTTACCCAACACTTCTGCTGCTCATAGTGATGTGTGAAGATGGAGCACAGACTAAGTGAAGTAGGTATCCTGACTTACAGAGAGTTCCAAACTTGCTCTGCCTTCTCTCTTTACCTTTCAATCAGTTTGATTCCTGGTGACTCTTTTTCTCTTAAATCTCTCTGAGGTAGAGGGTTAAACCTTAGGCTGGTAGTTCATCTCCACCAGATGGCGACAGAAAGCTATCTAGATAACAAGTAAGACCTCTTGCCAACGTGATTAATCCCTGAAGAGGTAACTGCTGTGAACTCATGGAAATGATTCTCATTCCTGAATAATTAAGTTTACAGGAAAGAAGTGAAGTTGCCAGGGCTTAATTGATGCAGAAATGCCTTAGGGACATTTGCTGGTATTCAGCACAACATTGAAAAAGAGCTGGTGATGGAGCATGCATTTGCTGTCTGCAAACCCAGAGGCAAAGAATTCACTGTTATCACATTACATGATGACAGCAATGCCATTTTTTTTTTTTACCAGATCATTGCTTTTATTGGTCATCATAGTCTCTAGATTTTTTTCTTTTTTAGTTTTTAAACAGTTTGTAGTTTTTGTTTTTTAAATGTTTATTTATTACTTCAGGTCACATCTCCATCACAGTAACCTCTTTCCACCCCTCCCACTCCAAACCTCCCACCTTCTACACCCTATCCCTTCCAACCCACACCTCCAGGGTGGAGTGTCCCTACATATTAGTCCCCCATCCCAGTTCAGCAGTCATATGAGGGCCAAGAGCCTCCTCATACACTGGGAGTCTAAAAGGCAGCACCACTAGGGCAAAGTGTCTCACGACAGGAAACAAAGTCTATGTTCCTGTTCCCTTTGGTGCATTGGCTCTAGCATAGTTTTGCTGTACTATATAACTAAAATCCAATTATAAGTGAATAGATGCCATGTGCATCCTTCTAAACCTGGGTTAGCTCAGGATGAGCTTCTCTAGTTCCATTCATTTGGCTGCAAATTGCATGATTTTTTTAGTTTCTGATGACTGAGTAGTATTCCATTGTGTAGATGTATCACAGGGTTTTTTTTTTTTTTTTTTTTATCCATTCCTCGTTTGAGGGACATCTGTGTTGTTTCTAGCTATTACAAATAAGGCTGCTATGAATATAGATAAGGAAACATCTTTGTGGTTTGGTGAGATCTTTTGGATGTATACCCAGAAGTGGTATGGCTGGGTCTTGAGGTAGAGCTATTTCAACTTTTCTAAGATATCTCCAGACTGATTTCCATAGTGGTTGTACAAGCTTGCACTCCCACCAGCAATGGAGGAGAGTTCCCCTTTCTTTGCTGTCATTTGAGTTTTTGATCTTAGCCATTCTGACAGGTGTGAGATGGAATCTCAGAGTGACCTTAAGTTGGATTTCTCTGATGATTAAGGACTCTTCAAGTGTCTCCTAGCCATTAGAGATTCCTCCTTTGTAAATTCTCTGTTTAGCTCTGTTCCCCATTTTTTGGTTGGATTATTTGGTTTCTTGGCATTTAATTTCTTGAGTTCTTTGTAAATTTTAGATATTAGACCTCTGTCAGATGTGGGGTTGGTGAAGATCTTTTCCCAATCTGTAGGCTGCCGTTTTGTTTGACAGTGTCTTTTGCATTACAGAAGGTTCTCAGTTTCATGAGGTCCCATTTATTGATTGTTGGTCTTAGATCCTGAACTGTTGGTGTTCTGTTCAGGAAGTTGTCACCTGTGCCGATGAGTTCGAGGGTTTTCCCCACTTTCTCTTCTAATAGATTTAGTGTGTCAGTTTTGGAGGAAGTTCCATGTGGTGCTGAGAAGAAGGTGTATCCTTTTGTGTTTGGGTGAAACGTTCTGTAGATATCTGTTAGGTCCATTTGGTTCATGATCTCTGTTAGGCTCATTATTTCTCTGTTTGGTTTCTGCCTTAAATACCTGTCCATTGTTGTGAGTGGGGTGTTGAAGTCTCCCACTACTAATGTGTGGGGATCAATGTAAGTTTTAAGCTTTAGAAGATTTCTCTTACAAATGTGGGTGCCCTTGTATTTGGGGCATAGATATTCAGTACTGAGATGTCATCTTGATGAATTTTTCCTTTGATGAGTATGTAGTGCCCTTTCCTATCTTTTTTTGATTAACTTCAATTGGAAGTCTATTTTAGTTGATATTAGGATGGCTACTCCAGCTTACTTCCTGGGCCCATTTGCTTGGAAAACCTTTTCCCAGCCCTTTACTCTGAGGTAGCATCTATCTTTGTTAGAGAGATGTGTTTCATGTATGCACCAAAATGTTGGGTCTTGTTTGAGGATCCATTCTGTGAGCCTATGTCTTTTTACTGGGAAGTTGAGTCCATTGATGTTGATGGATATTAATGACCAAAGGTTGTTATTTCCTGTTATTTTGAAGTAGGTGCTGGTTGTGTGTTTCTTTTGGTTTAGCTGCAGTGGAGTTTTTTGCTTCCTCTGTTTTCTTGGGTGTAGTTATCTTCACTGGTTTGGAATTTTCCTTCTAGGATCTTCTGTAGGGCTGGATTTTGGGGTACATACTGTTTAAATTTGATTTTGTCATGGAATATCTTATTTTCTCCATATATTTTGATAGAGAGTTTTGCTGGATATAGTAGTCTAGCCAGGCACCTATGATCTCTTAGGGCTTGTAGGACGTCTGCCCAGGCCCTAGTAGCTTTTAAAGTTTCTAAGGAGAAGTTAGGTGTAATTCTGATGAGTCTGCCATTATACATTACTTGACCTTTTTCTCTTACCGCTTTTAATACTCTTTCTTTGTTCTGTAGAGTTGGAGTTTCAATTATTATGTGGCACGAAGAATTTATTTTCTTGTCTATTCTGTTTGGTGTTCTGTAAGCCTCTTGGAATTTTATTGTCATCTCTTTCTTTAGGTTTGGGAAGTTTTCTTCTATGAATTTGTTGAAGATGTTTCCTGGACCTTGAAGTCGGAGTCTTCTCTCTCTTCTATGCCATAATTCTTAAGTTCCATCTTTTCATTGAGTCCTTGAATTCTTGGATGTTGTGGGTGAGAACATTTTTAGATTTCTCATTTATTTTGGTTGTACTGATTTCTTTAATCGAATCTTCCACACCTGAGATTCTGTCTTCCATCTCTTGTATCCTTCTTTTGATACTCGTGTCTGTAGTTTCTATTCTCTTCCCTTGATGTTCCACCTCCAGGATTACCTCAATTTGTGTTTTCTTTATTACTTCCACTTCCAATTTCAAGTCTTGAACAATTTTATTTGTTTTTAACATTTCTTGCTCCAATTTGTTTGTTGCCCTATCTCTTTCCTGTTCAAGTTGAGCCACTTTGGCTTGGAGATCACTAATGGTATTCTCCATTGCTTTCATTTGTAAAGTTGAGGAATCTTTGAATTCCTTCAGAGATTTAAATTCTTCTTGAAAGGATCTTATCACTTTCCAAAGAATAGATATGTCATCATTTTCATGTGTTTCAGCTGTGATGGAGTGATCAGAGCTTGCTGTACTGGCATAGATGCATTTTGTTGGAGTCATATTTCCCTGACTTTTGTCAGATCTGTTCTTTAGCTGACCGTTAGCCATCTGGTTGTTCTTAGTTGTTTGTTCCTGGTGCCTTCTGGGCTTGCTGCCAAGAAGGGTGCTTTGGTGTAGAGGCCATATAGCTTGGTGATCTATAACTCTCCACCAGGGAGTATGGGGCCTTTGTGGAGGTTGGTTCTCAGTGTGTCTCCCAGAGCTCACCCCTTCCCGTTGTGTCCCAATTGAGAACTCAGGTCAGAGGTTGTGGTAAGATGTGTTTTTCTAGCCTGCAGGTTCCTGAGATCCAACTGGTCTTCATAGCAATGATGGTGCAGGTTGTCAGGCCACAGACTGCTGACTGGAGCTGTAGCTCCCCTGCAGTTTATGTGTAGTGACCCTGATCATGGTCCTCCCAAGCTTCTCTCAGGGGGTTCTCAGGTTCAATGTGAGACTTGTAGCCAGAAGCACTGTGTTCTGGCACAGCGCATGTCACCCAGGCAATGAGCAATGGTCTGGGCTTGTTTCACTGCTCCTGAGTCAGACATCTCTGTATTGTAGCCTGGGTATTCAGCTGAGGGGCAAGGCAGGTGCAGTCAGAGAGCTCTGATGTAGAATTCACAACCTGTCCACAATGTTAGGAATCGGGGATGCTCAGCTGCCTTTGTATCACTGTGCTTCAGTGTAGCTAGCCTGCACTTTTGTGGCTCTGGCAGTTTCCCTGTAGCAAGGGTTTCAAGACTTGGTTGTGGTCCTTCCACGCTCTTCTCGGGTGGGGGGTGGGTTTCAGGATCACCCTGTGCCTCTCAGTGAGAAGTTCTTTGGGTCGGAGCAATCTACCTGCTCAGGCCGCATGCAATAGTTTAGAACTGCTTTACTGCTCCAGACCTGAGGCAGTAGACTGAGAGCCTTCTCAAAGTGGGTGTAGGCAGTGAGTTTGCAAAGCATCTCCAGTACTTGGACTGGGAGGTGAGGGAGGGGATGGAGGGTGCCTCTCAGTTAGAGGTTCTGTGGTCAAGTGCTGCCTGCCCCCTTGGGTAGCACACCCCAGTCCAGGACGGTTTCACTACTCTGGGAGGAGATCTGAATGTACTAGGCTGGGTCTGTAGACTGAGTGCCCTGTTGAAGTGAGCACAGGCAGATAGTTCCAGTATGAATAGAATTCACTCATCAAATCTCAGCACCTTTTCCTTGCCAGAATTATAGTGCTCTGGTACAGCCTGTCTGGATAGGCAGGGGCTTCCATCAGACCCCCTGTAGCTACGGTGTCAGGGCTGTGGCTATGGTCTTCTCAATCCACTCTCAGAGGAGTCTTAGAGCCAGTCTGTATTTCTCAGTTTGAAACTCTGTGAACCAGTGCTATTTATGCTTTTGTACCCTGCTGCACAGCGGGGGTAGGGGGGCAGCTTAGGGGCCGGGCAAAGGGAGTGGAGCCAGGAGATCCAATATAGAGTTCATTCACTGATTCCCTGCCTGTATCACAATGCTCCAAAGCAGCACACCTGGAAGGGACTCTTCTACCAGACCCCCTATAGTCAGGCAAGGGTGAAGTGGGAGGGGAGGGAGTTCCAAATTGTGTTCTATATCCTGCACACAGTGTGCTTGGGCTCAGGGAAGCTCTGCTCCTGCCAGCTAGATCCCACTGCCAGAGTCTGCCTTAGCTGGTCAGCTAGATGTTGCTTCTGCCTTACTGAATATCCCAGGGAGAGTCCCTCAGTCTTACCATGTAGCAGATCTGCTGGTATGATCCTGGGTGTCCAAACCTAGCCCCTGCACAGGTACTGCAGACTCAGGAGGTCCTATGTTTGGAGGTTGAAACCGCCAGCTGTATTCCTGAAAGGTTCCGCTAAGGAGGGAGTGCAGTCTCCAGGTCGGCAGGAAGCAATCCATGCAGTGTCTGGTGACTCCAATACTCCAGTGGTTATATTTCTAGTACCGAGTTCTTTATTTATTTATTTATTTTTTTCTGGGCAAGCCCAGATAGGCTTGCACCTCACAAACTGCCTTCAGCAGGAGTATATCTCTGTCCTTGTCCAATCTGTCTTCCTGACGATCAAAATGTTTGCCGCCATCTTGGCCCCCCCAGCAATGCCATTTTTTATAAATACTTTTTTTTCATAATAAGAAAGTTCTAGTTTTTTAAGTGTTATCAAGAAGAGTCTTGGGTTTTGTCAAATACCTTTTCTACATATACTGAGGCAATTGCCTGGAACGTCTCTTTCATTCTGTTAAAGTGGCACATTAAACTGACTTTTGTATGGAAAAGCAATCTGTACTTCAAGTGTAAACACTATGTACAGATGAGAAAGCATAGGCCTAGCAGTCCGTCCGCTCCAAGCTGTGGGAGCTAGGGATTGGCGAAGGTGTGCTTCAGGGCCAGGCTGTCTGGCTCTGTGATTGGCTACATATTGGTTTTGGGGTTTGTCTAAGATTACATTTCTATTTGTGGGAGACTTTTACTTCCATTTTTCTTTCCTGGTAATGTTCTCACAAGTTTTGGTGGGATTAGTTGGGAGATTCATAGTTTTTTTGATAGGTTTTTGGTTAAGTGTATTCCTTTCTTGAAGTTCACTTTGCAGGAGGTATTCAAGCAGCTACACATTTGAGTCTTTATCAGACATACAGCTACTTATACTTCCCATTTCCTGATGTGTAAATTTTGGCAACTTCTCTGTTTTTCAAATATGTCTACTTTGGAAAAATTGGCAAAATTATTGATACTGTCATACCATTTAACATATGTGTGATCTCTGGTGTGCCCCCTGTTTCTGATGGTAGTACTTTATGCTTTTTCCTGCTGGAAGTTTGTGAATGGTACTAATCCAAGAAGCCACTTTTGGCTTTGTTGATTTTTCTTTCTGCTACTTCATTAATTTCTACTTTTATCTTTATTGTTATCCTCCCTTCTTTTGGTTTAATTTAGGATGTTTTCTTATCTTCTTGAAATGGAAGTTGAAGTAACTCATTCCTGAGCCTTCATTTTTTCCTAATCTATGAAATTGTCTCAAAAAGTCTGGTGGAGAATAATTAAGGAAGAAACTCAGTGTTGACCTCCAGCCTCCATATACATTCATACCTGTACACATATGTGCACACAGTGCATACATACCTACTCCCAAACATGCACACATGTACATGCATACACAAATAACATTTATTTTTGTTGTTTGTTTTTTGTATATTTCATATTTTTAATTCAAAATTCTTCTTGTCCATTTTTGTCTTTATTATTCATGATACTTATTTACTAGTATATTATTTTTAGTTCTTTACTTCTAAATTCTTAACTTCTAAATCCTAACACCTAATTCTTTGCTTCTAAAATAGTCTTCTTATGTATAATACTTTTTTTGGTTTTGTTAACTCCATTTTTACAATCTCCTATTCTTTTTTCCAATATTACTTTTGAGTTATTTTGACCCGTTTAAATTATTTATAAATTTTACTATTACTTTATGTTTTTAGAATTGGTATTTTATATATACTTATATTTTTAACTTAACATTTTCATATTTTTGAGAATTTCACGAGTACTGTGTTATATAATTTCCATCTCTCCCCTCCCACTCCTCTCATTTCCTCCCACTCACTCTTAAGTCCATGATTACTTAAAAATTTTAGCATATTTTTATTAGTTCTTTGATAATTTTATGCAATGTATTTTGATCACACCCCCACTCCTCCCCTAACTCCTCCCAGATTTATCCCTGCTTCCCCACCCCCTCCCAACTTTGTATCTTCAAATTCCATTTTTTATTATATAAATATATTTATTTATTCATTTTAAATCCCGATCATAGCGTCTCCCTCCCCTCATTTTCATTTCTTGAAAGAATGTAATTTTATGAGTTTGACTTTTTGCCATTCCTCTAAAATGTATCTGACTGTACTAGAAGGAATGGCAACCAGTAGCTTCCTAGTTCAGCATTCTAGAACTCTCTCCTCATAGAAACACTTTTTTGAGATAATCTTTTTTGTTCTTTTTCTTCTTTCTTTCTTTTATCCTTGTTCCTGCTTACTACAGAGGTTTTGTCTAGAAGTAAGGTCTGATCTAGAATCCAGATCACCTTAGCATTCTCTAATTTCACTGGGTCCCTTTGTTCCAAGTCAGCAAAACCCTTCAAGTTTCGACTGCTATTCTCTAGGAGAATCTGTATAAGGACAAAGCACTTTTAGTTATGTCTAATTTCTGTAATCTAATTCCTGTAATGAGAAGGAAACTACTCAGAAGAATAATTGACAAAGATTATAAGCTGGCAGTGGATGAGAAGATGCTTTGTCTCATCTGTAATTAGAAATATAAATTAAAACAAAAAAACCCAGTTTCATCTGACTCAGCACTATAACACTACAGGCATCTAATATAACTAAATTAAAAAAAAAAAGAGTCAACACTTGGCTTCTACTAAAGGTATTTTGAAAGAAAAATTCCAGAAAAAAAATGTAATGGCAAAGAAAGTTCCATCTGGCCTGCTCTCTCTCTTACCTCTGGGTCTTCCCATGTCCTAGGATTTTCTGTCTGCTTTTTTTTTCTGGCTGATACCCACTCACCTTTCAGATCTTCACTGTCATCATTAAAAAAAATACTCATTTTTTAAATTATTTTTATATTCATGTGTATGTGTGTATCTGTATGTGGGTGCCCATGGAGGCAAGGAAAGAGTACTGAATGCCCTGGAAATGGAGTTATTGTTGGGAGTCGCCCATTGTTGGTGCTGAGAACTAAACTCAGGCCCTCTACTAGAGCAGCAAGTACCCTTAAATGCCTGAAGCCATTTCTCCAGCTCCCAACTATCATCACCTTTTGGAAACATTATGTGACTCCCAATATATGAACAACATAGATGCCCAACTATCTTTTAGGATACATAAAAGATCATCCTCCATAGCCCTTATTTAAGAAGTTATAAGGCCTTAAAAACAGGACTGGCACTTCTCTGTGGAAGAAGACATTCCTCTGTGAATTGTAGACTGGGGTCATGTCTGAGAATTTCCAGGCTTTACTTATTGATAGCTTCCTCTATGGATTTTGGACTTGCTTTCCAAGTTTCTATAATCTTGTAAGAAATTCCACATAATGATAATTTTACATTTGTACTAGATTTTTTTTTCTGTTGTTTGATAAAGCACCCTGATGAAAGCAACTTAGGGGAGGAAGGGTTCATTGTGGAGCCATCCTAACTTAGGGGAGGAAGGGTTCATTGTGGAGCCATCCTAACTTAGGGGAGGAAGGTTACATTGTGTTTGGGGGGTCTTGGCAGCAGGGGCTGGAGGCAACTGGCAGGAGATTTCTTTTTATGCAGTTCAGGACCTAAACCAGGAAATGGTGCTGCACTCCTCAGGGTGACTCGCCCCCCTTTAACCTATTCAAGGTAACCCCAAAAGCTAACTTGATCTAAATGATCCCTTACAGGTGTGCCTAGAGGCTTGTCTCCTAGGACTTCCCAGATTTTGTCAAAAAACAGTCAACACCGACCATCAGATTTCTCACATGCAGATTGACTATCCACTCTCAGGAAATGTTTCAGATTTCATATGATTTTGAAATATTTGAATATATGAAGTAAGAAATATTGGGCATGGGACCCCAATTTAAACAGAAAATTGATTTATGGTTCACATATACTTTATATACATAGCCTGGAGGTAATCTTACACAGTATTCTTAGTATGCCTGCCTCTGGACTCCATTTATCTAAGGATTCATGGAGTAATTTTTTACTTTTAACACTAAAAACTGGAATAGTGGAGGATTTTGGATTTAGATTTTCAAATTACAGGTGCTCAGACTGTGTCTGTATATAGACAAATATAAACACAAGTATATACATATTCATGTAACCATATGTAATATATGTACACATGCATGCATGTATATCACACACTGGTTCTTATCATTGGGTGAAACTTCATAATTGCTGTACTGCAGTGTACAATTATTTGTTTTATTTCCTATCAGACTGTAAATACCATCAAAACATAAGTGCTGCCTGCCTCATTTATCTTATTTTTATTTCTGATATCTAAAATATTGTATGTATTTTAAAAATTAGTGAATTTACAATGCAAACTGTAGAATCTAAGACACTCAGCTTAAAAATTCTCAACAGAACTGTAGTGACTTTGCTTAATGTACTGTAGGGAAAAGGGAGGAGCAAAAAGTCTTCCAGAAAGTTCTAGTAAATTCTAAATTCCAAGTAGTGACAATTCTTCTGAAAAATCATCCTCTGACGAGACACCTCGCTTCTTTCATTGGAAGAAAAAAACTGAGTATAAAATGTTAGTAATTTCTGTACTATAGAAGTTTCAAAAAATGTTACTGGTATTGATCAAGGGCCATATCTGCAATATAAGTACTAAAAAAACCAAGTGGCCCATAATCAAACACTCTAGAACTTTTAACTTTGGTGTTAGATTCCAATTAAAATTGACAACTGATTCAGCACAGAAGGTATTAAATAACCTAATATGATAAATAAAAGAATGAATCAGAATCTTGGCATTTAGCATAGAACAGACATTACCTTGTAAGTATTCAAAAAAGAGGAAATGGAAAGAAAGAGAGCCAGAAGAAAAGAACTAATGACAATGAGTCTTAAAAAATAAAATAAATTAAGTTTTTTAAAAAAGGGTAAATAAGCTTAAAAGATATAATAAAAATAAAATAAAATTTCAAGTTATAATTTACCAAAGATATACTTGCCTTAATGGCACGAAAGGAAAAATGGTCTTAATTTCAGGTTAGAATGTTAAACTGTAGGCTGCCCCATAGCTCACACACAACTGAATATCAGTTTAAAAGGTTTTATATATATATATATATATAAAGGATATTTTCGTTGTTTGTCATTAAAAAGGCAGTTAAGAGTTTTAAAATGCTGTAAATAAATTAAGGGTTGCTACTGCTCAACCTGGTTTACTAAACTAAGAGTTGAAGTAATTTGGAGCTAAGGTATTCTCAAAATATTTGAGAAGGGCGGTGCTAGCCCATGCCTTTAACTCCAGCAGAGACAGGAGGATCACTATAGAGTGAGTTGTCTTTTAAATTCTAGAGTTACAATGAACAGGGTGGTGATGGTACACCCTTAATCTCAATACACTGGAGACAGAAACATGCAGATCTCTGAGTTCAAGGCAAGCTTGACACCGAGTAAGCTCCAAATAGAGAAGAATTTAGATGCAGGGGTGGTGGTGCACATCTTTAATCCCAACAGTTGGGAGGCACCGCCTTTGATCCCAATACCTAGAATGGAGGAGCAGGCATATAAGATTTGGAATGATTTAAGTTTAAAAGCTACTCACAAAAGGCATACTGAAATTCAAAGTGAATTGTCCTTTGAGATCTCAAAATACAGACATTTAAAGGCATGTTTAGAGGCCAGAGCTTCACATTTTTAAGTATCTCTAGGTATGATACCATTAGGAAGCGTTACCTTTAATTTTGTATCAATATACAAAGATCTATTTAATTGTGGTTAAATATACTCTTAATTATGTATCAGTATACAAAGATCAATGCCTATGTAGCCCAATACAATCTTAATATTATGTCCATATACAAGGGTCAATACCATTGTGGCCAACTATAATCTTAATTTTGTATCAATATACAAAGATCAATACCAATGTAATCCAACACAATCTTATTTTTGCACAATAAACAATGGTCAATACCACTTTAGCCAAATAAACTACTAATTTTGTATCAATATACAAAGATATAAGGGCATATTCAATAATCTGCCCCTTCTTCTTGGACCTTCCTGTGCTATGTCTATATCTCATTTTTCTCAAGCCTATGCACTCCTACATAGGAGAGGAAGAAGGATACAGAAAAGGAAAAGTAGGAAGTCCCTGGGGCTAACCTCCAAAACCCATTAAACAGGACCATTTATCAGCTTGTAATCTCTTCCCCTAAATATCGGAGTTTTCAGTTATCCTTCAAATAACCAAAAAGAAGGGCGGAGAAACACCTTCCCCACCCTCTGGGCATGGGACTTCGCTCTCTTAAAGTGACTTCCTGCTGATTTGGGTCGTAGTAGACCTGTTTGGGGCCCGAACCCAAATGGAAAAAATGGTTAAAAATGATAGTACACTCCTTTTATGTTCAGTCCTTCTGTTCTCAGCTGTTTAGATGACCTAAGGGGTTTGTAGGCAGAAGCTGATCTTGCAGGCTTCACTGAGGTTACTGCCGGGGCATTGTGTAGAGCTGAACGGTCCCAGCGACATTGGATTGCCGTGTGGTGGTTGCAGGCCCCCGATGGAGACAGCTATTGAGGAAGTCTGCCAGGCAGAATCAACTGGGTCACTCGTCCTCCTTGGTGCCTGATTCTGCTCTCTGCTGAGGTTTCCGCTGATCAGGCTTCCCTAATGGACGCTTCGATTCTCCTGGAAAGATAAGAACAGAGCCCTGCCCCAATCCCAACCCTGGGACAATTGCCCTCTTTTTTTTTGGGGGGGGGCGCTAGGTAGTACTTCTCCTGAAGCAAATTTGGCCTTCTGACAACATACAAAGCGTTATCTTTCAATCCAGGTTAAAGAAGAAATCATTCTGTCACCTTGGAGCTAAACCAGCTCCAGTGTATATATTTTGAGATCCCAAAGGACAATCTGCCTGCATCGAGAAGGCCTTTTGTAAGTAATCTCCAAACCTAGGTCCCTCCAAATCCCATGTGTGTGTCTCTGAACTCTAATTATTGGGATCAGAGACCTGTGTTTCCCATCTGAAGGGATCAAAGATGTGTTCCACCACTCCTGGATCGAAGTCTTTCTCTGTTTAGAGTTTGCCCTGCATCAGGCTGACCCTGAGCTCCTGGCCTCTTGATACCAACCGTCTAAAATGGTCTAGGATAGTTAAGTAAAACAAACTCCTAGTCATGCAAACATGTCACTTTGTTAGCTACTATGGCAGTCTATCACAGATATTCTCTAAACTACCCAGTAATCAAGTTGCTAAGAGACAAGCAACATTTGCTTATCTAAATACAAGAGATGGATAGGGCATCTTCAAAAACCCCAAGAGATCTGCAGAATATGGCATTCAAAGATGTTATCTTAAATCAAGATTTTCTTTTTTTTGATATCGAGACATATCAGCGCCTGACAGCACCCCCTATTCTACTGCAAGTAGAAGATAAGCATCAAAGAACCTCCACTGTAAGATGGTTGAATTAGTGGCAAGCCTATCTCTTGGCATGAAAAAACCCCTTGCACCAACTGCAGACAGACTGCTGTCCAAAAAGGACAAAACTTGGTAGCAGGGAAGTCGACAGCCTAACTCTGCCAAGACAGGGTAGGTAAGTCCTTCATAATCCCTGCTCTACAACAAACGTCTGTCAGAGAAACAGGACCCAAACGCTGAAGACTGATGCAGGAATGTATGGAGAGAAAATGGGAACTGTCCAGGCAGTCACTGGTATGTCATTTCTTAGTTTTGGAAGCTGCAGGCCCTGCACTTCCTATATAAGCAGATATATTTATCCCTCTCAGGTCTCTGAGGTGGTTGAAGAATAGACAGCTAGAGTCTCATAGTTAAATTTTGAGTTGTTTAGGAATCAAGAGGGTGTTATAGATCTAAGAAGATACTCTTAAAAGTGTGTTGCAAGTTAGTATGAATGTTGAGTCAGATATAGACCTTTAAACTCATGGAGATGGTTAGATAGTAGAATGTTAAAGTCAGGGGCCAAATATGTATAAACTGGACATTGGAAAGGTATACTGGGCCAATTTACTCTCATAAATGTGGCATATTTATATCTGTTGTTTTGTATAATACTTACTGTTATAAGAGAAGGAACCATCTGTTAGACTGAAAGGGGATACTTCTGGGGGGAAGAGGGTGGAAGGGCGGGATAGGAAGGGGGAATAGGGAGGGGTTTGTGACTGAGATGTAACTTGAAGAAAAAAAAATAAAGTATTTAAAAAAATGTAGCGCGCATCCTCGCCGATAAGGAGCACACCACACTCAGGATTCTTCTGACAGCGTTTATTGTTCAGCTCTCTTCAGTTGACAATGGTGAGGGACCCTGAGGTCCGAAAATCCACTGCTTATATACTGTTCAGGAGGAACGCCAGGCCCTCATTGGCTCATACAGAAAACCTAATTAGCATGTTATATAAGTAGTTCTGCGCAAGCGCATTGTAGTAAGTAAACACGCCCTGCGCAGGCGCGCTCAAGACCAAGCTTTTCGTGAAGAACCAGGAAGCAGGAAGCCAGCGCCATCTTGTAATGGCGAAAGCGGCTCCCAACAAAAAAAGGCATGTTTAGTTCCAAAATATCAAAATAATTTCTTTTTTAAGCCCAATTGAAAGATAATGCTTTTTATATTTTCCAAAAAAAAAAGCCAATTTGCTCCAGGAAAAATATTGCCTGCACCCCCCCAAAAAAATAGTGTCCCAGAGTTAGGATTAGGGCAGGGCTCTGTTCTTACCTTTCCAGGAGATTAAAAGCATCCATCTAAGAAGTCCAGGGACAACTGGATAACTGAAACCTCAGAAGAAAACAGATTAGACACCAAAGAAGACAAGTAGTCCAGACGATCCAGCCTAGAAGACTTCCTTAATAGCTGTTTCCTCAAAAACTGCAACCACAACAACTCAAAAATGCTAAGATTGTTCAGTCCCACAGACAGTTCCAGTTAGAACATCAGTAAAGCCCTGAAGTTCAGCTTCTGTCTACAAACTTCTTAGGTCATTTAAATAGCTGAGAACAAAAGGACTGAACATCAAATGATTCTATTAACGTGCTTAACTATTTTCCATTCTTATTTGGACCCCAAACAGGTTTACTACATCCCAAATCAGCAGGAAGTAATTTTAAGAGAGTGACTTCCCATCTCCAGAAGGCAAGGTGGGTGATCCCCCCCCCCCTTTGGTCATTTGATGAGTTTTAGATACTTGTTATTTAGGGGGACAGGTTACAAGTTGTCAAATGGTCTTGTTAAATAGGTTTTGGAGGTTAGACCCAGGGATTTCTCTCTTTTTCTTTTCTGCATCCTTCTTTCTCTCCTATGCAGGGGGGAAAAACCTGAGGGAAAAAATGGGATATAGACATAATATAAGAATGATAAAGAAAAAGGGACAGATTATTGAATATGCTCTTATAGCTTTGTATATAAAATAAAGATTATATTTGGCCAAATTGGCATTGATCATTGTATATTGATACAAAATTTAGATTATATTTGGCTACATCAGTATTGATCTTTGTATAGTGACACAAAATTAAGATTATATTTGGCTACATTGGTATTGATTTTTGTATATTGATACAAAATTAAGGTTAACTCTTTTTAAGGTATTGTACCTAGGTAATGCTTAGAAATGAAAAGTCAAGTTTTGGCCTTTTGTTAGCAACTGTCATAAATTATTTAGGATAATTGAGAAATGCAAACTAATAGTCAGTCAAGCATGTCATTTTGTTAGATACTAGGGTAGTCTATCACAGTTATGTTCTAAGTTAATCAGAAATCAAGTTGCTAAGAGACAAGCAATATTTGCTTATCCAAATATATGGATATAGATAGGTGGTCTCCAAAAACTTCAAGAGATCTGTCGAATATGGCATTCAAAGATGTTTTCTTAACTTAAGATTTTTTTTGATATTGAGATGTGTCAGCTCCTGACAGCACCCCTTATTATACTCCAAGTAAATGATGAGCATCAAAGAATCTCCAATTGGAGATGGTTGCATTAGTGGCAAGCCTGTCACTTGGCAAGAAAAATCCCTTGCTTCAACTGTAGACAGACTTCTGTCCAAAAAGGACAAAACTTGGAAGCAGGTAAGTCCACAGCCTAGCTCTGCAAAACAGGGTAGGCAAGTCCTTCATAATTCCTGCTTTACAATTAATATCTGTCAGAGAAATGGGGCCAAAAGACTGAAGATTGATGCTCTAATGTATGGAGAGAAATTGGGAACTCTCCAGGCAGCCAGTTGTCTGTCATTTCTTAGTTTTGGAAGCTGCTGGACCTGCACTTCCTGTATAATCAGATATATTTATCCTTCTCAGGTCTCTGATGTGGTTGAAGACTACATAGTTATAGTCTCATAGTTAAATTTGAGTTGTTTAGGAATTAAGAGGGTGTTCTGGATCTAAGAAGATGTTTTTAAGATGGTGATGCAAGTTAGGATGGAAGCTGAGTTGGATATAGAACTTTAAACTCATGGAGATGGATGCATCGTAGAATGTTAAAGTCAGTTGCCAAATACTTAAGGACTGGACATTGGGAATGTATGCTAAGCCTTATAATTCTCATAATTGCATCTAATTATTCTTGTTGTTTTGTATTGTATTTGTTGTTATAAGAGAAAGAGCCATTTGTTGGACTGAAATGGGAAGCTGTTGGAGGGAAAAAGGTATACCTCAAACTTAAAAAAAAAAAGGAAGTGGATGGGAGGGGTGTGAGGGGGAAGAGGGTGGGAGGGTGGGACTGGAGGGGAGCATAGAGGGTGATTGTGATTGAGATGTAATTTGAAGAAGTTAAATAAATAAATAAATAAAAACTATGGATTAGTGTCATTTTCTTTAGCTAATTTCTGAATTATTCCCTGAACCTATGTAGTCCCAAGGAGACCTGAAGGCTTGTTGAGGTTAGCATAGTCTGACATGTCAATGGTATCTCTCTGCACAGTGTTGCATCTTTAATGTGCACCTAGGGGACTGTGGTGTGGAGCCAGTGTTGACGGTGTTTACGGACTTAAGGACACACCTTTATCATCTCACAGGTCAAGGTCAGCTTTCTAAAATGTGCTTTCTGTGATTTATTCTTTTTACCTACTGGAAAGGTTTCTGTGGTTCATTTTAATCTGCTAGTTCCTGTATCTCCTACAGTATTTAATTGGTGGATTATTTTATAAAATTGTGACATTGAATTTGGAAAAAAACACAGAATCTGTAACATAAGATTTGTTTCTGGTACATTCGTTGTTTTATTAGTTCATGTATTCTCTCACACAGAGCAGTGAACATGTTGCTATTCATCTGCAAATCTGTGATAACCCATATTCTTCTCAAGAAAGACCCTAGAACACAGATTTTTTAAGGAAAATAAAAGCTGACTTGGATTTAAGGCATGATATAGGATTTTTCTATTAATAACTTTGACTTACTAAAACTCTTGATCCAATATTTCAAAAAAGTTTAATTAATAGTAAGACTCTAAGCATGAAATTAAATTATATCCTCGGGACTTAGAATTCAAATCTCAGCTGCAACACTAATGCAGTTTTTTTTTACAGCTTGCTTTTCTACATCTGGAGACCCTAATCACTAAAATGAAGTTACATACCTCACAATGAGTAAAAAGGGCTAATCCTCATTATGGTCTGGCAGTATGTCTCAGTGCTACTTGCCTGTCATATGTGAGATCCTGTATTCAGTCCTCAGTAATACACACATGCATGCATACACACACACACACACACACACACACACACACACACACACACACGCACGCACGCACGCACCATTAAGTACCATGATGGAAAATGAATGGGAAAACAAAATTATTTCTCATCCATCAAAGATGTGTTGGTGATCATACTTCTACCATAGTTTTTAGTTTTCATAGGGACTATACTGATGATGACATCTCTGTTAAGAAAACAAATCTGAGCCAGGGGTGGTGGTACAGGCTTTTAATCCCAGCATGTGGGAAGCAGAGGTAGGCAGATCTCTGTGAGTTCAAGGCCAGCCTGGTCTACAAAATGAGTCTAGGTGAACCAGGGCTATTACACAGAGTAACCCTGTCTAAAAAAAATAAAAATTAAAAAAAAAGAAAAAAGAAAAAAATTGTAGATCCAGTGAACTTTACTTTTAAAATACATATCAAAGGGAAACCACTAAAACATACATATCCCTGTTTCATAGAAACTTCACAAAATATCATTCTGTTAGCAACTATCTGTGTAGAGTTGAAAAAGACGGCTTTTGTATGCTGGTTATATTTTCAGGAGCAGTCAGAATATGCTTTTTGAGACCTTTGCCACATGCCCAACAAGAAATGAGGTGGACTTTAAGTCCCCTTCATTTGAATGTGGATGGACCTTTGACTATTAATTCAGTTCTTATAATATTGCCGGTGGGATACCATATGATAGCTGAGATGAAGCCTCAAAAACAGGAATACAACTTCTGCCTCACTCTGTCTTTCAGAATTCTTGCCCTTGGAGTCATGTCACTAGGAAACTCATACGATATGAAGAGGTCTATACAAAGAGCACCAGATGATCTCCCAAATGACAGCCAGCATCAGTCGGTTAAGTGAGCTGTCTTTAGGATGGGTTCTCTAGCTCTTCACTGTATATCATCGGGTGATGATTCATGGTATGGGCAATGCTCCTATGCCCTTCCAAAATCTGCAGGTTTTTGAGCTAAATGAGTGGCCATTTTGTTTTATACATTAGATTGTGGGAGAGTCTGTTGTGCAACATTAGATGATCAGAATAGTGTTAGAGCTTCCTGGACATGTTTACCAGTATTGATTGCATGCTAACTTCTGCACCCCAGAGTGGGAGGATGGAAACATTTAGAACTCAGTTCAGCTGAACGATGTTACTCAAAGCAGTATTAGAATTCCTTTTAGAATGTGCACCGTGGATCTCTTGATCCCACTGACTATGTAATTTATGAAAGTAAATAAATTTATTCTTCTTAATTCTGGAGACTATGAAGTTCAAGGTCAATGCATTGGAGGTTCAGTGTCTATTGAAGGGCACTGCTGCTTCCAGGAGGGAACCTGCCTGTGCCCTGTGCAGGGGACAGTTGCTTATCCTCATGTCCAAGAAGGGACAAAAGAGAAAACTTGCTTCTTCAAGGTTTTCTGTAGAGTACAATTCCTCATGGCTCTTGCATGTCTAAAGGCTCCACATTGTATGGTACTGCAGTGGGAATTACAGTTCTGCATGAATTTTCCAGGGACACAAAACTTCAAGCCTTAGCAGTCTGCATATTTGTTTAAGTTTGAAAAGAAAACATGTGAGTGGATGCGCATTTTAATGCTATTTTAACAGCAGAAAATAAAATAAAAGCAACCTATGTGAGTACTAACAGGTAGTGATTGTACACACACACACACACACAGAGAGAGAGAGAGAGAGAGAGAGAGAGATGTACTGACTTAATTTACTAATTTTAAGTATAAAAGGGAAAATATTAAACTGAATATAAGATGTTTCCAATTGTGTTAAAATGTATAATAAGAACTCTATTTTTATAGTGTGTAAGAGAAAACTTTTTGGAAGAAGACCCATTATTCACTTTACATCCTGATCATAGCTCCCTTTCTCTCCTCCCCTGGGTCCCCCTCTCACACAATTCCCCCTCCCCTACTTCCCTCCTCAGAAAAGGGGAGCTCCCCCCACCATCCCACCCCAGCACATAGACTTCCATCGGGACTGAGTACATCCTCTTCCACTGAGGCCAGGCACAGCAGCCCAGTTAGGAGGAAGTGATCTGAAAGCAGGCATCAGAGTCCATGTCAGAGACAGGTCCTACTCTTCTTCCTAGGAGACCCACATGATGACCAAGCTGTCCATCAGTTACATATGTGTAGGGGGCCTAGGTCTACTTCATTCATGCTCTTTGGTTGGTGCTTCAGTCTCTGTGAGCCACTATGGGCCTAGGTTAGTTGACTCTGTTGGCCTTCCTGTGGAATCCTTATCCCCTACAGTCCCTTCTATCTTTCCCCCCACTCTTCCACAAGACACTCCATGCTCTGCCTAATGTTTGGCAGTGAGTCTCAGCATTTGATTCAATCCTCGGCTGCATGGAGCCTCTCGAAGGACAGTTATGTTCCTGTCTGTAAGCATAGCAGAGTATTGTTAATAGTGACAGGAGTTGGCTCTCTCCCATGGGTTAGGTCTCAGGTTGGGCCAGTCATTGGTTGGACATTCCCTCCGTCTTTCTCCATTTTAATCCCTGCACATTTTGTATACAGAGTAAGTTTTGGATCAAAGGTTTTGTGGGTGGGTTGGTGATACCCTACCTCCCACAGAAGTCCTACCTGGCTAGAAGGTGGCCTCTTCAGTCTCCAAGTTCCCTGCTGCTAGGAGTCTCAGCTAGTCACTCCCATATCCTCCCAGGGGCCTACCCTGTTGCAAATATCCAGCTTGGCTTAGAGATGCCCCCACCCTGTTTCCCATCTCTCTCCTAGCCCTCTCAGCTCCTGTCCCAGCTCTCACCACATCTGATCCTCACCTGCTTTACTCTCTTCTCTCCCTCTCCTACCCAGTTCCCTCTCTTCATCCACATCCACTGTCTGTTCTATTTCCCCTTCAGAGTGACATTCAAGTATCTTCCCTTGATCCCTCCTTGTTACTTAGCTTCTTTGGGTCTGTGGATTGTAGCACGGTTACCGCATACTATATGGCTAATATCCACTTATAAGTGAGTGCATACCATGTGTATCTTTATGGGTCTGAGTAATCTCACTTAGGATGATCTTTTCTAGTTCCATCAGTTACCCAGCGAAGTTCATGTTTTCCTTGTCTTTAATAGCTGAGTAGTATTCTGGTACATAAATGTACATTTTCTTCATCCATTCTTCAGTTGAGGGACATCTAAGTTGTTTCCAGTTTCTAACTATTATGAATAAAACTGCTATAAACATAGTTAAGCAAATGTCCTTGGGTTATGGTGGGGCAACTTTTGAGAAATTGAGGAAGAACTATTCCTAACTTTCTGAGAAAGCACCAGATTGATTTCCAGAGTGGTTGGAAAAGTTTGCATTCCCACCAGCAATGGAGGAGTGTTTTCCTTTCTCCACATCCTTGCCAGCACTTGAGTTTTTGATCTTAGCCATTCTGATGGGTGTAAGATGGAATCTCAGAGTCATTTTGATTTGCCTTTCCCTGTTGACTAAGGATGTTGAACATTTCTTTAAGTGTTTCTCTGTCATTATAGATTGCTCTGTAGTGAATTCTTGGTTTAGTTCCATACCACATTTTTTAAATTGGATTATTTGGCTTGTTGGTGTTTTCTTTTTTGAGTTCTTTATATATTTTGGGGTATTAGCCCTCTATTGGATGCAGGGTTGGTGAAGGTCTTTTCCCAATCTGTAGGCTGCTATTTTTTTCTATTGGCAGTGTCCATTGCTTTACAGAGGCCTTTCAGCCTATAAACTCTTAATGCATTTCTGGGGCATAGGAATGTGGGGTTGAAATGTGGACATAGGAAACTATTTCTTTGTTTATATACTTTTTATTTTTAAAATTTGGGTACAAGTTTTATAATAAAATGCCACTTAAATGTATCCAAATAATACAGATAAGCTATAAGGTATCATAGTTACCTTCAAGACTTTTTTTCAAAAAGTATTTCTTACTCAAGGGACATATGTAGCTATTTGAAGTAGATTTGTTCTCCCTGGATGATGTATTTGTTCACAGTATCCATGAAACATTGAACTACTGACTCTAACACATTTTATGACTGGCTGCCATGGATTTCCTGTAAAACATAAAGAAAAAGTCAGTGATTTCATCAAGTGAGTTGCAGAGTAAGACTCTGAAGAGGCACAAAACAATATTAGATGATAGCCTTGATGTCCCACAGCAATGGTGTGTGAGTTCATGGACAGCGTGACTACTGTGTTAACTTTTTAATTTACTTATGAAACAACTCATTACTATAGCCATTGGGATAACTACATATCTTAATAGAGAGAAACAGTGGTAAGTATGTTATAGTGGTAGGTGTGATGGGCATTTATTCTGTCAAACATTATAGAATTTGCATACTATTCCACTGATATATTGCTTAGACTAAGAGTAAAATTACTCAGATTTTATAAACACATAGGCTAAGGAGGGTACAGGTGACTGGCAGGCAAAAACAATGCTAGAGGCGGGGTGTGGTGACACACACCTTTAATCCCAGCACTCGGGAGGCAGAGGCAGGTGGATCTCTGTGAGTTCAAGGCCAGCCTGGTCTACAAAGTGAGTTCCAGGACAGCCAGGGCTATACACAGAGAAACCCTGTCTTGGAAAACAAAACAAAACAAAACAAAAAACCAAAAAACAATGCTAGAGAATAAAATTTACTTTATGCTGTCAGTCATTCAGATGGCTATATACAATTAAGAGTGTAATATTATCAAATTAACACAGTGCAGTTTTGATGTTTTCATTCTTCATTGTGTTTAATAATAGAGAAGTTTTGATTTCAAAATTTGATCATATAATCACTGAAGAAATATATATAAAATAATATAAAATAACATACTAACCATAATCCCTAACTAATAACCTCAGATAAACAGAGAGCTAGAGTTCCCAATGAAATTCTATAAAACCCTAACATTCTGAACTTTCAGTGTATCCAAACCTCCTACTCCCATCTTTGAGAAACTAGAACATGAATTTGTCTCAATAATTTTGTGCTAATTGCTTTGTAGCACATATTAACACATTTTTAAAGGGTAAAGGATTGAGATGTAACTTATATAAATAAATAAATGTTGAAAAAAAAAGTCCAGAGTCTCATCCATATTTGTTCACTTTGTATCTTCATTAGAGAAAACTGATTTTCCATCTTCCAGCAGAGATCAATTGCAAGAAGCTGCTTGGCTAGGAATGGGGCTTTGTGTCTACTTTCCTTTCTTCACATTAGAATTTTGTCTGACTTGGACTTGTGCAGGTCTTGTGTATGGTATCACAATTGTGAGTTCATATGTATATCTGTCCTCTTGTATGGAAGACACTGTTTCCTTGAAGTCATCTACCATGTCTGGCTCTTATAATTTTTCCACTTCCCCTTCTGCATAAATTCCTGAGCCTCAAGGAAGGGGGTTTGTTAAAGGCATCTCATCTAGGGGCAAGTGCTTCAAAGTCTGTCACTCTCTGCATATTGTCTAGTTGTGAATCTCTGTATTATTTACCATCTAACTGCAAGAAGCTTCTCTGATCAAGGTTGACTTATGCTGTGATCTATGGGTATAGCAATATGTTGTTAGGAGTCATTTTGTTTTGATGTTCATTTCTCAGAATAATAGTAACTTTTCTATTAGGGCCCACAACCTACCTAGTCTCAGGTTCTTGTCCATCTTAGCAATGTTAGGTATGGATTCCATCTCATGGAATGATATTTAAATCCAATTTTAAAATGTAGTTGTTTACCCCTATAATATTTGTGCCATCATTATACCAGAATAGCTTTCTATCAGGTTCCTATTGTAGAATCCTGTAGACAGGGTTCATAGCGAGGTGATATTGATGAATAGTTTTCTCTGCTGGTAGTATGCATAGTACCTTCCAGCATCATAGACATGAGCCAGCATGCTCAGGAGTAGTTGGCCAACACAAAATAGTTTTTATGTTTTTTTCATATGCTTTTGTTTTGTTTTGATATTTGTTGCATTTTTGTTTTTGTTTGTTTATTTTTATTGATTTTTGTGGGGATTTTTGAGAGAAAAATTACATGAAATTGGATGTGTAGGGAGGTGGGGAGCAACTACCAGGAATTAGGGGAGGGGGAACTATATGATTAAAATACATTGTATGAAAACTTTTAAAGCCAATTCTAAATAAAGAGAAAAATGAATAAATGAGTTCACTCATTCACTATTATTTCTGATAATATATGAGTTCTTTGCTTGATCCAAAGATGTACTGCATAGAACATTTAATATCCAGGTCTTGGTTTCTTCTCTTCACTAGTTTATGCTTCTCCTCAGGAAGCCTCAGGATGGGTGTCAAAGTTTCCTTCAGGAAGCTTTCTTATGCACAAAGTTAAGACCTTTGTAAAAAGTGACATGTGGAATAGAAATATCAAAATAAGTTAAGTCTTTGGTGTTCCTACCCTACCTTGCAACCTAATAAATCCCTTGTATCAAGTAGTCTGTACAAGCTGAGAAGCCAAGAAATTCTAGCTATGATCTATCTATCTATCTATCTATCTATCTATCTATCTATCTATCTATCTATCTATCTATCTATCTATCTATCTATGTTTGTTTGACTGTTTTGATCTTATGAGATTTCTCTGTAGCCCTGGCTGTCCTGGAACTCACTTTGTAGACCAGACTGGCCTTGAACTCAGAGATCCATCTGCCTCTGCCTCACAAATGCTGGGATTAATGCTATGCACCACCACTGGCAGTATTATTTATTGATTGATTTATCTATTGATTGATTGACTTTTTACATATTTTAAAAATTCTTCTTTTATATATTACATCTTGACCGGTTTCTCTGTCTTGCCCTCTCCACAGCCTCCACCCCTCAGCCTGCCTTCCCTCTCCCCCTGTTCCATCCCCATCCTTAGAGTAGAACAGGTCTCCTAGGGACATCAAGCAAACATGGCATAACAAGCTACAATAAGACCAGGCACATACCATCACACCAAGGCTGGACAAAGCAACCCAGGAGAGAGAAAAGGATCCCAAAAATAGGCAAAAGAGTCAAGGACAGCAGTGCCTCCCCCAACCCCGCATTCCCACTGTTAGGATTTCCACAACACCGCCAAGCTACTCAGCCATAACATATATGTAAAGGACTTAGGTCAGACCCCTTCAGGTTCCCTGATCTCTCAAGTTCCTATGAGTACCAGGTCAGTTGATTCTGTGGGCCTCGTTCTTGTAATGCTTGGCTGAGGGACTCTGTATCTGAACCCATCAGTTTCTGGATGAAGTCTCTCTGGTCTCTCTGACGATGACTCTGCTAGGCTGTGGTCCCAGAAAACTCTGCAGGCAGGACAAACTGTATGTCAAAGGTTTTGTGGCTAGGTTGGTGTCCCAGTCCCTCCACTTGTGGCCTTACCTGGTAACAGGAGATGGCTGATTCAGGTCCACACTTTACATTGCACTAGGTTTCTGCCTGCCTTTGAAGTGCCCGCCAATCCAGTTCTTTCACCCAGGTCTGATTTTGTTGATTTGCATAGTCTCACTCTGCATTTTAGTTAGTTTGGTTAACAGTTTGTCTGTCTTGTTGATTCTCTCAAAGAACCAGCTGTTGGCTTCATTGATTCTTTGTATTGTTCTCATTGTTTTTAACTGATTGATTTTAGTTCTGAGTCTGATTATTTCCTGCTGTCTACTCCTCTTGGGTGTGTCTGCTTCTTTTTGTTCTAAAGCTTTTAGGTATGCTGTTAAGTTCCTAGTATGAGATCGCTTCAATTTCTTTAAGGCACTTAGTGCTGTGAACTTTCTTCTTAGCACCACTTTCATTGTGTCCCATAAGTTTGGGTATTATGTGAATTCATTTTATTGAATTCTAGGAAGTCTTTAGTTTCTTTCCTTATTTTTGCCTTGACCCTGAGGCTGTTCAGTTTCCATGAGCTTGTAGGCTTTCTGTTGTTTCTGTTGTTGATATCCAGTGTTACTCCATGGTGGTCTGATAGGATATAGAGGATTATTTTAATTTTCTTGTATCTGTTGAGACTTGCTTTGTGACTAAGCATGTATGTATTCCATTTCTGAGAATGTTCCATGAGGTGCTGAGAATTAGGCATATTCTTTTGTGTTTGGGTGAAATGTTCTGTAGATATCTGTTAAGCCCATTTGATTCATAATGTCTGTTAGCTCCACTATTTCTCTGTTTAGTTTTTGTATGAATGACCTGTCTGTTGGTGAGAGCGGGGTATTGAAGTCTCCCACTATTAATGTGTGATTTAAGCTTTAGTAATGTTTCTTTTACAAGTGTGGTTGCCCTTGCATTTGGAGCATAAATGTTAAGAATCGAAACATCATCTTGGTGTATTTTTCCTTTGATGACTATGAAATGTACTTCTCTTCTTTGATTAAATTTGGTTTGAAATCAATTTGTTAGATATTAGAATAGCTATACCAGCTTGCTTCTTGTGTCCATTTGCTTGAAAAACCTTTTCCCAGCCCTTTACTCTGAGGAAATATCTATCTTTGATGTTGAGGTGTGTTTCTTGTATGCAGCAGAAAGATGAATCCTGTTTTTGTATCCATTCTGTTAGCCTGTGTCTTTTTATTGGAGATTGAGTCCATTCATGTTGAGATATGTTAATGACCAGTGATTGTTAATTCCTGTTATTTTGGTGGTGGTGACAGTGTGTGTGTGTGTGTGTGTGTGTGTGTGTGTGTGTGTGTGTGTGTGTGTGT
>CAJQZJ010001826.1:6834689-6895535 GCA_907164525.1 Lophiomys imhausi | reverse complement strand
CTAAGAGTACCATAATACCTGATCTAAATTATATTACAAAGACAATCTGGTACTGGCATAAAAACAGACTGGTAGACTAGTGCAAAATAGAGGACCCAGAAATAAATTAACAAAGCTATGGTCACCTAACTTTTGACAGAAGTGCCAAAAATGTGCAGTGAAAAGATGCCTACTCAGCAATGGTGCTGACTAAACCGAATATCTACTTTGTATACAAATAGATTCAAAATAATTAACTTAAAACCTGAAATGCTGAAACAGAGAAAAGCATAGGAGCATGCATATAAGATTAAGATATGTCTATCCAGGGACTTTCTGAGCAGGGCTTCAGTAGCACAGGAACCAGTTCCAGGAATCAGCAGATGAGACTGTAAAATTGGAAGGTGTCTGCAGAGCAAAAAAAAAAAAAAAAACCTATCATGAGAGCAAATAGACAGCCACAGAGGACGTGAGGGTTTTCATCAACTATACTTCAGAAAAATGGGTACTATCCAGAATTTACAAGGAACTACAAAAATTACCAAAACCCCAAAAGCTGCCAGTCAACAAATGAGCTAATAAAATGAATAGCTGGTTCTCAAAAGAAGAAACACAAAGGCCAGTAATATTTTTTTTGGACTCAGCATTCATCGTCATGAGGGAGATGTAAATTAAAAAAAATATTTTGAGAAACTACCTTACCTCAGGTAGAATGGTTGTCATCAAAAAGTCTGACAACAATTGTTGGAGAGGAAGTTAAGGAGGAGTCCTTATTCACTACCAGTGGGATTAGTAATTATGAAATTATAGGAGTTTCTTAAACAATTAAAAATAGAACTTCTATGTGGCCCAGCCATATTCAGTCATACCATACCAAGCATATATCCAGAGGACTCCATAGTCAACTACGGAGATAATTAGACATCTGTGTTCTTTGCTGTTCTTTTAATCATAGCAAGGAAATGGAACCAGTCTACATTCAACAGATAAAATAAAAACCATTTGTTGTGGTACATATACACAATGGAATTTTAGTCAGATGTAAATAAAAATTAAATCATGAAATTTTCAGGAAATGGTGAATCTGAAGGATGTACTAAGCTTAGGTAAAATTCAGAAAGTTCAGAACCACATGTTATTATTCGTGTGTGTGTGTGTATGTGTGTGTGTGTGTGTGTGTGTGTGTGTGTGTGTGTGTGTGTGTAAGTAAATGTGAGTAAAATATAAAAAGTTAGAAAGGAATCTAAGAGAGGGCAAAAGTAGGTGGTGGGAGAAGAAGGAAGGGGAGAAATACATGGGATGTTAAAGAACAAAAAGCCTGGGATAGGGTGATTACAAGGGAGGGTCACGGGTAATGGGAGGGTTGGAGAAAGACGAAGGGACGGAGAAGCTACCAAAACACACTTTGTCTGAAAAAGCCCTAATGATATCTGACACCTTGTATACTAACTTTAAAGATAAGTAAATTACTTTTAACTTAAAGGGGGAAATAAGAATGCACAAAAATAGAGTTAGTTGGTTCCTTCAATCCTGTGGGTCCCAGGGCATGTAGGTAAGCACCTTCACCCACTGACCCATCTTGCCAGCCTCACTGTCACAGCCCTCATGTCACCTAACCATTCCACGTAAGCCCTGGGACCCTTCTGTTTATTATAAAAAGTCTCTGGAAGTCACATTGTGTTTGTAATTATCTCATAAAGACATGGCTTTTTATAAAGATTCTAAGATTTTATACTCTGTTTCAGAACAGAATACTTTACTACACTTAAGAGAGAATTAAGAGAAATAGAATGAGAAACAAAGTACCTGTGGTTTATTAGGCGAGTTCCTAGCTAGAGGTGTTTGTTGAGATTGGGGCCCCGGGAGCCAAAGTAGCCTCAAAAATAGATCTCAAATTATTACTGTACAACAAATGTTGAGTTTATTTTTCAGATTAGAGAAAAGGAAATAAATGCCCCTAGAGAGAGGCTGAAGGTCATTTTGGCTAGCTTACCTTTTTAAAGTTTAGTTTTCCAAAGTGGCTATAATTTGATAATATCTAATATCAGTGTTGAGGTATGATTAATCAAGAAGTTTTGGTTTTTGATGCAGGTGTTTTTGAGGACAATGAATAATGGTGAGAAAAGGAAAGTGTTCAGGGGTCAGAGGCTGACCAATATGGCACCATATTGAATCATCACTCTTTATCCGTGTGAGAAATGTTTTATTCATCCTTATAATTTTCTAACTTTATAATATTCTGCTATGAAATATAACCATTTTAGAACAGCTTAAAGCATTCCAAAGCGTTTTTCCCTAAGTCCAAGACATTAATGTTGAAAATTAATCAGCACTGTACTTTAAGCAAATGACTCACAGGTGTTCTTGCTATGAATAGACATAACTCTAGTATAAGAACCATTCGAGTAAATTGAATAACTTTAATGTAGAGAGAATTTGGACATATATCAGGTTTTATAAATCACATGCAAAGTTATACTTGGCAGGATCTTTGAATTTATAAGTTATGACATAGACCTAGGCTGGGAAGATATCTGTGCCTCCCTGGAAGAAAATAAAAGATGTGATGTGAAATTTAAATTTTCAAAATTTCAAATATGGTATTTTACTTCAGTTTTAATATATAGAAAAACTTATTTAAAATTTCCAACTGGATATTTTCTTGCCTACTCAACATAACCAGAAATATGCAGTTACTTTTATATTTAAATAATCATACCTCACATAAATAATGATCTCTTGACTTGCCAAAGGAAAATACACTAGTTTCCAATTCAAATTCTTGTTGTTCAGTGTCTGTCTATCTATGAGCTGAAATACTACACCACCCAACACTTCAATATGCATGAGTAAACTGAACAGAAGTTTGGATGAATAAATAGGAAAAGTTTCATTAGTAAATTTGATTTTATTTTCAGTGTATATTAATTTATCATGAACTGGCCATATTCCCAGATAGCAAATAGAAGAAAATATAAATTAACACTTGGAGATCTAAATTTAGGCTGATAAGATTCCGGTGATTCAGAATCAATGAACTAATAGTTTTTAAAATCACAAAATATACACAGCACTTTAAGTCATTATAAGTAATAATTCATTTTCTTAAAAAAAGGAAACATATCCACAAAGACTGGTTTTCCCAAAACACAGTAGAGTAGTCATAGTGGCCTTAGATGCAGAGAACTATATGATGTCTTCAACATCTAAGTGTAGCCTTTACTATTTAATGATTAGAGAATTAGCAAAACTTTATTGTAGGCCAAAAAGAAAAAGAAGGGAATTAAGAGACTTAAAAATCAGACATACTTTATATGAAATCAGACATACAGTAATGTGAAAGTATAGAAATTACCAGTTTTAGAGTCAATTTGTCTAATATTTTTACTTAATATAAGCTTTTATTGGCTTATATCCATTGTACACAGTGATAGATTCCATACATTTCAATCAAGTGTAACATGGACTTTTATTGCTTCTCCCACTTGTTCTCCCTTTCCTTCCTCATTCTTCTCACTAGTTCCTTTTGATCTTTCATTTTCACTTCTACTTTTATGTCTTTATAAACTTATCTACTTATATGTCTTTATGAACAATTTACACACATCTATGAATGAGAAATATTTGATTATATTCAAAGGTTGTAATTTTCTGCTAACTGCTCATCACTGCTCCTTGTGTTCTTGAAGTTCATATATATATATATATATGTGTGTATATATATAATATCTATGAATGAGACATTTTTCTATTTTAGTTTGACTTACTCCATTTATGAAGATGTTCAATTATGTTCATTTTCCTGCAAATAGCATAATTTTATTCTTTATGGCTGAATAAAACTCCTTGGCTTATGTATTTTCTTTGCACATTCTTTTGTTGACAAACACCTAGAATGATTCACTCACTGGCTTTTGTGGCTATAGTCCTGCATAACTATAAATATGTAAGTGTCTGTTATGTGCATAGGGTCCTGAAGATGTATACCCAGGAGTGGAATAGCTGGGTCATTTTGTAGTTTTATGTGGAACTTCTATACTGAGATTTTATCTTCTATAGTGACTTTAGAGAGTGGAGACTCCAAGTTAACTCACTAAAATCCTCTTCCTTGCTGCTGTTTAATAGGAGCCCTCATGACAACAGCTCCCTTTGTCAGTTCACAGTCACAGCCACAAGCAAGATCTCACCATAGCTTGTGATAACAACTACGTGGGGTTGCACCTGTGTTGAGTCCTCCTGATCCTTGGGCAGCTCTTTCAGAATCTGTCCTGAGACTAGCCCAACATCTTATTCTGGTCTAAGTCATGCAGGAATATAAACATATCTGAGCCCCTGTATCTTATCTGACTAGAAGAAACACACACACACACACACACACACACACACACACACACACACACACACTTAAAGTAAGATGCAATAGCTTCTCTAGGGGATTCAAACAAAACACTTTATGTGGTTCCTGGTGACTTTCAACAAATTGTGAGTTTATCTAACCTTCCTCCAAGGCCCCACTCCATAGGATTTTTGGGAAATTTTAAATTACTGGATCTCTGATAGAAAAATCATATTTATAATTTTATTATGAAAGATTCATTCCTGAAATTTGGTACATAAGGAATATGGAATAGCTAGTTTACAAGTACTAATGAAATATGCTATAATCTTTGTCATAAATTCTATAGCTAATAGATATCACAGAATACTTTTGCTGATTTTTCACTTCTTGCCAGTCCCTGCAAGCTCTTTACATGGTGGTTAAGTTTTTTTAAACCCCCTTGTGTCCAAGTCAATTGGCTATGTGGGTCTTTTTGTGGAGTCCTTGATCCCCCTGGCTTCCTCAAACCCTCCCCTTACCCTTCCTCAAGACTCCCAGATCTTTGCTTCATTGTCTGCTGGATAAGGTTTATTGGATGGCAGACTTCTGACCCATAGGCCACCCGTGTTTGTAACTGATGAAAGAGAATGGTTCTGACATGAGCATGGGTTGTAGCGTTTTTATATAAATAAGACAAAAGTGAAAGAGTGAAGATGCAGTGAACTTCACTCATCCACCAATGACTGACTTTTGTTATGTTGGACAGTAGTATAAAAACATTGGATGTCTACTTCCATTGTTTATCCTGCTCACCACAAAGCACCTGCAGGCACGAAATACCTTAATCTCTAATATAAATGTGTTCTTCATTCTCTCCTGAGATAGTTAAGAATAGACAAGTTTACTATTTTGAATCTTTTTTGATTATAGTTTTTTGGGATTTTTTTTTGTTTAATATTTTCATTTTTTTACTTTCCAATCCCCATCACTCTCCCTCCCCTCTTCCCAGTCCCACCCTTCCAAACACCTCCCCTCACCCAGCCCTCCCCAGCACCAACCCACCCTGGTACACCAAGCAGCATCAGGACTAAGTGCCTCCTCCTCTTTCGAGGCAAGACAAGGCGTTCTGCCAGGAACATGAACTCCTGAGGGAGGTAACATCGTCTAAGTTTGGGATAGATCCCATTCCGATTGTTAGGGGATCCACTTGAGGACCAAGCCTTCATATGTGTAATGGGCCTAGGGCCAGTCCCTGCAAGCTCTTTACATGGTAGTTCAGTCTTTTAAAACCACTTTGTGTCCAATTTAATTGGCTACGTGGGTCTTTTTGTGGAGGCCTTGATCCCCTTGGCTTCCTCAAACCCTCCCCTTACCCTTCCTCAAGACTCCCAGATCTTTGCTTCTTTATTTGCTGGATAAAGTTTATTGGATGGCAGCAATGCTGGGTTCCTGCCAAGATCCCTCCATCCATCCATTTCTAATTTCTATTTTATCTTCCCTACTTAGAGGGATTCAAGTGTTTCCCTTGAGCCCTTCTTGATACTCAGCTTCTCTAGTTCTGTGGATTGTAGCATGATGATCCTGTACATATTGGCTAATATCCACTTATAAGTGAGTAAATACCCTGTGTGTCTTTTTGGGTCTGTGTTAGCTCACTCAGAAAGATCTTTTCTGGTTTGCCTGCAAATTTCATGATATTCTTGTTTCTGATAGCAGAGTAGTATTCCATTGTGTAGATGTACCACAATTTCTTTATTCACTCCTCGGTTGAGGAACATCTGGATTGATTGTTTCAAGTTTCTGGCAATTATGAATAAAACTACTATGAACATAGTTGAAATGTCCTTGTGATTTGGTGATGCATGTTTGGAGTATATGCCCAGGAGTGATATAGCTCCCTGACTTCAAGCTTTACTACAAAACAATAGTACTAACAACAGCATGGTATTGTGCCACGTCCCCCTGACCAGCAGGAAAGACACAACCACGATTCTTCTTCAAGCAGTTTATTAGGAACCTTGTACATCCGCTTCCCTGCTTGTGTCCCTGCTTCTCCTCCCCCAAGCCCTTCTATGCCTACTCAAACCCAATCAGATCATGCCACCTAGCAATCCAAGATAGGCTCACAAAAGGAGGAAGCACACCGGGCTAGGCAGCCGCTACCAAATAAGGCTTGTTTACAGCTAAGCTTGAGCTTTCTGGCATTAAGCCAGGCGCCATCTTAGGGTTGTGGCTCTCCACAATATTGGAATAAAAACAGACAGGTTGATCAATAGAATTGAATTGAAGACCCAGAAATAAACCCAAACATCTATGGACACTTGGTTTTTGACAAAGATGCCAAAAATATACAATGGGAAAAAGACGTGTCTTCAACAAATGGTGCTGGTCTAACTGGATGTCTACATGTAGAAGAATGCAAACAGATCCATATTTATCCCCCTGATCAAAAGTCAAGTCCAAGAAGATCAAAGACTTCAACATAAAACTGGACACATTAAATCTAGTAGAAGAGAAAGTGGGAAAAAGCCTTGAACTCATTGGCCCAGGAGACAACTTCCTGAACAGAACACCAGTAGCTCAAGCACTAATAAATGAGACTTTATGAAACTGAAAAGCTTTTGTAAGACCAAGGACACTGCCATTAGAACAAAACGACAGCCTACGGATTGGGAAAAGATATTCACCAATCTCACTTCTGACAGAGGGCTAATATCCAAAAAAATATAAAGAGCTCAAGAAATTAAATACTAACAAACCAAATGATCCAATAAAAAATGGAGTACAGAGCTAAATTCAGAATTCACTATAGAGGAAATTCTAATGGTGGAGAAACACTTAAAGAAATGCTCAACATCCTTAGTCACAAGGGAAATGCAAATCAAAATGACTCTGAGATTCCATCTTACAACTGTCAGAATGGAAGATCAAAAACTCAAGTGACTGCACATGCTGGTGAGGATGTTGAGAAAGGGGAACACTCCTTCATTGCTGGTTGGAGTACAAACTCATACAACCACTCTGGAAATCAGTCTGGTGCCTTCTAAGAAAATTGGAAATAGTTCTACCAAAGACCCAACTATGCGACTACTATTTTAAATCTTAAGAGTAGGCAATGAAGAAAACAAAATAAAAGTATAAAAGCAAGCCTTTTGCTGATTTCTGTGGTGTAAATACTCCCCTGGTCAAGATCAAGCTATCATTGTGACATCACTAAATGAAGGCTGGGAAGTGGTGAGAACAGCACACCATTGTGTAGCATCCACTATACTGAAATTATCCACAGAAAGAACTTCAAGAGCACAAAAAGCAGTGATGAGTAATAACATCAGCAGAAAATTATAGCATTTGAGTGTAATCTTTACCTTTTAAAGTTTACTTGGGGCTGGTGAGATGGCTTAGTTGGTAAAATGCTTGTCTCACAAGCTTAATGATCTGAGTTTAATTCCTAGCATGGATGGGGGAAAAGCCAGATGTGGTGGCCCCTACCTGTAATCTCAGTTCTGGGAAGATGGAAACACAGAGGTCCCTGGAACTGGATGGCCATCCAATCTAGACAAATCAGTGAGCCCAGGTTCATTGAGAGGCCTTGTCTGAAAAAAAAAATAATAAAGTAGGGAATTATTGAGAAAGACACCCTGTTTTGACTTTTGTCCTCCATGCACATATAAACACATACACACATACAAATAAGTTTACACAATTCAATTGCATTTATGTCTCAACGGCATTTAGTAAGTAGTTTAAAATACTGAAAATTTGGCAAACAACTCTCAAAAACCTATATGAACGAGTGCCAGAATACCACGACCTACTACTCTTTTTAATTTTTTTATATTTATTTTATGTGGTTGAGTGTTTTGACTGTATGTATATCTGTGTACCACATGCCTAGTGCCAGTGGTGATGCATCAGAGCCCCCTGGAACTGGAGTTGTATATTGTTGTGAGCCACCATGTGGATGCTGAGATTTGAACCTGAGTATTCTGGAAGAGCAGCCAGTGCTGATAACGACTGAGCCATTTCTCTAGCCCCTGTCTACTACTTTAAATAAAATGTTTATTACCAGTGATTTTCCAGAGACACTATGACCACTAGCACCCCAATTCTTCTCTCAGGTTATCCTTGTCAAAGTGATGAGGGATAAGGGTAGGTTTAATTTATTGCTTTGTCATGAAAGGCTACACATTTGATGTCTTTTCTGTATTTTCCCTTTAGCATCTGTCCAAATTTATCTGACAAAGCTCAGTCTTGACAGAAAATAAAGGCATTTTCTTATTGCAATGAATGAATGAGTGAGATTTGCTTTTTCATGTGTTCATTTATTCACAAGAGCCAACTTTTGCATATAGTCCTTATAGCATACCTCTAGCCCTCCTTGTTAACCAGCCACTAGCTGAGTCACTGCCTTCACAGCTTTATACAGAGAGAACTTCTCTTCTTAGTACAAAGTGCTGACCCTGACAGAACTAGAAAGCTATCTCAGATGGTATGGTTGAGCCTTACATTAAGTTGTACACACAAACACCCACACACATGAGTGTACACCTTTACCACCACTTATATATTCACCCATACTGTTAATATTCAGGCCAACACTAAAATAGCTTGATTATTCTCTTTTCTCTTGTTCCCAGAAACTTACCTTCACCATCCATGTTGAGCTGTGGATCCTACCAATAACTGAGAGTGATGCTTCCTGTAGCTGATACTCTGGTTCTGCATGGGCTGGAGGGGGTGTATTAGTCAGGGGCTTATGCTGGCAGCGGGGCCTCATCTTCAGCAGTCCTTTTCCCTACTGTGAAACTCAAAAATGTCCAAAGCTGGAGATTCCTATCCCTCTAGTTCCTGAGAGCAGGTGAGTCAGCACTAGCAATAGAGAGAGGGTATTGTTGGGACAGTGGAGCTTCTACCTCTCCCTCCATCCCCTGGAACTGATTGAGTTATTGGAAACAGAACACCTTGCTTAACTGGATATCAGAGGCCATTCCTGTTCATAACTGTGAAGGTATGAACAGGTTTGGCACTATAGACTCATATATTTGAATGCTTGGCACATAGGGGGTGGCATTATTAGGAGGTGACCTCGTTGGAGGAAGTGTGTCACTGTGGGGGTGGGCTTTGAGGTCTCTATGCTCAAGCTCCGCTCAGTGTGGGTTGGGTCTCCTGGCTGCCTTTGGATGAAGATGTAGAACTCTTGGATCCTCCAGCACCATATCTGCTTGCACACTGCCATGCTTCCCACCATGATGATAATGGACTAAACTTTTGAAACTATAAGCCAACCCCAATTAGATATTGTCCTTTATAAAAGTTGCCTTGATCATGGTGTCACAGCACTAAAACCCAAACTAAGGTTCTAACAATTCCACAGTTAGAAATTTTTTTCGGTTCTTCTAGATAGCCTGTCCTTTCTTTATCTAGCTACAGTCTTTCTAGCTTCATTGTTAATTTTGCTGACTCTGGGTAGGTTGTTTGGTGGACCCACGTCACCCTCTATTTTAGTACATCTCCAAGATTAGAACAGTATCGCTGTTCCTATGTGGGTTTGCACAAAGAAGGTGATCAAGATGTGAGATTAGCATAAAAATAGCTGGTGACCAGACAGGCTTCCGACTCTGTGGTGGAGATAATGAACCAGAGGGCCATGATGATAGTGGCTGCCATACCCCAACAGGAGAGGAGCAGAGCTGTGACAAACCACACATTTTACTATGTATTTTGCTCACCATCCTTACAGAAGTGAGCAAGAAGAGAGCTTAGAGGGTGCACAGTACCAACTCTGTCATTTAACAGAAGAAAAAGCTGAAGCCCAGTGGGCTAGTTAGATGCTTTAGCTGGTAAAGTGCTTGTCTTACAAGCTTGAGGATCTAAGTTTAATCTCTAGCATCGATGGTAATGGGGGACAGATGTAGGGGTCCCTACCTGTAATCTTGTTGCTGGGGAGATGGAAACAGGGAGATCCCTGGAGCTGGCTGGCCATCCAATCTAGACAAATCAGTGAACTCCAAGTTCACTGAGAGGACTTTTGTGAAAGATACCACATACACCATACATGGACATGCATATGTAATGCATGAGCATACATATATATGTCCCACTTTAAAACAGAATGCTTATATGTTATGATGTATCCATTCTAATGTTGCAAGATGAGTGTGTTAAGGGCAAATAATCTGTGTCTTTAGTTTTACATCTCAACAGATTGAGAGAAAATGTGTCCCAGCTGTTGTATTTTAAGTAGATTATAGCCAGGAGCCTCACTAGTACCCAGAACAGCTTTAGATGATGAAATATTGACTTTTGAACTGATGCAACATAAGGAAGTCAAAGTAAGGCAGGGATCGGAAACTAGGATCTTGTATTTCTAATTCCTACTTTGTCCAACAATCATTCCATATTATATATTGCTAAATCTGATGGGGTTATCTGCTTGAGAATACACAACTTTTCAGCTCAGGGGAGAAAGATCATTGGTATGAAGGCATGCTTAGAGTGAGCTTTGGTAGACATAACTACTATCCAGCCTATTCACTACCATTCATCTGGGGAGCTCAGAAATTTGAGTAAAGATGGAGCCACCTAGGGGGCCTGGTCTATTCCCAAAAGCTAAATGATCCCAGCAAAACCCCAGGAAGAAGGACAGACTCAGAAAGAGGCTGCTGCAGTCTGTGTTCTTTGTGCCTTATTGAGTTAGTGACTCAGCAGCACTCGCTCCAGTTTGAATCCAGCTCAGATCCCATCTAAAGTGACTCTCAGTAGTTTGTTCTCCAAGTATGCAAGCATTTTTCTGAGAGCAGGCTTCTGTTGCTATCTCCAGAAGTAACTGTAGGGAGACTAAAGCCTTACATTCCCTTTGAAGGGACATACAGTTACTTCCTAGTTTGGCCTTCTTTCTAAAATGCTATTTAATCTTAACTGTTTGGTCAACATTTGTCTAAATATTTCCCATGATCATTTTTTCAGACCCATCTTACTCCTTGACTTCCTTTATTCTAAGATTAGTGTGTACTTCTCTCAGTTTTTAAAAATATGCAATTGTTCTGATTGTTCTGCTTTTGCAAACAGTCTCAAGTGGTAGAAACTGGTTTTTGAACTTCCTTTGTACCTGAGAAAGAGCTTGAACTTCTGCTTGTCCTGTATTCATCTTGCATGTGCTAGGATTACAGGTAGGTACCACACACCTTACTTAACATACCATCGTATACACTGACACACTTAATTCAATAGCTTTTAAAGGGAATTTTCATATTGCTCTTTTATATAAAACATAGTAAGCCACTAGCATCCTGGAAGTGCTGAGTGCTTTGTGAAACACTACAAGCTAAAATAAGTAGTGCATTCCTGCATGATACTCAGAATGTGTGGGAGGAGACATAGGTGCTACCTAATTACAAACTCATGGATTCAGATACAAATAAAGTGAGCTATAATCAAAGTAATGTGCTAACCTTGCTGTTTAGGATATGTTCCTCAAATCATTAGCACTATAAGTTTCTTAGTAAGTTATCCAGTTCCAGTGGTCAGCCCTAAACACAGTTACATATGAGCAACACTAAATGGATTCAGCAAACTGTGTGTGTGTATACATATGTGTGTATAACAGTAATAATTAAATAAGATGTCATAAATTTGAGAAAGGGTGGGGACATGGGAGCAGTTGTGGGGGAAAGGAAGGGATTAAAAATGATGTAAGTAAAATTTCAAAAAGAAAAAAAGTGGGGACACAAATTGGATGGTTGTTGGAAGGAAAGGTGTTGTATCTGGGAGGAATTGGGGAAAGGGTGAATTTAATCAAAATACAATGTATAAAATTCATTCAAAGTATTAATACATTTCTTTTAAAGTGATAAAAATGGAATTTCAGAATGTTTGTTCCTAGCCTGAAATTTAATCAAATGTAATTGCACGCAAGTCATCTGGTGATGTTAATGCTTTTGGTATACCTCGAAGAGTGCCTTTTGGGACACAATGGAAGGGATACATCTACCTCACTGGAGGGCTCTTATTGGGAGCATAACAGAAGAGGCAACGTATGCACTGGACAGGGGAGAATGGATGACTTTAGCCAGAAGATCCAGACAGAGGATATAACACAAAGAAGAAACAAAGGCATCAACGAGTATTTGGGAAATTCAATTAGCAGCTATGTAGGGAAATGTGAGAAGATGAAGCTGAAAATATAGAATGGGGTGGTATTTGGAGAAATCTATTCTACTATGCCCAAGACTGTAGGTGAACAGGTTCTATAATTTCTTTAGAGGAGCAAGAACACGCCCTCACTTACCTGAAAAGAGACTGAATGAGAGAAAGCTAAATATATTGCTTGCTTTTTTGTTGCTGTGAGCAAAAGTAACTTCAGGAAGAAAGGGTTTATTACAGCTTACAGATTGAGAGTACAGTCCATCACAGCAGGGAAATCGTGGTGGTAAGAGCTTGAAGCAGCTGGTCATATTGTATCCTGGGGGCCGGGGGTAGGGGAGGCAGAAGAATGCTGGTGTTCAGCTGGAGTTTTGCTTTTTGTTCACCTTGGGATCCCTTTCAGTGCCACTCACAGTTAGTCTGGTCCTTCCCATCACAGTTAACCCACACTAGAACTCTGTTACAAATATGCCCAGAGAGTTGTCTCCTATGTGATTCTAGATCTTGTCATGTTGACAATCAACATTAACTATTGTGGTTTGAATGAGAAAATTCTCATATATTTGAGTACTTTGTCTGAAGCTGGTGGAACTGTTTGGGAAGTATTAGGAAGTGTGATGTTGTTGGAGGAGGTGTGTCACTTTGAAGTTTCAAAAGTCCACAGCATTACAGTTAGCTCTTTATCTACCTCATGGTTGTTGTTTCACTATATTAGCTCTCAGACACTACTTCAGCACCATGCCTGACTGACGGCTGCCATGCTCCTTGCCATGATGGTCATGGACTCATCCTCTGAAATTTAAGCAAGGCCCCAATTAAACACTTTCTTTCCTAAGGTGATTTGGTCATGGTGTCCATGGTGACTCTTCAGAGCAATAGGAAAGTAACTAAGATAACGATCATCATATTAAACAATAACAACAAGCCTGTAGGAATGTATTAAAATAATCCAAGTTGGCATGAATAAGACCTGTAACTAAAGCAATAGCTACAGGAATGTATAAATTTTTTTTTGCGGGCGGGATGTGGTTTCTAGACAGGGTTCCTCTGTATATCTAGCTGCCCTGGACTCACTTTGTAGACCAGGCTGGCTTTGAATTCACAGAGATCCACCTGCCTCTGCCTCCTGAGTGCTGGGTTGTATAATTTTCAGCTGATATATGTGTGACAGTCTGTTATGTGGTAATCGGGAGCACATATTTAATACCTGAAAGTGTGATGATGTTGAGTCGCAACAGTTGCAAAAACTAGAACTTTGAAAATAATGCATGGTATAATTTAAATTGTCTTGGGAGAACTCTTAATACAAATCCTTTAAGGTTAAGTTTGGTATGGAGGGTTCAAGAGCAAGTGAGGAATGATATTGGAAAGTAGCAGGAAAAATCCTCACCATTTAGCAGCAGAAACAAAATCATCTCCTGTAATTATGTGGAAAACAGAACTTATAAGTGATGAGCATGCATATACAGCTAGGGAAGATGAGTGTGATGAAAGTACCATTTGCTTTCTTCCTGTTGTTTATGCATGAGAGGAAAGACATAAATTGAAGGGAGATCTGTTAAACTATAGCAAAACAAAACGAAACAGCAATAACAGCAGCACCACCATCAGCAACAACAACAACAACAAAAAACCAGGATCTATGCATTTGAAAATTCTCAGCCTTTCTAGGTGACCAAAGATAAAAGCCTCACTATTGGGAAAAGCATGGTTAAGTGAGAAGTATGAACTTGCTGTCATATTTGCTAAAATCTCATAAAGAAAAAGCAACAGTGTAAATGCTACCTCAATTCCCTTAAGACTGGATTTCCATTAGATCCTAGTGTTCAGGTGCTTTCGAGAGAGTCCGAATGTGTTTTGAATTCTTTCAGTCAAACTAGAGGGTCTTTAGGAAGTTCGCTGGCATTTTCCCTCAGACATTGAGGAGGATCCAAGGATAGAGAATGGATTGTTTGTGGGTGCCACATTTGTATAGTGGAGCAAATCCTTGTATTATCTACAGAAGGCCACGAAGTTTCTTAAAAGATTTTTTTTTCAGCAGAAAGAATGCCAGCTTTAACCAGAAAAGACATGGAAGCTACAGAATTAGAGGGACCCTCAGCATTCTAATGACTTGGGTTCTGGGGAGATGGCACAGTGTGTTAAGTGCTTGCTGCACAAGTGTGAGGAGCAGAGTCGGCATCCTCAACACACGTGATGCCAGGAAGGCATGGGATCCTAACGGTCAGATAGTGGTGACAGGACTCCCACAGACCAAGTTGGCTGGTTAGACTAACCAAGTCAGTGACCGACTGTGCTCCAATATATAAGGTGAAGAATGTCCAGGACCAATTTCTGTCCCCCATGTGTGCCGGTACCCACATATGTAAACATGCATACACAATACATGAACATACATATACATGTCCCACCTTGAAACAGAATGTTTTTATATTATGATATGTCCATTTTGGTGTTATGAGTGTGTTGAGGGCAAATAATCTGTCTTTTAAATTCTACAGTCCATAGTTGGAGAGAAACTGTATCCCAACTCTTGTGCGTTAAATAGATTATACCCAGGAGCTTCACTGGTACCCAGGACTGCTTTAGATGATGAGATATTGGCTTTTGAGCTGATGCTATAATGAAATGAGACTCTGGGGAACTTTGCAATGCAGTGAATGTATTGCTTGTGGGCAGTGTGGGAATCATTTGGGACCAGAGGTCGAATCTGCTGTGCAGAATTCTCAGATAGCTCCAAAATTTCCACCTCTCTATTAAACCCCAGCAATAAAATGCCTTTTCCTTTGGGAGAACCCTTAGCAATACAACCTTCCTCTGCACCTGCACTTTTCCCTTTTTATCTATATGAGGGCTTTGCTGTGGCAGACCGAATACTGCCCTCTCTTGATTTTGATCCTATAATAAATACCAACATCTTACTGTGGTTTACAAGACCTTCTAAATCTAATGTAGTAGCTCCCAACATTGGCAAAGAGCAACAACAGAGAAAAGATAAAAGATAAAGAAAGAAAGAAAACTGTATGAAAAGAATTGATGCTCAGGCACCACCTCTGAAGATGCAGATCTGGCCTCATCTTTCCACTTTATCTTGTGCTGGCTGTGCTCCAACTTTACTATAGTCTCTATAGAGAGTGATTTGCAGCTATATGTGGTAAATGTTTAACAGCTGGTAACTCTCTGTAACAAAAACCCAGATGTGTAGGTTAGTCAATTTCCAGTGTATAAATACCCCTAAGCAAGCATGAGTTCACTGGATGCAGAGTTGGAAATAGATGCTAAAATCTGGTTCTGTGAGCTGTTATGGCTAAGCACCATCTTTCCAGGAAGACCCATTCTGTACATTACATGTAATGTATGTGGCTGCTTCTGTCAATTCTCTCCCTGTATCTCCTCCCAACACTCAACCTCAAATGTCTAAGTAAGGATTTCTTCCCATGTTTGTATTCTACATGTCTATGCTGCACAGTACCTTCCTTTTGCTAGTTATATTTCATGTTAGCACTTTATGTCAGTGTCCTCTGTTCATCTACCTATGAGACCAAGGACCATGTCTTTCTTACTCAATGTATCTCCAACAGCCAGTAGTGTTTGGTACTTTATCTTTTTTATCTTTATTAAATGGCCAATGATTTTCATTTGCTGGTAGCCTTGGAAGGCTTCCCAAAGGAAGCAATGCTTAGCTGAGATATGAAAACCAAGTAAGAGCTACCTGGGAATAAACAACATAAAGAGACTCAAGCCCAGGACAATGTAATGTAGAAAGACCCAGTGTCTGGATGACCCTGCTGAATGTAGCACACTGAAATAAGGTCAGGATAATTGGAGTTCAGAGGGTGGGAGGGGTGCATATAAGTAATAGGGCTGAAGCAATAGTCAGCTGGTATGTCATTGCAGTTTTGTAGACTACTTGAAATACATTGTGCAAGACTTATCACATTGTTGGCACTGATTATGGAGGTAAGACACCACTGCTGTGAACTTCTTAGATCTACAGATGAGCCAAGCTCTCCAGGAAGTCCCTAAAGTACCCCTCTTTATGGAAACCATTAATCTTATCATTGTGCTGGCAAGTCTAAGTGAGAAAGATGAGTACAGACTTATAGTGCTTGGCCCACGGCCTGCTTAAGACAACGGCGAGACATTTGATAGCTCTAGCCATCACATCAGTGCAGCAGCAGCTACCGAAATACCCAGAAAAGTTGCACCAAAAGGAGATATTTCTGGGGATTGAAATAGTTGAAGAGCTTTATATCCTACCCCAAGATATATTTTTGACAATGAGCAGATAAAAGCCTGGGGTAAATCCAGCTAATATATCTCATAGAAAACCAAGCTTGGTTGGATTAGCTGTGGATTTCACAGTGAAGAGAAAAAATTATTTTGTGTACCCAGCTGACAATTAATACTCAGTCTTTAGCTGGAAGGTCAGCTCAAGAGTGAATTCCATGCAAACCAAATGAAGTAGTAGAGCAGAGAAAGAGCTTTGTTAATTCATGGGGAGACTTTTCCAAGAACTAGAGTAATCCAGAAATGGAGGTAGGTCCCTGTGGTGGTTTCAATGGGAATAGTCTCCATAGGCTGAGAAGTTTGAATGCTTGGCCACCAGTTAGTGGAATTGTTTGAAAAGGATTAAGAGGTTTGGCCTTGTTGGAGAAGGTGTGCCACTGGGGGTGAGCTTTCGTGTTTTAAAATCCTACACCAAACCCAATCTCTCTTTGTCTCTGTCTGTCTCTGTCTCTCTGTCTCTCTGTCTCTCTCTCTCTCTCTCTCTCTCTCTCTCTCTCTCTCTCTCTCTCTGTCTGCTGCCTACACATCAGTATATAAACCTTTCACTCAGCTACTGCTCCAGCACCACACCTGTCTGCTTTTCACAATGATAATCATGGACAAACCCTACAAAACAGCAAGCAATCCTCCAATTAAATGCTTTCCTTTATAAAGTTTACTTTGGTTGTGGTGTCTCTTCACAGCAGTAGAACAGCACCTAAGAAAGCATCCTAGAAAACACCTCAATTTTTCAAAAATTATCCACAAGACCACTTGGGAGGTGTTAATAGATGTGGGTGGTCTATGTGGCCCTAAACATCTCTTCTTTCTGTGATGACTTTAGAAGCAAAAAGAATGACGTGGAGCAGTTGCTACAGGATGGAGGGAGATGAGACATCAGAAGGGGAGGGGAGTGCTGATGAAAAGTCTGATTACTACGAACAAAGTATTTAATTTCATTCATGCCATGTATTTGATCTCTCACAGGCTTGTGGACCAGGAAGCAGGTAGGAGGATTCTGATCTGTCCTTTCTGAAAACAACGGCCTCCAGCTTGAACTTGGATTTTTTGCATATCCAGCAAACTGATGAGGATGTGTTTTTCACATTTGAGGGGTTGAGCTAGACTTATCATAATCTGGAGGGGTATTACTTGTGTATTGTGTTGTAGCACATTATTTCCAGAACTTAACAGTTCCAAATAGCAGATACTATATTGCACAGTTTCCCAGTGTCCAGAATCTGAGTGGGGCTCACTAAGAATGGTTCTGTTTCATGAAGATGCAGTCAAATGCTTACCTAGAACTGGAACCATCTGAAGGTTCACAGGGCTGGACAGCTTATATCTGAGCTTGCATGCTGGTGTTAGAAGACTGACTCCTTCTGATAATTGTCTAGAGAAATTTCCCTAGCTTACTTGATGTGGCATATGACATTCCACACAGAAGGATTTAGAACTGATACAAATGTGAGAAAGTACATGAAAAAATAGTGTCCTAAAAGGAATCAGGGTTAGTATATAGATACAGATATAAACTACAACTCAATAGTAAGCAGATGATCTATCTAGTACAAGTGGACAGCATATTTTAAGCAAAACTATAAAAACTAATGAGTTATTAATACACACACAGGATAATTATCAAGATTGTGAATTTATAGTTTGATCATATACTATTACAGGATCACAGGAATAGCTAAAATTAAAAACAAAAACCTGAAAACACCAAGAACTGGATATGTAAAATAGAAAGGTCGTATTTTTCTTCTGGGAGGGTGAAACAACATAGCCATCAGAAATCAGTTTAATTATGACCAATGACCACATAAATCACAAGTGTTCACTCAGGAGAAATAGCTTCACCTGTTCCCACCTAAATGTCCATAAGAAAATCACTCAAAATAACCAAGACCTAGAATCAAGTCAAGTGTCTGTCCAACAAGCTTTGGTATACAATGGAATGCTACTTAAACTCTCTCACTGAGATCTTCAAAATTTAATACACAACAAATACCCAAAATAGACATATATTGATTACATAACCATATGAATAAATTTTATGGACATTATTCTAATGAAATAAACTAGAAGCAAGAAGGTACATGTAACCTGTCTGTTTTTCTGTATGTATTTATGTATGTTTATGTGTATGTTTGTATGTATAGCTGTCTATCTACCTGCCTGTCTGTCTGTATCAATCATTTATCTACTATCCATCTAATTTATCTAAAAAATGAGTCCAAAGAGATAGATATTAGGTCAATGATTTCTTGGATAGGATTTCAGGAATGGTGACTTCAGAGTGGTATGAAGAATATTCATAATAATGGAAACATTCTATAGCTTTGTTATGATGATAATTATATGAGTTTATGTATTATATGCATATATGTTTTATGAAAGTTGACTTTTAAAATAAGAAATATATTTTAAGTTTATTTATTACTTCAAGTTACATCTCCATCACAGTCCCCTCTCTCTCCACTCTTCGCTGTCCCACCCTCTTACCCTCTCCCCCCTCCCACCAATCCTACATATCAGCCCCCCCAGTTCAGCAGTCATATGAGGGCCAAGAGCTTCCTCTTGCACTGGGGGCCTACATGGCAGCACCAATAGGGCAAAGTGTCCCACTAACAGCTAACAAAGTCTATGTTTCTGTTCTTTTCAGTCTGTTGGTTGTAGAATAGTTATCCTGTACTAAATGGCTAGAATCCAATTATAAGCAAATAGATACCATGTGCATCCTTCTGAGTCTGGCTTAGCTCACTCAGGATGAGCTTCTCTAGTTCCATCCATTTGACTGCAAATTGAATGATTTTCTTGTTTCTGAAAGCTGAGTAGTATTTCATTTTGCAAATGTATCCCAGTTTTTTTTTAATACATTCATTGGTTGAGGGACATCTGGGTTGCTTCCAGTTTCTAAGAAATATATATTGTGAAATATTAGAAATGCAAAAGGTAAGTCACAAGAACAAAATAGCCCTTGGAAACTTCATTGGCCTATTTTAGTTTCCTAGGATTATCCTTACAAAAATAGCATGTAAAACAATTAAATCAATCATTATAATTACACACATAGACATATTTAGATAAACTACTCTAGATGTAAAACTCCTATCATAGGAATAATACTTTAATTTCTTTAAAATATTTATGGCAACTGATCATATTATAAGCATTGCATAAGGTCTTAACAAATTTCCCAAATAACATATTATAGAGACAACTTTATCAAAACACAGTCCCAAAAACTAAAGATGAATGATTAAAGTATAATTTTAAAATTTGTTTTAAATCCTAAAATGTTTCACTTAATAACTTTTAAGTTAAACTGTAAATCAAAAAATATATATAGTTTAAAATAGCCAATACCAAATGGTCATTCCTGAAAACATATATACAAGCAATATTATACAAACTCAGCAGATTACATTTAGAATATAAATGTATTTACCTGCACATATATGCAGGCATAACAATGAATAGAAAAAGAGGGCACAGGTGAGTATATGGGAAGGCTCAGAGGGATGAAAGAGAAGTGAGCAAATTTTTAATTATATTATAATCTAAAACTAAGAAAACAAAATTGGTACATCTCAAAACATGGTTATTGTTTAAAACAAACTCAAAGGGTAAAATAAAACTGTAAATATTTTACAATTATTAATTAATTTAATAAATACTTGTTGTAGGCCTATTATGTTTTAGGTACTTTTCTAGACTTAAGGGAAATAGCTATAAAAATATATGACTTAGTTTTTGAGCTATAAGCTAGTAGAAGAGCACAGAAAATAAATAATACATATATTTATTTTTAAAAGTGATAAATTCTGTGATAAAATAAATTTTAATATAGTAGCTATCACATGAACAGAGATGGCAAGCTATTTTGTATATGCTGAAGGCATCACTGGAAAGTTGGCATTTGGACAGTAGTCTGGAGTGAAGAGAGAGCATCTGGTGTCAGTCATGACTGAACCAGACAATCAAATGTAGTTAGCTTGGTACAGTCAGAAGAGGCAAAATACATATTTCTAAAAAGTCTCCAAGAAAGTGAAAGTGGATCAGGCATTGGTGGGAAGAAAGGTCAGGGTAATTGTTTAGGGTCAGATTGTGTGGTATCTATAAGGCCACTGTGAGTGGAATGAAGGAGTTTTAGGAGGCTTTGCATGGAGGATATGCAAGTGCTAACCTACTAAAAGGTTTACTTAAAAGTAATAGACTCCCTGAATCCATCTGTCATGCTGCAGTAACAGAATAGGACAGGCTGAGTGGCTTAAACAACAGACCTTACCATCAGATCTGAAGGCTAGAAGTCAAAACCACAATGTCCAGGTTGGTATCTGCTAAGGCCTTTCTTCTTGAATCATTTTGTCCTCAACTGGAATCTTTGTGTATAAGGAGAGTGACAGACAGCATTTCCTCTTCTTAAAAGGGTAGTGGTCCCATCAGTTTGAGACCTACCCTTGTCACCCCACTTTATCTTAATTAGCTCCTGAAATGTTCTGCCTTCAAATGTAGTCACTTTGAGGGTTAAGGTATCCACATACAAACTTGAGAAAGACACAGTTTAACTTCCCAAATCTTATGATGTACTTTTCTGTTGTTATGGTAATAAGCTCAGTGTCAGTGGATTGTGAACATTTCTTTTTCCTACTTGTAGGTTTGTGGGTAGCTGCTGGGGGTGAACTCAAGTGGTTGTTAATGATTCTGTTTTCCTGCCTAAAGCCATTGCACACTATTTCATTTGGCTTGAGTCCAGGCTGAAGGTTAGAATTAGCTCCATATCTCATTTTGGATAATATGGCAAAGAATAATTTGGCAAAGCAAGGGGCTGGGTGTGTTGTTTTCATGACAACAAAGGAAACTCAAGAGCACAAAATTCAACCACATAAACACACCTCAAGCTTCTGCTTGTCTTAAGACTACAGTATTCTTTTAGACAAAACAGGACACATGATCTGCCTAGAGTCAAAGGGCAGAGGAGTCAACTTCACCTATCCATGAGGCCATGGCAAGGACAAGAACACATCATAATTCCATAGCATGGTGAAGGGCTGGGCACACTTAGGCATTTAGCCCAGCATATACTGCATCTCTGACTGTTTATTGGCATTGAAAGACCTCTCTTTCCTGTAGTCTATGTAGCACGTGAGGAGTAAGATGATGCTGCACCCATACTTCAAGTAATTGTTCCTCATGGGGTGGTACTGCCTGGTGTACTGCTGGTATCTATTTATTCTTAGGTTTATGAGACACTGATTCTGATGTTGTTTGGGGGTTAAAGTTAATTACTCTTTCACTTTGTGGACCCTGAGCCATCCTGGAATTATCCCCAGGATTCTGGTGTGACTTCAGTGTAAGTAAGAAGTAACCCTAGATACAGGACTAAAATATTTTTTCTTACTTTTAACTTATTTACCTAATCATAGGATCATACTTAGTGTGCTCCTTGACTTTCTGTTGATCATAATTAATCAACTGAATGAGAAAGGTGGAGTTGGAGTGTGTCCAAAATGAAAGTGTACAATGGCTTTAGGCAGGAAAAAGAATTATTAACAAACTCATGATTCTAGTCAGTTGAGTGATTCATTATCCAAGAGATAACTGAAGGCAATTAAGACTAAGGAAAACCAGACCAGAAGAAACCTGAGATTTGGCTTTAAGCATGAAAGGGACATTTTAACTATACCACTCACTCACCAATTGAATAACTATTTGTTGAATGCTGCTTGATCCAGGCACACTAATCTGTATATTGGATAAGAGCAATTAATAAAATGGGCTTTCACTACTGATGTGTTCCTTGTTTATGGTGAAGGGCACAAACAATAAACAAAGTAAGAAAAAGTATGGCATGGTAAAAGATAGAGTGGTAAGAAGAAAACCAATAAAAAAGGAAAGGTGCTAAGGTGTTTTGGGTCCAGTTTCAGAAAACATGACCAAAGTAACATTTGAGTGAAGATGAGGAGACCATTGGTAGAAGTGTTCTGCACAGAGTGACACCAGTCAGTGTGAGCTAACAATGGTGAGTACTGTGACATAGGAGTTGAAACACTCCTAAGTGGTGGGAGGTAAGAAATGCAGCCAGCAGACGATGGGGCTGGGCATGAGACGAGAAGCTCAGTTACTGCAATGTCTCAAGTGTTTTTCTGGAGAGAGGATGAGTCATTGTGTTTTAAACATAGGAAAGATGAGTGTAATCCATCTTTTACCATGACAGCTGGAGTACTATGTTGAATACACTGGAGGAAGGAAGGAACATAACTCTGTATGTGCCTAAGAAAATAGTCAGTGGTAGAAGAGGCTGAGTTTTCTTAATAACTATCTCTGATTACCTGACTTATTTACCAGTGAGACTGGCTATCCATTAATCTTGGAGTTCCATTTAGGAACTTGCCTCTGGTGGGTCGCAGCAGATGCCAGGGATATTGTTACTGGCAAGTGCCTACATGATACAAAGCATCAGAAACAATGACATACCTGCTACCAATGTGTAGTAACTTTGTGATTCTAGTATGTATCACCTCAGTCTCCCCTAACTAGAATTTGAGCAAGAATTTTTGTCTGATCTGTTTACTGCTCAAAATTCCAAGTGCCTAGAATAGTGGCAAGATATAGCAGTCAGTAAGCAAATGTTTGTTAAATGTGCAAATATCTCTCTCAGACTTGTTGCAGGACCTTGAGTAAGACTCGTTTATGTGCCTCACATAAATAAAAGTGGGTCTGAATGGGGTTGGTGCCTAGTCTAGATTTCCTAGCCTTTGCTTCCCATTTAAACTTCAAGCTACCATTTCTAAAGGTCTTTGTAGGCCAAGAGGCACAAGAAAGGAACTTTTATAGAGAGAAAAGGCAAGGGTGAGTAAGGGCAAGCCTGAGAAATAAAGAATAAGTAACCTCTGGAACTGGCAACAGGGTCACTCTCTGGAAATAAATGTGTATTGTTCTCTTTGACATACTCAGCATTCTAACAAATGGAGGAGATTAACCAGAAATTTGGAGTCTAAGACACCAAGAATCACACAAGCACAATTCCTTTGCTTCAACAAAGTGCTCACAGACCCCCAACAGTCTCTTGGAAAAGAAGTATAAATAACAACAAAGACTCCACTTGAGGATATCGAAAATACATTTTTTTTAATTTTGATTAAGTTCACAAGTGACAACATTGACATTTTTTTAAACATATGGTTCCATTAAGTCACAAGATTACCATGTGTCCCCAGAAGAACAAGAGCCAGTGGTTTCTTATCCCGCTGAGGGTTAGCAGAGGTGTCAACATCAACAGGATGGCTTACAGGGACCAGATATTCTACCAGATAAGCCGAACCATGCTGTCATGTGTATTGGATACAGAATCACATACAACATGATACACAATGATAGTGAGCTTACTCTGCACTAGCTTTAGCTCCCGTCAGAGGGAAAAGGGTTTTCGATAACAAGAAGGATGCAAATAGATGTGTCTTCCATTAGCTTTTCTTACACGTGACTTTAATTACATGTGGAAAGAATTAGAGTTTATCTTTATTGTTACCTAGGAGGGAAAAACAGAACAAAGTTTAGATATAGATTGTCAAGCTCTTGGCATTATTTCATTTAGTTTTCTACTAATACTAGGAGGTAGGTTCCCAGTTTATAAAGGAAGAAATCTGAAATGGAGTGAGAGTTAAGCGACTGTCCAGTGATTATATATCCAGTAGAGAGCAAGTATAGTTCTTAACCTGTAGCTGCTCTTACACTGTAGTATATACTAAAAGGATAATGAATTGGCTCTCAAACCCATATGGTAGAATATTTACAATTACAGTGATGAACATACAGGACATGTATCTCCTGGTCCTAGAGCACAGCATCACAGGAGAGAGGAAAAAGGCAGGGTAGGCAGGCTGGGAGAATGGATGGTTAGGGGGAGGGTATACAAAAGCTGTAAGATGGGATCTGATCCATGGATCCAGAGAGGTTCAGAGTATGGCTTTTCTCCCTGAGATAGGCAACCATTATCCCACTAGTTGCACAAGGAATTCACCTTCATACTGGAACTATTATCTGTTCAGGCCTGAAGGTCCCTGCGGCGCCGGCCGAAGGCTTCAGAGCCCACATTGGTGGGCACGAAGTTGTCCTTCACCACACCTCCGGATCTGCTCAGCAAGCCTGCCAGGCGATGGGTCACACAGGTGGCCGTGTTGCAGGATCTCTTCTGGGCAGTGATGCTGGTATTCAGGACAGAGAGAGAGGGAAGGGAGAGAGAGAGAGAGAGAGAGACTGTCATTGAGACTGGGGAAGTATCTGTCCCATGGGACTATCATGGGAATATTGCTGCTCTCAGAAGCACCAATTAGTTTTAAGTGTTTCTCTCAAACATGGTTATCAGAATAGAGGATCACAAGGCCATTAGGGAAAATGCTGTGATCACTTTCTTTAGACATTCCCATGGGACATTAGAAAACCCAAGCAGGGTTTTGGATTGACTGGCCATTGAACATAGGACTATAACAGCCAACCATGACCATATAAATAAAAATAAGAAGGATATATGAATCTAGGGTGAATTTTGATGCCACCTCTGAGCTCCTTCACAAGGACTATAGAAACCATGTCCCAGTCAGACACAAGTGTCCCCCCTTAGGAAAATGAAACCACCCAGTCTTACCTGAAGGAAGAACAGAGTTTGGAACAGCCAGTCCCAGAAGTGCTTACCTGGTCCCTGGCACCTCTCTTGTTACTTCTTGAGCTGAGTCATGGGCGCCGATCACTGAGCTATGACTGGTTAATCTTAGGGCTAAGTCTACTTCTAACCACACATCTTGAGCTCCATAGAAGCTTGAGATGTGGGCTAGAATAATGACTACCATGGCTCAAGTCTTTTTAGAAAAATAGTTTTATTACCCAAACAACCAACACTTTCAGAAGCAAGACTGAGAAGCTCTGTTAGGAAGCCAGGGGACTGCCCTTGCTCTCTGCCATTTTCGTGGGTGATTCTCTTTTAGACTATGAGTCCTCCTTTCTCCTCACCAACTGGGGATTCCAGATAACATCCTTTGCCCCAGGAAAGCAAGCAGTAATAGCCCGGAGAGCAACCAGAAAGGAACTACATGTATCAAGTTATAGGAAGAAAGCCAGAAAGGAAACTCGAAAGGAGAGAAGAGGAGCTTAGTTGCCAAAATGGGTGTGGTGGTTTGTCTCCAAGTCCTTCTTGGCCTTATCCCTTTTCTTGCCAGGTGCTCCAACCCCAATTGCAGTTTGAGGGAAGGTGTGAAACTTGTTGAGGTCTTGTGTGTACATGCCCAGCATGCAGGTACTCAGACTCCCACACCGCTTAGATCTGGGGCTGTCCAAGCTGCAGGGAAAAGACATGCGAGGAAGTACCATGCACCAGGGACTGACCCTGTGGGCAGTCACCAGGTTAAACCAGACATGGGACTGGAGTTGGGACGGGTTGGTAGGAGGTCAGATCACATATACACTATTGGGAAAGCTCGGGGTGCAGTGGGCCAGAACAGTGTCGGGAAGGGCAGAGGAAAAGAGTGACTTTTTCTGGCATTCCATGTGCTGTGTAAGCTCTCATGCTTCGCTGGGCACTTCTCAGAGTGGATTCAGGACAACACATGCTTTACCTTGGGTAGTGCTGGAGCCTGGCCAGGGTTGGTCTGTTTCCAGGCTGGGGGCACATAGGGAGGCAGGGATAGGGAGGGCTGCTCTCCTTGGCCCTGTGACCACAATCACAACTCTGCAGAGGTTTCCAGAATTTAGGCTTTCCCTTTACCCGTCTTAACCCATCCAATGCCAGGAACTCCTCCCAGCATTACCAGGCTAGTTTCTACAGTGATTCCACACCTTCTCTCAGGTTCTTTCAGAAATCTTTTAAGTGTGATTTAACCACAGTCTCACCATATGACTTCTGACTTCGTTGGAGCTCGAGAATAGCTGGGCCCCATGTCCTGCTAAACAGCAACCAGATGGCCAGTGCATTCTCTCCTACCTCCTGGGTTCTGCCGTCCTGTGGATGTGCTAGACAGGATAAGCAACCTTACCTGGAACCCTCGGCCTCCTGTTCCTCTTGTTCCAGCTCCCTGGCTTTCATCTGCATATAGTCCTGCACCAGTGCAGCCAGCAGACGAGCTTCCTCTTCGCTGAGAGCAGCCATGCCAGGGCTGCTTTCCAAGGTTGACCTGTGGAGGGGAAGCAAAACTAGCATGGACTCTTGATTCCTGCCTGCTGCTTACCCTGAGAGGCTTGAGCCAGCATCCCCGTTAGTGGTGCACAAGGGCCAGTTTAGGAATTTTGCAAGTTAACTGGTAAGTGCAGCCATAATTAATTGACAAAATAATTAGTGTTAAATCTTAAATTGGGGCTCATTTTAATAAATACAATTTGTAAGTAGATGAGAAATAGATCAACAGATTATAAATTAGAATCAGTGATACTTACTGGCAAGTTAGCAGATTGGAGTGAAATTCCTATCTCACCGGGATAAATCGAGTAATCAAGTTTTACTATTGATACTAAATTTGGGGAGAAAGTGACCAAAGCTTTTTGTGAGTTAAGGGGCTACTTGAAGTTTACAATGTGGGGTACTGTTCGTCCTGTCCTTGCTTAAAAATTGTGTATTTCCATCTGTATATCAGAAGAAGTTTGTAGTGAACTTAGGTGTGCGTCTATGTACATACATATATTTTCCTTGAGAGAGTTAGTTTTTAAACATTTGGTGCGCTACAGTTAACAGACAGAAAGTTGTCCAGTCCCAGGACAGTAGAGCTCCTGTCTTTAGACTTACCTGAAAGGCACTGCATGGAGACTGCAAGCCTGGTAGAGGAGCAAGATGCTGACAACCAGGAAAGGGGAGAATTTCAGAAAGACCATAATGTCTCCCTGCAAGAGAAGAATGACAACATACATCCATCCATCCATCTATCTATCTATCTATCTATCTATCTATCTATCTATCTATCATCTATCTATCTATTTGCACCAGTTCAAAGTTCTATGAGCCTACGGACTTGGCCTTCTGTGTGCTTCTGCCTGTGACTCCCTGGCATGTTGGTTTCATACTAATAACTGCATTTCTCATCACCTTTGTTTCCTCATTGACAAAAAGGACGACAAGGTCCAGTGGGCATATAGCCTATGTGATTTGGAAAGAGTCTTAGTCCTACAGATGGATGATGGTAGTGGTGTGTGTGTGTGTGTGTGTGTGTGTGTGTGTGTGTGTGTACCACTTCTAAGCTCCCTCACAGGCAAATACAACTGTTGATCAGTCTCTCAAGGAGTCAGTCCTAGCGGCCTCCTGTCTCTACATCTGTGTCCATAGGGAAGTATAGAGCTGTCTTCCCTTCATAGGGCTACTGCAGACACCCAAGGATGTGAGAAAGAAAGCTTAGAGAGAAGGGAATCTTTCTGCCTTGGAATCTGTGAGAAACTGAAGGCTGCACACTGCTCAGCTGCTCCACCCTCTGACAACTCAGTCTCCTGCAAGAACCGGTCTGAAGTTCTGGGCTCAAGACTTTCTGCAATGCCTGGGTCCGGATTCCGGGCTTGCAGTTAAAGCTGATGGCTCTTGTTCGCTACATATTGGCACTTGTCTCGGACTCTGAACCAATTTCTCAGGAAACATTAATCCTGAAAGCACCATCTGAAGAGAGCTACTATCGACTGGGTGCGCGATGCCAGGGACCCCAGATTGGGGGATCAGGTGTGCAGAGAGAGAAAGGTGAGACTCTCGAGTCCACGCTCTACGGAACCTAAAGGAAGGCTCTGTGGACCAGTTTTGTCGTGTTCTAGCTGGATGGGGTCTGGCATGAACCACAGGCTAATAGAGACCAGGACAGGGAAGACAAACTAAGGGGAACTAAAAGCGACAGTGGGAGAGGGGAGAAGGAGAATAAAGTAAACAACCCACCTGAGCTGGAATCTCAGGGCTCACCTGGTGAGTGGTGGCTTGGAGCAGAGCCTGCTGGGTCCTGATAGGGCCGGGCAGAGGGTCCAGGTTGCCGTGCGGGCGATTCTTGAGCTGGGCAGTGGCTCTGGTGCCTCCCAGCGCCAGCAGCTACTCTTATTCCGGCCGCGGTGAGTCGGGAGGGGTCCCGGGCGCCAGGCAGCCAATGGGTGGAAGGGCCCCGTGCCCCAAACAGATTGCGTCACCTCGGTGCTTCCAGAACCCAGAGCATCTAGAAAGATGACACCATTTGAATTTGAATTGAGGTCATTGATGGAAATTTGTGTGTGTGTGTGTGTGTGTGTGTGTGTGTGTGCGTGTGTGTGTGTGTGTGTGTGTGTGTGTGTGTAGGGAGGAGAGAGATCAATGAGAAACAACGTTAAAATTAGCGAGACTTTGGAGGAACTTTTGACATCAAGGTAAATTTCATCTCTTCTTTCCCACTTGACTTTGAGCATCCCACCACTCCAGTTTCTGGATCTTGGAGAGTAGGGTCCAGGACCTCAGGCACTCCTGGCTGCCTGTCTGACTCTAATCGCATCCCTCCCCCAGTCCTTGGTGCCTAAGCTAGGAGTGAGAGTTTAGTGCACCTTAGGGATGATTGTTCAACTGCAAGGCTCACTCTGGCAGTGGAACACAGGGTGAGGCTCATAGGCAGAGGTGTTATTGCTGGACACAAGGACTTTGTTAGATCTGAGCTTTCTTGGACCTGCCTCATTGCAGGTTATGTGGCCACAGTTAAAAGATAACAACAGCAACAACAAAACAAAAGCAAAATATCAGCAAAAATCACACAAATCAAAACCAAACAAAAACTTGTATGAAACATCAACACACTCAGCTTTTCAGTGGGTACCATAGTCCCCTTTTGAAGGGCCTGCTAGGAGACTGAAACTATGGTGTTTCCTGGGCTGTAAGACCTCTCCTGTTCTCCAGTGTGAATCATCTCTCCTCAGCTTGGCTCTCTTGATACAGCTCAATGACATGTGTGAAGAGGGGTTCCTGCTTGAGGTAGGGGGCAGTAGGTAGTGGTGAAAGTACAAAGAAGGGCCAGATGCCTCCAAAGTCTCCATGGTAGATCTCTTCCCCTTCCTGCCTGGCTATCCATCACTTTTCATTAGGCTGCCTGCCTGACTAAGGATTTGCACAGCTGCCCCTTTTGCTTCCTGCTGCTGTTTGCCAAGAAGTCCCGGTGACATTTGATTCAGGCCCCCATCCTACCCCTGACTAAAAAGCTAAAGAGCAGGCAGGCTTGACTTACTGTAGAGCTGCCCATACTAAATCTCACACTCACTTACACTCACACTCATTGTGGAACAGAGACTCTCCTCTATTTCCAAACATGTATCCTCTCCAGAAAGCCCAGCTACTCATTGCAGTCTCTGTGGCCCATAGGGGCATCCTTAGAGGTTCAAGCTCAAACGGTCCAAAGCCTGCCTTCAAATTTCCCCTGTAGTCCATCTCACATTCCTTCAGGGCATTGGCTATTGGGTCTCGATCTCAAGAACAGATCTGCACAACGGATTAGATTGATTTGATCCCTCTCACATCCAACTCACTGGTTTAGAGACTCAAGGGCAGAGATCCTAGCTTGGGTGTTTGTTGTATGGGGACAAAAGAAGCTTCTTGCTCCTGCAATTGTCAAAGTCTGAGGACAGCACACAGCAGTGCGCGCAGCAGCTACTACAGATTTAGCTAGTGTGGTGGTGAATCGAATCTGGGGACTGCGGGGGTCCGGGAGAGGAGGGAACACCAGGAACCAGGCTTTGTATTTCCCTAAACATAGCAGAAATTAGCTTCCAAGGAGGCTTGAATGGCACAAGCCATGGAACTCGAAGTTCTGGTCTCACCAACACCCCAGATATTTGTCCCCAGAAACAGAGTGATGAGACACTTAACTTCCAAGATGCCATCAATTACATTCCAGCTAAACTTCTGCAGTGGCTACCTTGAGGAAATGAAAACTCGAGAAAGGTTTCGAGTGTCAGAGATCCCTTTGCATAGTGCCTGCTCAAGACCCACTCAGGACTGGGGAAATGGGCTTGGGCGGACAGTGATAGGCTGGAAACCAGAGCTGGAAGCTTTCTATTGCCACTGGATTTAGGATTCCCAGGCACCTGGAGGGAGACACCCAGAATCGGCTTTTCCGGCTTTCCATCAGCTTAGTTCTGAGTCCTGGCCTGAATTTTTCCTGAGCAATTATTAGACAAGCTGGAGACAAGTTGGCGAGGGCTGAGGTGTTGGTGGCCTGCAGCGCTTGGGGTCACAGCCACTTGGGACTTGGGGCTAACGCACAGAATCCTCTCTCTCCCCTCCCCCCTCTCCCCCCCTCTCTGTCGCTGTGTGTGTGTGGGTGGGTGCATGCATGCATGTGCGCGGGCGCTCAGGTACCAAATGCACCTGGGGACTTTGTTTCTTCTTTCAGCGCCAGAAATGTCTAATATATGGAATCCTGAAATCATTTTTTAAGTAGAACTATTCCTTATGAGCATTTCCTAAGCGGGGAACTCACAGGCTTCGGCCCGTGCAGTGTTGCCACACCACTGGTTTTCTGGTGGTGTCACTGGCTGGGTTTTGAACTCCTTGAGTTCCTTGAGACTTGAGAGCCGACCCTCTTTCCACACTATGAAACCTGCAGCTGTAAGCCATCACATCCAGAGGGTGCTGCTGTCATCTGCAGCAGTTGAGCAAAGAGAAACTCATGTTGTCCCTCAGTCTTTGATTTTGTAGGAAGTGCAAGCTAAGGGGAGCTATAGTTCCTTTCTTTTTCTTTTTTTTTTTTTTTTTGACAACTAGGACCTTACCCTGCACACCAGTAGGCTTTCTGCCAATGTCAAATGAATACAAATCAATTCCTTTTAGAAAATTCAGTGCTCAGTTCCTCAAAGTCACTTGTGAACATCAGGGCTGAGTTAAACCCACATCCTGCTGTGTTCCAAATTTAGGAGCACAAACCCTTCTGCCAGTTTTCCCATTTCTGATAACGTTTCCAGGACCAAGACCAGGAAGTAAGAGTTTTCATGGTTCAAAATGCAAAACTGTCCTTCTCCCAGGCATCTGCATTTACAGAGGGTTGGGGGTGGTCTGGATCTCTGAGATGTTTTTCCTACTTTCTGGAAAGTTGTGAAGGAAAGTGCTGATCTCAAAATAGTAACTTGGCTAGGTAGCTATTTTATGGTTGGTCGTTGTATAACTTTAAAATTGGGAATCATCTAATTTTGAAACATTCTAGCTTGCAAAAGGACTGTTTTACAACATTCCAGTAAATCCAAACTGTAATATATATTCTCATTAATTTAAGCCAGATTCCTGGATGTTATGATTTTGAAGTAAAATTATAGATCAAATCTTGTAGAAAAATCATATCAGTTTGCATATGATCAAAAGGTTTACACATAGTATGGTAAAAGCCATTCAGTAGTGAGTAAACAGATACTGCCTACAGAAAGTATAAATTCTGAGAGTTCAAAAACCACATTAAAATTATTGCTCCTCTACAGTTTATGTGTGATCCAGACTCAACAACCAAATCACTGCCACCCTAGAGGAGCAGCCATCACAGCAGAATCACATTCTTTTCAATCTGGCAAATATTTGGAACTGTCAAATGAACTGGGGGATTTCCTGCTAAAGTTTGGTTATTCTGGCTTAAAATGGAAGAAACCAAAGCTTAGGTCACTGAGAAGAGAACTGATTTTGCATGTTTCCTAAGGCACCTTTAGAGCCCATTAAAACAGAAGGCAAGATGAAATGGCTGGCAAAGCGACAGAAATAGCCATGAAGGAACCAACGTGTCCACTGATAGACAAATGGGAAAGAAAAACATAGTTCTACCATATACATTATATAGCATACATATGTATTTAATACATACCACACATATATTTATAAATAGCACATGTATTGTATAGACCATATATACATGACTCATCCTTAAAAAGAAGGAAAATTTGTCATTTGAAACTTGATTTTCTGTTGCTCTCAGTTATAGCACTACTTCTTGTATTGTCAACAGGAAGAAAGAATAAGAGAAATAAATCAGGGGGCAAAGGACAAATACTACATCACATCACTTACATATAAAAAGTTGAACTCAAGTAACAAAGCATAGGATTGGATACTGGGGAGGAGGGGTGGAGGTAAAGGGTTCAAAGACCTTTGAGTTGTAAAGTGGGTAAGTTCTGGAGACCCAGCCATACAGAATAGCAACTACAGATAATAAAAATAATTACTCTTGAAATTTGCTAAGAGATTAGACCTTATATGCTCCCAACATAAACACACACACACACACACACACACACACACACACACACACACGGTGGGAGGGGCATAGGGACATATGCAGAAATAGTTGTGACAGGCGGATTTATTACTTAGCTTAACTGGTAATCATTTTATAGTGCCTATGGATATAAAACCTCACATTGTATATCTTTAAAAATAAAACACTTTAATATATGGAAACATTAAAAAATTAGAGGAAAAAGAGACGTGAACCATGCTCTTTGTGGAGGTCTTCAGCACAGATGGGTTTGTGTAGATGTTAGAGAGGATCTCATTGTTTTGTTAACAACCTAAATATAAGTTATCTAAAACATGTTGCATGTGTGGTAAGCATTAACATTATATAAAATATATTGAAGTTATAAAAAAGACAAAATGTTATAAATATTCCAACTTGAGCCAGTGGGATGGGTTATTGGTAAAAATGATTGCTGTGTCAGTCTAATGACCTAAGTTCCCTTCTTGGAAGTGAAGGGAAGAAATTTGAAAATTGTCCTCTAGCTTCTATATATGCAGCATAGCAATGCATACCTACACTCACTAATAGTAAATAAAATGAAAATATTAAAACTACTTCAATTCCATCTGTGTGTCACCAACTATATTTCTTATTCGCAGCAGCTTATTAAGATGACTATTATTGTCTGTAGGCAAAGGAATACCAAGAGTGTTGGCTTGGATTGGTTCTACTTCCTAGGTTTCTTTTGGGTATTTAAAATGCTAGAACATGTTTATCAATTTTCCACATCAAGCAGGACGTCTGGGCCCTTGGATCTAGGGACAGACTCAGAAGAGGATGCAGTTATGTCTCTCTTCTTCTTGGGCTAATGTGATTTGTGGTGAGAGGCTCAATGGCTAGGGATAAATCATTTATAGTTCCTGGACTAACATTTAGGAGATTGACAGTTTTACAGCAAGAAAGTAAATATTGATGCTACCACTTACGATAAATAAGTTGCTGAAGAATAAAATCCAAGTTAAATTCATAACAATACTCAGAATAAATTTATATACTTCAAAGCTCATTTAACTTCCCATGTTTAGAATGACATGTTGCTTCACCTTGTCTGAAATTGTGGATGACTTCATGGAGTGATTGGTTTGGCCAGTGTGTTTGTTAGGGACAGAGTTAGTAGAAAGTGCTAAGAGGTAGGAGACAGGGTTCCTCTTCATCTTCCCACCTAAAAGGAGATGACTGAGCTAGTCCAGTTTCAATATTTGATTTATGACTGTGCTGGATGGAAAGTCTCAAATTCCCATCTGATTCTGACATTGTATAAATGAGCCGAGAACTTCAGGCCATCTTCATATTACTTGCTTGGGTTTCTTCTGCTTGCCCCTTCTTAATGGAATTGTCTTGTAAAGGAAGTTGGAGATATGGATCAGCAATTAAGGGCTTTAGCTGCTCTTCCAGAGAACCTAGGTACAATCCCTCCTACCTGTACTTGGCAGCTTACAACTGTTTGTAACTCCAGTCCCACTGGGATCCAACACCCTCTTCTGGTTTCTGTGGGTACTGCATACACATGGTACATGGACACACATGTAGACAAAACATTCATACCCATAAAAATAATAATAATGAAAAAAGAAAAAGAAATCGCCTTGTGAAGGACAGCTGAAGAAGCCAACACAAAAAAAGAAGGAAATGGCCTTCTGAGGAAGACATAACCAGAAGAGATGCTGTCTCCTCTCATGTGAAGAATTTTCAGAAGAGATAAGAGGAAAAGAAAAACAAATATCTTGGTCCTTGTCTCCTTGGTATCAAAAGATGTAACAGTGTTTCATGATAGGGAGACAGAAGAAACGCCAGCTGAACTGGCAGCAGTGTTATCTGCCTCATGAAAAACTCCAGCTGACTCCCAGTCCTGTCTGGTGCCCTGTCCTTCTGTAGGCTATCAGCAGAAGCTTTGCAGAATGGCCTCCTGCTGTATCTACCAAGAACTCAAAGCACACTTCTTATGGATCCTGAGAGTCAGCTCTGAAAAGGACTCCTCAGATGACTTCTTAGAGGGGAGGAATGAAGAGTTTAACCTTCAGTCAGTCTTTCAACAAATACATAATGAATAATTTGGTTAGGAGGTAAATCAATTGATGTGCACAAGGAAATAAATTAAAGAATAGATATTGTACATGAAATGCATTTTAGAAGGACTGTAAAATGTAATTATGGGGTATGCATGATTGGAAATACTCTGTATGATTTATTAGTAGAAACAGAATGAAACAAATCAGTAACTTTTTTTTCTCTTGTTTTTTTTTTAAATGTTTATTTATTACTTCAGGTTACATCTCCATCACAGTGCCCTCTTTCCACCCCTCCCAGTCCCACTCTCCCACCCTCTACCCCCATCCCTTCCATCCCACTCCTCCTGAGTGGAGTGTCTCTACATATCAGTCCCCTGAGTAACTTTAATCAGATACATGAGGGCTCAGATGTAGAAGAATTCTAATCCAGCAACATGGCTGCTTTGGGAAGGAATCACATCCAAAGACCTTTTAGGTCTGTGTGATCCCACTGGAATGACATCTTTAATCCCTCTGGATGGAATGCAGACACACCCTTAGTACATACCTTTAATCTCAATAAAAGTAAAGTTAGTTTGTAGAAGGAAGCACCCATGTTTGAAAGTGATGTCTGATTGAAAAGCAGATGAAGTGACAAATCAAAGAAAGATTTAACAGAATAGGGTATGTTCAACTCACACAAGAACACAGAGGAAGAGAGGTGACTTAAGGAAGACCAGTGCAGAGACAGGAGGCAGTTTTACCAGGAGAATTTTGCAGAGACAGGTTGAAGAGAGAACAAGCTAGACACAGGTGAAGACAGAATGAGCTAGAGAATGAGGAGCCAGAAGATTAGAACAGATTGCTAGAGTTGGTTTGAGCCCAAGCAGAGAAATTCAGTCGGAAGCTGAGAGAAGCCACTTTGTATCAGTCAGCTTGGAGAGGAGTTTGAGCCAAAAAGGCTGAGTTGAACCAGCCAGCCAGAGTTCAGAAAGAACTAGGAAGGGTGAGCTTATTCAGCAGTAAATCTCAGAGACTAAAAACATCCTAGATTTAGACAAGATTGTACAAGGGCTAGAAGCTTCCAGGCCTAGGCCTAGGCCTAGGTTAGCAGATGGAGGCAGTAAGCCTCTGAGATAACAGTTACTTCAGGCAAATAAAAGATGAGTTGAGAGTATGTTTTGTTACCAAAAGAGTGAAGAGAAAACTACAACCAGGTAACTAGAATTTAATGATAATGGATAACCCCAATAAGACTCCTTTTTTGTGTTGATTCACTATGGGAAGAAAAACCAGGTGCAATTGAAGCAAATAAGTAAAGTTGTCTGTCCTTGGTCTTAAGAGTGGAGGGCAGGAGTTATGGAGAGATGGCTCAGCAGTTAAGAGCATTGGCTGCTCTTCCAAAGGACCTGGCTTCAAACCCCAGCACCTATATGGCAGTTTACAGCTGTCTATAATTGCCAGAGGCGTGGTACTGCACACACCTCAGAGGCAGAGGCAGGCAGATCTCTGTGAGTTCAGGCTAGCTTGGTCTACAAATTGAGCCCAAGACAGCTAGGGCTACACAGAGAAACCCTGTCTCAAGAGAGAGAGAGAGAGAGAGAGAGAGAGAGAGAGAGAGAAAGAGACAGAAATGTAACTGAACTTTTTAATTATTAATTATTTATTAACTAATAATATTCACTTATAACAAATAACAACAACTTCTTAACTACTACCCTACTAATTCCTACAATCCCTTTAACCTAACCACTAATCTTATTGAAAATTATTTTCCTAACCTTTTAGAAGGATACAGTCTCTGGGGCAGGTCCTCAGTCATCAGGAACACAGTCTCTGTAGTAGACCCTTAACGGACTTAGCAGTCCTTTTTCTGGAATATCTCAGATGTAGGTTCGTCAGGATAAGTTGGTTATCACAGTCTTACCTTAAATAAGGCTTAATGCTTTCTTCTCTCTGGGAGACCCCAGCCGTCTGCTGCTCTGCTTCAGTCCTTAAAGCCGGCACAGTTTGGACAGATCAAACCCCTCTAGGCAAAAGCTGAGCCACAGGGTTTAGTCCTTGGCCTTTTGGTGTCTTGCTGAGGCTTTCTCTGCTCACCAGCTTCTTTCTGCCTCAGGAAGATCTGGCTATCAATTCAACAGCACTTTTCTCAGCAGGACTCTCCGTGCTCTCTAGCATTGGGGGCCTCTTTTATTTTTTTTGGGGGGGGGCTCCATGCATTGTCCTTAAATAGGAGGAACTCTGTTTCAGCTTAATTTGGGCTCCGCCCACTTAGCAGCTGAAAACAATGCCAGGCCAAATACTTTGTTTCTTAAGTCCATTAAGTATTTCCTGTTTTCCTGGCTTCAACCTTGTTTTTCAGTCCATTAAGTCTTTCCTGTTTTTCCTGACTTCAACCTTGTTTTTCCACAAGCTGATAAGCTAATTGCTCACAGGCAAGTTGATCTTCATGCCCGGAATTGAGAGACTGTATCAGAAACCCCTATATATTTTCTAAATCTAATTTAATTTATCTAACTTCCTACAGAGAAAGGCAGAAGACTTGTTCTATAAAATCTAAAATAACAAGGATGCCTATGCAGAGTTTTGCCCATCTTAGGCCAGCCCCTTAGTGTGCTGCTGCTGTATCATATTATGAATTAATGGTCCAGTCAAAAGTCGGCCACTCCGAAGCACAAAAAGTCTGCCACAGTCCCTTTTTAACCTCAACTGACAAATTATAAGCCCTCATTCTAACTTCAGTTCAATGATCCAGTGTCAAACTTAGAGGAGTCGTCAAGGTCTGTCCCATTGTCACACAAATAAATATAAATGCATTCAGATTGCCTAGTTTTCTTTGACCACTCTTATTGTTGAACAAAAAAGACTCTGAATTAGGAATAATTGGCAGCTAATTCAGTTCAGGCCTAAGGAAAAAGAGGAAATAAATTAGGTGAACTTACTAAAAATGTGTGGTATCTTAGGGAGACAAGCCCACACAAATTAAATAACAAAATAGAGAATAATATACTTAGTGAATATGCATACAAGTTTTCTATTGATGCTGAATTACCATAACTTATTTAACTTAAAACATTATACATTTATTATGTTACACCTCTGAGACGTTCATATGGCAGGGGTCTCACTAGACTGAAGTGTTTGAGGGACTGCACTCTCTCTGGAGGTTGAGGGGGATTCCATTCTCAGCTTCTAGTGGCCAACCACCTTCCTAGTTTATGACCTGCTTCCTCCATTGTCCAAACTAGAGCTGAGTGCTTTTCATATCATCTACCCCTGATCTCCTCCTCTTCTGCTTCCCTTTCTGTTAGCCAGAATGAATCCTTGTGATTTTAACTAGGCCCAACTCCTGAATAACCCAGTATGACCTTTCCATTACAAAGTCTTCCATTTAATTACATATTCAAAATGAACCCCCCCACTCCCGCCCCATCCTCTTATTTGGCTCAGGAATCAAGATGTGATGTTTCAGAGAAGCCATTACTGTGCTTGCCATAGTAAGAACATGTGTTGATTGGCAAAGACCATGTATGGTAGATGCTTAGAGAATGGGATGCTATGGGATGGAGCGCATGAACAAGACTCCTAGAACAGGTGGAACTAGAGCTAGTAAATCACCAAACAGAGAAGGAAATAGCAGTCTCTGAAGAAAGGTTGCATCCACTGGGGAGTAGGGCAGGATGTGAAAAACAACTTGTATCAGATGCTGATATCTTTGCCTCTTCTTCTGGGAAGGTAACCCTCCTGAATGTGTGCCTTATGATTGTCTTTACTCATTCTTCAGAAAGACAATGTCTAGAAGTGATTAACTGTATAGAGGTTGTTCTTTCATCAATGTCCAAATTCTATGTGTCCTTTTGGTGTGGAATGCTGTCCTCTGGGCATGATGTGGTCATTCCCATATTTAAATTTGAGTAGTGTGATTGATATTTGTACAAGATTGGGTCACTTATCTGTTACTAGAGTTTAACAGCAAGAACACCAGGTCAGATGGGTTTGAGGCTAGATTCAGGAATGAGAATTAATGACAGAGAAGAAGTTTGGAATATTGTGCCCACCAGGTTGTTCTGGTCTCCCATTCTTGGAAAATAAAATATTTAACTGGCTTTCCTGTAGAGTGGAACTATCTGCTGATGAGGGGCTGCCCTTCCTAACCTCAATGGCACCTTTGCTCTTCCTTCCAAACTTTCTTCCAAGGCCCAGAAGCTATTTTAAGGGTGACTTCAGCTGCCAGGAAAGAACTTATTATAGTGGACAAAGGCCAGACTGGTCACTCTGAGAGGTGGATGGACTCAGTGCTTGACGTCAAGGAATTACTCAGGAAGGGCTCCTCTAATATAATTAAGATCCTCTCATGCCTCAGACTCACTGGGTTGAGAATGGCTCTTTTCTTTTTGGCTAGGGATACTGTCCCATAAAGCACTAGAAATAGGAACCTTCTCACTCTACCAGGAAGCTCATCAGAGAGATGGTGTTCTGGTGAGCTTTGCCAGGGAGCAATAAGGTTCATATGGGGATTTCCTGTATAGACGGAGAATAGAGGTGCAAGCAGTATGGCTTGTGACCAAAGGCAACTGAATTCGAGCCTTGGATCTACCATTCACTTCCATTAAGCAGACAATAATTTCCCTAAGCAATAGTTTCTCGGCATGTGAGATGAGGTTATGATGACAGTTACCTAGCAGAACTGAAGATATTTCATGTCAAACCCATGGACACATTGCTTGGCGTGGGACAGATACTTCAGAAGGATTGCTATTATTAGTGTAACAAAAGCTTTTTCTTTCCAGTGCCAAATTATACCATCTTAATGAAATGGATTAAAGTAAAAACCATTGCATACTCTTAGTCTTCTGAGAAAGACCATCTACAAAGTTTTTAATTCTCAAGATAAAATTAATTGCCAGGGCCACAACAGGATGGATCTGGCTCTGCCAGCCCTCTCAGACACATGCCTGACCATCTTTCAGTCTCCTTGCCCAGAAGAATTAATGATCATATATATTAAACACCTGGCACAGTGCCTGTTTGAGCAGGCACTGGAGAGTGGTGTTTGTGATCATCATTATAATAAAAATGCTTGCCTTTCAGGTGCCAAACTCTAATACCCTACAGTATGAAGAAAGTTGAAAAAAAAATAACTGAACTCTTCTACGTTCTTTTAAAAGTGTGTGTGTGTGTGTGTGTGTGTGTGTGTGTGTGGTGTGTTTCTGCCTGTGCATGGCATGTGCACATATAGAGGTCAAAGGACAACTTTCAGGAGTCTGTTCTTGTCTTTCACCTTGTTGAAGCAGTTGCTATTAATTCTGTTTCTGAGCCCTGCACTCCAGGCTAGCATTCTCCCCCTGGTTTTTTTGTCTCTCTCTGACCTCCCATCTGAAGTGTGGGGTTGTAGATGCACACTACCATATCTAGCTTTTTTACATGGGATCCAGGGATCAAACTCAGGACATCAGACTTGTGTAATAAGCACTTTTATTTGCTGAGCTATATTTCCAGCCCTTCTCTACCTTCTTGTAAAATAGAGACCAGATATAGTCTCCATTGCTTCTTATGACTCATTGTCACCATCAAGAGAGTACCACTTACTGTGTTGAGCATATTTAATATACCACATTCTCAAGGGAGGTAGACACAGAGGGCCAATAGTACCACACACTGTGCTACCACATGATCTTTCTTTTTGATAGCTATCTATATCTGTGCAATTCCATGATTATTCCATTTTATTTCTTCCCACCTGGTTGTTGAACTATCATCTCTTAATATTGTCATTATAATTGTCTTTTGCAGCAGCCTATCTACTTCCATTTTTATTTGTTATGCAATGAAATCAACAACAAACACACACAGTTGGTACAAAGATGTGAGAACAAAGATCCTATAGGCACTGCACAGGAAGCTGTAAATGCTGGTCAAGAACTATAAAAATTGCACCTGCTTAACCAATCTACTCAAGAGGACAGAAACAAAGGCTATCTGAATGATGTATAGAGCAAATGCCAACTGAGTGAGGATCTCTTGTAATGGTCAGGAACAGCATGGTGTTTGTTAGTACTAGCTTCAACTACTTATGCTCAGGACAAACACAGCAAGCAAACAGGTTGGAGCTGTGTGTGACTGAAGAACTTCGAGACACTGAGTGAGAATGTGACAACAGCTGTAATGTCAATAATGGATTGTAATAATACAATGCTGGTTATCCTGCAGTTGCTGTTTTCTGGGTCTTCAGGTCTCAGTTTTATCTGATTTAAGGTGTGTCACTAGCCAAGTGGCACCTGATGGATGAATAGGTGTCTTTGGAGTTTCTTCCAGCAGGCATAGTAATGGTGATGAGAAAGTACACCATTCTTTGATGGGTTTGGTGACCCTAGCTCCAGTCTTATAAGTAGCATGTCCCTGCTTGACAGGTACCAGGACACAAGTAGAAATTGTGTTTTCAGTTCCAGGCACATCTGCAATTGGTCTTTGACAAGATCATCATCTGTTATCAGTGTTCAAATACTATATTGATTTCTACAATGTGAAGTTCTTTGATACCAAGGACCCTAGATAATCTTGAAAGATCTTTCAGAATTGGGGCTAGTCACAAATTTAAGAATATGTTTAATATGCTGTTAAATGATCAGTGTTGGACTTGTTTTCAGCACCAATGAGTACCGTTTAGAGAAAACCTCCAGTTACATAAGGATGTGGTGGAAATGCTCCCTGTAATCTCCCTTCCCCTCTTCTCTTGTAGGAATGCTAGGAATGACTTTTGCCTTTCTTTGTCTCAGAAATTCCAATTTAAGCTGGCCAGACAACAGCTAGAACCTGTTATCCTTTTTCTGTAGGGAGACAGGGATGATAGGTTCCTGCTGATTGACAAGCAGGGTAAGGACGAGGAGTTTAGCCCTACTCCTGCCATGGGTCAAGCACATCAACCCTCTGGCTTTTGCGTTTTCTTCTCTGTTGCCCTATTAGGTGTGGAGTAAAGCTATATCATTTGCAGTCATTTGAGCAACTATAGATTATATTAAAAATGTTCTACCATGTTGGCCTTTGTATGTGTATTTAGAAAGTATCGCATGTAACTAAATAGTGCGAGGCCTTTGCACTCATGTTTTTTGAAGGCAGGGTGTGGGGAGGAGATACAGAAGAACAAAGAAGAGAGGGCAAAGAGGGAATTATGATGCTGATTGGATTCACATTGGGCTGGTTGGGATACATAGGTGCTGGCTGCCTTGTCTTATTTTATGGAGGTTGTCAGTACAGTGGCTGGTAAGTGCTTCAGGCAGTAGCAATCATCAAGAAAGTAACTTTTAGCCAAATGTTGAACTTTACCTTTTTTCTCTCCCAGTTTTAGAGCTCTGTTCCTGATGAGGAATTCCCTTCTCCATTGTTACTTCATCTTCTCTCCCAGATGAACATGCTGATTTATATTGTTACCCCCTCCCCCATTCACCCGAGTTATGGGAATCAAGAAAGGCCCATGGATGTCTTGAATAGTCCAGAGGCCACAAGGCTGCCATTAATACTGGCCATTGAATGCTGGGTGCTTGGTGCTACTGAAGAGCCTTGACTTGACTGCTTGTCAGCTAAAAGAAGAGGAAGAACAGGTAAAGACATGTCTCCTTCTGCCTCCCAAATCTCAGCTACGTAGCCAACTAGTCTCTAGCTTTAAGAAGTAAAGTGACAATCTTGTTTTACTTTTCCAGCTGCTGTTACAGGATTAAGAAGGCCCTGAGTACAATGACACTGCTTCACCAAATAGTCATTGACTATGCCATGCTGAATATAGCTCACTGGTAGGATGCTTGTCTAACTGCACAAACCACAGGTTTGATTCTCAGTACCATAGTGGGTGAGAGAAGAGAGGGGGCAGGAGAAAAGGAGGAAAAGGAAGTGTGGAGGGGAGAGAAAGAGAGATGAGAACAGAGAAGAAAGAGGAGAGAGGAGGGAAAGGGACTTAGGGACTTGAGTTGGAAATCATGGAGACTGAAGGCATTACTGTTCCCAGCCTACCATGGACAGAGATTATGCCAAAAGAATGAATCTTTATAATGGAACTGCATCTATCAGGGATTGAAACTCTTCTCTCTATTCACAGTAAGGTGAGCTTCAGGTCCATAATATGCCGATCCTCTTCTACCAATTCCACTTTTTTCCTAGACATGCTTCATCATAATGGATATTTAGGAGAGGGCTGACCTCTTAGCCTTTATTCTTTTGCTGCTCAGATAATACCATATATTCTCATAATTATCTCATTTTATACTTGAGGCAATCATTTAGATTGTCTAGTGTGAGGTCCTTCCTTTTTTCTATTCTACTGAAACAACACAGTGCAATGAGAATCCAAGGTCCAATTTACAGCTTAAAAAGTTGTAGGGAGACATAGCTACCTGAGGATGCCTCTCAGGATGAGCCCTGGAGAGACTGTTCCCAAGGGCTGGAGGACCGCATGCTCTTCTCTCTTGTAAAACATCACATTCTCTATGTAGAAGTGGTCAACCCTGGACAGGGCTTCACAGTTCCTCAGGCACCTGTGCCACCCGCTGTGAATAGTCAGTCTTCTGCTTCCTTATTCCTCAAACAGCTCTCCCAATAAAAGCCACTGACAGACATTATTGATCCCTTTCTATCACTCAAAGAACAAACATGAGGAAGAAAATGCAGGGAGCTATCTTTGTTTGATGAGGATTGAGAGAACATGATAAATGGCTGCAGGGACACTCTGCTTTCTGAAAGACTTTTAGTTATTATTGAGACCCCCCCCACATTGTCCCCCAAGGGGCACTGGGTGGAATGGCATCTCATCAGCTCTGACAGCCAGACAGAGGCAGCAGCAGCGAGCGCTGAGCTCTTCTCTACTAATGCAGCCAGGGGAAACATGCCAAAGAAGGAACACTCTTTAATTTAAGCAAGCTGAGGATATTTACTGGATGAAAATCAATCGTTTGAAATTAAAAAAGAAAAAAAAAAAGTCTGACCAAGGATTCTCTCCTGAACAACAAACTTCTGGTGAGGATTCCAGGCAAGAATGGTCCTAGGATTACCTTTGTTGTCCCTGTCCCTATTCTTGATACCCTCTTCTTCACCTCAGTTTTAACCCTAGCTCTATTCTCATGGGAACCATCTACAGTGTTACCCTTGGCTTTGTTTGGGCATTTTAGCAGCTCATGGACAAAGCCTTATTGTGGACTATGAGACCACATGACAAATTGTGGAGGAATCTCCATTTAGCACTGTTGTATAGGCATCTAGTCTCTAAGCCTCCATAGTCAATTGTTGCCAAACCATTGTAAAGAATGCACTAGACTAATTAACGAGTGGGAATAATCTGAACTCAAGGAACATGATGGATATTTTCAAACTGGATATGTATGTATGTACGTATACATACACACGTGCACACACACACACTCACACACACACGAATGTGTTGCTGAAGATGTCTGAAAATGATTGAAACAATGGCCAAAAACACTAAGGGAAAGCTGGAACTTCTTGATGGGAGAGGTAGGTCTAAAACTATTGAAAGATTTGAGTTCTGTCTAATGGCCACTGGAACTCTTTGTACTACCTCTTTCCCAGAAGAGGGACACCAGTGTGGGAATGTTCTATTCATACCTTCTACTACATGATCAGTGTTATATATGTGGGCTAACAGTCTAAACTCAGTGAAAGTACCCTCATCAGATGAAGAACAGGAAAGACAGACTACCCTAGAGGTTGGAAAATGAGTGAAGATAGCCTCATAAGAGACTGAAACCACAGAGGAGCAAGTCCTTCCTTTATCCTGTATGGAATAGTATGCACCACTTGTCTGACACTGAAAGCCATGTGGCCCATGTGAGTGGTCTGTGCAACACTGAAGAAGAAGTTTGTATGTATTAAATGTTAAGTACAGTTTCTGGGCTGAGGATGGGCTCAGTCGGAAGGTGCTTTCCTGGGTTTGATCTCTAGAGCCACCCCCCACACCAAACTAAGTAGTTTCTTGACTTTGTCCTTTGGAGATATCAGTCTGCTTCAGTGAGTACTGAAACAATCCCTCCTCAGTCTTGGAGCTATTTTTTCATAAACAAAAGTCACAGGAAACCCTGGCTCTTCAAATACTTTTCTTCAAGGAACACTGACATATATTTTGAAAAGTTCTTGAACAATTGGCAAAAAATGGTCTGTACCTATGTGGGTGGTGCCAAAACCACTAGTCTCTTGATTATTGAACATTGGGCACTGGTTACAGCATTATTATGTAGCCAGTAGGAATTTGGGGAGTACTGCTTCTTTCCTCCCCCAACCCCATTGTTGTTTCTCAAATGAAACAGTCAAGGTTTTGGACTTATGTTTTCTTTTCATTAGCTGTATATATCACATGTCTCAAAAAGGAATACATCACGGGAAATGATATTTCATTAATCTTCATTTTCAATGAGAGAAATGTATTCATGCAGTCAATAGAGATTTATTGAGCACTGCATTGTCAGACCTGCTTCAGCAGATCCAGAGCAGGAGATGGATCATTGTGCATCAGTTCTGGTCATTGCTATCATTTGCTGCCTCTACTGAAGTCTTTTTTCCCCTTACAATCCTTGATCCCTTTTCTAGACAAATCTCATGAATCAAAGGCTTCTGTTTGCCTCAGGCTTAGAGCAAACTTAGGCCAATATCTCTGTTGTAAGAAAGGGGACTTCTATGTTCTGATATAACTTAAGAATACAGCATTTAATTTTTTGTCTGTTAAAGAAAAATACAGAGAGGCCTACATAGAAGAGATTAAGAGGCATTTCTCATACTTACCACTCATTAGTAAGTTATCATTTATAGAAAACAAATTTTAAAATACAACAAAAAGACAAGGATTTCATCTGTTTTCTTCACTAATATCTTCATGTTGGAAGGAACTTTATGGCATATTTGTGGCACAACTATTTGCTCCTTGAAACCATCAAATGTCATAGATGACGACAATACTCAATTATTTAAACATGGCTATGCATGTTTATCTTTTTGGTAAATCATAGAAATTATGATTTCTATGATTTACCAAAAAGTATAATATTTTTTAGTTTTTTGTGATTATAATTACATAATTTTCCCCTCTTGTTCCTCCCAGCAAACCCTCGGATGTATGCTGCCCACCTTGCAACTTTTTAAATTCATTGTCTCTTTTTCTTTAACTGTTGATATATAAAAATATATATGTATATTATACACATATATATAACATGCTCAGTCTATATAATGTTACTTGTATGTACATTTGGCATTGCATAGCCAACCATGGGCTCTTCTCTGGGGAAGACTATTTCTCTTGCTGCCAGAATTCCTTAGTTGCCTCCAGCTTTTTGTTAAAGTTGAGCCTTTGTGAGCTTTCCCCCTTCCATGTTAGTATATGTATTGTGGTTGTTCTTGTTCAGGTCATGTTAAAGTTGCCTGGTTAGTGAGACTTCATAAGAACCTTCTGACAGTTCTAGGAGAAACGATCTTACTGCAAACTTCCTGTTCCTCTGGCTCTTAAAAGCTTTTCACCCCTTCTTCCACAATGATCTCTGAACATCAGATGTGAGAATTACGCTGTAGACATATCTACAAGGCTGCATTTTGATTGGTTGTGGTTTTCTGTAAGATAATCTCCATCTGTTGCAAAGAGAAGTGTCTTTGATGAAGACTGAAAGCTACCCATATCTGTGGGTCTAAAGATAAATATTTAGAAAATAGGAATATAGTTAGCCATTTTGTTGAATTGGTAAAGTGATGGTTGTAAGTTCTCCCCAAAAACTCATGACTTCCCTAGCCCTGGGTAGTTTGGCTAGGTTTCCGAGTTTTTGTTGTTTTGTTTTATTTTGAACTTTTTATTGATTCTTTGTGAGTTTCACATCATGCACCCCAGTCCTGCTTGTCTCCCCATCCCCTCATATCTGCTCTTTGTTCTTGCAACCTTCCCCCACAAATAAAAAACACATGTACAAACAAACAAAAAAACTAAACAAATTAGAAAATATCTCATTGTGGAAGCTGTAGTGTGTCACAGTGTGTCCCACAGTATATCCTCTAACCACACATCTTCACATTCAAATGTTCATTGCAATGAGTCACTGGTTGGGTTCCAGATCTCTAGGTTCTGTGACACAATCAATATTGGATTATCACTGGGACTCCTCCTGGTTATCCTATTGTTGTCCTGTGTCATAGAGATCCTTTTGCTTTGGATGAATAGGACCGGCCCTTTCATATATCCCAATCATTTGCAGATGATATAGATTTTTGGGGTGGGCCAATTCAGAGCTATGGATCTATGCTTGGGTGGTAGCTAAGCTTGTCAGTTTGCAGGGTCTCCCTTATTCTCACCACCAGGGCAAACTGTCCAGCACTGCTTCAGCTAGGCCACCCAAGGCCACAGAAGGCAGGGTCTGCCCTCTTGCTTTCATACTGGCTCATCTGTACCCATGCCTTCAGATCCAGCTCCACTGTGCTGCCCAGTCAAGGTGCATGACACACTCCCCCAAGTGCCGCAGCCTTCAAGGGATTGGGTCAGCTCTCCTCCACTCTCACCTTTAGGGCCAATTCACCTGTGTCCCCTCCACCCGGGCCAGTTCTATTGTGCTGCCCAGGTGAGGTACATGTTCCTGCTCTCCTGAGAGCTGCAGCCCATGAGGGGCAGGGCCAGCTCTCCCAGCTCTCATGATCCAGGGGGCCAGCTCTCCAGACTTCGGATTGCCACAGGTGGTAAGGGACTAGGTGGGGAGGGCATCATCCCCAACCCTCCCCACACTCACATCACCTCACAGCAGATCAGTTGCAAGGCCACTTCTTCTGCATTCTCTCCCTCAGAGCCTGCTCGCCCTCACCCCCACCACTAGGGTCAGCACTGCTGTGCTGGCTGGGCTCTCCAGCGCTGTAGCAGGTGAGAGGTAGGGTCAGCTATCCAGAACACTGAAGCCAATGAAGTGCAGGGCTAGTTCTGCACATACCCTGGGCACCAATGTAATCCCAGTCCCGGCAGCTGCCCTGACCAGGGATGTCCCCATGTTCTCTAGTGGTGATATGAACCATGAACACCTACATCTGCTGCTGCATAGCTGTGGACCCAGACCTCAACATGGTCCCAGGTGTCAGGCCTGGCCACTCACAACAGGCTACTCCTCTCCACCCTCGAGTCTCCAGTCCCATCTCTCTTCATAATGCTTGAGCTGTTCCACGTCTCTTTGTTTCCCATCTGACCACCACGTACTTGCACATTGTGATGGCCCCTGCTGCAGGCTGGCCACATGGCTAGCGGGCCCCTGGTTGACATCCTCAGCCTGTGGTGTGAGGCAGCAGGTATCTACAGCCTGCCTGTGCTATGTGAGGAAGGGCAGATCTGTGGTCCTCAGGTCTCTATCTTCCTCCTCCCATGCTGTGCTGCTGGGCTGTGTGTCTCTGGCCTGCATGGGGCAGAGGGAAGGTCAGTGGGTGTCTTTCCCTGTCCACGCAGTACAGAATGGTGGAACGCAGGTCTCTGTCTTCCTCCTCCTGTGCTGCACTTCCTGGATTTTATTTTATTTTATTTTATTTTATTTTTATGTGTCCTAACCATAAAACATCAAGGTATGATGAACAAAGGCCTGCCATCTGCTCTGTCCCTGACTGATATATGAACACCACCACCACCAAGGGGTCTCTTTGCCCATTGCTAGGGGATTTGTTTTGATTTTTAATGTGTAAAATGTAACCCAAATATCACCAAGTGCCCTGGAGCCCTGAAGTCATATTTTTATTTATTATTTAAATAAAAATAACTTAATATTAAGATGAAATTATTTTCCATTTTATAAAACCAAATTCAAATTTTAATATACCTTTCCTTTTCACTTTAATTTTTCTTCTTTCAGTTTTGACATTCTCATGTTTTTGATCCTTTGGAAGGGCAAGGAATACTTGGAGGTATTCTTAAAGGGTCCTGGACAATTGAGTCTATCTTCCCATATCTGGAGAATTGATTAGAGCAGATTGTGGGGCTGGAGAGATGGCCTGGTAGCAAAGAACTCATGCGGATGACTGGAGTTTAGTTCCCAGCACCCACATCAGGTGGCTTATTACTACATGTAACCCAGCTCCAGAGGATCCAATTTCCTCTTCTGACCTCTGCAAGCACTGGCACATATAACACACACGCACGCACGCACGCACGCACGCACGCACGCACGCACGCACACACCATTCAGAAATAAAGTAACTGAAGACAAAGTGAGAAGAATGTTGTACTGGGGAATACTTGCATGAGACCTGGATGGTCCTGCCAGATCCAAGCCCTTGGAAAACTTTATTGGGAGAGATCACATTTTCCCCACATAGTCAGTACTTCCTCAGGGTGGGAGGTCAGGTAAGACCATCCTCATTCATCACAATAGTTGGGATTTCATATAGCTAACTTCTCTGTTGTTTTAATTAAAATAATCTTTAAATCTCATTTTAACTATAAAATATTAATTACACAACATAGAAAATGCAAACAAATAAGTACAGGAAAGCAAAATTACTTACAAGGGACAAGACAACCACTGTCTACATGTGGGTGACTGTCCTGACATCTTTCTACATGCATGTGCTAACCTGTGTGTAGCATCACTCATTTTCATGTGTGTGAGATTATGTAAAAATTAGAATTATTTCTTAACTCTTTGATCCCCTTTTAATTAAAAATTCTCTCATTTGATTCTTTGCTTGTTAATTAGTTAACAATATGTTCTTCCAAAAATTTCTTCAGTCACAAAATGTCACATTATGTATAAACCTTTCCGAGTCAGAATTTGTAATTTTTTTTTTTTTTGGAAAACAGGCTAATTTAACACTTATGTTTTTGATATTGTTCTTTTAAATAATAATTAAATAGAAATTCTTTCAGGTTACTCAGAAATGTTCTATTTTATTGTTTTGAATGCATGAATAGAAATGATAGAGATTCCCAAAGTTTCTTCATTATTATTTTCTTCATTATTCAGTACCTGTAATGATTTCATAATTTGTGATAGAATCCATTGATTTAAAGATATTGTGGCTGGAGAGATGGCTTAATGGTTAAGAGCATATACTGTTCTTGCAGAGGAACTGAGTGTGGTTTCCATCACCCACATTGAATGGCTCACAACCACCCACAACTCCAGCTCCTGGAAGACCCTCTAGGCAGATTCAACAAGGCCACTACAGGGCACCTGCACTCAGTGCACCCCCATACACATGATTAAAGATAAAACAAATCTTTAAAAAACTTAATATTATATATGTCAAAATGAAACCCATTATTGTGTATAACTGAGGTTATTAACTTACAAAAAAGGAAACACTTAACATTTCCACTTATTAAATAAATTATATTCATAGAGTTTAAAATATTTGTTTCCAAACAATTTAGTACCTAGTTGAATTAACAAAACATGTTCATTAGAATAAATAATAAAACAAAAGAAAACTTGGGTGACATTAACAAGCACCTATACACTTCCTCAGAAACAGTAGCATATTCATTACAAATGTAAATATAACATTAGGCAAGGGAGATTACATGCTAAGCCATAAAATGGGTCTTGATGAATTTACAATGACTGAAATGCCATGATGCACTATAGTCTGTTGTATCTCAGTAAGTTTAAAACAATAGAAGAAATATAAATGCATCCTATGACCATGGTGGAATTAAATTAGAAAAATATAAGAGAACAATTCTTGAAAAATTGTTGAGATACTGGAAGTTAACATTTATACATATAAATAACTCATGAGTCAAAGGAGAATTACAAGATTTTTTAAGTTGAATTAAAATTAAAATCTGACAATTTGTGCAGTGTAACTAACAAACTGTGCTGTTGGGGGAGGGAATTTTTAGGTTTAAATGAATATATTAAACACATGTATTAGAAAACAGATATAAAACTCATGATCTAGATTTTAATTTTAAAGTGTAAAAAAGGGAGCAAATTAGACAAAGCAATCAATTCTGCCTTACCATAAAATTTACAAAAAGCAAAATAAAGGGAAGAAAAGAAATGGTAGAAGTAATAGCAGAAATCATAGGAATAGAAATTGAACAAATGAAAAAGCCACGGAACCTCTAGGCTTTAAAGAAAGACAGGTAAATTGGTAAATCCTCGTAAGCCAAAGAAAGGGACAGCTGACAAATGACCTTTACGAGAGCTCTCGTCACAGACTCATCACTACAGAGACTCAGATAGGAAGCTACAGGAGTAGCTCAGTGCCTGGCGTGTGTGAAGTCCTGGGTACAATCAGACCCATTGCCACAAAGGCACATACCTGTAAACATGATTGCATATGGTGTGATGACTAAATTTATTTTAATAAATCAAAATGCACTTAAGTATGCAAACTCTTTGAAAGATACAAGCTACAAAACACACATTGTTAATTGTTCTATGTAGACCAAAGAAATTGAATACATGACTAGAAGTTGAGATCCAAATGTCATTTCTGGTAAATTCACCAAGCTGAGGTAAAGAATAATGAAGGGATTGTGGTGGGAGTTAGATCTCTTTAGTGTGTTAGTATGTGGATCAGCCTGGCACCTGGCAGCACAAAAAAAGAGGGGCTTGGCATTGCTTGGATGCTAGAGGACTTGGGGCTGAGATGGGTAGAGCACAGTTGAGGCCACAGCTCTGTGAGAAGGGCCATGGTTAAGAAACCTCACAAGTCAGGGATGATGTCAGTTGCTGTGAGAGCCACGAGGACTGCTAGATATTGTGAGCCCATGACATCCTGGAAAAGACCACGAGATTATGCTCTCTATAAACCAGAGAGCTCCATGAGGCTTGCTCTCTTGCTCCCATGGACTGAGAGGACAGTGCACACTGGGAAGGTGAAGCAAGCTATGCCATTCTCCAGCCTTTAGGCCACAATGGTCAGAAACTGAGAGGCAGAGTCCGAGAGGGACTTTTTGCCGCAAGCCAGCCTAAGAAGGCTGGCAGAAAAGGTGTGGCACAGAACCTACTGAGAGAGAACTGGACACTAAAGATGTTCGTCCAAGGGCCTCGGGAGATTGAGCGAGGCGGGCTGAGTTGGGAGCCTGAGGTAAGGAACACTAGTCTGTGAAGCATACACCGGCAGAGGAAAATATAGTAGTGAGTCTCAGCAGACAGAGGAAGCCAACCTCAAGTTTAGAGATTAAAACAGGCTGGCCTCATAAGCCGGCCACAATCTAGCAGTTGAAATAAACTGACCTTCTTTCTTTATTTTTTATATATTAGTTATATTTTTTCTATTTTTTAGTCTTTTTTATCTATTGTATGCTTATTGGTTTGTTTGTTTAGTAGTTCTCTCTCCCGGGCAATGAGACACTTTTCACTGATGGTACTGCTTCGTAGATCCCCAATGAATGAAGAGGCTCTTGGCCCTCATACGACTTCTCAACTGAGATGAGGGACTGTTATATAAGGACACCCCACCCCAGAAAAATGGGATGGAAGGGTTAGGAGGTAAAGAAAAAAAATGAAATGTGATGTTTCGGCCTTTTACTACTAATTGTCATAAACTGTTTAAGATAATTAAGAAATGCAAACTAATGGTTATGCAAGCCGGTCATTCTGTTAGGTACTATGACAGCCTATTATAGTTACTTGCTAAGCTAATCAGAAATAAACCTGCTAAGAGACAAGCAACATCTGCTTACCCTAATATAAGAGATAGATAGGGCCTCTTCAAAAACCTCAAGAGATCTGCAGAATATGGCATTCAAAGATGTTTTCATAACTTTAGATTTTTTTTTATATCAAGACATATCAACTCCTGACAGTACCCCCTATTCTCCTCCAAGTAGAAGATGAGCATCGAAGAATCTCCAGTGGGAGATGATTGAATTAGTTGCAAGCCTATCTCTTGGTAGGAAAAGCCCTTTTCTCCAACTGTAGACAGAATGCTGTCCAAAAAGGACAAAACCTGGAAGCAGGTAAGTCGACAGCCTAGCTCTGCCAAGACAGGGTAGGTAAGTCTTTCATAACCCCTGCTCTACAATCAATGTCTGTCAGAGAAACGGGGCCAAATGACTGAAGATCGATGCTGTAATGTATGGAGAGAAAATGGGAACTGTCCAGGCAGCCACAGGCATGTCATTTCTTAGTTTGGGAAGCTGCAGGCCCTGTACTTCCTATAAAATCAGATATATTTATCCCTCTCAGGTCTCTGAGGTGGTTGAAGAACAGATAGCTAGAGTCTCATGATTTAATTTTGAGTTGTTTAGGAGTCAAGAGAGTGTTATACATCTAAGAAGATACTTTTAAAATTGTGTTGCAAGTTAGTATGAATGTTGAGTCAGATATAGACCTTTAAACTCATGGAGATGTTTAGATAGTAGAATGTTAAAGTCAGGTACCAAATACATATGGACTGGTCATTGGGAATGTACGTTAAGCCATATAACCCTCATAACTGTGGCCTAATTACCTCTGTTGTACTGTATTGTATTTGTTATTATAAGAGAAAGAGCCATTTGTTGGACTGAAAGGGGAAACTGTAGGGGGAAATAAGATATACCTTAAACTTAAAAGAAAAAAAGAAGGGAAGAGGATGGGGGGTTGAGGGTGGGAGGGTGGGGCTGGAGGGGGAATAGGGAGGGGACTGTGATTGAGATGTAACTTGAAGAAATAAAAATAAAGGAAAAAAAAGAAATAAACTGACCATACAAACTGCAAAGTTAGGCCCAATAGACGCTAAACTTGGAAAGGACTGCCTGCTGTGACTGTTGTATCCAGACTGCTAAAATCAAATTTTCCCCATGAACCTACGCTAAGAATATTAATTAATATATTTTTAAGAAAATTAAAACAGTGTTGGTTAGGTATTCTTAGATATTAAATGTTTATAGGTATTAGGTTTTGGGTATTAGGTTATAGGAAATAGGTGTTTTATAGGTGTTAAGTATTAATAAATATAAGTGTTTTAAATAAAAATGTTCTGTTACAAAGGGATTGTTGAACTGGGGATATTTACTTAATAATGAGAGCATAACTATGAAGAAAACCAGACTTTCAATTTTCTGGTCATATTTCATTTTTAGGCAACATGAAATCTCTACAATAAAAATGTTTCATCATGCAGTATTTCATTTGTTAATTACATAATATTATCTGTATTTTGTTAGTTTTAGTAGAAAACTGTGAATTAATAAAAGTCTTGTATAAAATCATGATAAATTGTTTTAGGAGGTTCTGGGAATAAGACATGATTCCTTGCAATATTTTTTGGCCAATTTTATTGAGTATGTACCATTCATTCATGTTTGGTGAGTTTTCACAGATGTAGCTATCCACCCACAAATAACTATCACATTTATATTCAGGATGAAATATTTCTCCCACTCCCAAATATTCCTCTTTCCTTTCCCTTACTAAATCATACAGTGCTGATCTGTTGCCATCGTATATTTATTTAGTTCTCTAGAGTATTTTTAAATACAGTTTATACTGCCTCCTCCTGAATATTTTTTCACAAATGTTATATCAATTTTGGGATACTTACATTATATGTAAAATTCAGATTATTTTTATTCTATTAAAACTGAGGCTTTTTATCATGAATTTAACCATCAAATGTGTTTTCTGACTTTACATTTTTCCTTTTATTTTGTCAATATTTGGTTAAATTGCATTGGTTTCTAAATATTAAGCAACTTTGCATTTCTAGGGTAAATTGCACTGGATCAAGATTTTTTTTCATGTTTATTTATTACTTCAGGTTACATCTTCATCACAGTACCCTCTTTCAACCCCTCCCAGTCCCGCCTTCCCACCCTCCACCCCCTATCCCTTCCATCCCACTCTTCCGGAGCTGAATGTCCCTATATATCATTCCCCTGCCCCGGTTCAGCAGTCATATTAGGGCCAAGAGCCTCCTCATACACTGGGGGCCTATAAGGCAGCACCACTAGTGCAAAGAGTTTCATTAACAGGTAACAAAGTCTATGTTCCTGTTCCCTTTGATGCATTGGCTGTAGTATAGTTATCCTGTACTATATGGCTACAATCTGATTATAAGTGAATAGATGCCATGTGCATCCTTCTGAGTTTGGGTTAGCTCACTCAGGATGAGGTTCTCTAGTTCCATCCATTTGGCTGCAAATTGCATGATTTCATTTCTGATGGCTGAGTAATATTCCATTGTGTAGATGTACCACAGGTTTTTTTTGTTTTGTTTTGCTTTTTTTTTTTATCCATTCCTCTGTTGAGGGACGTCTGGGTTGTCTCCAGTTTCTAGCTATTACAAATAAGGCTGCTATAAACATAGATGAGGAAACATCCTTTTGGTTTGGTGAGAAATCATTTGGATGTATACCCAGAAGTGGTATGGCTGGGTCTTGAGGTAGAGCTATTTCAAATTTTCTAAGATATCTCCAGACTGATTTCCATAGTGGTTGTACAAGCTTGCACTCCCACCAGCAATGGGGGAGTGTTCCCCTTTCTCCACAATCTGGCCAGCATGTGCTGTCATTTAAGTTTTTTATTTTAGCAATTCTTGCAGGTGTGAGATGGAATCTCAGAGTTGTCTTGAGTTGCATTTCTCTGATGATTAAGGATGCTGGGCATTTCTTCAAGTGTCTCTCGGCCATTAGGGATTCCTCCTTTGTGAATTATCTGTTTAGCTCTGTTACCCATTTTTTTTATTGGATTATTTGGTTCCTTGGCATTTAATTTCTTGAGTTCTTTGTAAATTTTGGATATTATCCCTCTGTCAGATGTGGGATTGGTGAAGATCTTTTCCCAATCTGTAGGTTGCCATTCTGTTCTAATGACAGTGTCTTTTGCCTTACAGAAACTTTTCAGTTTCATGAAGTCCCATTTATTGATTGTTGGTCTTAGAGCCTGAGCTGTTGGTGTTCTGTTCAGGAAGTTGTCACCTGTGACAATGAGTTCGAGGGTTTTCCCTACTTTCTCTTCTATTAGATTTAGTGTGTCAGGCCTTATGTTAAGGTCTTTGATCCACTTGGACTTAAGTTTTGTGCAAGGTGATAAGTATGGGTCTAATTTCATTCTTTTACTTGTCAACATCCAGTTAGACCACCACTATTTGTTGAAGATGGTGTCTTTTTTCCATTGTATGGTTTTGGCTTCTTTGTCAAAAATTAAGTGACCATAGGTGTGTGGGTTCACTTCTGGATCTTCAATTCAATTCCATTGATCCACTGGTCTGTTTCTATACCAGTACCATGCTGTTTTTATTACTATTGCTCTGTAGTGCAGCTTGAAATCTGGGATGGTGATACCTCCAGATGGGTTTTTTTTTATTATACAGGATTTATTTAGCTATTCTGGATTTTTTGTTATTCCATATGAAGTTGAGAATTGCTTTTTCCAGGTCTATAAAGAATTGTGGTGGTATTTTGATAGGAATTGCATTAAATCTGTATATTGTTTTTGGCAGGATGGCCATTTTTATTATGTTGATCGTACCTATCCATGAGCATGGGAGCTCTTTCCATCTTCTGATGGCTTCTTCAATTTCTTTCTTCAAGGACTTGAAGTTCTTGTCATACAGGTTTTTTGCTTGCTTGGTTAGAGTTACCCCCAGGTATTTTATATTGTTTGTGGTTATTGTGAAGGGTGTTGCTTCCCTAATTTCTTTCTCAGCCCATTTATTTTTTGTATAAAGAAGGGCTTCTGATTTTTTAAATTAATTTTGTATCCAGCTACCTTGCTGAAGGTGTTTATTAGCTGTAAGAGTTTTCTGGTGGAATTTTTGGGGTTGCTTATGTATACTATCATATCCTCTGCAAATAGGGATAATTTGACTTCTTCATTTCCAATTTGTATCCCCTTGATTTCCATTAGTTGTCTTATTGCTCTAGCAATAAGAACTTCAAGTACTATGTTGAAGAGATATGGAGAAAGTGGCATCCTTGCCTTGTCCCTGAATTTAGAGGAAATGTTTTAAGTTTCTCTCCATTTAATTTGATGCTGGTTACTGGCTTGCTGTATATTGCCTTTATTATTTCTAGGTATGGTCCTTGTATGCCCACTATCGCCAGGACTTTTAGCATGAAAGGTGTTGGATTTTGTCAAATGCTTTTTCAGCATCTAGCGAGATGATCAGGTGGATTTTATTTTTCAGCTTGTTTACGTGGTGATTTACATTGTATGTTGAACCATCCCTGAATTCCTGGGATGAAGCCTACTTGATCATGGTGTATGATACTTTTAATGTGTTCTTGGATTCGGTTTGCCAGTATTTTATTAAGTGATATATTATTTTTTGTGCATACTGCTCAATTCACTTTGTTAGTGTTGCTTTGTTAAAAATTTGTTTTTGTCAATGTCAAGAACACACATCCATGGCATGTGGGGTGAGAAACACTTTGGGAGTTCTGTAGCTCTTGCTACCTCCTCACTCTCTTGGACTGTGGCCTCTCATCACTGACTGATCTGAGGGTAAGTCCTTCAGGCGTCACATCACTGCCTGGACAGCAGAGCTCATCTAACAGAGTCTGAGGAAATGTCCTTCCCTTGACCAGTACCACCTCCCTTTATCAAAGTGGCCACATAGTGGGCATTTGACACCCACGGCTATATGCAGGATGCCTGCCTGAAGTGTCTCTGTACCTGTAGGGCTCTGATGGTGGACCCCTCTAACTCCCCAGTGACATGCACTGTGCCCAAGGTAATTATTTACAGGTTACTCTGAGGATGGGGGTGCACTGTGGTACCTATAGCAACCCAGTGAGCACTGCTTCCTGAACTAGTACTCCAGAGCACATCCTCAGGAATAAGCTGTTTTTATAGATGTTGGATATTGACTTTTAGTGTCGTTTTAAACACTCCATCTGAGTTCAATATTAATACAATGTGGTTCTCAGAAAGTAAGTTGGGATGTGGTGTCGCTCTCAGTCTTCTGGATGATTTGTGTAGGATTGGAATAATATCGTTTGAAAATGTTTCATAAAAGTAATCAGTAGAGTCACTTTTGGACTTGAGATTTCTTAGTGAACATGGACATTTGAATTAAAAATTTGTATTCTTACTTATAAGGAACATACATATTTTTATTTCTTCTTTCATCAGTTTATAATATACCCTGTCTATTTGTTAAATGTCTGAGGTCTCTGTGGTGGTGCCTTTATTTTAGTTTTGATATTGGTATTTGTCTAATTTTTTCCATTGGTCATTCTACTTAGAACTTAATCAATACCATTTGTTATCTTCAAAGAAACAATCACCTCTTACTTATTTTGTTTTTTTTCTGTTGCTTTTAAATTTTTGGTCTTATTGAATTCATCTTTTCTAATTTAATCATCTTAAACCATAATATATTATCTAAATATTCCTTTGTATGCATCTCGTAATTTTTATGAACCATAACTTAATAATGATCCAGATCAAATGTTTCCTTTTTTCCCCATAACTTAACATTTAAACTATGAGTTCTTAAAAATTTGTGAAATTTAATCCCCAGCTCTTTGGGTATTTATAGATGTTTAATGAAAACTAATTTACTTTCCACTTATGACCTTTTAGAACAGATGAAGACCTAGTTACATTTTAACAGATGCTCTTATCTCAGAAAGTCTTGTGTATGTACTTATAAAGTGTGCCTAGTCTATGTTTGACATGTAGGGTTTTCTAGAATTACCTGAGTTCATTTCCTTCATAGCACCATTCCAGTTCTTTGTTTTCTGATTTCTTTGTTTGTAAGAAATTAATGATAAAAAAATGTTGAAATTTTCAACTATATTTTTTACTCTATTTTTGCCTCTCAATATTGTGATAATAATACCAGAAGAAGGTATCAGATCCTTTGGAACTGGAGTTATAGGTGGTTCTGAGCCACCATATTAATTTTTTTCTCTGTATGTTCTAGTTTGTTATTTTTAAATTATTTTTCCCCAAGTTCACTGACTTTAAAAATTTTGTGTCTAATCTGATGTTAAATATAGCTGATCTATTTCTTCACTTCAGATATTTTATTTTTCTTCCGTAACACCTCCATTTGGTTTTATTTTAAAGTATTCCATTTGTATCTTTTTATCTTAAGTTTTTCTTTCGATTCTTATGAACATTGAGCATATTTACAAAAATGACTTATCCTTGTTACTAATGTCCTCAATTTTATTGTATCTGCATCTTTTTCTATGAATATTTTTTGCTTGGTTCCTTTCTTTTTATCTTTACACATAGAACAATTTTTGTTCCAGTGTGAGACATTGTGAACATTTTATATATAAGTGCTAGGAATATTTATAAATATTTATGCCTGCACATTGTGTGTGTGACGCAGGTGCACATGTGTACACATGAGGAGGACAGAAGACAATTTCTTTGTTATTTCTCCATTTCTACCTTGTTTGAGGCAAAGTTTCTTTATTATTTTTCTATCATGTAAGCCAGGCTAGTTGGGTCTCACGCTTCTGAGGAGTCCCTTGTCTTGGCCTCCCATTTGCCTGTAGATGCACTGGGGTTACCATCCAACTTTTTATGTGGGTGCTGGGGATCCAAATTCACCACTCATGATTGTGTGTTGAGTGCTCTTACCCTCTAAGCCATCTCCCACTCTCGTACTTCTTTAAAGGATGCTAATTTTGTGCTAGCAAACAAATTACCCTATGCAGTCTGATCTTTTCTAGGCATGTTTAATACTTGGAGCTTTTGGGGATGCATGCTAGTCAAAGATGTTCTTGAAGTGTTAGCTTAGCTTCAGATGGAGCTCTTCTGGAACTCTTCTTGAATAAACTCTAGGTGTGTTTAACAATAGTCTTCCGTTCTATTTGGGAGGGGCTCTTGACCCTGTTAAAGTCATGGATGGTTGGCTACTTTCTTTCTTCCTTTAGTGTTTTGGTTGTATTTTGAAATAAAGTTCCTGGTTATTACATTTTAATTTCTTTTTATTTTACTTGTTGAGGTTTAAAATTTTGAACAAGCTTTTGATTAACTGATTTTATAAATTTAAAATTTTTGTATTGAGTGGTTCTTGGATGTCATATTTCAAAATCCTTCATATAATTTAACATATCTGCCATCTTCTTCACATGAAAGATAGATTAGATGGTTTTAACATTCATGAGTCTCTCCTGTTTTTCTTTTACATATTATGGTCATTTCTCCTTTGTTTTCTGAATATAATGCTGTTACTTTTAGAACCTAGGGTATCTAACTCAAATTGTATAATGATTTTAATCACAACTCACAAGTCTCATCTATTCTTGGAAATCATTAATAATCAAGGTATATACAATCAATATCTATGCATATATGAGTATTGTGAGAATTCCTCCTCTGGGGGAATGTGAACAACATTTATGCACTCTTTATGAGGCTCCAATGACAAATCGAAGTATGATTTCACCAAAGTTCACTCTGGAGAATCAATAAGTTTGTGGGATATTGCTTAAAGATGAGGAGTTTCTTACAGGAATATGGAGAACCCCAAAGCAGACACACCAGAATACCTTTACCTTGCATGAATACTGGCTTCCTCACAGATAGATGGAGTTTCCAGTCCCTCCTGTTAATGTTCCTCGGACTATATACTCTAGCATCTCTTGGGACCATGAACTATATGTAATTAGGTCAGAATTACATACAAATGGCTAAGAGGTACAAGAGGGAAAAGCCAGAATCCTAGGCGAGGGTCCAGCAACTTCTCCCACCCCAGCTTCTGTGAAAAGTGTTAATAGTCAACAGGCTCAATAAATAGTGAGACTCTTATCAGTGGGAGTGGGGCTGTCTCTGATGCTTTTGCCTGCACTTGGGACCCCTTTTCTTCTACTGGGTTGCCTAGTCCAACCTAGATATTAGGGTTTTTGACTAGCCTTATTGTAATTTTTTGTGCCATGTTCTGTTGATATCCCTGGGAGGCCTGGTTTTTGTTTTTGTTTGTTTTGGGGTTTTTGTTGTTGTTTTGCTTGGTTTTGTTTTTGGTTGTTTTGAAGGAGGAATGGATAGGGAGAGGGGGG
>CAJQZJ010001826.1:6811394-6830589 GCA_907164525.1 Lophiomys imhausi | reverse complement strand
ACAAACACATATAATAACACACACAAAAACACAGGCAGAAAATCACACTCATACACAACCACACACACAATTATTCACAAGCATACAAACACACATGTATACAACCACATACACACAATCACACTCCCCCAAACACCTACATATAATTACATATACATACATATATACATATGCAACCACATAGATACACAATTACAGTCTCATGAACACAAATACACACATACACAATCACTCACACACACATATAATCACATACATACAAACAGTTGCACAAAATTGCATGCATATACAACCACACACAATCACACACATGTACACAAGCACATATATATACAACACACACACATCCAAACACAGACATATAATCATACGCACACATGATCATACATACATAAATCCCTACCCCTATATGGAGCTATGTGACTACTTTTCATTTTGTGCACACTGTCGGTTACACAGTATACATGTTTAAGGAAAATACATTTAAATGCTTTTAGAGATGCAATCTAGAGCTGATTGGAAAGAATTTGAAAACAATGCTAACTTCAGTTAGGCAGAAAATCAGTTTATTGTATTTGTAAGTACAGAGGGGAAATTTGCCCTTCATCCTCTTAATCTTATATGCAACAGACTGACAAATACAGATAATTGGAAGAAAGGGCATGGAAGTAAATTAATGTAAAAAATTATAGTTTGGAGAAAGTCATAGATGTGTAATGCCAATGTTATTCAGAAGTTTATATATATCATGTCTAAGGTAGAATTGGCAATATAGACAGTTTTGAGAGTTACAGTAAATAATATTTAGTAAAATGTAATTTAGAGAACTTACAGTGGCTTACAGCAAAGTCTATTTGGTAATCATAGCAGAACAGAGGACAAAGATGTGTGGCAAAGTTGGTCCGGCTGTATGGACCTATTTCAGTCTTCCCTTCTGCAATATGAGTTTAGCTACTGAAAACTCAGAGAAAGGACCAGAGAAAATCATTTCTTCTTTGACAGATTTATACTTAAGTCAGATAAGGGACTGACTTATCTGAAGGTTCACCCAAGTACTCTGTCTGCAGCAAGAGGGAAGGCTAAGAGGTGAGCAGAACTTGGATTCTGAAGTCAATTGGAAGGCCTCTCATCATGCCAAAACTACCAGACTTTGGGATGCTGTTTTTTGAGACTCAGCAAGTTCAAACTGCATAAAATGTTTGACAATATCATGTACCCAGACAACTCACTGGGGAAGAGTTCAACGTATTTTACTCCAAAAAAGGATTTGTTTTGGAGCAAACAATCTCTATAACGATGGTAAGTTTTCTTCTTAGGGTGTAGGACTTCAGGGTGTCCAAAGAGTCTACTTGGAATTTTTGGTGCTAGTATTGAGAAATCAAACTTGAAAGATTGAATTAAAAAATTTGTGGCAAGGGGCTGGAGAGATTGCTCAGTGGTTAAGAACCCTGGCTGCTCTTCCAGAGGTTCTGAGTTCAATTCCCAGCACCCACATGGTAGCTCAGAACCATCAACAATGGAATCTGATGTGGTTTTCTGGTATGCAGACATACATGCTGACAAAGCCCTAAATATATATATATATATAAGTAAATAAATCTTTTTTAAAATTCCTTGACAAAAAAAACCTTTAGTGAGTTAAATGTTTTTCAATAAAATTGAAAAGAAATCTTGTCAAGTTGTCATCTTATAGTTTACTAACAATTGGTTTTGAAGCCAGATCACTTCCTGACATTTACTCAGAAATAACCTAGAAGATCATGATATTGCTATGACAAAAGTTTTCTCATTCCATTCTCATATTTTATATGAATGATGTTTCTCAGCTTTCATATTCATTATAACAACTACAAAAATAGTAATAGAACTGCAGCTGAGCATTTTTTTTGTTTGTTTTAGAGGAAAGTATTTCTCGTGGGTGGATATTGGAACTGATTAAAAAATATCCTATCCATCATCATCTTAAGAGATGCTCTTCCAGTAACAATGGACTTTTTAGGCTTATTTACCAATATGTGCAACAAATTTATGATGCCTTAGTCATTTCTATTAATAATTTTTGTAACAACTCACTTTAGAAAGAAAATTCAGAGAGTATTTTGGTACAAGAAATAAAAAATACATTCATTTCTTTTTCAGAGAGAATGAAATAAGATGAATAAGAACTCTTAGGCATAGGATGAAATCTATTATGGTGGACATCAGGGGGGGAAGACAACGTAACCTTTTTGACAATCAAAAAAGAGCCTTCTCTCTTAATTTTAATGGATTATGTCATTATTAAAGTGCTGTACAATGTAGATTACAGAGGCTGTATTTGAAAGAGTAATCTAGGAGCTTAGATTGTCCTGCATTTATAGTATTCTGGTCGTCGGTGTTGTATAACTGTTTAAACCTAGGGGAGAGATTTGGCATACCACCTGAAAGGGTGCGTAATCGGACCTGCTGGTGCCTGCGGACAGAGATGCAGATTAACCTCCCTTAGTTTTCTAATTGGAAAAGTCGGTGTCATTAAGCCAAGCTTACAGGGCACTGTGAGAGTTCAGTGAAGTAGCAAAGACAAAGAAAATTTGCAGCGTGAGCGCTGGTTTTGCTCTTCCTCCTTTGGTAAGGTGGAAGCGGTGTGGGAACAGCATCAGTGGGGGTGGGGCAGTGGAGACAGCACTGAGCAGGAGCATGGGGCACAGGCACATCCCAAGAGATGACAGAATCTTGGGGGCTACTTTATCTGGGCAAGACCTGAGCAGGAAGCCAAGCAAGCCCCCACCCCTCTTTATCTTTGTGCTTTTTACCACATCTGTGATAGTCATTATGTAACTCATTCCAATGAACAAATCTATGCAATTTATTTATCTTCAATGTATCTGCTTGTTGCAGAAATAAAGCCTATGAGAAGTTAAATACTTTGTCCCAAGGGAGGCAAAGTAGTAAGCCAGATAAAAGTCAAATTCAGGAATGCTTATCCCCCAACCATTCGAATTTTTTAGCTAAATCTGATTCTATGTAGTCCTTTCCAGGAAGACTGTAGCATGAAAGACTGCTGATCTTGTAACTTAGGTGCTAGGAATGGTCCTTTAGGTGGGGCTTCAAAAGCCTAGGGGCCAGCAGAACTCCTCCCAGACCTGTAGGAACTCCTCCCTACCACAGTAAGTAATGGAATATGGAGTTGGTTCCCAGAGTGGTGCCAACGTGCCTGTGCCCCTGCTGTCTGTTAGTTCGTGGGAGGAAGGCATCTTCAAGCTTAGGTAGGGTTTGGATGGCTAGTGTCTTGCCCCCCCATACCAAAAGGAAGTCCCATAGTCTCTGTGGACAGGCTGATAAGAGAAAACAAGAGAGTTCTGTTGAGTCAGGATACTTGACCTATGCTGTTCTTGTAAGAAGGCTCTGTTGGGAACCATTACAAAGCACTGCGGTAGGTCCAGTGCCAACTGTTAGTACAGTGATGGGGAGGAGATAATGGAAGAGGCTTTCAGCTCATTTCAGATGAGGCCCCCTTGGGCAGATACAAAACAACAAATGCATTACATTCTAAGAGAACACAGAGAAGTGACATTTCTCTCTCTCTCTCTCTCTCTCTCTCTCTCTCTCTTTCTCTGTCTCTCTCTCTCTCTTTCTTTGTCCCTCTCCATGCATGCCCGAACATGGTGTTTTATAAATCTCATCAAAAGGAGGAAAACAAGAGTCAGATTTAGAGAAACTAAAATGATGTGGCTAAGAGTTTAAGTTTTGTCTAATGATGAGGGGAACCATGGAATATCTTTAAGTTATATGGTAAACATCTGTCTATCAGTATGATTAGAAAAGAGATACTGGGACTAATTAAAGACAGATTTAGTCCAGTCCCCCCCCCAAAAAAAATTGCTAAAGGTGCTTTTGGGTTTCAAACCTGGACAAATGGCCGAGGGGCCTATTTAACATATCAAATCAGACCTGACCTCCAGGTTCTCCCAGCAGCCCTCAGTCCCTACCTCACATATGGCTGGCATACCCTGACCTCCACCCAGAATTCTCCAGCCCACGACCTGGGCCACCCTTCTCCAGAGGCTCTTCCCTATGTAATCCAGGCATTTTGGTTACCCGACCTTTTTTTGTACCTTTGGCCTCTTGACTGCTGCACCTGATTCCTCTTCCTCCCCTCCCCCTTCCTCTCCCCAGGTGGCCCAGTTCAGCCTGGTCATGACCACTTTGAACATCCCCATATGTGTCTGCTGCCTCTAGCTGTGCTCTCCTACTTATCTATGGTAATCTTTCTCCTCCATCGTTTCTAGGAGCACTCATGTCCTTTCCTTTCATTTTTATTTCTTCTTTTGTTTTTCAACTCAGGCTCTGTTTTAAGTAGAGGAAATGGGATTGGAAAGGAGAAACGAGCATTTCTTTAAGCTGACCTCCTTCAGAATAAGGAGCAGACCCATTTGAAAAGAAGTTCAGCTTCCTAGACAAACCAGAGGGCTCAATATGCGGATAAGGCCAGAAAGTGCTTATTTTGTTGAGAGCCTTACTTAACAAGATTGCAGCTGGAGGGTGGCAGGATTAGAATGACATTAAGTAGTATAACTGTATTTGGATTACGAATGAATCAAATTAGATTATAAAATCAGGGTGGGGCAGCAGGAAGTAGGTGTCCTGTCCACACACTTCAGTAACAGGAGCCCAAACTGGAACAATCGGACCTTAACAGACACTACAGTAGGGATTCTTCTGTGTTACTGAGAACATGCTCTCAAAAGAAGCTTATTTAGAAGAATGAGGCATGCAGATAGGGGGGGGAAGAAGCCAACCCAAAGGGCAGATTCAGCCAGAGTGCAATCTAAGCTGCATCCCAGCTCAGCAGAATGAGTAGCAGCAATATTTTTCTGGTGTTGAGGCAAGGGTGCCAGCCTTTATGTCCTGTATAGGTCAGTCCATGGCTGAGGGCTTTCCAGTGAGAAATAGTTCTATGGAGAAGGGTGTGCTGGTGAGAGGAATGAGACAAGCCACCAAAGATGTGTACTCCAGAGGATGGGAGAGGAGATGAAGTGGCTGATGGAGGCTAGCTCTTTGCTCAAGCTGGGAGCCTCTTTGTGGGTCACGAAGGCTCTGTGACCAGGGAAACAATCTCAGAGCTAGAGTGAGGTCGAGATGTGTACAAACCCCCGGAAATCTCTATCTGGGGCCAAAATTCTCACATCTTGAGACCAACTGGAGTAAGGACTTCTCCCTCCCTGTTCTGTACCTACATGGCCCTTGTGACCCCCCACTCATACAATTCCCCAGGTAGAGTCACAGGTAGCCATGTACCTTAGCACCTAGAATGCCTCTCCATGTAAATGAGGTACTCCAATACCTTAAGTTCTAGCCAATAAGGTAAACCCGCCCTGGAAATCCCATCCTACTTCCCAAGGTTCTTATAGCCCTTGTTCACACTGGAATAAACACACGTAAGCTGTTTCACTGAATGCCATCTGTTTTAATATCATCTAAAAGAGCTGTAACACTAAGATCTTTGGAGAAGGCTTTCTCCCACCCCAGCATTCTTAGCTGCACCAGGATCCTGCAGGACCCACCCATTCCAGACTCTACCTCGACATTTCTGGCCTAGCATAGTGTGCATCAGCACCTGGATGCTTGGAGAGGTAAACCAAAACCTGGAACCACATTTCTCAATGGTACTTTTATCTAAGACTCTCAATGTGGCCAGACTGAGGCTACTATCTAGCCAAGAAATAATTACTTAGCTTTCTGCTTCTTCTTTTTGTAATACCTGATGTGTGTTATTTGTACAAAATGGTAGATTTCGTATGACAAGCTATGTACTTTCTTTGCTCATATTCACCTTACCATTGCCTTATCTTTGAGTCACCAGCCCTGCTGGCCTTTTTTCTTTTCTGAATAGTCCCCCTTTTGCTTTCATGTCCTTCCTTCCTATATATCATTCATACTGCATTTCATGAGAGGAAATATGTAATTTTCCTTGCTTAGCTTTCTTGCCCTGCTCTGTCCTGTGTCCCCATACCCATTTGTTTGGGGGAATAACCTTTTCCAATGTCATATTTTGGATCTTAAGTGCTTCCCCCTACTGTCCTGCTCATGTGTTAAAACCTGGTCTCCAGCCTATGCTGCCACTAGGAGGTGGAACCTAGTTGGAGAAAGGTCCTTGCAGCATCTCCTGAAGGGGATGGGCCTGTGGTCCTGTCCTCTCTTACCTATTTTTTTGCTTTTTGGCCACCATAAGGTGAATAGTTCTGCCACCACATGCTCCCTGCCCAGATGTTCTTCCTTACCACAGGCTTCAAAACAACAAGGCCACTGAGCACAGACTGAAGTCTTGAAACTGGGAACCAAAGATAAGTCTTTCCTTATAAGCTGAGTGAATACTTGGGTATTTTGTGATACTGATGTAAAGTTAGCATACCTATAATCCACTGCCTCAGGTTCTGACTCCAGGGATCCTGACTTAAACTGAGAGAAGGGAGGAAAAAAATACTGAAGTTTGCATTTCCTTAAATTGTGATGGGAGTAAGAAGATGTTATGTACTGTTTTGTTCTCCATCCTGCTAGAGAGACACATTTATTATTTCTAAGACCCAGTGTGAAACAGAAAGAAAGCAGAGGCAGTTAAAGACACAGGCCGTAGATGAGCAGCCCTCCCAGGCTCACTGCTCTCTAGCATCTCTATGCTGCCCAGTCCTGGCTACATATCTCACAGGTGGATGAGCCAGTATCCCCACTGGGTTTCCTGTTCCTCTTCTTGCTGATGGTCCCCACAGGGTCTATTCACCACACCAGAAGTGATGCTGTGAAAATGCAAATCAGATCACATTGTTTTCTATTTAAAAAATTATAGTTCACTCTCTGCTTTATTTTTCCATAATACTGATCCACACCTGACAATCTATGTATTTTTCTTTGCTTTCTCTAGAATTCATGATGCTGAAAATCTTGTGTGTGCCTCATTTTCTGAAATATACCCAGCACATTAGTTCGTGTTTGGCCCAAACTAAGTGCTTAGCAAATGTACTGGTTGTATTGAATGTATCAATAACTATAAGAAGGAAAAATAACTTCAAGACAATCTTTTTGAACTGTGTGGCAACTTATGGGATGGGTGCAAGAGTGAAAGTATGAACAAATAATGGGGCTTAAAGAGCATGTCTGAAGGATGTGCATGAACTGACTTCATCCTGAAAAAGAGTCCTTTGGACTGCTGGGTGGAGAGTACTGGGCCAGGCAGTTATTGGTTGGACGTATTTCACAGTCAAGTTCCTATAATTAAGCTTGCAGATCATAAATCTAAATCTTCTTGGAAATTCATGATGGTAAGAGTATATAAAGATTGAAAAAATTAAACGATAACTTAATATTATTTTTTTGTAGAAAAGCAAGCTTATTTGTGCAGGGTATTATTTTTCTTCACTATATGCTTCTTCATTATATATTCTATATAATATTAGTTTATGGATTTCAAGTCTTCTGACGTGGACCAGTTCTTGTTCTTGGTGCTATCATGCTAAATACATTTACTCTTAGTTCGTGCAATGAAGCGGTAGAGAGGCAGAAGTGAAGAGGTAGTCCAGATAGATGGCTTCTTGGAGTGCCAATGAACGCATGGAGGTTAAAACAGCCTTAGCCAGTCAGGGTAAGCCGGGTCTTCCTCTTTCCCACAGTGAACTGCACGATGCATTCTGCAGACATAGATGTGCCCTCTAGTGGAAATTGAGGGAAAAACACCCTTCTTGCTCCCGTCAATTTGCTTGCCTGGTTCAACAGGAACCACTTGTGGGCATTTAATTTTTATTTCCTATGTATTAAACAGAAAGAAAATTCCTATCTCTCAGTTATCTCAGCAGCATTTCAAGTGCCCAGAAGCTGAATGTAGCTAGTTTCTACTGTTCTGAAGAGCAGGTATAAAACCTTTTGCCACTGACCACTCTCTGACATGCCTTGTGTATTTCATCATAGTCATCAAAAATTTCAAAGCTGTTAAGATATATAGCACGCATCATTCCTTTGACGAGGAATATGCAATTAACTTTTGCTATGCTTTTGGCTATGGTTCGAATCTGTTCAGTTATCGGAAGTGGGGTCCTCAGAGTGGCAATGTCAGAAGATGGTAGAACCTTTAAGAAGAGGGGTCCAGTGGAAAGCAGTTGGGTTATTTGAGGGCTTCATTCTTGAAAGAGATTAAGTGGTCTCTCAGTGAATCTAAGAGTGAATTGGGTATCACAAGAAGTTGCTATTAAAACAGCAAGACAAGTCCTCCCTGGTTTCTGGCTTCCTTGTATTGTCAATATTTCATCATGATGTGCCCCTATCTTTGTGATGTATCTATCATAGGATCCTCTCCAGAGACTGAATTAAAAAGGTAACTCCATCTGGAACTTCAAACTTCCATACTGTGAGGCTAACTAAATCTTTGTTTATAAAATTTCCAGACTCAGGTATTTTGTTACGGCAATGGGGAGTAAACCAGTACAACTCTATTTGTTTTCATAAAATATCTTTTAAGAAGTAGTTGGTTAAAAACAAACAAACAAACAAACCCACAGTTGTACAGTTTAAATAAATAGACATGTTACACTAAATATAGTTTTCCAGCTTTAAAGGGCATATCATTTTTATTTTTCATTTTATTTTGTTAATAGAAAATTATCTTATTCTGTACCTGTGATGGCTAATATTGTCACTTTGACAGGCTCTAGAATTATGTAGGAAACATGCTTCCAACCATACTTCAGGCATGTCCTTGAAGGATTATCTTTATTAGGTTAAGGTGAGAGGATTCATCCTAAAAGTGAGTGGCACCAGGACCCCGTGAAAAGGAGAAGCAAGCTGAACATGAATGTCCATCTCCCTCTGCTTCCTGACTGTGAACACATCAGACCAGCTGCCTCAGGCTCTTGCTGCCATGACTTTCTCTGCCATGACAGACTGTGCCCCAGAATTGTGGGCCAAAATAAATCTTATCTTCCTTAAGTTGCTTTTGTATGGGTGGCTTTCCATAGCAATACGAAAAGTGACTAATATAGTAACCCCTAAACAAGATTGAACAAATATTAAAAATCTTGGCTTAAAGTAGTGTGTTTGCTTTTAGCTTCTGTGTCTTCATTCCTTTCTCCTTGGCTTCCATCTTCCTCAATAATAGCAAGGAGTAGAAGAATTACTTAGGCGTTAACCTTTTTCTATTTCTGGGAATCTAAGTTGTTCACTAAAGCAATTTGGAGTGTTTTACCATGTATAATATGTGTTCCATTTTTCTGGATCAAACCTGGGTGGCAGACAAGAAAACTAAGGAGTCATTCTTATTTGGCTGATCCACACTGGTCATGATTACACAAGCAGATAAGACATGCGAGGAACCAAGCCCAAGCTACCGAATCAGTTCAGATCTTTTACCTGTTGTTAAAAATCATTCTTTTAAAAAATTCCAGTTACTTTCCTCTGCTTCTTTCAAAAACTTATCTCAAACATGCTTTTTTTAACCTAGAAAGTATTAAAAGCACAGATTTTTTTATTTCTTTATGATTTAATCAAGTGATTTGTTGGTAAAGACACATTTTTGTGTGCTTCTTAATTTAGGTTACCTCTCCCTGATCACTGAATATACGGCCAGTGGGTTTGGGTATCTAGTGTACTTAGTTGTGTCGTCATTAATCAAGAACTTGAGGCCCACCAGTTTGAAATCAAGGATTTAACTGAGACCAGCAAAGCAGAGCACCACCTTGGATGGTGATCCCATGAAACAGCTTGAGCAACTGGTTCTTCACCCCAGACAAATTCTCTTCCAACAACTCTGAAAATAGTTAATCTTAGACGTCTGGTATTTGGAAATGTGTGGAAGAGTAGACTTTCTTATTAAGTGCTTGCTAAGGAAAAGATACCCTTTCCCAGATATGTGGCTTTAGCTCAACCTTACCTATGAATATTAAATTCTCAAACTGTTATCTCTGTTGGCATAGATAAGCCAGTTCCCCTGATTGAGAATTGCATTTGTATGTTGCAGAGGCTAATTAAAAAACTGATTTCAAACACTTGTGTTTAGTCATGTTGAGTCACTTTCTTGTTGTAAAAACTCTGAATGGCTTGGATAGGGGAACTAAAAACAACTCAAAAACAGTTTTGAAACTCTCAGCTCAACTCAGTTCTAAACCTGGTGTAGACTGTATTGATCATCAGTGATCAGCTCGTAGTCTGCCTATGACAAAGTATGTTGGGTCTAATGATTTACCTGTTATGTGCCTTTAAAATTTTAAACAATGGATAAGCAGGGCAAGGAGCTGTGTGCATGGGCGTCATGGATCAGGAAGTATAGGTATTCTTTTTGTGGAACATTTCCAATGAACTGTGAGAGAAGGTTGAGAACAGAAAACTTTCTGTCATCTGAGCTTCAGAATCACAAAGAAAAAGACTGCATGTTTTTTCTTAGATGCAGGAACTCAGATGTAAAATTGTGTGTGTGTGTGTGTGTGTGTGTGTGTGTGTGTGTGTGTGTGTACTTATAGTTATGTGTGTATGTCAAGAAACTAAAAATAGAACCATGAGGGGAGGGTGAGATCTTAAGGAGAGGGGAAAGAATAGCAGTGGATCAAATGATAAGATGGTGGAAATAGTAACTAAGTGAGAGAAGGAGGAACCACCCAGGAGTGTCAGGGCAGGGCAGGGCAGGGGAGTGGGAGAGAGAGATGATTGAGAACAGAGGATAATGACACATATGTGTGAAAATGCCAAAAGAAAACTCATTACTTTTTATGGTAGCCTAAATTTTTAAAATACAATTTATAAAATACAATAATAAAGACTTTAAATTATTTATTAAATTTTAAATATTTAAAAAATACAATAAAAAAGAATAATAAACTTCAAGAACCTCACCATATTTGAAGGAAGTTAAAATGGTAACAAACCCACTGACTTTATATTCAGAAAAAAATTAGATTGTCTGGCAGAAAAATTCATTTCCTGGTAATGGAATTGCTATCATATATCTTTCAAAAATGGACTTTATTTTTAAAAATGATAGCCTTTTTGTTTGTTTCTAATGATGAAAGTAATTGGCACTAGGAAGAGTGGCAAAGTGCACATTTGTCTCTGCCTGGCAGCATTTATTGAAATGCAGCAAAAGAATAAACAAAGAATAGCAAATTTCATTAATGCTACAACTAGAGAGGCATTATCTCCATCATGCACGATCTGAGTGAAGGATGCCCAGGGCAGGCAGGCAGGCACCAGTGCTCCTGCTCTTGAGCATAGTGGCTGGGGGGAGAGTGAAGTGGGTGGAGACAGCATGGAAGAGTCCTTGGAGCCCCTGAAGCAGAGGAGCAGTGAGTGCAAGCTGAGGGGCATCAAAAGCACCTTTACTGGTAGTGGAGTGGATGGGAAATAAATTTTGTGAACAAATACTGTTTTTCCATTTGTCTGACCTAACTTCCTGTGCAGCAGGACCCAAGAAAATCTGTACTGCAGCTGGGACCAGAAAGAACAGTATGTACTCACATGTGTACTCAGCATCTAAAGAAAAATGTCACTATTTAAGGAAGATTTTATATCACATAGTAAAATGGTCTGAATTTAAGGGTTGTTCCCATAGTGTGGGAGATAACAAAAAGTAGGTGATAATGAAAGATTTTCAGTATGTTTAGAAGAAAATTCTGAGTTAAATTTCCTAGACTGTAGCTGTTTGTAGATGCAGTTCCATGCACACCAACCCGCCAAATGTAGCAGGAAATGGAAGAGAGAAGATCTACTGTAAACCCATCCTTTGCACAGTCCTGTTGGTCAGCATATAAATGATGCTTGAGTAAATAGGAAGTAGATTGAGAAGAGTCAGAAACCCATTCTACTCTTGAACAAATATTAGACTTACACGAAGAGATAAGTATGCAGGAAAATATCCAGAATGGAAATTATAGAAACATTTCATAGTAGAAAGGATTAAGGGACATGAAATGCAAAAGATGGATGAAAACAGAGTTTTCATCAAAAGCATCACTTTGGAGACATAAACACTATACAAATTTTTATTTCTCTTTTAAATATATTTTGTTTATGTATGGTAATATATGTACCAATTATATATATACATATATATACCAATAATAAACAATGTATCAGGAATGTTGATGTGTAGTAAGAGATATAGTTCTGAGATTTTATTAAATGTTATTTGATGGTTTGTTGTTTGTGTTTTGTTTTGTTTTCCAGACAAGGTTTCTCTGTGTATCCCTGGTTGTCCTGAACTCACTCTGTAGACCAGGATGGCCTTGAACTCACAGAGATCTGCCTGCCTCTGCCTGCTGAGTGCTGGGATTAAAGGCGTGTGCCACCACATCCGACTAAATGTTATTTGGATCTTGGCATGAAAAAACTCCTTGCTTCAACTGCAGACAGACTGCTGTCCAAAAAGGACAAAACTTGGTAGCAGGGAAGTCGACAGCCTAGCTCTGCCAAGACAGGGTATGTAAGTCCTTCATAATCCCTGCTCTACAACAAATGTCTGTCAGAGAAACAGGACCCAAAGGCTGAAGACTGATGCAGGAATGTATGGAGAGAAAATGGGAACTGTCCAGGCAGTCACTGGTATGTCATTTCTTAGTTTTGGAAGCTGCAGGCCCTGAACTTCCTATATAAGCAGATATATTTATCCCTCTCAGGTCTCTGAGGTGGTTGAAGAATAGACAGCTAGAGTCTCATAGAAGATCCATTCTTTTAATGCCTTTCAGTAAGGAGAACCCAGTGAAGTTTCCATTCATTTGAATGGACACTAGTTCACAAATTCATGAACACTCATGTGGTCTTCTACTTCTTGCTACAATCTAGTGAAGAGCAACATGGATTCCCTGTGTTCCCTGTGCATTCTGCAGAACATTACATTGGTTTCCTGCATTGTTGACATCATGCTATTTGGCCTTGATGAACAGGAAGCAAATTCTAGATGGAAGGTAAAATTCTACCAACCATCACTCAGGAGTCTGCTATATATTGGTGATTTTTTATAACAATATTTTTTAATTTTTTAAAAAGATTTATCTATCTTGCAGAAAGCATTCTGTCTGCATGTGTCCCTGCAGGCCAGAAGAGGGCACCTGATCTGATTATAGATGGTTATGAGCCACCATGTGGTTGCTGGGAATTGAACTCAGGACTTCTGGAAGAACAGCCAGTGCTCTTAACCGCTGAGCCATCTCTCTAGCTCTGTATTGGTGATTTTTAACATCCAGGGATTTGGAACATGCTGGCAGCTCTTTTCAAGATCAAGGCCAAGTTGTTAGACCTTGCACTGTATGTTATAGTTGGATATTTTCCTCAATCATTTCAATCCAGGAATTCCACCATTATCTGATTGTGGAGCCAGGGGCGCAAATGAGAGTAGTGCCTGTCATTATCACACTTAGTGACTCACTTGCAGAATTTGAGCACCTTGTCGCAGTGATGGCAGGTCCTGAGTTGCGAACATTGCTTCCACTTGAAGTACAGACAGGGTTCTACCTAAGGCCAGAGATACTGTCTGGTAGTTTGTTTCCTTTTGTCAGTATAACAAAGTAACCACAGTGTGCAATAACTAATCCTGGTCACCACAAGGAGGTTGGATGGAAGCTGCTTCGTAAGGAAAACGGGAGAAATAGAAATGAAATCAAGATACCCAGGGGGCATTCATTGCATAGAGTCTCTAACTCAGTCTTAACTTTGGAAAGACAACTGCAACAAAGACGGCTGGACAGACACAGTAACCGGGAGCTCAGACTCCTCAGCCATGACAGTTAGGGACACTATGCTAGGAAGCAATCAAAGCAAGCAGGTGTGATGGGTGTGGGGGAAGGGAATCTGAAATAATAAAAGAGAGGATTATCAGTGGTGGTCTGGGGACCAGCTGTAGCAGCAGAAATGCTGTCGTTTGAATATGTGTCCCTTCAAAAGGCTTATGTTGGAATTTAGATTTTTAAGGTCCCCAAGGTGATGGCATTAAGAGGTGAGGGTTTATTCATTTCTTGTTCAAACAGGGTATTATGCATTTCAGGGTGACCTCAAACCCTCTAAGTTGTCAAGGGTGACCTTGAATTTACCTACCGTTCACCTCCCTCTAACTCCCTAGTGCTGGATTTACAGGCATGTACCACTACTCCCTGTTGCATATGGTGCTGGGGATTGAAACCTGGGGTATGTGCATGCTAGGCAAGCCCTCTACCTGATCGCCATCACCAGCTGAAGAGTGGGAGCTTTGAGCGAAGTGACTATATATAATGAAGGCTAAGGGTTCTAATGTAGTGAACAAGACTGCCTTTGAGAAGAGAGGTTTTGGAGAACTTGGTCCTTCCATTTCTAATGCTAGGAGAGTACAGTGTTAGTTCCTGTATGATCTTCTGCCACACAAAGATGCAGCAGGGCATCTAGAAGATTCAACAACAATGCATTGCTTTGTGGTTAAAGACCAGTACTCTCCAGACATGGAACCTGCTGGTAAGCTGATGTAGGACTTCCTGACCTCCAGAGATATGAGAAAATAAATATATATTCTTTATAAAATCACTCAGTCTGGGGTATTTGACCAGTTTAATCAAATTAAGACTACCACATATATTCTTTTATTTGACAAAAGGACTAGAAAACACATGCCATTTTCTGACTTGGATCTCAGTTTTGCTGTTAATCTGGAAAAGAGTAGAGTTGTCATTGGTGTCTGTTCCAAGGAAGGTAGAGCCCCTTCGAAAGGAAAAGGCGTGTACCACTGTCAAAGAAAATAAGAATCCTATTAAATCATCCAGGGCTTCTTATTCTCCACAGTGATCTATCTCTCTTGAAAACTCAGCATCACAATGTAATACTAATCCTTTGATAGTTTTTCCATTTAGTTAACAATAGGGCTGATTATTTCTCTTAAGAAAAACGTGGGAGGATCCTAGAGCCTTTATAAAGATAACCTCTGTATCCTAGTGACTGAGCAAAGAAACCACCCCACTCCAGCTGACTGTGGCCCTCCATTGTTACACACTGAGTCATAAAAGGATCTGGTTGGGTATGGATAATGCCAGCACACAAAAGAGACAGTATCATAGCTGGAGAGAGATTCATTAAAGGTGCAGAAATTGAATCTCAAAAAGGAGATATGGCTATTATGAGTCAGTGACAGAGCTGGAACTGAGATTTCTAAGTCTTTTTTGTTGGCAAATAGTGAAGTCATTAGTCTTTTGTCTGAGCCTCCTTAACTCTCACTCATATTGACAGTTTGCATTTGATTCTCTTCTAGACAGACGCGAATGCCACAATGACATTTCATTTTCTACTTCTCAATATCTACCCCTTTTATTTTTCTTGCATTCATACATTATTTATGGTTTTGAATAGTTGCAATGCTTGTTTCTGGTATTAATGAGAATGCCTCTAATGTTTTATAATTAAGCATAACATTTTTATGAGTAGAAATTCTCTATCAACTTAGGAAACTTTGTGTTTGGAACTGACACATTTCCTTTCCTTCCCTTCTCTTGCCTGTTTGATTGAGAAAGGATGGCTGAATTTTTAAATAGCATAGATTAATTGTACAAAGTAATGCATTTCGTAACCATATTTTCATGCATCATTTAACATGCTTTGGTCATATTTACCTCCCCATCCTTCCTCCTAAGCCAGCCCTTCCATTTACCTGTTACACATTAGCAGCAGTACACCTTCACTTTCATGTCTTTTTTTCTCTAAATTTTACAGGTGAGAGGAAATGTACAACAATTTTCTTTGTACATCTAGTTTATTTTGCTTAATACAAGACGCTCCAATTCCACCTCCTTTCCTGCAGATGACAACCCAATTCTTCTTTATGAATTAATAAAACACCATCATGTGAGCACATTTTCTTTGTACATTCACCTGTTGTTGGACACCTAGACTGATCACATAGCTCGGTTCTTAAGACCAGTGTAGTGATAAGCTTCCATATGCAAATATCTCTTTGATAAACTGCCTGGGAATCTTTTGGATGCATATGCAGAAATGGTATAGGTGGACCATATGGTGTGCTCTTTCCTGGGGAAGACCATTTTTCTTGCTCTCAACATTGCTTAGTTGCTGGTCATTCTTTGTGTATGGTTGAGGGCTCATGGGCCTTCCCATCCCATACATCTGTCCACTTTTGCATGTGTATTGTCCTTGTTCAACACATCTTAGGCAGTCATGTTGGAAAGGCTGTATGGGTATAGCTTTTGACATAGCTAAGAGACACAGTCTCACAACACAGTTACTAATTCTCTGGCTCTTACAATTTTTCCACCCCTTCTTTTTTTGGAAACTTTAAAATTTAATACAATTCAATTTGTCAATACTTGCTCTTATTTCCTGAGTTTTAGGCTCCTATTAAGAATATTCTTGCTTATGCTTATATTTTGATATGTTTCCCCTGCCTTAAAGTATTTGATACATTGTGAGTTGATTTTTATACATAGCGAAAGGCTTCAGTCTTCTATAGGTTGGTATTGAGTGTTCCCAAACCACTTGCTAAAGACATTGTCTTTTATTCCAGTATGTATATTTAGTCTGCTTAGTAAGAATTGGATGGATGTGGCTCTTTGAGCTAATTGTGAGATCTTCAGTTCTATTTTTTTGGTATACATGTTTGTACTTGTGTTATTACCACACTGTTTTTGTAACTATGTCTATGTGATATAGTTTGGAGCCATATATTGTGACATCTCCAGCATACTCTTTGCTCATTATTTTGACTATTCAGGATATTTGTGTTTCCATATGAGTTTTTGGATAGTTTTTCTATTTTTGTAAAGAATGTCATTGGAATATTAATAAGGATTCCATTGAATATACACATAACTTTTTATAATATGTCTACTTTATTACATTAGTTCTGCTGATCTACAAACATGGGAGGGAGGCCTTTCCATCTTTTAATGTCATCTTAAATTTTAAATTTATGCATATGTATTCTTTTAGTGATTGGTAATGGATTGATTTCTGACTTATTTTTCAGTGATTTTGTGGTTGTATAGAAAAGCTACTGATTTTTAAAAATAATTTTGTATCCTGCTAGCATGGTGAAACTATTTATTGTATCTAATCATTTTCTGATGGGTTCTTTAGATTCTTTTATGTATAGAATATATCACTTACAAACAGGGATAATTTTACTTTTTAATTTTCCATTTATATCCCTTTTATTTTTCTTATTTTATTGCTAAGGCAAGATTCCAAGCACTGTATTGATCAAGAGTAGTGAGAGTGTATCTCCTTGTCTTATTCCTGATTTTAGATGAAACGCTTTTAGTTTAGTTTTTTTTTCCCCATTCAGTACAATATTGGCTATGGGTTTATCAAATATACTTTCTATTATGTCAAGGAATAGCATTTCTAATTTAAAAAATATTTATTTATTTGTATGTATTTGCCTGAGTGCCTGCGTATATATAAACTAAAGGTGCCTGTGGAGACAAGAAAAGGTCACGGATCGCATGAAGCTGAAGTTAAGAGAAGCTTGGGAATGCCAAGGGGGCGCTAAAAACCAATCCTGGCTCTTCTCTATGAGTAGCAAATTCTCTTAACTCTGAACCATTGCTCCAGCTCCAAGGAATGTTGTTTCTGTTTTCAGTTCCTTCAGGGTTTACCTCATGAAGCGCTATTGAACTTTGTCACAAGCTTTTTCTGGATTTATTGAAATGATCTATGGTTTTAGTCCTTAAACCATTAATTTACTCCATTAAATTTATTAGTTTGCATATGTTGAATTATCCTTGTATTGAAGATGTATGAAACCATCTTGATCAAGATAAACAGTATCTTGTGTATGATATTTTTGAGTGTTGTTGAGTTTTAGTTTCAAGTGTTTTATTGAGTATTTTCTGTATTGTCCACCAAGGATGTTTTTCTGTAGTTTTTTGGTTTTTTTTTTTTTTTTTTTTTTTTGCTTTTGTTATATCCTTATCTGGGTTAGTTATCAGGGTAACACTACCTTCATGTAATGAGTTAGGAAATACTCCCTTTTTCTTTTCCACAGGATAGTTTGAGAAATATTGGTGCCAGCTCTTGGTAGAATTGAGCAGCGTATCCCCCTGATCCTTGTGTATTATTTGTAGGGAGAATATTATTGCTCCATTCTCAATGGTCATCATATATCTCCTTAGACTTTTATGTACTTTTGGTTTAATTTTTATTTAATTTTGGTATGTCATGTTTTGGAATATTAAATTTTCTTCTAGGTTTTTAAATCTATTGGAACATAGTTTTTCAAAATATTCCCTAGTGATCACCTAGGTTCCAATGGTTTGTATGATAATAATCTTGTTTCATCTTTAGTGTTTCGATTGAGTTATTTTGGCTAGATGTTTGTAAATTGTGTCCTGCTGAGAAATGCTCAAGCAATTACTGTGATCCTACTAAATGCTTCTGCCATTCTAAGAGTTTAGAAAACAGTCAAACCGGAACAATCTGTCGTGGATTAGTAATGTCTAGGTGCCAAGTGATTCTGATTACTCCAGCCCTGTTGACTCTTCTCCTCAACTACCTTGCTCATATTTACTCACAGCTACTTGTGTCTTCTTCTCAGATACTAAGTTCATTTCTAGAATGGTAGCTCCCCTGCTTCCTTGTGTGATGCAGCATGAATTTCCTAAGACAGATCTACTCAGGTCACAATTTGTTTCTGATCGCATACTAATATTCAAGATGGTTGCTTATCTAACAATGAGGAGAAGTCCCTGAGGCTTGGCGACACTAAAATACAGGGGCTTCTTCTTTCCCCTAGTGAACAAAAAGCTCTTCAGCATCTGCGTGCTACTTGGACTACAAACCCCACTTTACAGTGTTATTTCAGAGTTCTTGACTGAATGCCTTAGAATACACTGAGGCTGATTCTTCCCTCACTGTGCTACTGTTTATTACCTGATGTTAGATCTTTCATTTTTCTTACACATGTGAAGTTCATACTCTCTTGATTTCACGTAGACTCTCACTATCTAATATTTACTGACTATTGCCCTTCTAGTAATCATATACTTGCTGTCCTCTTTCAGATTCTGAAGATGAAGGAACGTAGTTAGCATCTCTAATTTTTATTTTTTATGATTTTTAAAATTCCAATCACTTCCAGAGACCACAGCCTACATTCCAATCCTTACTCCATCACATGCTTGGGCTTATTAAGAACTCTGCCCTATAGAGATGTGATCACTAACCAACTTGTAAGAACTGAATGAGATGATAGATATAAAACCTGTCATATATCTCA
>CAJQZJ010001826.1:6758186-6800894 GCA_907164525.1 Lophiomys imhausi | reverse complement strand
GCTTTTTCCTTTTCCTGTTCAAGCTCTGTCACCTTGGCTTGGAGCTCTTTAATGGTGTTGTTCCTTGTTTTGATTTGTAGAATTGTGGCTTCTTTGAATTCCTTCATAGATTTAAGTTCTTCTTGCAGGGACTCTATCACTTTCCATAATGCAGAATTGTCAATGTTTTCATGTGTTTCTGTTGGTGTGTGGTCATCCGAATTGGATGAGCTAGGATGATTCTGCTTTGTTGGAGTCATATTTCCTTGATTTCTATTTTTTTTTTTTGACCTTTCGCCATTGGATGCGTTTAGCTGTCTGTTTTCTGTGCTTGGAACTACAGTGGATGATTTGGTGCAGGGGACAAGTTACTTGGCTATCTGTCTTTGCTTACAGGGGGATTTCAAGGTCACTGTGGTTTTTAATCGCCTGAGGCACTGTGAGCTGGTGCAGCCTATTCCCATGTTGTGAGTAATGGACCAGGATTGTTTCACTGCTCCCAATTCAGACTTCCCTATGTTGCACTCTGAGTTATCAGCCTGTAATGGTTCTGATGGTATGGGCCTGTTTGCCCAGGCACAGATTCTGTGGACTTTGTTTGTCGTCACGGAGGCTGACAGGGTCTGGCTCCACACCTAATATGTCTGGATTTTTCAGGATACAGCTATGGTCCCGATTTCTGGTTTCTCTCTAGGCTTCTCGCCACAGGGCTGGACTCTGTGCCTGATTCCCTTCCTGTCTGCGCTGCCACGGGTCCCTTGGGTACCCCAAGCCCCGGATCCTCCGGCTGACTGAGTGGTCCTCTCGTCCCAGCAGCTCAGCCGTGGGTGCACGGATCCCTGGCCCCGCCCACGCCTGTCTCTCTCCCCAGATGACCTGCCATGGGTTCGCGGGGATTTGGCCCTGCCAGCCGTGCTCCACCCCAGCTGCGCTATCGTGAGTGCGCGGGATTCGGCCCCTCCTGCCCGCCTTTGTGTTCCCAGCTTCCCGCGCTCTCTCAGAACCTCCCGCCCTCCGCTTCACGAGCGTCTGCGGACCACCCACTGAGCCCCCTGTTTGTTCCTTGCTAAGCCTTCCACTATCTGGCAAAGTTTTTTAAGTGGGTATAAGTTCAACCTGATGTGTGGGGAGCCCAATAGGCCAGCGATCTATGGCCAAGTGGACCCTGATTCTGCCTGCTGTAAGTTGGGATCGATCTTACCAGGCGCCTCTCCAAATGGGAGTTCCTGAATCCCGGGTTTAGTGGCTTCCGTGTCTGTGAGAGATGGGGAGAGCCTTGCCCTGGGACTTTTAACAGTCCCTTGGGAGCTGTGAGTGTTCGGGGGAGGGGGGGTCTAGCCCCTCCGGTTTTTGCACAGTGCCCAATAACTCTGTGTTTTTTATGGCTCTTTTTTCCCCGCGTTCAAAATGCGTCAGTGTAGGTCACCGCCATCTTGGCCCGCCTGTATATATTTTTTCTTAGAATGTATTTTGATCATATTATTTCTCCTCCCCACTTATCCCAGATCCTTCCTACCTCCCTACCAAACCAAATTCATTCATTCATTCTCTCTCTCTCTGTGTCTCTCTGTCTCTATGTCTTTCTCTCTGTCTGCCCCTGTGGTGGTTTGAATAAGTATGGCCCCCATAGACTCATGTGTTTGAACACTTGTTTCAAGTGGAGTGAATAGGCACTATTAAGAGGTGTGGCCTTGTTGGAGGAAGTGTGTCTCTGTGGGGCAGGCTTTGAGGTCTTCTATGTTCAAGCTAAGCCCAGTGGGGCACACAGTCTCTTTCTGCTACCTGGGGATCAAGATGTGGAACTCTTAGCTCATTCTCTAACACCATGCCTGCCTGCGCTCTTCCATGTTTCCCACCATGAAGATAATGGACTAAACCACTGAAACTGTAAGCCAACCCCAATTAAATGGTGTTCTTTATAAGTGTTGTCAACTAAGACAGAAGTTGGTACTAGAAAGTGTGATATTGCTGTGACAGGCCTGATCATGCTTTTGTTTAGACAAATTTTGGGACTTTGGATTAAGAAAACAGTGGAATGATTTAAGAAGCACTTAATGGGCCCTCCTAGTAGTAACATGGAAGACAGTGGTGCTGAGGGTGATTTGAACTGTGAAGGCCTGGCTCAAGAGGCTTCAGAGGAGAAGAATGCTAGTATGTGACCTAGAGACTATTCTTGTGATATTTTGGTGAAGAATGTTGCTGCTTTTTGCCTGAAGCCAAATTGAAGAGCTTTGGATCAATTACATTTGCAGAGGAGATTTCAAAACAGCCTAGTGTGGACTGTGTCATACAGTTATTAGTGTTTATGCTTATAAAGATCTATACTGACCAAGAGCAAGCTGAGCAAGGAAAGTTATAAAATGTACAACTTGAGGAGAACAGAAGCACCAGAAAGTGGAATGGAGCTAAGTGCCATGTTCATGGAGATAAACAGATTAAGAAATGGAATAAAGAGAGTGACCTCAGGGGAAGACCCCACCAGGCTATGCTTCCATCTGTAAAAAGGAATTAAAGAACAGTTTAGGTCCAGACTTGGTGGTACTCGCCTTTAATACCAGAACACAAGAGACAAAGGCATGCAGATCTCTAAGTTCAAGGTCAGCATAGTCTACAGAGCAAGTTTCAGGACAGCCAAGCATGGGCAGTGAAGGAAAGTATTGAAAATAGAAAGTTGATGAAGATGTAACTGAATGAGGGGCCAATTTCCAGCCCGAGCAAGCAGAAGAATTTGGCAGCTTCAATTGTTCTGGCTTTAGAGTCAAGGATAGAAGAAAGGGGTTGTGGACTCTCCCTTGGTGACTAAGGAAAGTTGCTGAGGCCAGGTGTGTGGCAGGGGTGTTACTGCATGGCCATTGTGTGAAGTTGTAAAGGTGAAGCCTGGAGACCCCAAGATGTCAGAGATGCCAGAGTCCTTGGATATCTGCCACAGAAAGCTGCTACAGGGAGTAGTTCCCAAGAGAAAGAATTTTGAAGTCAACAAAGCTGAAAGGAGTTGGTGATCCGAAGAGTACTTTGACATCAGACATGGAGATTCAGAGTTTGGAGTTTGCCCAACTGGTTTTGAGTCTGCTCTGGTCCAGTATTTCCTCACTATGCTCCCTTCCCTATGTTTTGGAACTGTAATGTACATCCTAGGCCATGATATGTTGGAAGTACGTGATCTGCTTTTTTGATTTTGATTTTATAGGGGATTATAGTTAAGAGACTGCATAAATCTTAGAAGAGACTTTGAACTTTTAAACATTGTTGAAACTGTGATAGACTACAGGGACTTTTGAAGTTGAACTAAATACATTTTGCATTATGTTATGACTATAAGCCTTTGGGGGCCAGGGAGTGGAATGTGGTGGTTTGAATAGGAATGGCCCCCATAGACTCATGTGTTTGGATGCTTGGCCCATAGGGAGTGACACTGTTAGAAGGTGTGGCCTGGTTGGAGTAGGTGTGGCCTTATTGGAGGGAGTGTGTCAATGTGGGGGTGGTGTTGAGGTCTCCTATGTTCAAGCTACACCCAGTGTGGCACACAGTCTCCTTCTGTTGCCTTGGGATCTCCAGCACCATGCCTGCCTGATCTGCCATGTTTCTCGCCATGATAACAATGGATTAAACCTCTGAAATTGTAAGCCAGCTCCAATAAATGGTTTCCTTTATAAAAGTTGCCGTGGTCATGGTGTCTCTTCACAGCAATAATATCCTAACTAACACAGCCTCAAATTATAATCAAAACAAACAAACAAACAAACCCCAATAAGGCAAACAACACAAAACAAAAGGTTTACATTAAACAACAACAACAACAACAACAACAACAACAACAACAACAACAAAACATGGAGTTTATAAAGTGTTGGTCAACTACTTGTAGGCATGGGGCCTACCCTGGTGTGAGGCTGATACCTAGTGACACTCCATTGGAGAAAACTGATTTTCCCTTTGTCAGAAAGTGTTCTGGGTGTCAGCAGGGAGTCAGAAAGGAGTGGAGATGGTCTAGAAGAAAAGGGTGAAAGAGGTAGTGGGGAAGGACCAGTGTGACCCTGTGTCTACACCAAAAGCCCAAATGCAAAAGAGATGGAAATGGGCTTGGAGGGGGGCTCAGGAAGGCAGGCTGAAGCAGGGCTAATGGTATGTGTGGAGAGATGGGAATGGAGGACAGGAAGGTGGCTAAAGTCTACCGACTTGAGTCCTGGCCTAGTGTGGTGGCTGTGGATCCCTGGCAGAGAGTGGTTCTCTCTTTTTATGTTTTTAAGAGCTAGAAAATAAAAAAATAAGTGCACAGTATTTTATGACTCATAAAAAATACACAAGGTATAAATTTCAGTGTCTATAGGTTTTATAGTTTGGGTCTTAAATACCCAACCAAAGGCCCATGTGTTAAAATCTTGGCTGTTGCCTGTACTGCTATTAGGAGGTGGTGGAACTTTTAGGAGATGAAGACAACTAAAAAAAAAAAAAAAAAACCTCATTAAAACAGGTTTGCATAGTGAGATTTTTGGAACCCTGGCCCTTCCTCTCTCTCTTTTCTTCCTTATTACCAGGTGGGAAGCAGTAGAAGTACCACACTTTGCTATAGGTCCCAAAACAACAGACTCTAACAACCATGTGCTGGAACCACTGAAACAAGCCAAAATAAACTTCTCTTCTTTCAAGTTGATTATCTCGGGTATTTTGTCACAGCAATGGAAGTCTAACAACTACAAATAAATACAATTTTGTAGGAACAAACATACATTCACTTATGTTCATGAGTGGTTGCCTTCATGCTCTCATGAAGTCTGCAAAGCCTAAAATGGTTCTTCTCTAGTCTTTTTGTAAAATTTTGACTTCTGAAATTAATTAATAAGCAAGTAATGCCACACATAACATTGCCAAGATCAGAGTCCTTGTCCACTCATAGCATTCAGAGTCTTCCTTTGATTGAGGATGCAGATCTCCATCAGAGGATCCAGCAAGAGGGGCATTCAGCTGAATCCTGTACTGCCCTTTATTCTTATCTTAATATGCATCTCCTTTCAGACTAAGATGGTTCTTGTAAATAATTTTATTTGTTTTCCAGAAACAAAAGTCATGAGTGTGGAGATGTAATTTTAACACCTAGGGAAAGGGACTGTTTGTTTGCCACAAGAAAATTATTTTGCTATTTTTTCTTACATATTTTTGTGTGAAAATTATAAAACACAGAGAAGAATAACTATGAAAGTAAAAGAAAAAAAGCATCTAAAATCTTACCTGTTGGTGATAATTCCATTCTGACATCAGTTTACCCATGGCTTGAGAGAATGAGCTGATGTTTACTTAATTTTTAGCTTGGCATAGACAAATTGATACTAGTCTAAATCAGGTGAGAGTGATTCTAGGTGGTATGCTTCTTTGTTTTTAGACTGTGCCACTCAGGCTGAGCTTAAACTCCTGGTCTTCCTGCCACACAGACCACCAAGTCTGACCCAATAGTTTTGCAGAGGTTAAGGATCATTGTAACCCAGTGAGGTTCAGTTACTGAAGATAAGAGAGAAATGCTCAACATCCTTAATCCTCAGAGAAATGCAACTCAAAATGACTCTGAGATTCCATCTCACTACTGTCAGAATGGCTAAGATCAAAAACTCAAAAGACAGCACACACTGGCAAGGTTGCAGAGAAAGGGGAACACTCCCACATTGCTGGTGGGAGTGAAAACTTGTACAACCACTATGGAAATCAGTCTGGCGATATCTTAGAAAACTTAAAATAGTTACCTCAAGACCCAGCCATACCACTCCTGGGCATGTATACAAAAGATTCCTCACCAATCCACAAAGACATCTCTTCAACTATGTTCATAGCAGCTTTATTTGTAATAGCTAGAAATTGGAAACAGCCCAGACAGATATCCCTCAACTGAAGAATGGATAAAAAATACTGTGGTACATTTACACAATGGAATACTACTCAGCTATCAGAAACAACAAAATCATGCAATTTGCAGCCAAATGATGGAACTAGAGACCCTCATCCTGGGTGAGCTAACTCAGACTCAGAAAGATACACATGGCATATATTCATTTATAACTGGATTTTAGCCATATAGTACAGGATAACCATCTTAAAATCAATAGACCCAAAAGAGCAGGAACATGGACTTGGTAGTGGGACACCCCACCCTAGTGGAACTGCCATGTATGCCTCCTGTGAAAGAGGAAGCTCTTAGACCTCATGTGACTAACAAACTGAGGGGGACTGATACACGGAGACACCCCACACTGGAGGCATGAGAGGGGTAGGAGAAGGGGTAGAGAGTGGGAGGGAGGGTCCAGGAGGGGAAGAAGGGAGGGGGTGGCAATGGAGACAAAGTAATAAATAAACATTAAAATATAAAATAAAAGAGGGAGTTACAGTACTATTTTGGCAGAGGCCAAGCCCACTCTGAGTTTGCCAGCAGAGGGCAGTCGTTCTGTGATTGAAAACAACAGTTTTGAAAACAAACAGAATCCTAAGGTTGGGAAATACATGAGCTTACAGTTTCCCAATAGCTGCTTTTCCTTCTGAAAAGCAAAGATTCATGGGAACCCAGGAATGAGCTGAATCTCTGAAGCTCAGAGATACCCCACATCCCCACCTGCAGTGATGCAGAGCACAGGGAGAGTCTGATGTAACTTGGTGCAGTACCCCCAGGAACTAAGGGGAATAGAGAGGACATGAGCCCTCCCCAACTAGGGAGGAGCATTGACTGAGAACATAATGCCTATTTTATTTTATTGTTCATGTAATGCTTATATTTTTTTATTTTTTCTCTTTTTCTTATGTACATATATTCTTTCTTTCAAATCTTTTAGTATATATACTAAATGTACATTTGTACTTTAAATGTTCAAATGATATAATGTATCTTATTGGAAAGGGCTCATCTGTCTGTCGTTTTTCAGACTCTGGTTATTTTCTGCACTAATTTCATAACTCTACCCCACATACATTTTCATAATTACTCTACACCTCCTTGCCTCCTTCTTCTGATCCTCCATTTTACTATTTAAAGAAATTGTTGCCCTTAGGCCAAAATATGCCACAAAACTGTTAACTGTAATTTACCCAACCAGTACCCTAGTACCTCTGTCTCCACACCGTGTAGGGGACTTATGTGAAATGTATAAGTGCCTTTTGCGGTTCACACTGGAACTTAGCAGGAACTAAGTCATCAAAAGTGTATTGCAGTTGATTGACCCTCTGAATGTAAATTCAACCTGCCAGGAAGATTCAAAGAGACAGGATACATACACAACAAAGAAACTCAAAATACATGAGCTGGCATTCCACTCTGTGACATGCCTACAAGCCTCCTGCTTCCTGAAACTATAATGCAGAAACTCTCAACAGAAAAGAAGTTGAGAGTCCTGCATTCAAAAGGAATCAAAGGCCAAATAGAGGACTCAAATAAACATCGGAGATTTAATTGAGAACCTAGACAAGATGTTATGAATCAGTTCAAGTTTTAGACAAGAAAGTTATCAAAGTGGATAAAAGAATCAGTATCATGAAGGAAAAAAATTCAAAACGTGGAAAAAAAATTCAGGTAGGAAATTTAGACATGAGATATGGGGAGGAAATTCGACAAAAGAATCAAGCAATCAAAAAACACAGCAGGACACATCAACAGACAAGACCAAACACAAGAACATATTTCAAGGATGGGAGGACATGGACAAGACAATTATAAATATAGACACAGAAAGAAAAAAGTTAATAAGAATGACCAAAACTGCCAAAAAGTCTGGGAAACAGTCAAGACACCAAACACAAGAATCCATGGGATAAAAGAAGTAGGTGAGATAAAGTGAAATACACATAACAAACTCGGTGAAATTGTAGTTGACAAGTCCCTAAACCTAGAGAAGGAAATAGACATTTAAACACAGGAAGTATTTAGTCCCAAACTGACATGAACAGAGAACCTGTCCATAGCACGTCATTGTCAAGGCATCTGCAAACAGCTCGAAGAGACATTGCCAGCTCACACATTAAAGCAGAAGCATCTCCACAGCATCAGATCTGCCATCAGCAACAGAGAAATCTGCTTTAAACTAAAAGTAAGCAATGGCCACCGAGATTGCTATTCCCAACAAAGTTGTCTGACTGCTAACCAGGACTACAGATGATGGAACACTACACACAGAATTAATCCAGCAAGGAGTTGGTACTTGAAAAAAAAAAAAAAACTAACAAGATTGACAAATTGCTAGCCAAACTAACAAAAACAAGGATAGAGAAGAGCCAACTTAAAAAAAAATAGAGCTAAAAATGGAATTGTTATTACAGATTCCCATGAAAAATAAATGATAAGAGAATGGTTTGGCAACTTATTTCAACAAGTTGAAAATTTTAGAAGAAATGGATACACTTCAAACCATGTATGACTACTAAAATTAAATCCAGAGATATAAACAGTTTAAACAGACCTATAACGAGCAGTGACGTTAGCACAGTAATTAAAAGCCTTCAGAACAGATACATTCACTACCAACTCCTACCAAACTTTTAAGGAAGACCTAATACCAACACTTCTCAAACTGTCCCATAAGTCAGAGAGGCAAGAAATACTATGAAACTTATTCTACCAAGCCACAATTACCTTGATACCAAAGCCAATTAAAGATATAATAAATAAGGAGAAAAACCATAAAACAGTTTTCTGGATCAACAGAGATGAAAATATTCTGAATGAAATACTTACAAACAACATCAGACATGATGACATAGGCCTTTTAGTTCTCAGGAGGTAGCGGCAGGTGGGACTCTCGTGATTTTGATGCCAGCCTGATCCATATAATGAGTTCTAGTTCAGCTGGGGATATATAATGAGACCCTATTTAAAAGAAAACAACAATGCAAAAATACTGATAGCCAAAGTTAATATCACATTAAGATTATCATACATGGGGACTAGCCATACATACACGACTTAGGGGTTAAGAGCACTTGCTTCTTTTCCAAAGAGCAAGAGTTTAGATCCTAGTATCTATACTGGTTGACTCAAAACTGCCTGTAACTTCAGTTCTAGGTAATTTGATGGCCCTGTTCTGGCCTTCATAGACACTGCATTATGTGCATGCGTACATGCGCACGCGTACACATACACACACACACACACACACATGCACATGCACACATATGCAGACACATACACTAATAAAAATAACATAAACCTTTAAAATAATATGATACAGGACAACCAGTTGGTTTCATCCCAGGTATTCCAGGGTGGTTTGATATATGCAGATCAATAAATGTAATATACCATGTTAACAGTAAGGACAGAAACCACAAGAATATCTTAGACAGACATTGAAAAATATGGGACAAAGTTAAACATGCCCTCATATCTACAAATAGAGGCAGGGACCTATTATGATTTAGTTCTGGGATCAGTAAACAGATTCAAGGTTTGGAAAAGTAAGTAACTTTTTCTGCCATTGGCCACTGAAACAGATTTATTTTTAATAAAGTCATATAACAGTGGATTAGTCAGCATTATCTGGAGGAAGAGGATCAATAGAATGCATATGTATGATGAAAATGGATTTATTTGATTGGCTTAAATGATGGGGTCTAGTGGATATAACAGTGGCTATCTGCACACTATACAGGCCAAAATTTTGTAAGCTGTTCAGTCCATAAGGCTGGATGCCTTAGTAATCCTGATTGGGTGCCCAAGTCTTCTTAAAAGCTTCCTGGGTTGTTACTGCTCTTTAGTCAATGTGGGAAGGCCAAAGAAGATTGGTTCTGATGTCAGTGAAGGATGGTGGCAGTTGTGGCATCATCTGCAAGGACTGAAAGAGTGGACAGGCACTGCAGGCCTGTTTTTCCCATGGACTACTCTAGGCTGCTGCTGAAGAATGCTTCCTACTCTGGGGGAAGGTCTCTCCCACTCAGTTAATCCTTTCTGGGAATGCCCTCACATGCCCATCCATAGGCATGTCTCTTAGTTGATTCCAGATCTAGTCAAGCCAACCATTAGTGTTAACCATCACAAATACCTACTTCAGGGGTTTGTATTGAACAATAAAGTAAGTGAAGAACATTTCAAAATGCCTGGTGTATGTGAGGATGTGGATATTTGCAGAAAGGGTAAAACTTGCCACTGGTGTGTGGAAACAATCTCACATATCAGCTCTAACACAGGTTCCTACAGATTCACCTGAGGCTGGGTCTCCTTGATGGATTTCTGTAGAGATGGTGACAATGTGAAGCCCCTAAGAGTGGTGAGCTTAAAGAGGCTTTCAGGAAATATATCCACCACAGCAATTTTAGTAAGCTGAATGTTGTCCCAAACCTATTTAGTGTGGGTTAGAGATGCTGTGTCATCAATCTGAATATTAAATATGTGCCTCTTTAGAAAGACCCCAGAGATGAATTACGAATAATGACCTGTGAATGAACCCAGGGCATTTATGATTCCTCTTGGACAAGATCCAAGATGCCATTAAAGAGTCTTGCATTTACTCATTGGTAGGTTTTAAGCACAACTGTGCCCTGACTTACCATGCCAAGGAATAGCAGTTAAGGATTGATCTGCTTGTTCCATATAGGCCAGCAAAAACCACTGAAATAATTCAGAGAGGGTAGGCATACAATGAATGGAACACTACTGCAGAGGATGGTTATCTTAGTCTACTTGGACTGTATAACAAAATATTCTAGTAGGCAACTTAAATTATAGTTTATTTTTAGTGAATCCTGAAATTAAGAAATCTAAGATCAAGATGTTGGGAGGGTAAGTCCCATTCTAGACCTCTTGTCTTGACTTGTAGGCATACATCATCTTACTGTGGACTCACATCCACACATCAGGACACAGGAAGAGCTCTGATGTCCTTTCTTCTTGCAAGGCCACATAAATATCTTTATCATGGGTGTTTCCCTCATCACAGCTCCTAAACCTACTTATTTCCAAGGGCTCCAATTTCAAATACCACCATATTGCAGTTAGGGTTTCAATGTCTAAATGAGGGTGAGGATCCAAATACTCAACCCATAGCAGTGTTCAGAATGTCAGAAGACTTGGGGAAGGGAATGTGACTAAAAATACAAAAGATACATCATCTTTTAACATGACTGTTCATCCTTTTATTACAAAATGAGTTGATTTTCTCATGAAATCATCACTCCCTTCTCCAAAACACACTTAATATAATATAAATACATTATGAACCTTGGGTTCTGAGCATTCTTTCATAATTTATCCAATTATTCATATGTCACCTACCTATTACCAAAGATTGTGATTTTGATTGAACAATTGCTCTGCATTTTAGTCAGAACAGAGACTGTAATTGTGAAGGCAGAAGTGGTTGTAGAAGACTGTATATGAAAACACCAAAACATACTAAGTAGGGTTTTTGTTTTATTTTGCTATTGCTGTTTGCTTGTTTTTATCCATTCACACTACAAATTAGACATCCATGGAGTTTTTTGACTCATGGCAAACATCCATGATTCACTCTTCTAGCTATGCCATTCTAAATAATTCTATTCCATAAAATGAACTTTGTTGGAGGTAAAGCTTCTGTAATTCTTCATGGTAGAAGTTTCTCTGAATGGAACACACCAACATGATCTTTTAACTTTCCATGGACTTTTGTTCTGAGAACAGCTGTTTCTATGAATATTTCATTAGCAAGTGCTTACTCCTAACACTCAAATTTTCCTTGTCCCTTAAACAATTGCATCATCTTCATATCCTCATTCTGAGTTATATGTTTATTGACTTTCCTATTATCAGATATCAATTTTACCCTATTGTCATATGGTCTAACACACAGAAGTTATCTCTAAGTAGAAACAACAACTATGTGCTGCTATGATGTCACTACAATAATAGTGATTTATCGCATAATGGAATAGCAAATGCCATAAAGTAAACAAAAACCCACTAGAATTCAGGAATATATCCACCCAAAACACAAAAATTAGGGCACTCCAAATGTCCTCAAATGTCTAGATGTTGACTTGAGTTTTTTATTTTATTTTATTTATTTATTATTTGTTATTTATTTATTTATTTATTTATTTATTTATTTATTTATTTATTGCTTCAGGTTACATCTCCATCATAGTGTCCTCTTTCCACCCCTCCAAGTCCCACCCTCCCACCCTCTACCTCCTAATCCTTCCATTCCACTCCTCTTGAATGGAGTGTCCCTACATAACAGTCCCCTGCCCCAGTTCAGTCATATGAGGGCCAAGAGCCTCCTCATACACTGGGGGGGCTACAAGGCAGCACCACTAGGGAAAAGTGTCTCATTGACAGGGAGAAAAAAACCCTCTATGTCCATGTTCCCTTTGGTGCATTGGTTGTATTATAGATATCCTGTACTATATGGCTATGATTGTAGTATAGACATCCTGTACTATATGGCTAAAATCCGACTATAAGTGAATAGATGCCGTGTGCATCCTTCTGAGTCTGGGTTAGCTCACTCAGGATGAGCTTCTCTAGTTCCATCCATTTGGCTGCAAATTGCATAATTTCATTGTTTCTGATAGCTGAGTAGTATTCCATTGTGTAGATGTACCACAGTTTTTTAATCCATTCTTCTGTTGAGGGACATCTGGGTTGTTTCCAGTTTCTAGCTATTACAAATAAGGCTGCTATGAACATAGATAAGGAAACTTCCTTGTGATTCAGTGAGGAGTCATTTGGATGTATACCCAGAAGTGGTATGACTGGGTCCTGAGGCAGAGCTATTCCAAGTTTTCTAAGATATCGCCAGACTGACCTCCATAGTGGTTGCACAAACCTGCATTCCCACCAGCAATGGAGGAGGGTTCCCCTTTCTCCACACCCTCACCGGCATGTGCTGTCATTTGAGCTTTTGATCTTAGTCATTCTGACAGGTGTGAGATGGAATCTCAGAGTCGTCTTGAGTTGCATTTCTCTGATGGTTAAGGATGTTGAGCATTTCTTCAAGTGTCTCTCAGCCTTTAGGAATTCCTCCTTTGTGAATTCTCTGTTTAGCTCTTTTCCCCATTTTTGATTGAATTATTTGGTTTCTTGGCATTTAATTTCTTGAGTTCTTTGTAAATTTTGGATATTAGCCCTCTGTCAAATGTGGGGTTGGTGAAGATTTTTTCCCAATCTGTAGGCTGCCGTTTTGTTCAAATGACAGTGTCCTTTGCCTTTTCAGTTTCATGAGGTCCCATTTATTGATTGTTGGTCTTAGGTCCTGAGCTGTTGGTGTTCTGTTCAGGAAGTTGTCACCTGTGCCAATGAGTTCGAGGGTTTTTCCCACTTTTTCTTCTAGTAGCTTTAGTGACCGGGCCTTATGTTAAGGTCTTTGATCCACTTGGACTTAAGTTTTATACAAGGTGGTAAGTATGGGTCTAATTTCATTCTTTTACTTGTCAACATCCAGTTAGACCACCATCATTTGTTGAAGATGCTGTCCTTTTTCCATTGTATGGTTTTGGCTTCTTGGTCAAAACTTAGGTGACCATAGGTGTGTGGGTTCATTTCTGGGTCTTCAATTCGATTCCATTGATCCACTGGTCTGTTTCTATACCACTACCATGCTGTTTTTATTACTATTGCTCTGTAGTACAGCTTGAAATCTGGGATGGTGATGTCTCCAGATTTTTTTTATTGTACAGGATTGATTTAGCTATTCTGGGTTTTTTGTTGTTCCATATGAAATTGAGAATAGATTTTTCCAGGTCTATAAAGAATTGTGTTGGTATTTGATAGGAATTGCATTGAATCTGTATGTTGCTTTTGGTAGGATGGCCATTTTTATTATGTTGATCCTATCTATCCATGAGCATGGGGGATCTTTCCATCTTCTGATGGCCTCTTCAATTTCTTTCTTCAAGGACTTGAAGTTCTTGTTGTTTGTATATGTCCTTTACTTGCTTGGTTAGAGTTACCCCCCGGCATTTTATATTGTTTGTGGCTATTGTGAAGGGAGTTGTTTCCCTGATTTCTTTCTCAGCCCATTAATTTGTTATATAAAGAAGGGCTTCTGATTTTTTTGAATTAATTTTGTATCCAGCCACCTTGCTGAAGGTGTTTATCAGCTGTAAGAGTTTCTCTGGTGGAATTTTTGGGGTTGCTTATGTATACTATCATATCGTCTGCAAATAGGAATAGTTTGACTTATTTGTTTCCAATTTGTATCCCCTTGATCTCCTTTAGTTGTCTTATTGCCCTAACAAGAACTTCAAGTACTATATTGAAGAGATATGATGAAAGTGGACATCCTTGTCTTGTCCCTGAATTTAGAGGAAATGCTTCAAGCTTCTCTCCATTTAATTCAATGTTGGCTACACCCTTGCTGTATATTGCCTTTATTATTTCTAGGTATGATCCTTGTATGCCCATTCTCTCCAGAACTATAGTGCTGGATTTTGTCAAATGCTTTTTTCCACATCTAGCAAGATTATCATGTGGTTTTTTTCTTTCATCTTGTTTATATGGTGAATTACGTTGATAGACTTTCGTATGTTGAACCATCCCTGCACTCCTGGGATGAAGCCTACTTGATCATGGTGTATGATACTTTTGATGTGTTCTTGGATTCGATTTGCTAGTATTTTATTAAGTATTTTTGCATCTATGTTCATGGGGAAGACTGATCTGAAGTTCTCTTTCTTTGTTGGGTCTTTGTGTGGTTTAGGAATCAGGGTGACTGTGGCCTCATAGAATGAGTTTGGCAGTGTTATTTCTGATTCTATTTTGTGGAAGAGTTTGAAGCGTATTGGTATTGGCTCTTTTTTGAAGGTCTGGTAGAATTCTGTGCTGAAACCATCTGGCCCTGGGCTTTTTTTGGTTGAGAGATTTTTAATGACTATTTCTATTTCCTTAGAGGTTATCGGGCTGTTTAATCTGTTAACCTGATTTTGATTTAGCTTCGGTAGGTGGAATCTATCAAGAAAATTGTCCCTTTCACTTAAGTTTTCAAATTTGGTGGAATATAGATTTTTAAAGTAGGACCTAAAGATACTCTGGATTTCCTCAATGTCTGTTGTTATTTCTTCCTTTTCATTTCTGATTTTGTTGATTTGGTTTTTTTTCCCTCTGTCTTTTTAGTTAATTTGGCTAGGGGTCTGTCTATTTGTTGATTTTCTCGAAGAACCAACTCTTGGCTTCATTGATTCTTTGTATCATTCTTTTTGTTTCCAAGTTGTTGATTTCAGCCCTAAGTTTGATGATGTCTTGCCTTCTGCTCCTCTTGGGAGTGTTTGCTTCTTTTTTTTCCAATTCATCCAGTTTAGCTGTTAATTCGCTAATATGAGCTGTTGACTCGAATTCTAAGCCTCACTTTGCTAACTTTTTTCTTGGATCTATCAGGCTAAAGTCTTTTCTACTACCAACTAATTTGTCTGATGGTTAATTACCCTTCTTTCAGAAACTATGGAATTCTTTGGGTCTTTATAAATATCTGCGGAATCTGTTGTTCAAAGCTATACCCAAATAATTGATCCATATGCTCATAGAGCCTTATGACGTATCATTTTCCTGCTTGAAGCAAATAACTCACTGTCCTTTAGTTGTCTGTAATTTAATGTGTTGTCCATCTTACAGTCCACACGTCTACATTTGGGGGCTGTGGATATAGCTTACTAGTAGAGTGCTGTCTTAGCATGTGCAAGGCTCTTAACTGGATCCCCCAAACTGCAAACACCCACGATATCTACTTTTTGTTTACCAGAACTCCCTGATATCCCATAGCAGAATCTAAAGTAGGAACAATAAACACAGATGACTTAAGAAGGTCACTGGCAGTGAGAGGTACCAATACCATTTTACTGTGTAGTTTTATTTTCTAATTACCAAAGACATGGCGCACAGTGCATCATTGGTGATGTTCTGGGATTTAAACCATCTTCCTTCTTAAGGCAGGTGATTTGGATCTGTGGACCTTTTGGGAGGGTTTTAGTTTTGTCACACATTCAAGAATACTCTGTTGGTCAGAGTCTATGCTCAGTAGGTATATTTTATATTTAGTTTGTGGGGAAGAATGGGGCTAGGGATGATAGGAGATAAGAGAAGACCCTACAGGGAATACATTAATTGACCTTTGGAAATGGGAAAGTAACTGTTTGATCTTTTATTTAAAGCCATGGGATCCTGTATTATACCAATCAAGACATTGAGCTTAGTTACTTGATACATTCATTTTTCTCAGTATTTCAGGTGATTGAGTATCAATTTGTGAGATTCACCTCTTATCAGGAAGACTTAATACAACTAAAAACTATCAGTTCACCCTCTTTCAGGTATTAGTTATTAACACTATTTGAAAATATTCTCTTAAAATTTTATTTTCCAAAAAAATAACTATGCAAAAAATGTTTAGTATCTGCTAAGATACTTAGCAAACTATTAAAGATGTTTATACATGCACCATCACACATGTGTAGTACTTACCTTCAGTGTATATAGATTTACACAGGAATATACTTAGCACTTAGCTTAGGTAATAAGTGCTACCTTATATTGTTATTATTATGTCATTAAAATGACTCTATGACAAAGAAGCTGTATTCCGTGGGAAAGTGTATGCCAAGCTGTGTAACCTGTCTTATATGTTACATACATGTTACATTTTCAAGCTCACAGTCAAGACTACTTTATTGGTCAACAGAAGAGTTGAGTTTTGTGGTGGAATTGGGAACAAGATTTTATGAAACATACGTAATCTTCTGACTGCATGGGTCATTACCTAAAATTCAGCTATGAGTCCTTAAGTCCTTAGGGTCACTTATCTTTCGGGGCGATGTGAGTTTCTTAATGATTACATAAAAGTCTTTCTGTCTCTGTTCTGTAGTTCCTGTTTGCCCCCCTTTAATTGTGAACCTGCTATGGTATAACTGTCTTCTAAAAGCTGCATAGCATTTTCCTTCCCTCCCCACCCCTCCCCTCTTCTCCCTCCCCTCCCTGCCCTTCTTTCTCTCTTCCTGGGCAGAGCCTCCATGTAGGAAGAGGACATGTCTCCTCCTAGTACAGGGCAGTCAAGTGCTCTTCTATGGAGTTCGATGCACAACTGGTAGCACTTTTTTTTTTTTTTTTTTTAACAATCTGCCCTACCACCTTCAGGTCTTGAATCTGCCATGCCCTCTGCCTATTTGCCAGCTGTTCAGCTACCCCGGCCTCTTAGAACGTCTCCTTGCAGACCACAGATTGCCACTAATTACAACTAGGAAGCAGCAGCACAGGGTCTTGTATAGGTTCAAATTTATGCCTTTCCCCCTCACCTATGACTGAATACTTAGTTCAAATTTCCATGTTTGACTTCACTGACTAGTTGCCTTTCTCTTATCTCTACTTTCAAGTCAGAACTCCAAATCCTACATTTAACCCCTCCATATTGGGGGAGGTCATTTTCAGTTTCTAATCACCTAAATTTTTTTTTTTTTGCTTAGTTGTGGTAGTGAGTTTTATAATCTGTTACTTGAAATACTTCAGTTTTGAGTAGATCCTTGCCTTGTGGATTCTTTATCCCTGTGTTTCTAACAGGACTGACTGTTTTGAGAATTAAACATCTGAGACAGTATCTTCTCTGACATTAGGCTGCACATACCAGCTTCTTTTGCCAACCTCTGTATTTAGATTGGCTTCCTCATCCTTCTGCAGAATTTCCTTTAACCTAAAGGTTCCAGTGGCGATCCATCAGCATTATAAAACAAAACAAAACACCAAAAAAAAAAAAACAACCAACCAAACAACAAAAAAAATCCAAAATAATTACAAACACCATATAGGAAGTCTTGTGATCATGGGATGGGGCAGATGTTTTAGGAAGAAAGGCCATTCTGCATGTCTGAGAACATCTTTGCTTATGTCACTGGTCTGCAGAGTTGGCTCTGGCCAACTGTTCAGAACAGTGCAATTTGTATATACAACAACTCTCCATCTTTCATTTTCAAAAAGGATTTATTTTTATCCCCCAAATATCCCTCAATTTACTTAATCTAAAGCTCCCTGCTTCTCTGGCAACCTCACTCTGGCTGCATCCATTGGAAACCTCTCTGAACACCTGTACGTGGCTGCCAATCTTGGTTCAACTGACAGCATCTAAAAGACGGCCTCTCTGGGAATAAGTGGAAAAATCTCTTGGGAATAACCAAAAATCTTCTTTGAAAACACAGCCCTTTACAACCATTTACCACTTTTCTCCAAGTACTCAACCAAGAGAAACAGCTTTATGGAACTCTCTCCTTGTGTTTTTCTTTTCCAGTCTGCAAACCACTTCTATCTGAGATACAGGGGCTGTTTGGGTGGAATGGTAGCTTAGAGATGTTGTCCTTGCAGAGAAGAGTCCTGTCTTTAATATCCAGAGTAGGAGGTCTGTAGAAATGTGAGCACAATGTAAAAGGGTTTCATGTTGCAGTATGAATGATGACAGGGTTTTTAATTGAGAAGAGTATTGCTGTATATGAGTCAAGAGGTTCTTTCTACAGCTGTTGGGAACCATTTCCTCTAAGTTGCATCCAGCAAGTCCATCATCAGGTGAGTGCCTCCTGGGCTGTCTGCCAGTTCTTGGATGGCTGAAGCATTTGCCTGGGATCTGGCTGCTCAGCCCACAGTGCTCTCTGAACAGATTCAGCCAGTGTGACTCACACAGAAAACTGTTACCTCATTTTGTCCAATTCTATTGTGTAGGCTGAAGGTTGAGTTTAGCTGGAAGAGAAAAGTAGGGATCAGAGATGAGGTGACTAATTGAGGATCTCAGTTAGGAAACAACACATGAGAACATCAGAGGTCTTTAAAAGGAATATAAGGTCAAGGCTGTGCTCTCTGCTGGACTTTGCCACACAGTACTTGTGAGTCACAGGCTAAGCTGGGCAGGCATGGTGAGTTCAAGGGGGCTACAGCAAGGATGTGAAGTTGTTTGAGAAAACACCTTGCAATGATATCTCATGTTTCCATCATTCATACTGCAGTGGTGTGAAACTTCTTTACTTCCATTTATATTTCTGCAAAGTTGTATTATAGAAGAGTAAGAGCGGCCCTTGTTTTTGCTGAATGGAAAGCAGTAACCTTTAGAAATCCCTTTACTGAGTGGCTATCCTGATGCCAGTGTAGTTCATATTCAAGCTAAAGCCTGCTATTACCTTACAAACAAGACTCAGCTCAAATGCTTCATGCTTTAAAGTCTGGATTCTAGCTTTTATGTGTGCTATCTTTGGTCCTTCCTGTTGCACTCAGATGAAACTCATTTATGTGTTTCTGTCTGTCTTCAGATGTTATCACCCAACCTTTGTGCTGGGCACTGTTCTGGGTGAGAGAGATACTCAAGAAAGGAGTTTACATTCTACTGGAGGAACAAACTACCTGTTAGTGATAATGTGGAACACCAATAAGTCCTGGAAAGGAAATATTCTGATCTCATGAAGCTATTGAAGGAAATTCTTTAGAGTTTTAGTAAAGATCTTTTTAGGTTCCTGACAAAGATTTCTAAGTTGACAACTGAGCTTCATTGACCAGTGATTAATTGCAGACATCAAAAGAATTGTCAAAATGGAAATGGCTAAATATTTTAAAATGATCCCTCTTATTGTTATGCTGAAAATGAAGTAGTCAAAACCAAGACACTAGTTAGTAAGCTATTGGAGTTAAATATGTAGGTGATGTTTACTGTGGTTGTTTGAATAAGAGTTACTCTCATAAACTCATATGTATGAATGCTTGGTCATCAGGGAGTGGCACTATTTGAGAAGGATTAAACTGATTAGGAGGTGTGGCCTTGATAAAGGAAGTCAGGGTGGGCTTTGAAGTTTAAAAAGCCCATGCCAGGGGCCAATCTCTCTCTCTCTCTCTCTCTTTCTCAATCTTCCTCTCTTCCACCCCCCACAAATCAGTATACTCAGCTACTGGTCCAGTGACCACCTGCATGCCACTATCCTCATCACCATAGAGATGATGGACTAAACCTCTGAAACTGTAAAAAAATAAAAGCCTCCAATTAATTGCTTTCTTTTATAAGAGTTGCCTTGGTCATGGTGTTGCTTCACAGCAATAAAACTGTGACTAAGACAGTGGTTTAGTATGGGTCCCAAGTAGAGATGAGGAAAAAGTAGGGGTTTTGGATGTGTTTGAGGGATGAGAAGAGTAGAGTTATTAGAGTCCCCTAATGGAGTAGATATAGATGAAGGAAAAGGAAATATCAGTGGTGTTAAATGCTAAGATGGGTAGAAGTCGGGAACAAATTTGGATAGAAAAGATATTTTTTGGACATGTTTAGAGAAATCATTAAACGTTCAAGTGAAGCAGTATGTGACATATTTAATATACTCATAAGCCCATTTATGAAGACTAGAAAATTAAACACATTTTTTTAGCTGGGTTTTTCTTGAATTCCAGCTGGAGTCATGGGTAAAAAAAGTAAGCTCTTAGAGTCAGAGGCATTCATGAAGGAGGAGGTGAGGACCTGATGACGACAGGGAGCCAGAGGTTCTGTGTATCCCAGAGTTACTGAGGGCTGGACATTGCTCTAGATGAGGAGTACAGGACTTCGTACCAGAGCATTTTCACAATGAGGTTGGTTTCTCCTGAATACACTATTCCAGCTGTACAGCATACAGCCCTGATTCCTGTAAGAAAACTGGCATAGTTTGAATGTGTCCCATACAAGTTTCAGGTTTTGTCATTGAAACGGTGTTAAAAAGTAGAGTCTCTAAGAGGTAATTAGGTCATGACAGCTTTTAGAAAATTAGATTTTTGGTGCGCGTGCACACCATGGTGTGAGTGTAGAGGTCAGAGGACAAACTACAAGAATTAGATCTTTCCTTCCATCCTATGGGTCCTAGAAGTTGAACTTAGGTTGTCAGGCTTGAAGGCAGGTGCCTTTACCTGCTTAGCCATCTTTCTGGCCCAGTGAGGGCCCTTTCTTTATTAGCAGGACTGTATTTCTTATAAAGAATGCTTTATACAGTGGTCATTTCGGTCTCCTTTCTTCTTTCTGCCATCTGATGACTCAGGAAGACTGGACTCTCCAGCCTTGATCTTACATTTTCAAGACTCAGAAATGTGATCATTTTTTGCTTCTTTTTAAATTTCCCATTCTCAAAATTCTGACAAAATAGAACAATACCTTATATACAATCTTGTCTTATTTAAATTATCTTAAAGATTCCATTATATTCAACTAAATATCCAGATTAAAGCGGTGTTAAATGTATTGTGAATGGTCCATGATCAATCTGTTCTTTCAGTAGCACTTGTAAAAACTTAATTTTAGCTCAATGAAAAAAACATATTTTTAACCCAAAGAAGATAATCTATTAAAGAAGATACATGTTAGGAACCCCTGCTGCTAAGTTTGAAGACTGACATTACTGGAAAACCCTGAGCTCAGTGCAAAATGGTGGACTCAATTTCCCAGAGGGGTTCCCTGCTCTCTGCCTGATCTGAGATTCCCAGGCCCCACACTTTCTACCTGAGGTATGTCACCTAAGAAGTTATAGATTTGCCGGGCATGGTGGTGCATGCTTCTAATCCCAGTAGGCAGAGGCAGGTGTATCTCTGAGTTTGAGGCCAGCCTGGTCTACAAAGTGAGTCCAGGACAGCCAGACCTGTTACACAGAGAAACCCTGTTTCAGAAAAAAAAAAAAAGAAAAGTTGCAGGTTTAACTCCCTTTCACCTACAAGAAACCTGTCCAGCAAGCCCCTGGGATTCTAGGAATACCTCTAACCATACTGGGAGTGTGACCTTTGACACAGTTCCCTGCTAAAGCTGCCCATAGGATATTTAGAAACTTCATTCCCCTTCTTATAGTAGGACTATGCTGCCATATGTAAATGAAGCATCCTTGGCACTCCAGGGTCTTAACGTTCACCCTGGAAACCCTCTACTCACTCCTCAAGGACTAGATAACCTTTGTTCACCTGGAATAAAGTTGAGCTATCTAGCTGAAGTGGTTCCCGGAGGTCATTCTTGTCATACTCACAGCCATCTGTATCCCTGACCCCCTCCTTTTTCCAATGGTCATGATCCCTGGCCACAGATACACATTAAATAAGCCCATTGTAATTATCTTTCTTGGTCAGAGGAAAATTTCTAAATGGTAGGTTTGAGAAAAGTGGGTCTAACAAAAATTCATGAATGCTGATAAATTAGGATTCTGGGTTATTTCCTTTTCTGTTGCTGTGATAAGATACCATGTCCTAAGCAACTTACAGAAGAGTTTATTTGGGGCTACAGTTAGCATCCATGATCATGATGGGGAATAAGGCAGCAGGTAGCAGGCTTGGTGCTGGAGCAGTAGCCGAGAGGATCTTGATTCATAAGCACAAGACAGATAGAGCTAAATGGGAAGGGTATGAGTCTTTTGAAACCTCAAAGTCATTCTTATTTTAAACCCCACAGATACCCACCCTGATTAAATATTTGAACAGTTTGTTCTTTCTGTTTCCCTTGGAACCAAAGACCTCTGTGTAGGTTTGATTTACTATTTTGAGAGAATAGAGGCCCTTGGTGCTTCTATGCATTTTCTTGCTGACCCAAGAGGTACTGAAGAGTACTAGGTCTAGGATTAAGAGGGGATTAAAAGACCTTGACACCTGGAAGATGCCACAGCAACCTACCTACCACAAGCCTACTAACTCATATTTCACAGCATATTATGGATGGGAGCTTAATCCTGCCTATCTGTAGGGTAAGTCAGTCATGGCAGATGCATTGTTTAGTATAATGAGCTCTGGAAGACTATCTCGATCACTGCCAGTGTTTGTGAACATAGCTCACCCTAAAAGCACCTAAACTACCTGCCTGGGGATTTTGTCTGGCCACAGAAGGTTGGCCATGTAGGATGGTTAAATATGCTGCAGCAAGAACTAGTAGATAAATAATTTATTCCATGGGCAGAGAAAAGCTGAGACATGCTTTTTACTGTGGCCCAAAGGATGTCCTGAGGACTAAGCACCAATTTCCTACAGCAGTAATCTGCCCATTACTGCTCTGTAATGCCTGTATTCCGTCTCTTTCTCACTTCTTTGTGCCCTTACTAGTGCAACTTCCCATGCAAATGGTTAACCTACAAATTCTTGTCTCAGAGTTTGCTTCTGGAAAAATGCAAAGCAAGACAATGATTAGCATTTATACAGTGCATGCTGTTTTGTAAGCACTTTATACCTTACTTGATCCTCATGTCAGCCTTATAAAACAGGCAATAGTATTATCCTTGTTTTATAAAGGAAGATCAAGGATTACAAAAAGTTTCAATGGTTTGCCTGTGGTTACTTGCTAACAAATGTGAGAGGCAGACTTAGACTACCAGGTAATCCCTGGGTGAGCTGAGTCTTTAACTCTGTGCAATAGAAAGACTATGCTGCCCATTAAGCTAACCATCAGCAACATGACTTCACTTAATTTTTAACTTTACTAAAAACAAATAAAATAAAGGATTCAGGCCCTCAGTTCCACTAGGTGTGTGCTAAAGAGTGACATGTGACTAGTGGCTACTGGGTTGGGTACAGAACACTTATTTCCCTAGCTAAAGAGAGTTCTACTGGCAGCACTGTTGTGAAGGTGCTCTTTAGCTCACGGGTTTCCTAATACTTTTGTTACTGTCTAGGGGGTCTTGATTGTGTTCATTTTCTGTCAGTTAAAGAATTAAAAGGTAGGCAGAATCTTGAGCTCAACAGGTAGCTGGAGGGAAAGGTAGAACACAGAGACAGGAGCAGATGGAACCAGCAGCTGAAGAAAGGCTGTATGTGGTGAAGAAACTCTCATGTACAGTAGGCACAGTTATGGGGTGAAGAAACTCACATATACAGTAGTCACAGTTATGGGGTGAGGAAACTCACATATACAGTAGCCACAGTTATGGGGTGAAGAAACTCACATCATATACAGTAGGCACAGCTATGGGGGTGAAGAAACTCACATATACAGGAGTCACAGAAAAAGAAGACCCTCTGCAAAGCAGAGGGGGAACTTGGGAAGGTGAAATTCAGTCTCTTCTATAGGGCTGGGGATCTTTAAGTCTCTGAAGAGTCTTCCTCCCCTAATTTAGGGCTGGTGAGTTTGAAGAAAGATGGGATGGCTGATTGGTCCACAACTGTTGTGGAGGCATTTCCTGAACAGGACTTGTGTTAGTCCATCAGTAGGGGACCTACTAGTAGGGGAAAAATAATCCCACAAGACCTTTATTTTAAGTTCCAGGCTTTTGTCTCAAGTGGGGAGGGTGAGGCAGAAGCTGGCCACCTTGGAAGTTCACAGCCTTCTTTATTACCTAGACCCATCTCATCTCTGCTAGTAGGGAGTCTGTCTAATGACTTGTCTCTCACATTAGCCTCATAGGAACACTGAAAGAAGTAGTTGAAGTGGGTACCTCTTTAAAACTCTCCTTCAGAGAGCTCACAGTAGAGGACTAGAAGAGATAACATGGCAGTGGAGTGTCCTCTGCCCAATACACTAGAGCACTTTAGAGTCATTTTCAAGAAGAGACACATGGGAACTTTTCTCTCCAAATTTTTGACTTGCTCTAATCACTTCTACTGAACAGGATTTTACTATTCTCTGGCTGACGTTGAATTAGTAAGTGGAAAGTAAGATAGACTGGGCTTGGGGATTGAGGCAGATGCATTGACAATGACTAGAAGAAACTTGTCAAGACTCAAAAACACCATCTTGAGATTCTGTGAGGAAGGTAATGAATAACTAGAAGAGATGGGGCAGGAGTTCCACAGCAGGGCAGTCAGCAGTGTGGATGAACAGTCTAGCTCACTGGGATCCAGACATAGCATTCTGTGAGGAAATGTTCCTTGGTGGGGCCTGAGAACCATCCAGAGAACATTAAGAAGAAACTGCCCATCCATGAGGGCCTTTACAAAGTGTACCTCCATTTAAAGTGTATTTCGGCAACACTGGGAATTTACCTTGGTATCTGAGAGCAGTGATGATTTTATTGTAATAGCATTACAAGGAAGTTGGAGCACCTGTATTTCTACCTTCTTTGCATTGTGGAACAGTGTTGTCAGACCAGACTGAGAGAGGGAGAAGTCACTTTGGGTCCTGTGAGTCTGAGCCAAGAAAAAAATTTAATCATCTCAGAGGAACTAACCTGAGTAATTCCTGACGTCACTCATTCTCACAATGACCAGCCTGGGTCTGGGCCACTGAGCTTTGCTCATTCTCTGGCAGACACAGAGAAATTTAAAAATATTTTCCAGAAGGGACCTCTATTAGTTTGATGGTGACATCTTTTTTTCTCTGGGCTTGGGGAGAGACTTGTGATGAATAGTAGGAACCAGCTGAAGTAGAGTGTGCCTCCTATCATTAGGCTGGTCTGCTCACCTGCTTTTGTAAAAGAAAAAACAATATGAAGATATGTGTTCCTATTGTAGATCTTGTGCAGTATGGAAAGACATGGGGGAAAAAAAGCTCAGGGCTTGCAGCAGTGGCTTCCTCTGTTGGCAGTTACACAACAGGGCCAAAAGTAGAGTAATTGCAAACCTGGGGATGGAGTGGAGAGTTTGCAGATGGTGTTGAGGGGGGTGCATACAGTTAGACTCTAGATTTGTCTCACTTCTCCTAGGTCCTGGGTCCTAGAAATGATTGGAGGATCACCATAACAAATGATAGATTACCATAACAAATGATAGACTCCCAACTTCCTTTTCCTCACTTTGCTGCTTACTCCCCATTCTGACCTCCACCCTGCTGCTCCACACAAGAAGTTAGAGAACTCCTCTGAAATGGTGATTAAGAATCCCAAAAAGAACACTTTGCCAACAACTGGCAGTTTAAGGTTTTACCCAGTAACATGTCAAAATCACCATGTGGTAACTCTAAACTAAGTCCACTTGCAAACAATTCTCCTGCTCTCACAACCTAGGATGTCACCACCCCCTCTTACTTAGGAATCAGCAAAGAAGGATGAGAAATGCAAGGATCACCCCTAACAAAGAAAGAAGAACCAATATATTTTCAATACTCTCAGAGAGTTAAAATATACTGAACCTGGGTTTTCATTTGTTTATTTTCTAGAGTCTATAAAATGGAATATTAAGAGATAAATACAGGCTCTTGAAAATTAAAACTATGACTAAAAGAGTTTGAAAGGTATACATTTAAACACCAGAAACCCCCTCCAAAGTTGGGAGAGTTCGCAAGACAGACAGACAGACAGACAGACAGACAGACACACACACACACACACACACACACACACACACACACACACACACACAGAGAGAGAGAGAGAAGAAGAATTATTAAAGAAAATGAGAAAATGCCCTACTGAAGGGCAAGAACTTCAGGCAGTAAATGAGGATGGACCTCACCAAGGCACATCATAATGACACCTTAGAACACTATGAGGAGGCAGGGTGGAGGTCTGTGATCCTGTAACCACAACAGGGCTGCACTGGGAATAGAATGGGAATAGAAGGTAATAGAGACCATTTTTGAAATGTGTGATGAAAATGATTTCTGATCTAGAGTTCTGCCCAAAGAGCCACTGGTAATCTATAATGGTGAACAAGGTCCATCCAAGTAGAGGAGTAAATTGATGAGGGGCAGATGGGATCCAAGGGAAAGGAATAAACAAGGCAGAGGAGGAACTGGGCAAATGGAAACAGGGACTGGCCGACAGTCAGGACAACCAGACGACACTGTCTGGCTGAGCCAAGGTAATATTTATATGGTGTCAATAATGCATACCTCAAATACCCATTTGACACAGGGATTATTGTAGTGAGGGCACATGGCTAGGGTAGGATTGTTTTTATTTGGGGAATAGGATGTGTTAAGACTTGTGTGAAGTCCATCACTGGAATACAAGGCTGGCAGGACAGGAGTTTTTCTTGTATTTACTATGAATTTCTGTATCTAAGACAATGCCCTGCACATTGTGGGTCCTCAACAAATGTACACTAATAGAAGGGAAACCTGATATGGAATATTCATTCTAGGAATTTTTAAAAGAAAATACCTTGCTAAGAAACTAGTTATTCTTCTGGTTCATGACCAAAAGCAACTTAAGAGAGAAGGTTTGTTCTGGCTTACATTTTCATGGGTGTTTTCCCTCATGGAGAGGTAGGCATAGCAGCAGGAGCTTGAGGCAAATAGTCACATTGCATCCAGCTAGGAAGCAGAGAGAAATGAATGGGCATTGTGTCATGCGGCCTTCTGCTCTCTTTGAGGACTGAGGCCCAGACTCTGAAATGGTGCAACCCACACCTGAGGTGGGCTTTCCCTCTTCAGTTACCTTAAAAAAAAATCCCTCACAGATTTGTCCAGGCATTTGATTTCCTGTTGATTCTAAATCCCTTCAGCCTGACGGTGGAGACTAACCATCACAGATACGTTTCCAAAACTTCCAAAGCAAGACAGACAGCACAAACTCACATCTCTAAGAATTCAGGATGGCCTTCCCAAGGTTGAAAACTAATAGTTTGTGAAATATTTAAGCTGAGCATCAAAATATTGAAGAGATTTTTTTAAGCCAGATACTTTCCTAGGAAAGTATTCTTTATGCTTGAAGCTCAGGCTAGTTCCAGGGAAATCAAGATGCAATTTCCTCCATTTACAAAGCAAATTACCTTATTGACTTTTCTTCTTCTTCATTCACTAATATAATTCCGAGCTGGGTTGAGAGAAAATGCCTTGTTTTGTTTCTCAAGCTGGTGGCCTCTCCTGAGGAGAAGCCTTTCGTACTTCCTTTGGCCTTTGATTGCAGAAAGTTTCACCAGTACACCCATAACTCTGATTAAATGAAAACTGTCCTTCTTTGGATTGGCGGCAATGTGTGGTTCCACCTGATGGCCCTAAATTGGGTCCACAACACAGTTTAACTTGGCTGTGAATTCATTGTTTGATTCTAGACTAATGACCCCTAGAAGTGTTCATTGGTTCACTGTTTCACTCCTTCCAACTCCACCAGTTTGTTCTGTATATACTAAGAACCATTCATTGGGTAAGGAAAGGAAGAAACAAACAAACAAACACCAGGTCAGATAATTCTGGATGCACAGAGGTAAAATAACCAGTCCTGTGGGACTCCCAAGAAGATAACTAACTTGCTGAAATGGCTGTGACTATTTTTGTTGGGGGTAAGAGACATTGGATGCCTTTAGAGAAACTACTGTATATTCCACCCTAGTTGGTCAGCACCAGGCTAGGGGCTGTGTTGAGCACACGAGTAGCTGGGTACTGTGCTTCTGGCTGCCCTCTGTCTGTCTTAAGACTTCTGAACAGTCCTATTTTTGAGCAGATCCTATTTTGGGAGACTATGTGGGCCTCCCAATGTCCAATCTCAAGGACTCCATGTTCTCCCAAATAAATATTGTTGGGGTTTCTCAGGAGACTGAGCAGGACTGATATATCCTTCTCCTTGCTGTCTGATTCCTCATACATGTTACTGATGACTGGGTTGGGCTGGAGAACTGGGGGTAGGGCTGTCTTCATTCAGTCTCTCCCTTTAATGATGGCCCAGTGTCTGTAGAGAATGATGCTGCCTGGAACAACTGTAGCACAGTTTTGCCAAACCCACAGATGGTGACACTATAGGGACTAGTAGTGCAGGATATGTTGACCTTCACTGCACAGTCAGCTTTCCAGTCCATAGCCACTGTCCAGGCCCAAAATCCAGAAGAGGTACATGGATGTCACTCTGTTATTTGTAGACTTTTGGAGAGAAGACTCTCAAATGGAGTCCATTCCCATGATCTTCCTTCCATCCAGATATGAACTCAACAATCTGGACACAGAAACCTTGCTTCCATGAAGAAAGTCCTTTTAGAGAGCATTGGTAGGGTGCCCTGCATGGGCGTTCATTACAAAGCCATCCTGGGGGCAACACTGGGCTACGTCTAGCTTCACCACCTTGTTCCTGGGGGAACTGCCTCTCATTCTGCCTCACTGCATTGCTTATGAGGATTGGAGGCCAATGGGAGTTTCCCAGACCGGGCCTTCTCTTGGGGAGAGGGTAGAGTCATCTGCCCTTGCTCCAACAACTAGGACCTGATACAGAAAATGACTCAGAGGACCTGGGCAAACATACCCTGAGTTTCTTTCTGATTCCCAGAAACTGAATGCCAGGTATTCAGTTTCCACAAGCCTCAGGCATAGTCTTTCCCACACATTGCTGGAATCCTCAGCACTAGTTGGGCACTTGGTGAGCCCTTGTACTGCAATCAAGCTATGGAGAGGGAAAGCCTGAAGCCTTGAGAGTGGCCTTTCACTTTTGAGTAACTTTGGGGCACAGGTGTATCTTCACACACCAGGGAACAGGGAGAATGTGCAACGTGGTGGTCTCACAAAATTGAGCTTAGGAAAACAGGAGATACTCAGTCCCTTTGCTTGGGTGTGGATTTATTGATGTCCATAGTTGGGGCAGAGTGGCCATGTGTTTGTTCTGGTGTGCCCATAATTCGTGCCTATTTGTGAGAGCAGAAATGTGGGGTCGTTTTTGGCCAGAGCTCAGTTGATTTGGGTTAGTGCAAGTGCACAGCTTTCTGCTGAAGGCAAGCCAAGCGAGTCTGAACATTCCTCAGAGGCTGTGTTAATGCCCAAAGCACCTAAGGTCCTGGTGCTTGAACCTAGGGATGCTTAACCTGCCGCTGTATCAGTGTGAAAATCCTCTGCTGGCCACTGAGTTGCCCAGTCTGCTCAGGTGGTGGGTACGGGACCCTAGCTCAGCCCTCAAGCTCTGCAGTAGGGTGGTGGAGATGCGGGGGAGGGGAAGGGAGCGGAGACCTGGGCATTGGTAGCGCCAGTCCCGCAGCTTGGCAAACCGACGAGGGGCGCAGGGAAGCGCATTAACCTAAATCTCTGCAGCAGTGTGAGGTCCTAGGTTTGAATGGGGGATGCAAAAACCATAGTGTAGGACTTGGAGGGTCTGGTACAGGGGAGGAATGTTCAATCTCCTGTGTAGTCTGTTGGTCTGCTCCTCAGTACTCTAGTTTCTGCCACCTCCCCCCCCCTTTTTTTTTTTTTAGTTTCTACCCCTTTTTAGGTGAGCGATGGGAAGGACTGCTAGAGTGCCAGAAGTACCCTAATGGATCCCAAGACCTGCTCCTTGCTTGGACAGTCATCTTCCTAGCTGTATTTACTGAAGTCCTCTTAGACTCCAGGACTGTTGTTTACCCTGCTTGAGAGTCAGGCCGTGAGGTTCAGGCCCCCATTGGAGTGGACAGTAAAAGGTTGTAGGCTCGAGTTTAGGTATTAAAGAGGTTGTGACGACAAACTCCGGTTTGCTCACACATTCTGGACGAATCCACCCTCTCTGTCTCCTTACCCCACCCCCACCCTGTTCCTCAGCAATGACCTCAAAGACAGGGAGTGGACTGCAGCCTCCCTCCTGCAGACTTGTAGGTAGCTCCACAGCTATGACGCTATGGAAGCTCGGTCAGAGCTCTGATTGGCGGAGAGATCTACTGTGGACCCCCTCCCCCTCAAGATCAGAGAATAAGAGACCAGGGCTCTGGAGACAAGGCGCCTACAGCTTACAGCCGTGTGCTCTTCTTGAGTGGACACTTCGCTCTCGCTGTGCCAGCACTCGGGTTACCAGGTGAGAAACTAACTTAGCTCATTCAGCCCATTCTCTATTAGTTCGCCTCCTTTTTATTGTTGTTCTTTTTGATACAGTGTTTCACACTATAGTCCAGGTTGGGCTGGAACTCACTCTCTAGTTCAAGTTGGTCTCGATGGTGCTGCAATGCTGCTTCCTCGGCATCCCGAGTAAGCAGATTACAGGCTAAAGCTACCACAACCAGCTCTTACTTGGCTCCCTTTGCTGGCCAGGCTCTTCATCATTTTGCATCCACGTCCACCTCCCTGCAGCTGGTGCTCTAGCCAGAAAGTGCGGTCCTGGCATTTTCTCTTAACTAGAGTGAGTGGGACTCTGCGACAAACCCTTAGAACCACGCGGCAATGCTGGAAACTGGGAGACCCCACCTAGGCGCCTCTGTGGCTCCTCCTTGGGGGCAAGTAGTCTTGCCCCACCCTAACCAGTTTTGGGATGTAAGCTCCTTGGATCCGGCGTTGGGAACCACCAATCTTTTCTCTCAGAATTTTCCAGCCATTAGCGTCAAGGGTCATCAGCAAGCACGTGGGGCTCACTGCGGGGAGGAGGAGTCCAGTACCCGCTGCTAAACTGCGCTCCCGCGGTTCTGAGACAGTTTATCTGGGACTCAAAACAGTTCTCCCAACTCTGAAGATGGAGAAAGAGATTGGTTCCAAGCTACCTATCCAGCCTCCCCAGTGCAACAGCTCAGGGAAGGTGGCTCTAACGTTTTCAGCCTGCGAGAAGTCCAAAGCGGCTAGACAGCAAAGTCTCCTTCAGGGGGGAATTTGGGGGTTCTTGGCTTCTTCACAGATGGGAGCAAAGGGGCGCGGCAGGTGTGTAGTGATACAGGCTGGGTACAAATGAGTGCCTGTAGCTCCTCCCTGTCCTTACACAGAACAGAAAATGCAAACCATGCATACCCTACCCCACTCGTTTCTGCTCTATCAAGCCACTCACTACCCTGTATCTTTTGAGATCACCCAGAATCCTCTAGTAAACAAACAGTGGTAAGGGAGATGAAGGAAAAGTTAGCCGGGCAGTTGTGTGGCAGAGTCAGGACTAGAACCAGGGGCTATAGTCCCCTTAATTTTGAAGCATTCTTCTCTTTTTACAGAGACATCATGGGTTTCTGGAAGTTCTTTCCCTTTCTGGCTCTCAGCAGCATATGGGTCCTGTGCTTAGCCAGCAGTCTCCAGGCAGCACCTTCCAGGTAAATGAGTCTGAATCAGGAGTGAAGCTTGGCTCCCCTCCTGCTGTCCCTGGGATGTTTCAACTGTGGCTCTCTAGCCACTACTTGATTATAGGAAAATCAGCGCCCTCGTGTGGGCACTAGCCTCATAACCTGACTACTGTGTCTAGAGAACAAGCAAAGACCGGGAAGCTTGGTTGCTTATCTGGGGAGGGGAAAGGCAGGCATCAGAAACTGCACTGGGTATGCTATCTCCACAGGCCAGCTTTGGAGAGCAGCCTAGACCTGACCACCCTCAGTGAACAGGAACAACTCCTCCTGCTGGCTGGGCTGATGCAGGGCCATGAGCACATGAAAGCCAGGAAGCTGGAGCAGGGGGAGCAGGAGACTGAGGCCTCCAGGTAAGGCTCCTCCTCACCTGGCCCCATATATTCAGGAGGACCTGTTCCAGAGAGGTAGAGAGACACTGGCTGGCAGTCCAAGGAACTAAGGTAAATGGCCCAGCCTCCATGGAAGACAGAGGTTCCACCAGCACCACCAGAGGGACTCAAAGTGGTTTGAAACATTACATTTTTTTTCTTCTGAAAACTCATAGGGTAGGAAATGAGATGTAGAAAGGAGTTGGGCTTGCACAGTGGGGATACATGGTTGCCCTGGCTGAATTAGGACAGTAAGTGTTATGCCAGAGGATGGACTAGAATTTCAGGAAGTTATATCAGCTTCAAACATTTGTTGCTCTGTCAACTGGAAAGGAACCTTCATTTCACACTTGCAACAGGAAGTTTTAAAGGTAGTAGATAGAGGTCTGGGACAGGTAGAAGAACAGTGTCTGAGGTAGGTCCGGGGCATCTGTAGAGGTGTACAAGTTGTCACAGGGTCAGTTCCCTGTGTGCCCCCACCCTGGAAACAGACCAGCCCTGGCCTGGCTCCAGCACTACCAAAGAAAAATCATGTGTTGACCTACATCCACCCTGAGAACCCCCTGACAGCATGAAAAGGGAACAGCACATGGAATGGCAGAAAGAATCACCCCTTTCCTCTGTCCTTCGCCACACTGTCTTAGCCTACTGCAGCTCCAAGCCTTCCCAGTGGAGTTTGTGAGAACTGACCTCTACCATCCCCCGCCCCAACCCTAGTTCCCCTGCCTGGTTTAATCTGCTGACTGCCCATAGGATCAGCCCCTGGTGCAGGTACTGCCTGGCATGTCTTTTCCCTGCAGCTTGGACATTCCGAGCCCTAAGTGGTATAGAGATCTAAGTACACGAGTTCTGGACATGTAGGTGTAGGATCTGAACAACTTTCCTGCCTTTTCTGGTATGGACTGAAACAATGACAAGCAAAGAATACAGCAGGTTCCTTGCAAAGGGTTAATTGCTTTGGACTGAAGTGTCCAAGATGCCACCAGAGCTCTTCTGGTCACCAGTCCTTCCTGGTTTCCTCTCTTGCTCCTGTTTTTGAGCCTGTTGCATGTGCATCCCTCTCTGGTTGTTCTGCAGGTGGGCAATAGCAACTTTAGTGTGACTGAGGTTGTCAGTGACTCAGAGTGGGGAGGGAGAGGACCGAAGTCATAGGTCACATCTGAGGCACAATAGACACTGAGGGAACCTTCTGGAGCCTTTAGCTAACTGTTTATTTCCTGCTCCTGAGTACTGAAATAAGCACACCCCTTACATCTCACTTATTTTTGTAGAAGAATAAGAGTTTTAGTGATCATTGCTTTGGTCAACATCTGAGGCTTGTGAGTGGCCAGGGTCTAAGAAATAGCCTTAGCTTCAGGGCAGCTGGGCATGGGACTTGACCGCCATCTCTGTGATGCAGCTACAGCAACAAGCAGCATGCTAAGGATCAGATAAGCCCTTCTGAGATGATGCTGCAAACACTGTTCTTAGCCTCAGCAAGGTAAGGAGGATTTTGTTTTTAATGTTTCTGGCAAAGACTCATGTCATTTCCCTGAACAGCTTTGACAAATGCACTTAGGAGAAACACTTACTGTTAAATGGCATTTTTCCTTATGGAGGAAAATGCCTCCAGCTTTCCCTGTCAAGACTACTCTTCTTTTTCTCCCCTGAATACCAGCATCACTGCCCAAAAGAAATCCTGCAACACTGCCACCTGTGTGACCCATCGCCTGGCCAGCTTGCTGAGCAGATCGGGAGGTGTGGTGAAGGATAACTTCGTGCCCACCAATGTGGGCTCTGAAGCCTTCGGCCGACGCCGCAGGGACCTTCAGGCCTGAGTGACTAATGGCCCCAGGTGATTTTGTACTCTGGGTTGGGAGAGGAAGGATTTGGGGGCTAAGATCCACAATAAGAAGCCCACTGGCAGTAGAAGGGCCTTTGGATCCCCTATCTTTAATACTAGTCTTCTTCCTGAGGTAGTGAGTCTCTTCTCAAATTGAATTTGAAAATGAAATCCAAATGGCAGGAGAGATCGCAAAGAAGCTTTATTGCTGAGAAGAGGAAGGCAGAGGGATGCTGTCTGGATTTGGAAAGTGAAGGGCCTGCAAACCTTACTCAGTGCCATGCCTGACAAATGGGCCCAGTTTCTGCAGGGCTCTGCTCTTGGTTGGTATTCCCCAGTTCAGATCAGAGGGCTATAAGCTCATCACTACCAGGATATTTAGTATCTTTTCTGTTTTTGAGATAGTCTCAAGTAGCCCAGGCTGGCTTCCAGCTCAGTATGTAGAGGCTGGCTTTCAATTCCTGACCTTCCTGCCCCAACTTCCAAGTGCTGAAACTGCACAGTCTCCAGGACACCTATGACCACTTCCAATACCAACAGGGACAGTGTGATAGGCTTCCTCACACTCTATATTCAGAATTCATGGATGTTACTTAGGGGAGGACCACTGATGTAAATTAGCACTGTTAGGGATGACTGTGGTTACTCGCATGTCTGAATCCTTCTTCCTTCCCTTATTTTCATTCCTTTCCTCTCTTCTCCCTTCTCCTTTTGCCTTTTCTTCTTCTTTTTTTGTTTCTCTTCATCTCAGGTTACATAAAGTTGAACTCACCACGCCTATTAATTTTATTAACAACAACCTGGTGAGAAGGCCCCATGGACAATGTGTATGTTTGCATCCTGGTACATACTGGAGAAAAGCACCATTGTTTCTTGAGAGAAAAAAAGTATAAATGAGTTAATTCTGTGTTTGTTTGCATCATTTTTATACTGAGTCTGTGACGTCAATGTGATGGTGTCTCCCATTGGCTTCCCTAGCAGCAATCCACACAGGTTCCCCAAGAGCCATGCAGCTGATGGTGGCAGTTCTGTTGAACTTTAAGGAGATATGAAATCACTGCCTCTTGGGACTCATGGTAGAGGAGATGCTGTGCCTTGATGTCTCAGAACATGATTGTACATTTATTTAAGGAAATGTCAAAATTGTGCCACTTGTGAACTTCATCAAGATTAAAACATATTTTGGATACATTTGAGTCTGTGGTGGTCCATTTCAACTTGTCTTCCTATGTAATAATAATAGTAGTAGTAGTTAGTAGTAGTAGTAGTAGTAGTAGTAGTAGTAGTAGTAAATACTTTTGAGTGTTTAGAATTATTCAATGTTCTAAGAAATTCTTATATACCTGTGAATTGACTTAATCATCATGGCCAAGCCATAAGAAGATAACCATAACCATAATTCAAAGAGATAAAGGCACGGAGAGGTGAGACTTATAAAGATCACATTAATAAACTCTGGTAGATCTGTGATGGTTTTCAAGCACACAGTAGAAGCCACCAAGCCTTATGGTTTTAACAATGGCTCTTGATATTTTTCAGAGATCTGTGCACCATCCTTTGGCCTTCTTGCCTGACATGGTAGACCCTTACATTTTGGGAACACATAAAAAAATTAAGCATATGATGTCCTTATGTAGTATAATGAAGTATTTTGTATCCTTTACTTGGTTTCAAGAAAAACCAATTGTAGTGTTGCTACTCTACAGCCCATTTCTTCTCCTACTCAGTGTATTGCTGTATCAGCACATCTGTAAGGATTTCACCATGCACTTTAAATGGGAGTGATGCTGAGCATAACCAGGTCTGATTTAACAAGGAAAGAGCGAGTACATTCATTACTTCTCATGTCTTTACTCTGACACACAGTAATGATTTAACCTTCTCCGGATCTTTATACATTTACATATAAAATCTTGACTGATATTGAGTCTTTGTATTCCTTCATACCTTAAGGCCCATTTGATAGAGATGTTTGTCTCCATCTGCTTACCTCTGGCAACTCATTGGCAAGAGAGACTAGATGATTTGTGGAATAGTTCCTCCATTGCTGTGATGAGGTTGACATGAAGTTTCTGTGAATTGGCAGGCAGACCTAGAGTGAGTGATGTGGAAGAAGCTGATGAAGCTAGGCTTGAAGGTGACAGATCATATAGGATTCTTTAAGGCCCATAAAAGACTTTGGATTTCTATCAGCTAAGTTCTAGTTGACAAAAAAAAAAATGCATTGGTCATTTTAACTGAAAATATTTAATATGACAATGGCACAAAGAGATGCTAGAGTGATGAAAATGGCAAAGAGAATATGAAACACAGAAGTTACCATTTATGGGCTAGAGGAAGGAGAACTGAGAAACTTGAAGAAGGATTCTTAGACCACTGAGAAGGGAACTTAGCAGACTCTAGTGTGTTGTGTCTTGGTTGAGCACTAGGGTGATGTAAGGCTATTCTAAGAGTGCAAATGCAGATTTCTTTTGGGTGGGTAGGGGAGGAGGTACATCCAGAATGTTCTAGAATTCAGAAAAACTAAACCACGCTAGGGTTTAGAAACAACTCCAATGCCACAGTAAGTCAGTATATGAATGATACAGACAGAAACAGAAATTGAGATCGGAAGGAACCAGATCCTCCTTGGATTTGGCTTCTGAAGTTCTTTCCCTAACTCCAATTTAGAGAATCTGAAGGGGTCTAGCTGGCAACAAAAATGTGTCAGGCAGAGTCCCAGCCCCAGGATCTTATTTCAGATGTATAATTTTATATTCACATATTGAAAAGTTCATTCGTTTTGGTGTGTAGCTCTGGGAGCAAGTCCTTGAGCCACAGAGTCAGTACAATGAGGACATAAAGTAATTATATCACTTGCCAAAAACTCCCCCGTGCCTTTGTGCTCAGTTGCTACCTCAACCATAGTCTCTGCTGACCCATCTGTGTGGGCTGGACTCCTCCACAATGTCAAGTCAATGGAATCAGAATGAAGTCGTGAGCCTGACTTTCCTTCACAGTTGCATTTGAGATTTTCTTTTCTATGTCATGACACATATCACTAGTTTGTTTTTTAAATTACCAAGTAGTAAAACATTGTAGAGATGAACCCCAGTCCATTTATGTTTTCCCACTGAATGACACTTGGGATGTTTCTAGCTTTTGACACTTGTGAGTAAAGGTATGATAAACATTCATGGATGTCACATGGATTCGTCAATGTGATGATAAATAATGTGGGCTCAGGAAGGATCCTGCAAAGTCATGCCCATATTCTAATTATTAGGACTTGAAATATTACTTTTTAAAGAAAAAATTGTTTCCAGAACCAGTCCTAAAATAAGATTCCGTTGGACTGTTCAGGAAAGCTGTGAGTCCCATATGTCCTTACAAGTGAAGAAAAGACAGAGACCATGATGTGAAGGAAGGCATAGAGTGGCAAGCTGAGGAAGTGGAGTCAGGAACCACTATGAACAGGGACCAGGAGATCCAGAGGCCGCTCTCCTAGGGGAGGGCCGACCTTCCTGGCACCTACTTAGTTATTCTGTTAAGGTGCACTCTCTGCTGGCAAAATGATCCAATCCAACCCAGATTAGAATATATAAAGGCAGGTATATTGGGTGCAGCTCTTGCAGGGAGGGAGTGGGGAGAGAAAGAGGAAAAGCATGCACGCATTGGGATGGGATGGGGGTGAGACAGAGACAGAGAAACAGAAAGAGACCCAAATGTCCGGATTATGTAGGAAAGGGCTTTGAGGGAGGGGAGTTGAGCACAGAGAGCGGGATGTGCCAGCATGCACCTTAACAGGCAGGGACTGAGGCATACTGAGAGAGGCTGGAGGTCAGGTCTTCTTCGGTTAAGAAGGCACCTCAGCAGCTTGTCTGAAGCCCAACACCTACATCTTTGGACCTTCGGCCCCTAGAACTGGTATTAACTTATTTACTAATGACCAACTTTGTGGCAATTTGTTATGGTAGTCCCAGGAAAACAATATAATAAATTGGTTTATTTTATGTAAATACATGGCAGCTTAATTGCTGGACCATATGGTGAGTATGCATTTAACTTAATAAGAAAAATCTCAAAATGTTGTATGTTCTGCATTCTCACCAGCCACAAGTGGAAGTCCTTGTATTTCTAAAAATAGCTCTGTGTATCACCATGAAATTTAATTTGAATTCACCAGTCACTAAAGGTGTTCCCCCCCACCCCATGCTTACTTGACATTTGTTTATCATTTTTGTTGGAGTATCTCTTCAAACACTAAAGTTTTAGTTGATGGCCTGCTCTACTGTTATTGAGCTTTGAAAGTACTTTATATGTTATAGGTGCAGAATTTTGGTAAGATACACAATTTCAAATATTTCCCCCTAATTTTTATTTTTTTTTCATTTTCCTAGTATATTTCACAGACGAAAGGTATTTAAAGTTTTATGAAGTTCAATTTATTGATTTTTTTTAAATTTAGGAATTTTACTTTGAGCTCATATCTAAAAAAAAAAAAAAAAAAAAAAAAAAACTCTTTGCCTAACCCAGGTTCATGATGTCTTTGTATTTTCTCAAAAAAAAAGCACAATTTTCGGTTTTGCATTTAGGTCTATTATTCATTCCAGGTTAGTTTTAGTATAAGATGGGAGATGTAGGTTGAGATCTCCTTTGCTTGTACACGTCCATTTGTTCTGGAGTTGCCTGCTAACCCCAGCACCTCTTTGCGTCTTTGTCCTTTGCTGTGCTTGTCAAAGTGTGTCTGCGGATTCCCAATTTGGGCTCCTCAACATTTGGCCACTGTTTTGCTGTTGCCACTATCATCTCCATCCTGCAGGACTAAAGCAAGAAATGCAAGTCAGGGCACATGGGTTTATTCAACACTGATAACATTTTCCAAAATTATTTTGGCTATTTTAGAATATTCCTCTTTCCTGATTCATTTTAGAGTCAGCTTTTAGGTCTCACATGAAACTTCTGGTGAGAATTTGTGATTTCTGTTAGATTAGAAGATGCAATCTTCTGTAATCTGATCACAAGGTAACTGTGATCAAGATGGAACGTGAATAAATAAAACAAATTTTAAAAAGGATCAGTGGAAGAAGGATCAGCATATTAGTAAGATTCAAGTTGATTAATTTATAAGCACCTCATAATTCCAGCTACTTAGGACTTTGACTTTTTCCATTAATAACGTTTTTTTTTTCTTTTTGGCCTGAAGATCTTGTTAGATTTGTAATTGTTGTGTTTTTGGTGTTATGGAAGTGGTACTTAGATTTCTTTAAGTTTCCAGTTGTTCATTCCTAGTGTAAGACATGAAAAGCTGACCAAGTTTTACGACCCTGCAAAGCTCATGGATGTCTTGCACTAGGTTCTATTGATTCTTTGCCATTTTCTACACTTGATCCTAGCACAAAAGTCAAGATGTGACATACTTCTTGGAGGTTTTTCTGTGCACACATTTTCTGTTAGTTGAGTCACTCAATTTTCTTTTCTTTTATTTAATTTTATTTAAGCTGACCTACCTTTTGTTAGGTCTCAAACCCCGGGGCAAAGGCTGAGGTGCCTACTTAACATATGAGAGCAGGCCTGGCAGGCAGGTTCTCCCAGCATCCTTCAGTACCTAGTGTGGTACAGAGTCCTCCTGGGTGGCACATCCTGCCTCCTACCCTAAACTTCTCCAGCTCAGGGGCTGGGCTGGGCTTCCCTCTACCAGCTACCCTTCCCTATATAAACCAAACATTTGATTATCCAACTTTTTTGGGCCCTTTCATCTATCCTTTCCCTTCCTGGTCCCTTAGTCTGGCTCTCCCCTACCCGCTTCCGGCCTCTCATTTTGCTTAGTCTGGTCATGTTCACTCTGGACTCTCCCAGGTGTCCCTGGCTCTAGCTATGCTCTCTTTTTATCTATAATACAATCTCCTCTACCATACCTAGGAGCAGTCAAGTCCATCCTTCCTTCCTTCCTCTTGTTGTCTCTCTGTCTGTCTGTCTGTCTGTCTGTCTGTCTCTCTCTCTCTCTCTCTCTCTCTGTCTCTCTCTCTCATTCACCTCTCATTTCTTTTTCTTAATCTACTAAATTGCCTGGAACCTGTAGCATAATGTTCAATTGGAGTGGTGATATCCCATCTATCTTTGTGGCAGTTTAAAACATCTCCACAAATTCTTTGATATTATGCTCTTTAAAACACGATGTCAAAAGTCCCCTTCCCTAGTGTGAATTCTGTTTAGTAGTTTGCTTCTAACAAGTAGAATGTAGCACAGGAAGTGACACATGATATCCCAGTAGAAGATGTAAGGGATTGTGGTCTCTTCCTGTTTTTCTTTGGTTACTGGCTAAACTTGTGACACTATTTAATCTTCCTATAAGAGGTCTGTATAGCAAGGAACTGAGCTCCCTAACTGTGTGTACAATGAGGCTGCAAACAGGTCCTCCAGAATCATGACCAGATAATTGCAACCTCATGACAGATGCAGAGCAAAGACCAGCCAGGCAGGCCATCCCCAATTCCTCACCCACACAGACTGTGAAAAGATAGTGGGTGTTTTCAGACCCTCCATGTTGGAGTAATTGGCTATGTAGCAATAAAAAAAAAATGCAGTCTTTTGTAATGTTAACTATAAATTTCCTTTTAAGGATGCCCTTTGCCACAAAGATTTGCTTATCGTTTCTTGAAGTAGTTTCATAGTTTTAGCTCTCATATTGAGGTCTCTGATGTACTTTTTTTTTCTTTTTTTTTTTTACTTTATTTTTTATTTCTTCAAGTTACATCTCCCTACTCCCCTCTCCAGTCCCACCCTTCCACCCTCACCCTCCCATCCTCGTCCCTTTTTTTTTTAAAGTTTAAGGTATATCTTATTTCCCCCAACAGCTCCCCCTTTCAGTCCAACAAATGGCTTTTTCTCTTATAATAATAAATACACTACAAAACAACAGAGGTAATTAGGCCACAGTTATGAGGGTTATATGGCTTAGCGTACATTCCCAATGTCCAGTCCATATGTATTTGGTACCTGACTTTAACATTCTACTATCTAACCATCTCCATGAGTTTAAAGTTCTATATCTAACTCAGCTTTCATACCAACTTGCCTCACAATTTTAAAAACATCTTAGATCCAGAACACTCTCTTGATTCCTAAACAACTCCAAATTTAACTATGAGACTCTAGCTATCTGTTCTTCAACCACCTCAGAGACCTGAGTTATTTTTATTTATTTTTTTCTGATGTACTTCTAGTTGATTTTTGTCTATGGTGAGAGGTATGAGTACAAATTCTTTTTTTTTTTTTTTTGAGACCAGGTTTCTCTGTGTAGCCCTAACTGTCCTGGACTTGCTGTGTGGACCAGGCTGGCCTTGAACTCTTAGAGCTCCAAACCCAGCACTGGGGAGGCAGAGGCAGGCATATCTCTGTGAGTTTGAGGCCAACTTGGTCTATAAAGTGAGTCCAGTACAGCCAGAGCTTGTTACACAGAGAAACCCTGTCTTGAAAAACACCATACCCCCAACCCCCCCAAACTCCCTCCCTTCAACTCCGACTCATATAAAAACAAATTTATTCTTTTCACATGTGACTATCCATTTATCTCTGCAGACACTATTGAAAGGAGGATTCTTTCCTGCATTGAATTGTTCTGGGAACTTCACTGAAAAATAAGTAGACCATAGTTGTTCATATTTACTTCTGGATTTTCAACTTTGCACTGTTAAGAGTATTTGTCGCTTATCAACAATGTACATTTTTAACTATTATAACTTTGTAGTAAACTTTCAAATTGAGAAGTGTGAGTTCTCCAGCTTTCTTCCTTTTTTCCTCAAGATTTTCTTGGCTATTTAGAATCCTCTCTGTTATCACACTAATTGTAGAAACACTTTGCCTATTTCTGCAAAAGAAGCAATGAAAATTTTGATAGGGATTATATTCTCCCTGCATGTCAGTTTAAGAGTCACATCATAAAGTACTGCGTTTGCCAATTTGTGAGCACAGCATTAATTTATGATTTTTTAAAAAATTAATAGTTTGGTTTGGATTCACTTTATACACCCTGTCCTTGTCAGATTTTGTCAACTTGACTACAGTTAGAGTCATCTAGGAAAAGGAGCCTCATTGAGCAAATGTCTCCATCAGATTGCCTGTAAGCAAATCTGTAGGGCATTTTCTTGATCAGTGATTGATGTGGGAGGGCCCATCTCAATATGAGAGGTGGTCCTGGGTCTTTTGAGGAAGCAGGCTGAGCAAGCCTTGGGGAGAGAGCCAATAAGCAGCACCCCTCATAGCCTCTGGATCAGCTCCTGCCTCCAGGTCCCTTCCTGCCTTGAGTTACTGCCCTGACTTCCTTCATGATGGACTGAGTCTGGAATATGTAAACTGAAATAATTCCTTTCCTTCCCAAATTGCTTTTGGTCAGTATGTTATCAAAGCAGCAAGAAAACTAAGACCCCCCCCCCCCAAAGGTCATGTTCTGGGGATCTGCACCTTAGGTGGTGGTATTACTGGAACCTTTAAGAAGTGAGGTCTTCAGGAGGTCCTGGGGTCATTAAAGGACCTGATTAGATAAAGTAAGTCTTTATTTGTTCGAACCTGATTAGTTTGTGCAAGAGCAAACTGCTAGAAAAACTTGAGTGGACTCTCTGAGTTTCTCTTTGGCTTCCTAAATGGAATCTGATTTCTTGCATTTGCTCTCTTGTAGCTACCCACCATGATACTTACTGCTTACTGCTTGTTTCTAGAAATACAGTTATCCTCGTATAATGATCTTGTTTGCTGCAGCCTTGTTAAATTTGTTCATTTGCTCAAATACATACGTGTGTGTGTGTGTGTGTGTGTGTGTGTGTGTGTGTGTGTGTGTGTGT
>CAJQZJ010001826.1:6724865-6758176 GCA_907164525.1 Lophiomys imhausi | reverse complement strand
TGTGTGTGTGTGTGTGTGTGTGTGTGTGTGTGTGTGTGTGTGTGTGTTCCTTAGGATTTTCCGTATTTAAGATATAAGAGAATGCTGTCTATAAGTAAAAGTAGTTTTAGTTTTTCAGTTCTTTCCAATTTGTTTGGATGCCTATTATTTAGTTAGTTTTCCTCACATCTCTCCCTGGCAAGAGTGTGTAGTATAACACTGGATAGAAATCACAAAAGTGAGCACTCTTGCCTTGTTTCTTTTCTTAAGGAGGGAACTTTTAATATTTCACCATTAAGTGCAGTGTTGGCTGTACACCCGTCATAGATGCCCTTTATAGTTTGGGAAGTTCTTTCCTATTCGTATGTGGTTTAGTGTTTTCATCATGAAAAGGTGTTACAATTTACAATTTTTTTCTGTATCATGGAATATGTGCTTGTCCATTAATTTTATTTACTATACTGATTTTTAAATCACCACTGATTTGGTCATGATACTTTTTACATTTTGTTTGATCTTGCTTATTGGTATTTTGTTGATGGTTTCTGTGTTCTCATTTTAAGCCGCTTATTAGCTGATAGTTTTATTTTTGTCTAATGTTCAGCTGTGGGTCTCTGCTCTACTCCTATCAGGTGCTGGATAAAGCTTCTCTAATGATGATTATGCTAGGTTCCAGTCTACAAGTATAGCAGAATATCATTAGGAAACATTTTATTGACTTAATTTTTTTTTTTTTTTAAGATTTCTGCTGGCTCTATCCTAGGTCTCTGGCCTACACTGCCGCTGGTTCCTGGCCATCCCGGCCATGTCAGACATTGGCTCCCTCTCATGCCATAGGTCTCAAGTTGGACCAGTCATTGGTTGGCCACTCCTACAAGTTCTGAACCACCTTAACTCTATCACATACAAGACAAGTTGAGGAGGGGCAGGGGGTTGGGGATGGGGAGCCGGCTTGGAGCAAGAGTGAAGTTGAGACATGTCCAAACAGTGAAAATCTCATCTTGAGACTGGCAAAGAATAAGGATCTCTCGCTCCCTGTTCTAGGCCTGCATGCCCAGGTGCACATAATCCTGCAAACCCCCACCCCCTCACTCCATCTTTCTTGAGTCACATAGTCTGGTGACTAAATTACAGGTTTAACTTCTGCTCTCCTGATAAGAACATGTCCAGCAAGTACCTAGAATTCCTCTTCATGTAAATGAAGCATTCTTAGCACCCCAGCCAATAGTGTCCACTCACCCTGAAACCTCCACCCACTCCCTGAGGTTTATATAGCCCTTGTTCATCCCAAATAAAAGGGAACTGCTTCTCTGAATACCATCTAGAAGATCTGTTTTTCTTCCCAATAAAGAAGAGCTATAACACTGAAAATCACCTCAGAGAAGTGTGTCCCCTCCCCCCTCCCACCCCTTTCGGTACTGGCTGCTGGACTCCCGCTAACCCGCCATTCAGCTTCATCCTTCCCAGCCCAATGTGCAATGGTGTCTGGACACCCAGAGGGAAGAAACAGAACACAGAACAACAGACAAATTGTAGGCCAAAGATTTTGTGGCTGGGTTGGTGCCTCAGTCCCTTCACTGGAAAGCTTGCTTGGTTACAGAAGATAGCTGGTTCAGGCTATGTATCCCCCATTCCTTGGAATCTTTCCTAGGGGCACTCTCATAGATTCCAGGGAGTTTCCACTGTCCTAGGTTTCTACCTTGCCCTCAAAATGTCCCCCAGTTGTCTCTCCCAGAAGTCTCTCCCTTCATTACCTTCACTTGATCCCTCCTGTTCCCATGTCCTCCACTGAAATATGCTGAACATATCTGTTAGGTCCATTTGGCTTATAATATCTGTCAGCTCCATTACTTCTCTGTTTAGTTTTTGTCTGGATGACCTGTCCATTGGTGATAATGGGGTATTGAAGTCTCCCAGTATTAATGTATGAAGTTAGGTGTGGTGTATGATTAAGCTTTAGTAATGTTTCTTTTACAAATATGGATGCCCTTATGTTTGGGGCATGGATGTTAAGAATTGAAAGGTAATTTTGGTGGATTTTTCCTTGATGAGTATGAAATATCCTTTCCCATCTCTTTTGATTAACTTTGGCTTGAAGTCTATTTTGTTAGATATTAGAATAGCTACACCAGCTTGCTTCATGGATCCATTTGCCTGAAAATCTTTTTTCAACCTTTTACTCTGAGGTAATGTCTATCTTTGATGTTGAGGTATGTTTCTTGTATGCAACAGCAGGATAATTCCTGTTTCCTCATCCATTCTATTAGCCTGTGTCTTTTTATTGAGGGAATTAAGTCCTTTGATGTTGAGAGATATTAATGACCAATGATTGTTAATTCCTGTTATTTTGTTGGTGGTGGCAGTGGTAGTGTGTGTGTGTGTTTCCCTTCTTTTGGTTTTGCTGGGGTGAGGTTATTTATTTCCTGTGTTTCAGCTGTGTTGGAATATTCAGGGCTTGCTGTAGTGGTGACATATTGTCCTGGCTGTTGTTGATTGTGTTTTTACACTGGCATCTAGGCAACTGGGTTTGGTGTTATTATAGGTCTAGGTGCCAATTTTTGAGTTTGTCTTTGTTGGATGGGTGTTTTGTTTCTTGTTTTCTGTTTCCTCTTTGGTCTTCTGGTCTTTGTGGCCTAGATTTCTGGCAGCCTGGGGTGACCTCTGGTCCAGCAGGGAGTCTCCTCCTGTCAGTTGGGGGTTTGGCCTTTATTACAGCAGTCAGTCTTCTCCAAAGTTGAAGGGTGGGACATAATGATGAGGACAGGAGTAGGCACTGAGGATAGTGGGGCTGGGGAGAGCACAGAGAGAGTGGAGGAGGTCCATAGGTATGCTGCCTTTGTGGCATAGGTGTGGTCTTTGGTTCTTCAGGGAGTTTCTGCTTGAGTTAATTTATCTGTTCTTCTGGTATGGTCTGTTTTTCTGGCTGTGGGGCCAGCACCTATTCTTGTGACTGGCATGGTCTTACCCTGAGCAGAGGATATCTGCCTAAGGTGGGGGCATAGACATGGCAAGAGATTGAGTGGTGGGGTAAGAAGATGTGGCAGCAGGTTAGGTCTTTGGGTTCTGAAACTGAGGGCATGGGAGAGTTTCTCAGGCAGGTGGGCCTCTTTTTTGTTCTTCTACCTGGCTCTAATGAGTGTTTCTAACAACAAGAGCAGAAGATAAGATGAACATTTCAAATATGTGCTCATTAATTTTTCATTTAAATGAAAAACACAAAATTATACAGACTAGTGGGATGCCATGTGATGTTTTAGTAATATATTATTAGTAATAGCAATATATTGTATAATGTTTCAATCTGGTTAAACATACCTCTTTCCTCAAACACAAGGCATTTCTTTACAATGAAATATTCAAAACCCCTTTTCTAGTTTATTGAAATGTGCACTTGAATATTTAAGAGGCTAGAAAAAATATTCTCTTCTCTGATTTCTCATCTTTGAGTCACATCCGGGAGTTGACTCACCCAGTCCTTCATGGGTTATCTTAGCTTTCTTTTGTGTCAGGTGTTTCTTTTAAGGCTCAGTACTCCTACCACGCTGGAGGCTGCTTCATTGGCCTCCGGATCCTCCCATGCTCCATGCTGTCTGTGGGGCTCTGCTCTAAGTGGACTAGTGTATAAAAACTGGCAAGGGTTTGCAGAGCTTGCTTCATGCCTTCCAAGGAATCACCCAGACTTTGGCTGAAGCATGCTACCATTGCTGGGAGCCTTCCCCAAACTAGTCTGTGATCACCTTGCTGGTCCCCACTCTTGCTGTGTCCTTATCACTGGGATACAGTTAAGGAAGGGTGTAAGCCTCAGTTCGAGGCAGGTGTGTGACTTTCTTGTTCCTCAGGCATTGGAGCTATGAACCAAGTGGCTAAGTTTTTTTCTCAGAGACTCATGAAGATGTTTGCATTTACCAAACATATTTTATTAGTTATGTGAATGTTTACATATTTGTGGATTTACTTTAATCCAAATATTATGTAGCTGCATAAAAATTATATTTAATATGAGTTATAGGTAGATTTTTAAAAAGACACAGAGAGAGGACTTTAAATAATGAAAGTTTTGGGGATTGGTGGCATATTAAAATAGCCTCCCTCCCCAGTTACAGCTTCTTTTCCACCAGGGGGCGCATCAAGTATCGCTTCAGTTTGCTTTACCAGGATCTCCACTTCCCTGGAGGATCCAAGACAAGTCTTCCAGATTTACCTCTGCTTCTTCCTATGTCCCCTCCCAGCGGCAGTTATCTTCCAAAGGCGCTCAGGAATCTGATGGCAGATGGGAATCTTTGGGGAAGAGGGAAGGCCGGAAGGGTGCTCTTCTCTGGGAGGCTTCGCCTGAGAAGCCAGGGGTAAGTGAAAAAGAGGACAGTGGTAGTGAGAAGGCTTTGCTACAGTCTTGATTACCCCAAAGGACAAAGGCTGGGGCAGAGGTAGAGGGGTTCAGGGGTGGGACACATCAAGGAACTAAATCAGTGAGGTCCCCCCTACATTTTGACAGCACTGCTCACCCTTCTGAGTGTGTCTTATGTCAGAATGCTGTTTGAACCCAGAGAGGAGATTTAGTGACCTCCTGGCTGGAGTTGGAGAGTGATGGAAAGCAAAAATAGGAACGTTTGTGGAAGAGGTAGTCTGGATTGAATGTTGAAGTACAAGTAAGTTGTGGATTAGTAGAGAAAAAATGATTTGGTTTTCTAATGATAAAGCAATACATATTTGATACACAAAATTGGAAAATTACAGGAAAGAAAAAAGCTTTTGTTCTTTGGCTGTCACATTACCTAGAAAAATCCACCATTAACAGTTTGCTATGATCTTTGGGGAAGATGTAAATTGGTGCAACCATTACAAAAGAGTGTGGAAGTTCTTTAAAAATATAAATACAGTATGTCCTAGTACCCCAACCACTGGGTGCATATCCAAAATAAATGGAGTCAGTATGTTGCAAGGATATCTGTACCTCTGTTTACTGCAGCATTGCCTCTCTAGCAAAGTACAGACTAGCCTAAGTGTCCATGAGCAGATGAGAAGGTAAAGAGGTGCATACACACAAGGAATACTATTCAGCCGCCAAAGGATGAATCCCTGTTATATGTCACAACATGGATAAATCTAGGGGACCTGGTATAAAATGAAGATAGACACACATAGAGAGACAGGTATCATGTAACTCTACTCATATGTGGAGCCTAAAAAGGCTGATCTTATGAAGTCAAGAGAAGAGCAATGGCTACCTTAGAGGGAGCTAGGTAGAAGTTGGTCAAGGGTATAAGGTTACAGTCATGCAGAGGGATGAGTTCTGCTGCCATTACACAGAGTGGGCATAGTTGGCAATATCACTTTGTGTGTATGAATGCCTAACCATACAGAAACAATAAACTCTCAAGCGGATGGATGTGCTAGTTACTATGCTACACATGTATGAGTGTATCAAAAGACTAGATTGTTATGCTAAACAACATGAACTTGTACAGTTGTTGTTTGTTAATTATAAATAAATAAAGAAAATGAAAATGTAAAGAACCATCCTTGCAGCAGATAGGGGTGTGCAGGAAATTCTCTTTAAATATCTTATGTACATACTTATAAAAATAGATCATATCAAAACTACTTTTTTGAAATCTGCCTGTGATAGTTATTTTTAATTGTCAACTAGACAGAATCTAGGATCACCTGAAAAACAGGACTCTGGAATGCCTGTGGGGATTACCTCAATCACATTCATAGATGCAGGAAAGACCTGCTCACTGTGGGCAGTGCCATCCCCTGCCTAAGGTCCTGGATTGTGTAAGTGGAGGAAGTGGGCAGAACAGCTGAGGCATGTGCCACTTCTGTCTCCTCATTATGGATGTGATATGAGCAGGATTTTGCTGCAACCTCCTTCTGCCTTCACTTCCCCATCATGATAGATCATTCCTGTGGGTTGTGAGCCAGAATAAACTGCTTCTGCCTAAGCTGCTTTTGTTGGAATGGTCTATCTAGCAATAGGGAAAGAACCAAAGACATTCCCATTTCCAGTGTACATTTTTTTCTGTTCCATTTTGTGTTCTTCTACTATTTCATTTTTAAAATTTCTATTTCACATTCTATTAAATAAATGTGCCAGCATTTAACTAATCAATCCCTTAAATATATGGAAATTGCTTCCAGACATTCATAAAAATTCTGTAATAATCATATGTGGAGAAAAATCTTCATATTTATTACTTTAGAGAATGAAAATAGACACAATCTGGGATTCTCTTAATTGAATTTATATCTAATGTGATACCAAAGTTTTATCTTTCCTGGTAGTGGGTTTGCCTAGTCAAATGCCTTATGGGTAATGTGCCATTTTTATATTCCTACTTGTGTGGTATGTGAGTTCCTGTCTGCTCAAGCTTCATCATTTAGATATGTGGTCACATTCTGAATGAATTTCTGAATGACCAGATTTAGGGGGAGATAGAGCAACATAGGTAACAGCTATCAGCTACAGGCCCTCGGGTTCACGCATAGGCAGAATGGACGGGGAGAGCAAATCTGACTCAACAGAGAAACTCTTCCTTTTAGTCATGTCTACTTAGGAGAGTACAGGGCCTCACAAAGTAGTGGTCAGCTTGTCACTGGAGGTGTCCACCATCAGAATGTGCTAGAGAAGCTTTTAGCATCTGGACCAAGGACCTTCATGACTGTAGATAAACACAGTCATATGATTATCTCATTTGAAATTCCCGAGTCAAGAGCCTTAATTAGGCCTTTAGTGCTGCCAGGAAATCATAGTCATATTACACTCCAGTAGTCATCCACTTTCCCATTTACTTCCATCTCCTGTTATCTCCTCACCCCAACCTCCTCCATCACCCATATTATTGCTTCCTATTCCACTGAGAGAATGGCATCCATCAGAGGAGAGTTCTCATAGATTTTCCCTAAATATCCCTGTACCTAGGGTCATTTCCATATGTGGGCTTCTTTCTATGGCTGACATAGTGAGTCTTCTGTGCTCCTAACCATGTGTGCACTGCACACAGTTTCTCTGCTACTGATCTATGAACCCCCAAGGTCTGAGACTTTTCCCTAATTACAGTTGTACCCTAAATGGTGTACATAGTGCCAGACCTTCATAACTTAAAACTTGCTAACTGAATTTCATTCAACACTAGTGAAGTCACCATGTTGCTTGAGAATGTTCTTACCCTTGGGTAGTCTTAGCATTGTGGATTGAAACTTGTATGTCTATGAGTTTATGATTGGTTTTCATGTGTGTATGTATGCATGGATGTAGGCATGTGTGTACCATGGTGTACATGTGGAGGTCAGAGAACAAGCTTGGGGGCTGGTCCTTGCTCCCACCTTGTTTGAACTGTGGCCTCTATAGTGGTTTAGCACCATGTGTACCAGGCTGGCTGGCCCCTGAGTGTTCTGAGATTCTCCAGTTTCCATCTCACTGTATGAGTGTTGGGATTATAGAACATGCTCCTTCACCTGCTCTACATGACTTCTGGGGATTTGAACTCAGGTCCTCATACTTCTGCAGCAAGCTCCTAGCCATCTACCCAGGCCTCCTCCACATTCTTGTGGGGATTAGGCATGAGTAAATTCTGGACAGTAGACCTTTCACACTATGGGTTGGGTTGTGCTAATTTCATGAAATCTAAAGTAAACCAATCTTCCTTCCTTCCTTCCTTCCTTCCTTCCTTCCCCTCTCTCTCTCTCTTTTTCTTTCTCTCTTTCTCTCTTTCCTAAAAACTCCTGGGCTAGGCGTCTTTTCTGAGATCCTTTCTGGGCAATAACCCACCCATTCCTAATAATGACTCATAGGGTTGGCATTAAGGCTTTTGAATTATTCAAATTGTCAGATTTTTCATCTCCCCATCAGACTTCTCTGTTGCAGCTGCTGATATGCATGATAGTATGACTGACATTCCTGATGCCCTGTAGAACAGGCCCTTAGCCATGAGCTGTAACTCTGGGCCTCTCAAGACCACTATGGAAATTTTAGAAGCTTTCTGGAAGGTTCTGTGCTTTTGTTGAGGAATTTCAACTGAATGAATACTGGGTACTTAGAGAGACTGAAGGTCTTGCTTTTTCTCTGGATTCTGGCTATTACCCATTTGTACTGTATGCCCGTTCCCATAGCTTCCAGCTCTAATCTGTGTCTGAGGAGGTTGTCATTAGACCACATTAGCTGGACTCGCTTGCTCCTGGGTGGGTTCAGCTAATGGGGACTGGAATGATTAGATCTAATTGTGTCAATTGGACACCACCTATAATCACTTGGGAAGAGAGTCTCACTGGGGGATTGTCTATATTGTGTTGGCATGTCTTAGGAGAACTGTCTTCATCACCTGAAAGTGAATAGCTATTTCCTGATTTGGGGTTCTTGACGGTATAAGAACAGAAAAAATTAGCTGAGTATTAAGCATGCACACATTTGATTCTTTGCTCTTTCTAATGATTGATTTTATTATTTATATAACTGTGTTCCTGGGGAAATCTGCAGAGATCACAAGGGGGTTGGGTTCCCTGGAGCTGGAGTAAGGCAGTTGTGAGCCACTCAACCTGGGTTCTAGGAACAGGGAACTGAACTCTGTTTCTCTGCAAGAGCAGCAAGCACTCCTAACTTCCGAACCATCTTTCTGGGCGAGCAGCAAGCACTCCTAACTTCCGAACCATCTTTCTGGGCCCCTTTCTCTGTTCTTGACTGTGGGTATTTTGTGAGCAGCTGTCTCAAGCGCCTGCCAGTGTAACTCCCCTGCAGTGATAGACTGTGACCTGAAGCTGGGAGCTAAAACCAACCCTTTATTGCTGAAGTTGCTTTTTGTCCAGATATGTTATCACAGTAATAGAAACAAAATTGTAATAGGGCACTAGGGGATCCAGAGGAAGAGCAGAAAAGACTTGGGAAGTTTACCATCTCGACTACTAGGTGCAGACCCATGAAGGCCCTGTGCATGCTGCTACAGTCTCTATGAGTTCATACGTACATGGCTCCAGCTGTGTTTAGAGTGCCTTGTTTTTTAGTGTCCTCTATCCCCTCTGGCTCATACACTCTTTTTGCCTCATACTCTGTAGTGTTCCCTGAGTCCTGTGGATAGGGATTTGGTGGAGACATCCTGCTTAGGACAGAGTATTCTGAGGTGTCTCACTCTCTGTATATTATCTAGCTGTGGATCTCTGTATTTGTTTCCATCTGCCGCAGGAGGAAGCTTCTCTGATGATGGCTGAGCAAGGCACTGATCTATGAGTATAGCAAGAAGAATGTCATTAGGAGTCGCTTTATTTCTGCATTCTAGGTCCTTGCACTACTTAGTCTCAAGTTCTTGGTCACCCAAAGAGGACTAAATATGGGTCCATCTCATGGAGTGGACCTTAAATCAAATCAGACATTAGTTGGTTATTCCTACAAGCTTTTCCTTTTACCATTCTTAATCTGATCCTTTCTCTGGTCTCCCCAACCTGACTTCTTAAGTCACATACCTCCTTCTGCCCCTTTACTTCTCAAGTTTCCCTAGGTCTTCCTCATCAAAGAAATGCAAATCAAACCTACTTTGAGATTCCATCCCTCCTACTCAGAATGGCTGCTGTCAAGAAAACAAACAACAAAAGCTGGTGAGGATATGGGAGGTGGTAGTGAGGGAACCCTTATTTATACACTGTTAGTGTGAATGTCTAATCTAGTCACATGTCTAGTCACTATGGATATCAGCATGGAAATTCCTCTAAAAGCTAAAAATAGAACTAACACTTGATCCAGCTATACCACTTCTGGATGTATACTCAAGGAATCTATGTCAACACACAATACATACACCTGCTCACCCATGTTTATTGTTATACTATTCACAATAATGAAACCAGCCTAGATGGCCATCCAGAAACTATGATACATATGTGCAATGGAGAATCATTCAACCTTAAGGAAGAACAAAATCATGCCTTACATTGGAAAAGAGATGGAACTGCAGATCATCACATTAAGCCAAATAAGCCATGATTATAAATACAATAAAGATTGTTTTCTCTCATTTTTGAATATCTAGAGTAAAAACATAGAAATTATAAGAGAAACTATTGAGGGACAAGTATGGAGATATAGTGTGAGAAAAAATACCATGTGGTAAGAGATTTTGTTTCTTAAAAAATCCAGTTAAGTTATGAGAATATTTTTGTTTGAATCCCAGGTGTGGGATATGGGGCTGCTTCAGTTTGTCCACAGGTGTTAACTATAATTGTCTCTTATACTCTAGCATGGTTTAGCCAGCTGCAGAAAGTTTAACTATGAGGACTCTGGAGAGGGCGCAAATGCCAGAGCCTGGAGAGGGACAAGGGTGCTCTGAAGAAGGAAGAGGCTGGTGTTCCTCTGAAGTGCTACTGGTTCTTCCTTCTCTGTTTCTACTGTTGCTGATTTGCTGGATATCCTAACTACTGAGACTGGCATTGTACCAAAGAACCCAATGACCCTAATCAGCAGGAAGTAGTTAATAGAGACCTAGTCCCTTTCCCTCCTAACCTTCTTTCTCTCCTACATAGGGTTGGGGAGGTTGGAAAGAGTAGGGGTTGGAAGGGAGGTAGAGGATTAAGAACCGTAAAATAAAAGAATGCATAAAACAAAATAAAAGTCACATACTACAGTACTGGGGACAAATGTGAACAAAACATGTGGTATTTGTGTATGAAACCCAGAATTCTTCAGTGGATATGCACCAACACACGTATTAAATACAACCAAATCGGATTCCTCTCCCACTCTTACTACCTCTTCTTTCCTTTCTCACAAGGAGCTACATGTCATCCTGTCATAGTGAACTTGGCACCTGCACTGAAGCACACAGGGGCCAGAATCAGACAGACCTGGGTTTGAATCACTGACCTTCCACATAGTGGTTTTGTGACCTTGAAAGAGCAAGCTAACTTCTCTCAGCCTGCTTCTTTCCCTCTAATGTAGAGATAGCAATACTTTCATAATGAGATTTTGTAAATGTCTGTTTCATATCTATTTCTATCTAATCTATCTATCTATCTATCTATCTATCTATCTATCTATCATCTATTTACACACACATTCAACAAGCTAAAACAGAAAGTGTGTATTACAGATGGGGCTGGTCTACAGGAGGAACTACAGGAGGAAGTTAGTACATGTCAGGGTGGTGGTTGTTATTTTTATTTTTATTTTTAACTCATCTCCAAGCAGACACCATTACTTCAGCTACCCTCATCTCATCTTTTCCCTTGAACAAGGGGAACATGAGAAACAGAGGAAATGCTGGTGAGACCAAAGCAACTTATAGAATCAGGATATCTGAAGCTGTCCCCACACCAAACAGAACAGGCCAGGGAAGGTCCACCTAGTTGTTCTTCACTAAGCATCAAGACAGTCAGAATTAGCATTTCCTTTGCTCCTGGTTGCTGAAGTAGTCCTGCTGTTTCCTGAAAGGTGCTACCCTTAGATGTCTGAGGAATGTATTATGTCATTGTTGGATTCACAGCCACTGCTTGGCCTGTGGGATTTTCCTGGGAGCAGTGGTCCTGGCTGTATGTGCTGGTCTTGCACTCTGTGAGTCTTTCTTCTCTGACCTGAACCATCTTTGATCCATTGTTTATGAGACAGAAGCTACAGCTCCTCCTGCTACAGCAGAGTCCCTCAAAGCTTAGCAGGCATCAGAATTATCTAGAAGACTTGTTAAAGCACAGCATTAACCTTCACCCTCTGAACTGCAGACACAGAGCCAGTTAGTGAAAAAAAGAACCCAGGATGCCTGCTATTTTCATTTTCCTTCCACTGTGCTCTGTCCTCAGACAGGATGCCAAATGGGGACTGATCACTCAAATATGCAGCTCTGCAGTGGTGGTTTTCAAAGAATGGCCTGCGCTCCATTGGACAGGCAGATTCTCAGGCCTCACTCCAAAGGTGTGTACCACCATCAGCCTAACTGCCCTGGTCACATAAAGGGCCTGCCACAGTGACTTGGCCAAGACATTTCCTTTCACGAAGCCTCAGTTTCCCTATCTGTCAAATGGAGGCTTTGAGGTAGAATATCTTTATAGATCTTGTCTCTCAAAGTAAGGCTGCATCAGAATTGTATGGGATACTTGAAATCTGAGACTTGAGTGCCCCATGTGGAGCCAGTAAGTGGTTAATAATGGGTTTTCCAAAGCATAACTGAATAGAGTGAGACTAAACAGTATTTGCCCAGGTCTGTGGTATAAATAAATACTCTTACTATTGCCAAGTTCAAGCTAAGAATGTGAAATCCTGGCAGGAAGTTAAGGCTTGGGGAGGGAAGAAGAGAGAGAGGAAGAGAGGGAAAGAGAGAGGAAGGGAAAGATGGGAGAGAGAGATAGATAGATAGATAGATAGAGAGAGAGAGAGAGAGAAGATTGAAAACCCATAAGCACCATGGCTACCTATAACAAAGCAGTCTGGGAGAGGCGATTTCCCTGGCATCATTGTAGGCTCACTAAAACTACAGGGCTGCTGTTCTAGCTCCATAGCCCTCTTTCTTTCTCAGAAGTTTCCTTCCTTCCTTCCTTCCTTCCTTCCTTCCTTCCTTCCTTCCTTCTGTTCTTTTCTCCATAACCTGCCTCTATTTCTATCACTACCCTGGTCCAATTCCTTGTTTTGATACACAAGAACCTAGAAATCTAAGCAAATGTCCTTTGGACTCAGATCTCTGCCTATCAGACAATTACTGACCTTCCCATTGAAAATAGGGGTGTGTGCTGACTCCAGCTCACCATCCACCTGCAGACTCTGAGCCTCTGAGGAGATCTAGGTCTCAAAATTCTAACATCCAGGATGCAGCCTGTAGAGGGTCTTCTCACTTCTCCTTTCTAATTAAATTACAGGATCTCACACCAGCGATGGAAGTTGGGCAATATCTCCCTCTTGAGGAAGTGCAGAGCCAGGCTGGAGAGATTGGTGGGCTGCTAGAACAACCAAGGCCCTTTAAAGAAAAGCACTTTCTGGTCAAGAGACTAGAGTCTTGGACCTGGGTGCAGACCTACCGCTATAATCTGACAGGGTTAAAGATTGGTCAAGGGTCAGGAAGGTGGGTTTACCTCAGGCCATGCTGAGGAGATAGGGATAATCCTTTAATAACATAGTAGATGTTTTCTTCCCAGGATCCCTGTCCCCCAACACATTCTCTACAGCACAGCCATGATGTTTGGCTGGTCTGCCCACCTTTCTGAATAAACTTTTAGGTTTTTTTCCTGTCTTTTTCTTTTGAATGCTGGCCTTTTCTGATACTTTGGAGTTTCTTTGCTCTTTCTCTAAAGGCCCTCTCCCTATGTGGCTGTCTGATGCTATGTGGCAGATCTCCATGCTGATGACTCAATTGGGATGGACTTTTTCCTTCTCTTATCCATTATTCTCTGAGACTCTGCTGAGATTTACAGACTGCCTACCCTGTGTTTTTATTTTTTCTTCTTTCTTTTAAACTTGAATAAAATTGTCCTGAGCTTCTGTTGAGTTCATTCTTAAATTCTGTTTTATTAATGAGATTAGGAACTCAAAGAGGGGATCCAGGTTTCCTTGGTATCTGTGTGCCCATTCTAGCCTGTCTGGGACTTTGTGTCCATATGCACTTCTCCTTGTCCTCTGTGAGTACATGCCCCTCCATCCTTCCAGGATGCTGGAAAGTATGCGTGTATCTCAGGGATACAGGAGAGATCCAGGACAGGAGATTATAAGTGAATAACTGGATCCTGGGTCCACCTCTCCTCTCTGTGGGCAGACCTGCCAGCTCAACTGCTGCCACTATAACCTTCTGATATCTCTGTCCCCAGTCCTAAAGCCTGTGTGGTCCAAAGCTATTGTGCAATTTCCTCATCTTGATAACTTTCTCTATGCTGATGGGAGACAGAGTAGAAGATACTATTTTTGTCATGAGGTATGCTGAAATACAGGAGTCAGTAAGGAGCCCAGAAAAACTGACCAACAGCCAACAGGGGTGACATGGAAGCTTGCACTGTGGTTGGATAAGGGAAAAGATTAACTGTCCTCAAGACTGCATTTTTTTTATTTTTTTAAATACTTTTTTTTTCTTCAAGTTACATCTCAGTCACAAACCCCTCCCTATTCCCCCTTCCTATCCTGCCCTTCCACCCTCTTCCCCCCAGAAGTTTCCCCTTTCAGTCCAACAGATGGTTCCTTCTCTTATAACAGTGAGTATTATACAAAACAACAGATATAAATATGCCACATTTATGAGAGTTAAATGGCCCAGTATATCTTCCCAATGTCCAGTTTATACATATTTGGCCCCTGACTTTAACATTCTACTATCTAACCATCTCCATGAGTTTAAAGGTCTATATCTGACTCAACATTCATACTAACTTGCAACACACTTTTAAGAGTATCTTCTTAGATCTATAATACCCTCTTGATTCCTAAACAACTCAAAATTTAACTATGAGACTCTAGCTGTCTATTCTTCAACCACCTCAGAGACCTGAGAGGGATAAATATATCTGCTTATATAGGAAGTGCAGGGCCTGCAGCTTCCAAAACTAAGAAATGACATACCAGTGACTGCCTGGACAGTTCCCATTTTCTCTCCATACATTCCTGCATCAGTCTTCAGCCTTTGGTTCCTGTTTCTCTGACAGACATTTGTTGTAGAGCAGGGATTATGAAGGACTTACCTACCCTGTCTTGGCAGAGTTAGGCTGTCGACTTCCCTGCTACCAAGTTTTGTCCTTTTTGGACAGCAGTCTGTCTGCAGTTGGAGCAAGGGTTTTTTTCATGCCAAGAGATAGGCTTGCCACTAATTCAACCATCTCACACTGGAGATTCTTCGATGCTTATCTTCTACTTGGAGTAGAATAGGGGGTGCTGTCAGGAGCTGATATGTCTCGATATCAAAAAAAAAGAAAATCTTAATTTAAGATAACATCTTTGAATGCCATATTCTGCAGATCTCTTGGGGTTTTTGAAGATGCCCTATCCATCTCTTGTATTTAGATAAGCAAATGTTGCTTGTCTCTTAGCAACTTGATTACTGGGTAGTTTAGAGAATATCTGTGATAGACTGTCATAGTAGCTAAGTCTGTTCTTATCTTTCCAGGAGAATCGAAGCGTCCATTAGGGGAGCCCGGGGACGGCTGGACAGCGGAAACCTCAGCAGAGAGCAGAATCAGGCACCAAGGAGGACGAGTGACCCAGTTGATTCTGCCTGGCAGACTTCCTCAATAACTGTCTCCATCGGGGGCCTGCAACCACGGCAATCCAATGTCTCTGGGACCGTTCAGCTTTACACAATGCCCCTGCTGGAACCTCAGTGAAGCCTGCAAGATCAGCTTCTGCCTACAAACTCCTTAGGTCATCTAAACAGCTGAGAACAGAAGGACTGAACATAAAAGGATTGTACTAACATTTTTAACCAGTTTTTCCATTTGGGTTCGGGCCCCAAACAGGTCTACTATGACCCAAATCAGCAGGAAGTCACTTTAAGAGAGCGACGTCCCATGCCCAGAGGGTGGGGAAGGTGTTTCTCCACCCTTCTTTTTGGTTATTTGAAGGATAACTGAAAACTCTGATATTTAGGGGAAGAGATTACAAGCTGATAAATGGTCCTGTTTAATGGGTTTTGGAGTTTAGCCCCAGGGACTTCCTACTTTTCCTTTTCTGTATCCTTCTTCCTCTCCTATGTAGGAGTGCATAGGCTTGAGAAAAATGAGACATAGACATAGCACAGGAAGGTCCAAGAAGAAGGGGCAGATTATTGAATATGCCCTTATACCTTTGTATATTGATACAAAATTAGTAGTATATTTGGCTAAAGTGGTATTGACCATTGTTTATTGTGCAAAAATAAGATTGTATTGGATTACATCAGTATTGATCTTTGTATATTGATACAAAATTAAGATTATAGTTGGCCACAATGGTATTGACCCTTGTATATGGACGTAATATTAAGATTGTATTGGACTACATAGGCATTGATCTTTGTATATTGATACATAATTAAGAGTATATTTAACCACAATTGAATAGATCTTTGTATATTGATACAAAATTAAAGGTAACGCTTCCTAATGGTATCATACCTAGAGATACTTAAAAATAAAATGTGAAGCTCTGGCCTCTTGTTACCAACCGTCTAAAACGGTCTAGGATAGTTAGGTAAAACAAACTCCTAGTCATGCAAAGACTGCATTTTTTACTTGAGAGTTAGGCTGGAAATTTAGATTTGAGCTGAACTGACTCCTGCCTGACTTTCTCTTGAAGGCAGCCGGTCTTAAATGTAGTCTCCAAATGAATTTCCTTAGAAATGCAAATTATTGGGTGAGTCTTCCATTCCCAGAGCCACTGCCTGCATTACTGCACTTCTTGATCTGATTATAGGGGGTGTTGTGGTTTGAAGGTGAAAGGTCCCCCCAGCCTCATGTGTTTGGTCACCAGCTGATGTCACTGTTTTTGGAAGACTGGAGATTTAAGAGGTGCAGTCTCACTGGAGGAAGTATATTATAATGGATGGACCTTGAAGTTTTACAGCCTGGTCCCACTCACATCAACTTTCTTTGTTATCAAGATATGAGGAGGTGAGGCATGCCAACTGCACACTGTGGCCCCCATGGACCAGCTTCTGCCATGCTGTAAGCTCCCACCACAATGAACAGAGTCCTCTACTATGCCATCTGCACCACAGTGAACTGCATCCCTTCAAACTGTGAGCTAAAAGGACCCACTCTCCCCTGAGATGCTTCTTTAGAGATCTGGTCAGAGTAGCTAGACAAATGATATGGAGGGTAGCAAACTCCCCTCTCCAGGCTGCCATGCAAAGTCATCCTCGGGCCCTCCTGAGCATGATCTTTTGGGGGTGCTTTGGAGGATGCATATCTCTTGGATATGCTTGGATATCCAACCTTGTGGATGCTGCTAGTATAGCAGGGAAACGTCAGGCAGCACCCAAATTCCTGCACTGCTGTACTCACCCATCTTGCCTTCTTCACTGTGCAGACTCTCAGTTCTTTAGGTACAGGTCTTTGCTGGTTGACCAGAACCATTGCTGTGTCCTCCCTCCTCTCGACCATCTGTCTGGAGCATAGCTCTGCTTGAAATGCTGTTGATGTTCCTCTGCCATGCTGTGAGCTCCTATGGGCTCCCTCCAGCCTCTCTGGGTCTGGAGAGCTGAACTCATGCTGTCTGGCTTGGAAGCTCTTTGAGCAGCCTGTGGGCAGTACTCAATCATATTCTCTAAGGACTCCTTGGTATGTGGTTTGTAAATGAATCAGAAGGATGTGGTAGTGCTGGGCCTTCTCTCAGAGACCAGGCAGGGGATGTAGGGAAAGGTGGACTCAGAGCAAGCCTAGGTGTTGGCTATGGACCTGGTTCAGTGGATAGTGAACCTGAAGTCTTTCACCCATGTGGGTGTGAACTTGTGTAAGCAACACGTGAAACTGGTGGATGAGACTAGCCCCTTTGGGAGGAGAAGAACCTGGAGTACAGCTGGAATAGACATTTGCCTGATGCAGCTCTGGACAGTTCCCAGATTCCTAATTGGTTCTGTAACATAAGTTATCTGTGATTAGGCTGTGTGTGTGTGTGTGTGTGTGTGTGTGTGTGTGTGTGTGTGTGTGTTGTGTCTCCTGTGTACCTACATTGTTTCCCATGAATATTCCTGTGCCTTTATTTTAGTTACTTTCCTTGCCATTGTCACCAAAACCCTGGCAAGAGGCAAGTTAAGAGAAGAAATACTTGTCTGGGCTCATGGTTTGAGGGTACAGTATACCAAAGTGGGAAGGCTTGAGGAGAAGGTGGGGTTGGACTTCCTCACACCCCATCTCTGCAGACCAGGAAGTAGAGAGCCAGAGGGATCAAACTGACTAAATGTGGGGCTGGGCTATAACCCATAGGTCCTGTCCTCTGACAAGCTACTTCTCTAGCTAGGCCCCAACTATTACAGTTCCACAATCTCCCCAAATGGCACCACAGCTGGAGACCACGTCTGTCCAAACACATGCCCTGTGAGAGATATTTCACATTCAAGTCACCATCTTTATATCACCAGCCGTGAGGCCAGATGGACAGTCTGAGCCACCTGACCTCAGTGTTCCCTGTCTGTGTAGTGGGGATGACATCTGAAAAAGTTACTATGGTAGCAAAATCCAATGAGCATGTTTCTCTTTGCACAGCTCCTGGTGCTCCTGTGTTAGGTTGATCACCAAATGCCTCGCATGAGCTACTTGAGTTCCTGCCTCAGTTTCTTTGTGTGTAAAATGGGGATGATACTGAACTTGGTTCTGGTAGGAAGCAAAAGCCCAAATTACCATGTGTAATTTTTTTTAAAAAACAGATCTTGCCTTGGGTTTATTTGTAAAAACAACATAGCCAAAGGTCGTAGGCTCTGCCAACTAAAGTCCAAGGTTCAAACCATGTGTAATCTTAGTAACTGGAATCCTACTCTCCTTCAGTGTGTGGCTGTGTCTGGAAAAGACTCTGGCTTGTGAGTGTCTCTGCCCACATGTAGGTGGACATTTGTATGTGCTTATATGGCCAGGAAGACCCCCCTTCTCTCTGGGTGGGGTTTGCTGTTGGCTCATGCCTGGGCTCCCTGAGCCGGTTAAAGCCTGCAAAGGGGATGGAATTTCCATTAAGAATTAAGCAGGTCACTGCTTGGGAAGCCAAGAAGGCAAAGGGGGAGGGTGGGTAAAAGGGAGGGGGTACAAGGGAGGGTACTTTAACTCAAAGCTCCTGGGCAGCCTCAGCCTGAGCAGTCTTGAAGGTCTCATCAACCTTTGCCTGGAATAACAGGCCTTCCCAGGGCCATGGCCCAGAAGGATGGGTGGAGAGAATGGAGCTGCTCACAGGGGCCTCTGTGAGGATACCTGAATCACTTCAGCCCAGACTCTAACCATGAGTCGGCTCCCAGGGGATGGAGAATCCACTCGAGAGGGTCCAGGCCACTGGGGCTTATGGGAAGCCCAGGAGTCCAGAAGGCTGTGCTGTATTGTAGGTATCTGAGAAAGGTGTATGTGCATACATGTGTGAGTTTGCATGTGTCCATGGATTTCTGTGCATGTATGTGGACATGCATGTGTGTCCGTGTATATGTATGTTATGTGTGTCTGTGTCTCTGTGTGTATTTATGTGTGTTATACATATACATGTGTGCATATATATGTGTTTGAATATCTCTATCTTTGTGTGTATGTATGTAATACATGTGTATGTGTGTATGTGGTTGTATGCATATGTATATATATATGTGTGTGTGTGTGTGTGTGTGTTTTGGGTGTCTGTCTTTGTATGTATGTGTGTATCTATGGTTGTGCATGTGTATATACATATGTGCATATGTGTCTCTGTGTGTGGTGTGTTCATGTATGTGTCTGTGTGTGTTTATGTATATGTGTGTATGTGTTTCTATGTGTTTGTGTGTGTGGTGTACATGTGTGTGTGTGTTGGGTTGCAGCTTTAACCACAAGTTCCTCAAGAGTACATGAAGGAAACCAAGTGATGATTTTTACTTTCAAATATAGGTACAAGAATGGACCCAGACTCGGAAATAAAAGCCCTCTGAGATCTCTTGCTAACAGGGATGCTATTTTAAGACCCAAGCTCCACTTCTGACACACTACAATCCATCTTAGCCTTCCTGGTCATATCACATTCCTGAGCTTTCAGACTTTCAAAGCCATATGAGCAGGCAGCCTTGGTTATGACCCCATATATATATATATGGCAAAAGTAAAGCTCCGAGCAGTTGGGTGACATGACTCGGATACAGCTGGAAAGTAGGCAGTAGAGGGAGGACAGAGTCTGGGTTATTTGCATATCCCTTATCCCACCAGGCACATGGAGAGAGGATTCTGCAAACTGCCCACTTGAGAGAGGTGTGATGTAATGTCAGCACCCAGTCAATGTCCCCTAGAGGGCCCAGCCCGGGTCCTGGGAGGGAGGGAGACCCACAGACATGGGACTGAAGTACTCTCACACAACTAGGGGCAAAGTCATGATGTGCGGATGGAAGCAGGCTGGAATTGAAACTGGCTTGTTCTGGGAATGACTGGGCCACCTGCAGCCCAACCCAGAGAGCAAAGGTGGGTGACTTGGTGTCAAACCTGTGATATGCCCAAGGCCAGGCAGCAGGAGTGCTAGCCAAAGCCTGAAGCACAGAACAGGGATGTTTAGCATGAAAAAGAGGCTCAGGACATTCATTGTACCATGGAGGCAACACTGAGCCTCCTTCCCTGAACACACCAAACCTCCTGCCAGGGCCCCCAGGTGGTGGAGAACTATCTTTTCTTGGTAATATGTGAAGGCAGAGGCTCTTCAGGCCCTGAGTTTTCATGGCATTGTGGAAGGTATTGGATGGAATGAACTAGAAGCTTCCTTTCGGTCTAAAAATGTAGCATTCCAGAGCTTTTGGGTCTGTACCAGACTTCTGTGGACTTAGCCATATGACATAGATCCCAGGGGTGCGGGTGAGGTGGGGAGGTGTCTCATCAACAACCCCTGTCAGTTTTGGCAGGTCTGTGATGTGGAGGGTGACTTGAGTGGGTAACTGAGTTTCCAAAGGAAGCACCTGCAATGGACAAACCCAGTCGCACTCCTGATTTTGGGACTGCTCAGTGAGGCTGCGCCCTCCTCAGGGATGTGAATTGAGACCAAATCTCTCCTTGTTTTCTTTCAGCTCAAGGAAACCGATTGAACAGGCACAGTCCTTTCCCCTCTCCAGATGTTGGCATGCGGTACACATGTGGGCGCCCTCGCCTGGCCAGCTCTGGTGGCTCCGGGTGATGGCCCAGCCCAGGGGTGAGCCTGGTCTCTAATTAGACCTGACCGCGTTTTCATTCCAGAGCTCCCACAGATGACAGCGCGCGGTCTCCACCGTGGCCAGGGGCCCCGAAATAGCCCTCGCGCCCCAGTGGAGCCTCGCAGGCCACGGTGCCTGGCGCGGGACAAACGTTTGGCTGGGTGCGCGCGGCCAGGGAAGAGCCTGGGATTGGGGGTGGGGGCGGCGGGCCGCCTCCGGGAGAGCCGGCCCCTGTGGCCACTTTGTGCCTGGCCTCTGGAGCTCCAGCTGCTGTGAGCTACCACCCACCGCTGGCCTCTGTACACGCCGGCTTTCTGCCTTGTAAGCTCAGAGTAAGTAAGCAGAGGGGAAGGCTAGCTCCTGTGGCTGGATCCAGGGACTGGGACTGGAACTGCTAGCATAGTTGGGACTTCTAGGATAGCAGGTGTGATTGTGTCAGTGTGAGAGTTTGTGAGTAGGAGTGAGTGTCAATAGGAGGGAGTGTGTTTAGCATGGGTTGTCAGCATGTGGAATTTTCTAGCATGGGCGTGTGTGTGGGGGGGGGGCTGAGGCATGCTGGCAGGTGTGGCACACAGGTGGGTCTAGATGTGTCTGGGATAGGAAGGTGTCTAAAGGGATGGATGAGGGTGGCAGACAGCTTAGAGATAGAAGGCAGGGATAAAGAGTAACAGATATCTGAACTCACACTTTCTAGGGTGACCTGGCTTGTCCCCAGCTGTTGTCCTCAACTGAGGTGTCTTGCTTGTAGGTCTTGGAGCTTTGGTTTCTCAGGGTTTTGGGCCACCCTGGAGCTTAAGCTCTCAGGGATTCTGACTGATTTCAGTCCATGGGGCCAGGAGTAGAACACTTTTATAACCTGGAGAAGAGACAGGGGGACAGGGGACACTCATTCATGTACACTCACAGTGCAGATACACTCTACACAGATTGTACACCCATGGAAAATGGCATGTATGTAGTATACACCCATGTTGTAAATGCATGTGCAAAGCCATCTAGCTTTGAATTAACCCTGATATTGCCTCTAGCCCCTGCCACCCCCCTTTTAACTTCCTCTACCCTTTATTGGTCAACTCTGAAAAATGGTTTCTGAAACATGGCTTCAATAGAGGGATGTTTTCCACTGAGGGCTTTGGCTGGGGATTAAGGCAAGAGGTGATATGATACCTTTTGGTATCTCATCTCATTTGGACTAGGGCTGTCTGTGGAACCCAGCCACAGAGTACTCTTTGGCCTTAGGGCTGATTCTGAAACACAACAGTTGTTCTTTTAGAGGTGAGGAGGCCAATCTCAGCAGGGGTATGGACTAAGAGAGGTGGTGAGTGAGCCTCAGCTCCTGTGGCTTGTTCCAGGCTCAAATTCATGACTTGCATTCGAGACTGTCAGGCTGGATTGGGGGTAGTATGGGAAGTGGGAATGGACCTATTCCTTCTATTCTTGTTTTCAGTCACCCTGCCTGGAGCTGTGGAGAGACAGCCTTTTCAACACTCCTCTCTCTTCTTCAGCAGTTAGTGGAGACCATTGGGGGAACCAAGAACAGTGCTTGGAACACTAAGTGCTCCCAAATGCCAGGGCCTGGTACTTACTTTTATGGTTATTATTTCATTTTATGACTTCTAGAGCCCTTCTGCTCTGGCCATTCTCTTCTACATACATTTCTGTGATGTATCCAAATTCAATGTACTTCTTCAGTTGGGAGGTTAGGGAAGACAGTGTTTGTGATCTGGCCTAAAGGGTGTCCTCCCAGTCTGCTGAAATGGGAAATGATTCAGGTTCAATAATTTCCAGAGTGGTCCACTAGGGTCTGTCTTTTCTTTGGTCCAATCCTAGACCCGACCCTTAGAGATGGGTAAGTAATGGCTGGCTGTGGCTAGTTGAGCAGGCTTGCTGCAGAGAGAAGGAAATATTTTCCCTTTCATGTTTTTCTTCTTACTCTGACTTCTAGGGAAACCCCAGTACACCATCCTGCTCCATTCTGCTAAGTTAATAAGAGTCATCAATTGAATTTTGATTTCTACTTTAATAACTTTATAGACTACATTTACTTAATTGTAAATGCCCTTATCCTTTATGGAAGAAATGAGAATTAAAAAAAACAAAAAGAATAACCACCAATCAATCATTCCAATGTTAGTCTCTGAAGATTGAAGCTACGTTGTTTGGACTTTTTCTTTTTTCTTTTCTTTTCTTTTTCTTTTTTTTTTTTTTTTGAGACATCCCCAGTTGGAAATATCTCATCTAAATTTTAGTCCCTATATCTGAATTGTGACTTCTGTGCTTGAGCTCTGATTGGTAACCATGTCTCGGGCTTTTCTTTCTAGTGGCTGATGCAAATAATGGCAGTCTCTGTGCTGGTTCAGACAATGAGGATTGTGTACAATGAATTGAGGCATTGATCAGCTTTTCTGCTCTGAGCACTTCAGATGCCAGCCCCTCTGTATCTCAAAAACCCTAGTGTCTGGGTGCCCAAAGGGGTTTGATCCTTGACCTAAACCTGGCCATGGCCCCATGACTTCCCCTTCCTTGTGTGACTCTGCCTTGCCCAGGGCTTTGCTGGGAGGTTTGTGTCTCTTGGGTCTGATCCCTGCTTCCCTCTACTTGGTTGAGGCCTTGTGGAGACAGAGCTTGGAATGAAGAATGTGGGAGTTCAGAGTGTGCACGGGCCCGTAAAGGGTTATTTTGTCTCCTCCCATTGGTCTGGAGGCCACAGGATGGTATTCAGCCCCATCTCTTTCTCCAGAAGGAGTCTCAAATCTTTCAGATAGTCAGATAGTCATTTGTTACTGCTTACTGATAGAGACTGAGGTCAGGGCTCAGGCTATCACAAAGCTGGTGAAAGCTCTAATTCCTCCTAGGAGATTATCTTACTGTAGAGGCTGGTGTGTTTAGGGAAGAACCCACAGCAAGGCTATGCTTGCACAGGGCAGTGGTTAGAATGCCTGATGCTGACCTTTCAAGCCCAGTGTGGGTGACTTCTTCTCCAGGCATGCTATGCCAACCATGTTGGTGGCCATTGCTCATGTTCAAGGGTGACTGTATAAGAAACATTTGACCACAGAAGGAGAAAGAGGGAAATACCCCAGGCCTTGCCACTGGATAAAGTTCCTTTATAGATGAATGTAACCTCAAAGAGGAGATTGTACCTCTGCCGAGGATTCGTTTTGGTTAGGCTCTTTTGGTTTCCTGACAATGAAACTGGACCTGGGAAACAGGCTTAAAAACAGCGAGAGAGTGTGGGATGCCAGAGTGTGCGAGTGGGAAGGCCACTCACAATTTCCTACACTCAGCATCTAGGAAAAGTCAGTTCTCTGGCTTTGGCTCTTTAAATCTTTTGTTTAAGGAAACCTCTAGATCACCTTCTGCAATCGTAGGAAAAGTCAGTTCTCTGGCTTTGGCTCTTTAAATCTTTTGTTTAATGAAACCTCTAGGTCACCTTCTGCAATTGGTCCTTGCATTTTAGACACAAGGAAACTCAAGGTCAAATAAGCCCAAGGTCAGAGCCAGCTGTACTTCCTTGCCAGGTCTGCCACCCTGGAGTCTGCAGTGAATGGCTACTGGCCACTGAGTGGGACAGAGAACTCCCTCATTTTGGAAGCCTGAAAGCAAGAAAAACTACCCCTTCAGGTAAACTATGGGAGGGGCTAAGGGCTTGTCTCTATCTGGTACCAGGAAGTCAATATCACCAAATTGTGGCTTGACAGCATCCCTGGCCTTCCCAGTCTCAGATGGGAATGGTCACTCCCTAGGACACAGGGTGCATGGTGAGGGAAGGCCTCACGGGCCAAGTGAGAATTTCCCACCCAACATCGTAAGGTGGGCAACTTTGTGCTTCTGTGTTTTTATTCTTCCCTGGAACAATCTCTGTTCTTAGAATGTAGCCTCCACCAAAGTGGTTCTAGTCAGCCCAAGCTACCCTCCTCCAGCTCTAGGTACTCCCAGTGCCAAGCTCTGGGGTGTCCCAGATCTCCTGAGGTTGTCTTTGGGTAGACAGGACTCTGCCAGGCATGATGCAGTGTCTGCAGGCGTCAGCAGTTTGGCTGAGTAATTGTGTATAGTGTTCAGTTTGCACTGAAGAAATGGGAGGGTAGTCTTACAAACCAAATATCTTGGTTTGGAAACCCCATGAAGTGCGGCCTGTGGTCTGAGAGTGTGAGCTGCATTGTGAGCCTGTGTGCCCTGCCAGTTTAAAAGATGCTATTGTGGGATAGAACATTTCATCCTGGCTGCCTATCCTAATAGAGTCAGAAGTGGGTAGCACACACTAGTGATGTGAGAGCAGGAGCATATAAGCATTGCAGGCAGAAAGATCTGATGTCCAGCCTCAGTTTGCTGACCTGTAAAATGGATGAGTCTTATTACAACAAGTGATGTTAGAAATAGGAAAGTTATTAGAAACCTAGCACCTGGCATAGAATAAACAAACCCCGAAAGACAATTTCCCTGCTTCTGGTCCTATCCATCTTCATGAAAGAATGCTGCATTGGCAAGAGAGGTGGATACCAGTTCACCCCAGCCTCTGAGTTATCTTACCTTCCCTGTGGTTCCCCTTCCTTCTATGTAAAACAAAAGACAAGCTCCTCTCTCTCACCCCTCCGTATGTTTTTAGGTTAATGAAGAAGAGCTCAGGGTTGAGCTCAGTTAATACTGAGTCACCATTTAATGTCTGACATATTGAGACCTTTCATTATGCTATAACTCAGACAAAACATGAAACAGAGGGACAAAGGAGCATCACAGTCCCCAAGTCACCATCTGATCAGTGAGTGACATGCACACCAAGGCCCATCTGTGGGTATGGTCCCGTGCACATGGGAGAGGTGACACCCATCCAGAGATGACACCCATGCTCTGCATCCTGAAAGAGTAAGTTTCAGAAAGTGAAGAGGAGGACTTTCCAGGCAGAGAGATCAGCATGTGCTAAGGTGCTAGGCTGTGTGTGTTTATGTGTGTGCTTGTTGTGTTCACATGAATGTGGACACATATATTCGCAGGTACGTGCGTACACATGGGATGTCTTCCTCAAACTCCCCACATTCTTTACTGAGTTGCTGAACTCAGAGCTTTCCCATTTGGCTAGTCTAGCTAGAAGGCTTGCTCTAGGGCTCCCGTCTTTGTCTCCTGAGCACTGATCACCCGAGTGGGATATTGTGCCCAAGGCTTTCACGTGCTGCCAGAGATCCAAACTCCGGTCCTCATGCCTGCATGGCAAATGCTTGTCCATCTTCCCAGACTCCTCTAAGCTGTTCTTAGTGGTAAGCTTGAAATTTTAAATGACTGTGACTGGAGCCTATGGTGGGAGTGTTCAATAGTGATTGAAATGAGACAAGAGATGTTGCAGAGAACTTGGAAAGGGCTTTGATCCTGTGCCCATTTGTAGAACATATTTATAGGCAAGGCCCGGAATATTTTCAATAGAAAGGTGGTAGTCCGAAGGGAGTTCACTTATTCATTTAACAAATGTTTAAATATTTACTATTTTTTGTCACTTTGAATTTTGACATCATAGTAAACCTAATTAAAATTTGCACCACTAATTACAAAATCCTTTTTTATCCACAATTTTCAGCTGATTACGTGACATATATATATATATATATTTAACATTCTGCTTTTCTTTCTCTTCAATGACATGAAAATACGTCCCTCTTGCTTAATATACTCATTTATATTGCTTGTAAAATTTACATCTCATGGTCATAAATATATTACCATAATATATCTTTTGATTAAATGTGTGAACACATATACATTTTTAATATATCTTATCAATCTCAGGATGAATTAGGGACATTTATCTTTATCCCTAAATCCTGCATGTGTGTTTGGAGAAAGGACAGGCTCCTATTTCAGTACAGTCTGTGTTTGTATCAGTCACCTTTCTCATAGCTGTGCCAGTCCTGACAAAAGCAACTTAAGGAATGAAAGTTTTTCCCCCCCTTTGGGTCATGATTTGAGTGGGAATAGTTTATTGATGAAGACATAAATGCAGTGGCAGAGAAAACAGAATGCTTGGACTCATCTGAGTTCCTACATCCCTCTTCTGTGTTCAAGGTAGTCTTCAGTCTTCAGTTAAATCTCTCTGGAACCATCTTCACAGAAACACCCAGAACTGTGTCTCCTGGCTGATTTCAGTTTCAGTAAAGTTGACAATAAAGACTATACACAATAGTCTTGATATCATCTTTGCCGCTATACCACCTTCCTCCCTGTTCTACTCTGTGGATGTTGCTGCTGCTGTCTTGTCTCTTTAATCTCCTCTGCTTTATTTCTCTTGACGCTTTGGTTTTGAACAGCACAAGTGGTTATTATGTTGAATATCCTCCAATTTGGGTGCTTTGTGGTCTACATAGCTGGAGTCAGGCTGTGTGTTCTAGGCAGACAGATGCGTTCTCTAGAGTCTTCATCTCAGCAAGCCACAGAACAGAACTTGTCTGGCTCCTGCTGACGGAGGCGTCACTGCTCACTTCAGATGATGCCTGTCATTTTTCCACAATGAAATTGCTATTTTTTCTTTTTTTTTAAGTTAATGAGTAACTTGTGCAGAGATATTTTGAGAATATAGACATACCATATTTTCCATCAAACTTGCAATGATATATGTCATAATTTTTAATTCATTTTTTAATATTTGTTATTCTACTATCCAAAAGATTACTCATTTTCTCCCCCCTCTATTCCTCTCCTTTTTTCCTTCATTAGGGTCTCATATATTCTTAATTCATTGGATAAATCAAGTGTTATATTTATTTTAGTTTGATGGACACATGATCTCAGATTAAGTTAGTGGGAGGCTGTTGTAAAGCTGCTTCTGTTTCTTTTCAATTTGTTACCATGATTCTCTGAGTACTTCCTTATTAGCTGTTGTAGTAAGAAGTTAAGATTCATTTTGATCCTTCCTTATTTCAGCTTTGCAATTATCCATTTATTTGAAGATCCCAGACTTCTTTTATGGGGGAATGACATTTAGAAACCCAATTGGAGGTGACCTGTGCCCTTGTTATTGGTGTCTATGTTCTCTCGGCAGGGCTAGGACATACATGTCTATTTCTTTCCATGGAAAACCAGCACAGTATGTTGCTAAGGTTTTTTTTGGTTTTGTTTTTTGCTTTGTTTTATTTTTAAAGAAGAAATAACACTGTAACTGTGATGTAGAGAGTAACAGGGCAAGGATATATTAGGGTAGGGATAGTTCAGTGAGGGCCTCTTTCATGAGATGATACTTAAAATGACTTGTATGTGAAGAGGAGAAACTAGAGAAACTGGATGGGGAGAGAGCCAGGGGCTTGTTTTAGTTAAACAGGGAATAATTGAAGGGGTCTGAGCTGAGTCAGTAGTACACAGTGACTGATGAACACAGAAAGTGGCAGAGATGCAGACAAGGGGTCTCCCAGGTTGATGCCCACAGGTCTGTCAACCTCAACACATTCAGAATGGAACACCTGCCATTTTCCCCTGTACTCTCAGTCTTAGGCATACCTGAGCCTCAGCAGGTGTTTCAGATCTCACTGAATGACTTCTCAGTCTCTATGGCTGCACAAGCCAGAGTGATGAAGTCACCATCCTCATCATCTCTCTGCTCCAAGCCCAGATCGGTCATCCCCAAACCTGTTGATGTTAGTGTGTATCACTCCAGCCTAACATTTCTCTCCATCTTCACCAGCATCCCCTAGCTCAAGGTACCAGTCTAGACATCTGGGTGACTCAATTATGTCCATACTGGCTGCCTTCCAGTTTGTCTTCACAGAGCAGCCAAAGGAGACTTTAGACAAGTTCTGGTCATTTCATTTCTCTACTTCAAAATACTCAGTGGCTTCCAACTGATCTTGAGATAAAGATCAAATTCCCAAGTAACCCCTACCAGGTCTCACTTGTCTGGCCTGCCCATATCTTCTCACACAGGACTCCCCCCCCCCCCGCCACTGCATTGTCTTGGTCAGTTTCCCCTCTCACGCTTGTTCCTTTATTCTTGCTGCCACAGGCCTACTTGATCCTCTGTCTAGAATATTCTTCCTCCCTCTCCTCACCTGCCAAATTTGTATGCATTCATCAGCTCACCTTTCACATCCGTGACTTCGTTGACTAGATAAAATCCCATTTTATAAAGTTTTAAAATAGATTGCACCTCCTTCAAGGCCTCATCACAGCAGGGATTTCTGTTTTGTTGTAACAATGCATGCCTTTTTTAAAAAAAATTTATGGTGCTTTGTGCTATCTGGGACATTTCACTTTTGTACATTGTTTTATCCGAGTTGGCAGCACATTACTGATACATGTCACAGGGGCACATTGAGTGAATAGATAGATGGGTGATTGAGTAAGTGGCTGAATGAATAAAGTGTTATGGAAAAACCAGAGAGGATGGTACCAATTAACACAAAATTTAAGTGAAAATTTTATTTGAAGATGATGGTTAGTCACTCATCTGGGAACATGTACCATCCTTTGGGCCAGTGGCCTGGGCTATCGCCCAGGAGATCTGTGGAGATGATGACCAAATTCCTGTACAATCCCAAGGGGCACTCTGGAGAAGGCAACTCAACTCCAGTGTAATCTCTGGTCTCTGACCTCTTTGTTGTCCCCATCTCTGGTTTGTTGAGCACATACAATGTATGTGTGGTGTGAAAGATCATTACCATCAAAGGAAGGCTTTCTGGAGCAGCCCAGTCTCCTGAATGATTATGTGGAGCAGCAGCTGCCAAATGCAACTCTGCTGGATGCAAGCCCCAAGAGAATATAGAGAGCCCACCTTGTAAAGAAGTCAAGCACTAACTAGTACAGGTCATAGGATCCCTCTAGCTCACTCCTTCCTGCATTCCTCACCCTCCTGTCATTCATCAATCTGTTTCCTTTTCTTTTGGTCGTTTCCCTACCCACTCACCATGTTGTATTTATGTACAACAGTCAAAGCTGAGCATTCCCTGCTGTCTTCCATTATTTTATTCCATTGTCCTCACATCCCAGAGGCTCAGGTAGGGACACATCAGGGTGGAAGCAACGTGCTGACCAGGTATTCTTGAGTGTGGCAGCTTTTTCTCTGTCTCTGTCTTTTTCTGCTGACCAGACTCTTTTCCTGCTTCCCTTTTCTGGCTCCCTTCTTTTATTTTCCCCTCATGTAATATTTCTGGCTGTCCTGGACTCACTTTGTAGACCATGATGGCTTTGAAAGTCACAGAGATCCCCCTGCCTCTGCCTCCCAAGTGCTGGGATTAAAGGCGTGCACCACCACACCCGGCCTTCCTGACTCCCTTCTTGTTCTCAGTTTTCTGACCTCCTTTCCATAAAACCTTAGGGAACTGGCTCCTCACACTAGTAACTAGGTAGTTGTAAAGTGGTTGCAGGGCTCTGCAGAGAAGGACAGAGCTCAGACCCCAAAGAGAAAGACAAAAAGCTCTGTTTGGGGTACTTTATCTTATTTTCACTTTTTTACATTGATTGTCCTTCAGTCTCGTGGAATTTGTAGAGAAGCAGGAGGTGTGGGAAGAACAAGTTTTAAAATGGAGCATTTAGAAACCAGGCAGTGGTAACCCTGGCCCCACCTCGACAGATGCTGCCCTTTCAGTTTTCTGAGGCCTGTCATTTACAAACCTCTCCAAATGCATGCTGTCCATCTGCTGCAGCAGACAGGGTTGGGACTGAGCAGGAGAGGACAATAGCAGCCCCATCAGATAGCAACATCTTGGAACAATGCCCAGGTAGACAAGTTACAGACTTGTTTACTTGTTCATATGCTGTCACATCTATTCAAGCACCTACTTAGCATCTGCTATGGGTTGCACATTGCTCTAGACACTGGAGAAGCAAGAGTGGGCAAAAGCCAGTGTCAAGTCCTTCCAGGATTTGCTCTTTAGTTTGGGAGGACAGCTAGCAGGTCATATCCAGGATGAAAACACAGTTCTCAGTGCTATGTAGAAATATAAGAGATGGGGAAGGAGCTCTAAGAGTGGAGAAGGTTTCGATAAGGGCACACTCAAGCAGAGGACAGTGTCTCCTCAGCTTTTTTGGTTAAGATCAAGCAGAGCCCTTTAGGAGGATTTTGGAGAGGAAAGGTGAAACCAAAAGGCAATGGGGAAGGCCCTGAGGCTTGTGTGAGGAAGGTCAGTAGGAATGGAGTGAAGTGAGGATAGAGTCCAAGGGAGGCCAGGCCAGTGCAGTAATGGCAGCCAGATCCAGAAGTTTCCTGCATGTTCTTCATACAGCAATCTGAGTGATAGCAGTGGCATTGGCGGGGTTGAGCAGAGTTTTGTCATGATTTGCTTGCTATAAAGAGAATAGATTGTAGAAGGGGGAGGTAGAAAAGAGAGAGGCCTTAGGAGCTTTTTTAGTAACTTGAGGGACAGAGGGTGGACAACATTGACCATCTATTCTTCCCGCCACATAGGATCTCTCCACCATCTCTCCCTCATGGGTTTTCTAATTTAAATTTCTATTAATTTTAATTATGTGTAAGGTATGTGTCTGCATGTGGATATGTGTGTGTGAGTGAGTGTGGGTGCTGGAAGAGGTCAGAGATGTCAAATCTCCTAGAGCTGGGGTTACAGACAACTGTGAGATGCCTGATTCAAGTACTGCGAACTAAACTGAGGTCCTCTGGAGGACAAACATGTGCTCTTAATGACGGAGCTATCTCTCCAGCCCCGGGCCTAGTGGTCTCTAACACATGGAACACTGTGCAAGATACTGGATGTTGTGGATGTATCTTTGTGGGACTTTGGCCCTTACAGAGAGACAAAGTGTACTATAGGAGGTCACTGGACAGTTAGGAAGCCAAACATCCTCAGCAAACCCAGCATAAACGGAGCAGACACTGCAGTCTTGCAGCAGCCCTGTTGTGGAGGCCAGAGTATGCTTCAATTTATGGTCATGTTTAAACCAATTATTGACTGGTGGGTGGGCATGCTAGTCTTGAGGACAATAGGGCAGTGTTCTTGAGGCTGGAACCTAAGGGAGTACATGATGGTAATACTAAAGGGTGTGGGGAGAGCTGAGGCTAGGGTCTGACAGCTGAGGAGGATGCAGAACTTAGATCCTCATGGAGACACGGGGCTGCGGGAAGTATAGCAGGTTTCCAGGAGGGGGTTACAATGAAGATTGTGTTTGAAGAGACTGAGACTGACATTAGCATCAAGCAGGTTAGGCTGGGTCTGGGAGCTAGTAAGACTGTCGCTTTGGGTGAGGACACCTGGAGTACAGGCAGCAGGAATGTTGTTGGGGTGGTCCCTAGAGGTACAGTAGCCATGAATGCAGTGACGTGGGGACTTCACTGGCTAACAGTCAGAAGGAGAAATGAATATCTATCATTGGGATAAACCCCAGATGTCTTTTGTCACTTGAGGCCACCTTTGAAGAAGAACATAGAGTGGCCTGGATTCTGGGTAGAGTAAGCTGGAGGAGAAAGACTGAGGTCTAGTCTCTGGTCATGAGTGACTGTGGGGCAATGGACTGTAAAGACAGAAGATCTTCAGCAGGCATCCTCAGTCCCAGCCCTCTCCTCTTACAGATGGGAAGTTGGAGACCTAGACAACAGGCATACATGGCCCTAAGCCACTATATCTTATGAGAGTTGTTAAGGCTAGAGTCTGGGCACTGGCACACTAACAATCTAGGCGCTGCATTCCCTCCTCAAATAGGCTTCAATTAAAGAGACAAATAGCAATGAAAAGCACAGAAAGATAGCGAGTGTGGTCACATTGAGGATAGGAACAAATAAAGAGGGTCAGTGACCTCCCAAAGTCCATCTTTAGGGTCCCGACCTAAGGTTCAGATTTAAATAGAAGGTAATTGGTAGCGTAACTAACCAGTCCTGGTCAAGGTGTGGTCCTGCTGCCCAGTTTCATTGTCTTAGCTCCAGTCTCTCTTGCCAGGTAGAATGGCAAGTTGTCAGAATTGTGTAAGGTCTTCCTGGAGACAACCTTTCCTGGCCAGCACCAGGCTTCAGCTCTTCCTTCTCCTAGCTTTTGGGGGAAATTCCAATTTCTTGGGGACAGTTGATTCAACAGTCTGATAACCAAAGGGAGGAGAACACGATGACTTTCTTTAGAGTGTCTACATTCCTGCCAGGATGTCTGCATATGGAGTGCCCACTCAAGGCAAGAAAAAGCTACTCATCTCATTGAACATATGCTACAGCAGCTACTGTGCTTTACTTAATTATACATTTGAGTATCTCTGACAATGGAAGAGGAAATCCTATGAAAAGAACAGTTTGTCCATCTTCATCTTTAGCATAACACTGGGGACTGAAGCAGAGAGGATGCTCTTCTGTGTCGCTCTCTTGATCTTGACTAAAGATGGACATGAGACTGCTCTCAGAGATGATTGACCACAAAGACCTGCCTGTGCAGGGGACTTTAGACATTAGTGTAGCTTGTTTCAAGAACAGTTTCTGACAGTTTTCATTCACAGCTAGTTGCAAAGTCTCACTAGCTTTTGCTGTGAAGTTGCCTGGTACCACTATAAGCAAATACTTCCATTCAGAGTGAGAGCAGTGCAGGGAGACCCAAAGCCTCCCTCCAACAGGTACTTGGTGTGTGTGTATGTGTGTGTGTGTGTGTGTGTGTGTGTGTGTGTGTGTGTGTGTGTGTGTGT
>CAJQZJ010001826.1:6672651-6724855 GCA_907164525.1 Lophiomys imhausi | reverse complement strand
TGTGTGTGTGTGTGTGTGTGTGTGTGTGTGTGTGTGTGTGTGTGTGTAGCTGTGGGGATTAGGTTCATTGCTTAGTCTAGCCTAAGACTTGGTGTCTAGGGACTGTACAGCCTACTTGTTAACTTGATGTTTCAAGGACCAAAAAGCCACTTCTTTAAGAATAGTCTAGAAGACTTGTCATATTCTTGGTGCTGGAGTTGGGGCTTATTCCTTAGGACTGTAGAAGAGGCTCCAAAAGTAGTCCTCTGACTCAGTTTCTCTGACTCAGGCCAGCTGCACCTTTGCTCTGGATCAAAGGCAGAACTCAGGGGCAGCAGTATGAGGACAGGAGGAGCAACAGTGGAGCCACCTGTCTTCTCAGTTTCATTCACTTTCTGTTTGTAGTTGGGAGATGTGAGAGTTCTGAATCTATCACTCTCTGTCTCCTCATCACTATTATTAATCAACTTTAATACTCTTTGGGTAAACCTTGAGACTATATTTCAACTTCCTAAATTCATTTCAGGATCAATATTCCTTTGAATTTACTAGTTTAAAAATCTTACCCTATTTTCAATATATCTTGACTATGTATTTCAGATTCAAATTGTCAAATTCTAAGGAAAAATCCTGTTGGGGTTTAACCGTAATTCCACTGAATCAATACAACAGATTTTGTAATGGCGGATTGACACCTCCCATCATTTGTTTGCTATTTCAGATAGCTGAATGATCTCTTGATTTATTTTGGCATTTCATAATATCTTTTTTTAAATAATTTATTTATTATTTCTTCAAGTTACATCTCAATCACAATCCCCTCCCTACTCCTCCCTCCAGTCCCACCCTTCCACCCTCCTCCCCCTCAACCCCCCATCCTCTTCCCTTTTTTTTTTTTTTTTTTTTAGTTTAAGGTATTTCTTTTTTTCCCCCAACAGCTCTCCCTTTCAGCCCCAAAAATGGTTCTTTTTCTTATAACTATAAATACAATACAAAACAACAGAAATAAATAGGCCACAATTATAAGAGTTATATGGCTTAGCATATATTCCCAATGTCCAGTCCATATGTATTTGGCACCTGACTTTAACATTCTACTATCTAACCATCTCCATGTGTTTAAAGTTCTATATCTAGCATAATACCTTTTAGTAGCGTTTTAAAATTTTCTCAATTAAAGGCTTGCACAGAAGAATAATTTTCATATTCTTTATATATTTTACTGCTCTTGGTAAAGGTCTCTCTTCCTCTGTCTCTTTCCCCTCTCCCTTCTTCATACACTGTTGATAGGAAATACACATGGATTAGTATATTTGTTTATCAACAACTTTCTATGTTCCTTTATAACTTAGGAACAATTTATTTGCAGGCACTGTTGTGTTTTATATATGAACGAAGAGTTGCAAATTCATACTATATTCTCAGAAGAACTAGAAAGAGGTACAGGTATGGTGTCTGGGTGAACACAGATGCATGGATTCTTGGTTTGACAAGGAGTCACAGGTTTACATACATGTAGGTATATGACTTGGTGAACAAAGCAGAGGTGAGTTTAACCTCCACTTCCTCTGTGACTGTGTGCTACATAAAGATAGTTTTGTTTCTGACATTTCTCACATATGATTTTTCTCTGTATCCCAGATCAGATTTCTGATGTAATAATGAATCAAAGTGGTGAAAATTGAGCATCTTCTCTCATAGGAGCTGTTTTCAATGGGTCATTAAGCATAGTGTTCATGATACTGTTTTCACATGGATGCCCACTGATCAGTCTAAGGAAAGTCCCTTTTATTCCTAGTTTGACCAAAGTTTTCTTTTTCTAAGTTGCTATAGAATTTTATCAAATCATTTTTGTTTATTGGTAATAGTCATGCTTTTTCTGCTATGTTAATATGGTGAATTTCATTGTAATGCTAAAATAATTTCATATTTTAAAGCTAACCCCAACATGGCCAGGTTGTATTACCCTTTGTATCAATGTTGGATTTTATTATCTAATTAGCATATTTTCCTTTCTGTTATATATGGGATTGGTCTATACACCCTCATTCTTGTGCTGTTCTTTAAAATAAAAGCATATTGTGTGTGCTATGTGTTGTGTATGTGTGTATGCAGGTATACCTGCTTCTGTGCACACCCGTGTACACAAGCCAGAGCTTGATAGCAGGTGTCTTTTTCATTCTCCATCTTATTTTTTTAGACTGTGTAGCCCAAGCAGTTTCAAATGTCTGGGGAGTTGTCTTGCCCTGGCTCTTGGGTGTTGGAATCACAGGTGTGAGTTTCCAGGTCCAGCTCATTTCTTTTTTTAGACTGAAGTTTTCTTCATTTTTAACTTGTTTTCTCCTCTACATATTTGAAGTGTAGAGAACTATCTCCCCAACTATGTCTCTTCTTTTACTTAGTTACCTCTGTATTATACAAATGATAAAAGTAAAACATTTAAAATTAATTCGCATCATTATTTTCCTTTGTCTGCAGCTAGAAGAAACTTACTGCACTTCAACTTACTTTAATCATTCCTTTCTGAACTCATGTACAATATTTTAGAATCAATTTCCTCTTATCCCACACATCAACGATTATATTTGTTCTTACAGTCAATGCTTGTTTGGATTGTTCACAGTTTCAACTAAGTGGCATAATCATTCATTTTTGTGTCTTATCCTTCCCATATAACATTCCATTCCTTCTGAATGCCTTCAGACTTTTCTTTCTTGTGAGACTTCTGCTTTTCAGAGGTGGGTTTACTTCATCTACTTCCTTAAAAGATAGGTTCCTCTGGATACAGAACTCTTGGATAGTCCTTCTCCCCAGCCAGATGCTTTCCCATTGCCTTCTGTCTTGCGATTGATATTCAGCAGTTCTGTTCATTTAATTCCTGTTTTTCTCTTGATACTTTCAGCATGCCAACCACTGTGCAATGGAATCTGCTTACCTTTGGGTATTTTCAAAATCCTCTTTGTCTTTGGTGTTCTTTAGTCTTTTTAAATTTCTAAGATGTGTGTATCTTTTGTATTTGTTTTGCTTGATACTAATTTGTTTCTGGATTTGAAAGATATTCAGTTAGAATGTTGCTTTGTACATGTGATCTCTTATCTTTCTTTGGAATAGTGATGAAATGTTCATTAGACTATGTTGCTCTTTGCCCTTAGATATAGTTTTCTCATTTTAAAAGGTATCTGTGTCTGCTGAGCTACATTTTGGATAATTCCTTTTGCTTTGTCATTTGACACACCATTAATTCTCATCTTTTAATTCTTTTTAGTTCTTTCTTGGAGTTGCATGACTATAATTTGTAGTCTTCATTTCTTGAATGTTTCCAGGAAATCTATTTTGTTTCTTGGAATGAAATTTTCTAATTGAGCTCCACCATCAGTCCCCTAACAGGGGATGCAAACCCAACCCACAGCCTCTGTGAGGGTCATACTATGGTGAATAATTCTTGGCTTTCATGACTGATGCTTTGTAGAGAAGGTTGATTTCTCATTTTTCTGTGCATTTAGTTTCTTTTCTTCTGGACTTGGATTTGATTCTTCCTCTTGGGAAATCCTTAGGCTTTAGCACCTGTCTCCAAAGGCCTACACATGAAAGAAACAAATGCTTGATGGATACAATATTTCACCGATGCTATCAGCTGAAAACTCCCTCTGATACCTCATCCTATTTTGGCCTCTCCAGATTTCTTTCTTGTTTTCTTTTCGTTTTTTAAATGCCAGCTCAGTGATAAATTATTAAGACCATAAAGTGTCTCATCTTCATTATCAACTTCATTGGATTTAGAAGCACCTGGGAGACCCACTTTAGAGCTTGTCTATGATGGCATTTCCAAAGTGGTTTCACTGAGGAGTCAAGACCTATCCAGAATGTAGGTAACACCATCCTTTGGTCTAGGGTCTGGACCTATGTAAAAAGGGAAAGCAGGAGAAAGGCAGCTGAGCATTTACATTCCTCATTCTGCTTCTTGATTGTGGATACTATATGCTTCACCCTCCCGCTGCTGTATCTTCCTACCATGATGGGCTGCACCATCCACCCATGAGCCACAATCAGCCCTTTTATTCCTTATGTTGCTTTTGTCAGATATCTTGTCACAGAAACGAGAGCAGTAACTGATGCTTATAAACGTCTTTGTATTTAAAGCAGTTTTCATGGAGAAGTATTTAGACTGTCTAATCTATCATTTTGCTGGAATTAAAAACATAATGTTAGTTTTTTTGTATAAGAAAAGGATCCCAAAATAAAAAATAAATAAATGGGCTCTGTTGCCAACTAAAATTTAGCTGTTGAAAACAGTGATATGCTGTGAAGAACTGGCAGAGAAGGTCGTGTTTTTATCCTCACTGAACTTTTTAACCATGTAGTTTAAGTTAGCAAATTAAGGGACTTTTTGTTTGTTTGTTTCTACCTCTCTGAAACAGGCATTGTTTTGGATGTTTGGGGTATAAGTGTGTTCATTTGCTTGAAACAGTTAGAAAAGTTCTTGGCATGTAGTTAAGTGCCAGATATGACATTTCATTGAATTTAAGATGTAATAAAATGAAAGACAGCCAACTGCTTCATAAAAAGGAAAGATGGCTTCAGTTGAACTATGACAGACCCAAGGTGCCATTGGTTAGAGTATGGCAGTCTGTGTCTTGGAATTGTATGGCTGTAACAATATAGACTGTTACTATTAATGGATGTGTGACAGCAAAGATGGCCGTCTTGGAGACAGATTCAAAACCTCAGAATGGATAGGACATTTTTCAAGCCCGGACGCATGTTGACTGTGCTCCTACTCTGCCATGGGCACTGTTCAAGTGTCACTGTGATATGCGGTATGCTAGAAGTAGTGGCAAGTCTTGTTAATGAAGCAATCTACAGAACTCTGGCCTTCCAAGTTTGAGGTCTACATAGTTAATTGGAGTAGGCAGACATCAACAGTGTATCTGACATCCCCTTCTCCAAGCTTAAAGGACTCTTTAGTGTTCACATTATAGCAATGTCAACAGTATGCTGAGGATGATTGTGCTTGTTCATACTCTGGCTTATTCTGTGTATAACCTCAGAATACAGCAAACCTCAGAGTTGGTTATATCTCAACTATGATTTCTTTTCACTAATGAGCTGGTGAGAACACTTTATCATTGTGGCTGAGCCAAGGTTCTGATTCAGATTGACTTGCCTGTTGAATGTCCCATGATCTTTGGTCACACAGGAGGTAAGCTGGAAAGGTAGTTGTTTCTTCAAGGCTAATGCTGCCTTGATGGCAGAAATGTCTCAGTTTTTGTCTGTGCTCATTCAAAGCATGCTTTCTGTCCTATGCTATGTCCTATCCCCAAATTTCAAGACTGTAATTAAAATGGCCAGAAATGTATTGCCTCACAGTGGAGGAGGTTAGGAAGTCCAACGTCAAGAACCCACCAGCTTTGTATCTGGAGAGGTACTTCATTTCTTTCAAGATGATGCCCGAATACTGGATCATTCAGAGGGGAGAAAGGACTGGTCCTCATGTGGCAGAAGATGGAAAGATCAAGTTAGCAAGCCTATTTCTGTGAACCACTACATAATAGTATTAATCTGTTTTCATAGATTTCACTTTCATTATTATTTAGCCCCCAAACCCAACCTCCCAGTGCTATCACATTGAGGATTAGATTTTTATACATCTCGATTTTTATACATCTCGATGAGATGTCTCTATGTATTACTATGTACTAAGTTTTCTTTATATTCAAATTTACTTTGCTTCTTTCCAATACATTTGGTAGACTCTGATTTTTAGCCTTTTTTGGGGACAGCAGATCTTTTTTTTTTCTTTATTTTTTATTTCTTCAAGTTACATCTCAATCCCATTCCTCTCCCTATTCCCCCCTCCAGTCCCACCCTCCCACCCTCAACCCCCCATCCTCTTCCCTTTTTTTTAAGTTTAAGGTATACCTTATTTCCCCCTACAGTTTTGGGGACAGCAGATCTTTGACATCCCAGTAAGACACTAGGAACAGGGAAGGATGCCATGAAACTTCTTGTGTAGTATCTCATTAACTGGCTTTTGGGGTCAGGGTAGATTCTTAGGGTGTTATTAGCTCCTGAAGTACCATGTAGGCACTATGCTCTGAGGGTAGTCTAACCTCATAGAATGAGTTCTATTCTGATCTTGCAGATGAAAAAAATCCAAAGGTCAGAGGGACTGATGTGGAAGCAGTCATGGATTTCTGTGGCTTCTGTGTTTTTTGCTACCAAGGCCACTTAGTAAATGCCAGCACCAAGGACTTGGAGAGGAAGGGGACCAGAGGAGCCTGGCTGGTCCTGGTTGTCGGTGTTGTGCTGTCTGTCATCCTTTCACGGACCAAGAAGAAAGACAAAGTTACATTCATGAGTATATGAGATGTTGTAAATTCTCCTTCCTATGTTCATTTTCTCAAGAGTATATTAGACCCCTTCAACTTGGGTCTTCATCATGACTTGGAAAGGGAAATAGTTTGTCCAATGTGACCCCTGAGTGTGATTTATGAAATAAAATGTATCCAAAATTTCACCACATTGGAGCTGTTCAATTTCCTCTAATGGCCTTTATCTGAGAGTTATGTCTATTCATGGCAGTTACAACCAGTAAGTCATTAACTTAGAATATAGTGATGGTTAATTTTAGTACCCTGGGATCTGGGCCCAGTAGGGAAGGTTTCTCTCTTCTGCAAATCAAATATAAGCAACATTTGAGCAATTGGATATATTTATATCAGGGAAAGTTAGAAAGTAAGAAGTAATAATTTAAAGTTTGAAGATGAAAAGGCCTTTGAATACTTAGAGTTTGAGTTGGCAGAATGGCCTCTGGCTTCTTCCTGTATTTATGTACGATTGCCAGAAGAGTCATAAGAGACATGGACATATAAATATATGTGTGTGTGTGTGTGTGTGTGTGTGTGTGTGTGTGTGTGTGTGTTTTCACTGATATATACAGAATTCTCATACCGATTATGTGCTCTGTCTCATAGAAAAATCAAACCTGATATCCAAGGTAACTAATGAACTTGGGGAGTCTAACCCCTGAATATATATTCTTAGTCTACAGAAATTTGGTAAAGGAGGCTGAAAATCTCAAGGAAGCCCCTTTGGAGGGAATAGTCCACCTCAGGTCTAGAGTTCTGGCCATTAGTTCTCAGCTATATCCTTCAGAAAAAAAATTGCCAGCTCATTTAAGTGTCAGGGACAATAGCCTTCTGTGCAGTTTCTAAAGCACAGGGCAGTTGGGTAGGGAGTCTTTGCCCCAGAACCAGGAAGGCTGTATTTTAAAACACAGCATGGGGAGAGCCATGGGTTTCCTGATTCTGCACAAGACTTTTGTGGGGGCTGCATAGTGGTTTGCTTGGATGGATGATGTCATTTAGAGAATGAGTGGTTGTATATATCAGGTACAGGGAAACATGGGTCCAAGTAGGGATATCTTGACACTGTGTGTCTTAGTTAGGGTTACTGTTGCTGTGACAACACACCATGACCAAAAGCAACTTGGGGAGGAAAGGAGTTCATTTTACTCACAGTTCCATATAACAGTTTATTCTCACAGCACTGAGGGCAGGAATCTGGGAGGCAGGAGCTGTTACAGAGGCCATGGAGGGGTGCTGTTCACTGGCTTGCTCCCTGTGGCTTGCTTAGCCTGTTTTCTTATAGGCCCCAGGACCATCTGCTCAAGGATGATGCCACCCACAATAGGCTGGACCCTCCTCTACTGATCACAAAAAATTGCCTTATAGTTGGATCTTACTGAGGCATTTTCTCAATTGAGGCTCCTTCCTCTCTTATGACTCTAGCTTGTGTCAAGTTAGCATCAAACTAGTAAGTACACAGTGTTTTTCTCTCTGAGTCTCTAGAGACTCACACATACCCCTGAGTCAACTTACCTGTTCTATCTCATTCCAAAGATGGACAGTATGCAATCAAGACCCTTGCACTTCCTTTACCATTCTGCTTCCTTGTCCTTGATAACAACAGCAAATAATAACAGTAGGCAAAGTTATCCTTGATTTACAACTAGGCACCAACACTCCATTGATTTTCTACTGCAGAAACTGTGATGCCTCAGTTGGTCTTCCTACAGATCTCTCCTAGGCAAAGGCTTATTGAGATTTTCCATGGGATGACAAGGAGTTTACAGGACGTGTGTGCATGTCCGAGGCATAGCTGTGACCTTTAGCAGGATCTTGATCTTGTTCCCTGTAAACCTGTCTCTCCCTTTGTTCATTTTAACCTTCTTCCATGCTTCTGTTACTCATCTGAAAGGCAGGGATGACATAATAACCCAACTAAGGGAACTCTTTTAAAAACTACGCATAAAGTGTTTAGAACAGTGTCTTGTAACTATTAAGTGTTTCTCATTCTCCTCCCCTTCATGAGCATTGCTGTTACTACTGTGGCAAGGAGCTGGTCCTGAGAGTCTCATAAGTGCTAATATCCTAAGAGTATGATTTAAGGTTCCCTAGGAAGACTGGACTATTTATTCCTGGGCACCACAGTCTCTGTCCTGACAAGTTCGTGATATAGTTTCATAGATAAAATTTTTGTGGCCTCTTAGGTAGAGTCTAAGGTAGATGGATCCAGTTCACCAAGCAGGAAGTGGGGACCATGTCTGTGCTTTGATGAAGCTCTTCTGTGTCACATGGGGCTGTCGAGGCCTAGACGGGGTAAGACTTGTTTTGTGAGTCCTGAAGTCTGTTCTGCATGCTTCTTGGCCTCTGTGGCCTGATAGCTGTGAGGGGTTACCAGGGCTTTCTCCAGGGATCCAGAGCTTTCTATATTTCATGAGGCTCAGTCTGTTAGGCAGGGCCAGGTGGCAGCTTGCTTGGCTTCACGCACCTCCCCTGGGAATGAGATTCCTTGAAGTATCTGATTGCTGCAGGATGCCAGGCACCCCAGCTCCAGTGACCATCACCATTCTTGCCCCAGATCTGAGGCCCTGAGTTCAGATGTTGAGGGAGATTCATTGTTACCTCAAAAGCTTTTTTCTATTCTTTCCCCCTCCTCCATGTTCCCAGAACTTTAGTGCTCCCTCTGGAAGCTTCCACCATCTTCTGAATCAAGCCTCTGCTGCTCATGGTACTACTGCATGCTCTCCTCCTCAGTCTTCCTTGTGGCTCATCTCCTTCCTCTGCTTTTAATAATTCTAGATTCTCCTTTGAGGTTTCAGTATTGAGACCACAGTTCCAGAAGCTTTCCATGGCACCTTCTCCTGCTTTCTGACCTTGTACTCTCAGGTGTCCTCCAGTTTTCTCCTGGTTACCTGCCAGTGCAACTTTCATGAACCATCCTAACTGTCCATTGGTCCACCCGTCTGTCCACCTTGAAGAGCTTCATAAGCAAAAATCTGTGGGTGAGAAGGGAAGCTGCCCACCTGGGCATAACCAGATAGTGATACAAAAACTTGGAAGGAACAGGTGTCTTAATCTTATAGCTGTGGCAATGCTGTGTGTGTGTGCTGTGCAAAAGCCACACCCCCCACCATCATAGTCCTTCTGAATACTTGAGCAACACTGAAATGGTTGCCATTGTCTATCAGTGAGGAAGCAGAAGTAACTTCATTAAGATCTCAACTAGTCAGTCAACAAGTACTTATTAATCATTATATATCAGACAACTTGTCAGGTATGGAGGATGCAGTGTTGAGCAGACAAGGACTATGTGACTGTCCCAGGACCTTCAGGAGAGAGATATACTAAGTTGCTAATGTTATAGTTAAGTCGACAAGTTCTGTGAAGGAGAAACCTAGCATTGTAACTCCTACTTACATTGAAGGGCTTGACTTCATGGGTAGGGGAAGCCTACCCTGGGGAGTAGAACTTGTGCAGAGCTCTAAGGGACCACAGGGACAACTTGATGAGAAAGACAGAGGCGAGGTTGTCATGGAAAAGAGAGTGCTTAGAAAGAGGAGATATGGGCGCTGGGATGATGAGCAACAACCAGAGTCTCTGTGTAGCAGAGAGTGACCAGATGAGAGGTTAGAGTGGTAGCCAAGGGTCAGATCTGTGGAATCCAGGTGGGCTACCTAGAAAGAGGGCTTGCCCTTTGTATAACAGTAGGAAGCCATTGGTGGTGGGGGTGAGGTTGGAGTGGATGGTATGATCAGACTGTGCTTTAGATGGATAAGGAAATGTATTGAAAAAGGTGTGAGTTCCACAGGTCTGGAGAGAAGTAAGTGATAGGTGGCAACCTCCAGGGAATTCTTTCATAGGCACTTTCCTAGTGCCTCCATATCACTTTCTCATCTGCAGACTGGGAACCTTGTAATATTGTGGGCACTGAGGTAACACATGGACCTCAGTTAATGATGGAGTGTCCCTTTCTTGAGAAATGGGACACTTTTTGGGTAGTTACAAATGACAAGGGACAGTGAGATAACAGAGAATGAGGGAAATGGGGCTGCTTGGGGTGATTTGTAAGCTGTATATCTAGAATCTAATCTACCAGATTTTATCTTCTAAGAATTTGGCATAAATTCACAGATTAATTAAAGAAAAAATTATAATAAAACATACATTGCAGGGCTATTTCAAAGGCTTACTCCAATACCCGGCATAGGAGAACTTGATTTTCTTACAGCCAAAAGCTCCAGAAAGAAACCTCCCAGGTTCAAAATCCAAGCTCTGCACACAATTGATAAAGCTGGGGTCTTGTGTTTCTGTTCTGTGTGACCGGTTGGTATTTGTTACTGCAACAAAAGATTCAGGATACAAATGCCTAGCCTTTTTCTGTTTATATATTATATAATGAAAATTCATAATGGTATGGGTATTTCTCAGATATAGGAAGTAGAGACATATGTTAGACACCAAAGGAACAATGTTTGTCCATGTGTTACCTCAGTGCCCACAATATTACAAGGTTCCCATTCTGCAGATGAGAAAGTGATATGGAGGCACTAGAAAAGTCCTATTTGCTTCCTGAATGTAACAATATTCTCTAAGAGACATTTTAGCTCTAAAGTTGGAGTGATTTACAATGATGGGTTGGCAAGATGGTTCCTTCGCTTACAACCTGTGCACTCTGAAGTCTTGGAGAAAGAGGGACCAGAGACATATGTGATGGCCCCCCTCTACTCCCCCAAGCAGCCTCCTGGTGCTGCTTCCGGAACTGAGTGTTTTCCACAGTGTTTATTATTTCTCCTATGTGGTCAGTTGTACTGAACTCATCAGATTAAACAATCCCAGCTGTGCTGTGAGCTGTCCCCAGATTGTCCCATTAGACAAGAGAAGAAACACTCTTTGCGGCTGGTTGTGTTGGAATGCTTGACTATAACTAGTCTCAACTTCCTGCAGGAGACCAGTCGCCTTAGCCAAGTGGAGGTGAGCATAGGCTGCCTCTCATGGGAGCAGGGAACAGAACTAAGCCATCTAAGTTGATCTACTGAGTTGAATTAAGCCAGAGATACTCAAGGATTCAAGTCCTCCCAAACAGACACAGCCATGATGTGAGAGACACGGCCCAGGGAGACACAAAGAGGAAAAAGCACAAGACTGAGAATCCATGGAGTGACCCAGTGAGGGAGAGGGCAGGCGATTCTTCTTTCCTGTTTACATCTCCATTTTTTTTCACCTTTCCTACATTTCTCAAGAAAGGGACACTCCATCATTCTCCTGCCCAAGCACAATATCAGAGTCCTTAGACTGTGTTTAATACACAGGAAGTTTCTGAAGTAAGAATTAGTAATTGAGGGAACCACTGTCAAAGAAGGGTGCTGATTCCTTGAGGTCACATGCTAATCAGGTAGAGTCAGGGTTTGAATTTATCACCTGTGTTTAAGCACTTTCTTTCATACCAGTAAGAAGTAGGGTGTCCCTTTGAATCTGTCCCTTGGTTTCCTGATAGACATTGTGACTTTGGATGGGTCTTAATTCTGAACCTTTGCTCAGAGAATGTGTGGGACCTAGGGCAGTGGGATGCTGGAGATGTAAGAGCATCAGAAGGATGTGGAGAATTGGTGAGGAAATTCTGTGAGAGCTGCATTCTTAGCAGTCCTCACTGGCAGGGAAGCAGCCATATTTGATATGTTAGCTGGGGCTTTTAGTGAAGGTCTTTGGACATGGATATACCTCCAGGGAATGGAGTCAGGCTTCTCATCACCTTCACCTGCTCAGCACCTGCCCTCCAGTCTCAAACATGAGTTCTAGTGTGCTGTCTTCAGTACATACAGCTCCCTTCTGTAAGGAGATAAATGATAAACTCTGAGGTAATAGTATATGGCACATTTAAAAGGGCACCTGGCACATAGTTCATGCTCCATGAATATTACCTATTAAAATTATTATTATGGGATCTTCATAAACATCATTTAGGTTAAATACCTGGTGTTTACTGTCTGATCTTCTACATAGTCTCCCTCTCTTGTTTGCCATCCCCATGAGTGAAAGCTATGGCTCTACAGAGACTTCTGACTATGTGGTAGTCATTGTGTGGAACCCTGTGCCTACCCCCATGCCGAGAATGAGGACTCTTAAAATAGAGTCTATGAATAAATTAGTGCTGCCTAAGAACCCCAGGTCTCCCCAAGGGACAGACATTCTCAACCTATGAAAAGACATAGGATGCAAGTGAACAGCCTAATGAAGGTTTGTTGGCATGTCGGCTCCACTTGCACCCCTGCTGAGCAACTCTGAATGAAGGTCATGGATCAGAAATCACTGCCAGGATGTTGTGGTCTGAAAGTCATATTTGCAGAATCTTGTCATAGAAACTCAAGCATTTACCTGCATTTAGGCTTCTGCTCATGACTACTGTCCTTCCTTGGAGCCCCTCAGATTCAGTGGAATCAGATCCAACTCTTCCTCCTATGTTCTATGGCTGCCTTCTCCTTGGCTTAAAGAATCCTTTGGTTTATACTGTAAAGTGCCTTGAGGCTTGCCAACCATCTTCCAGTCTTCTAACTTACCATAGGCTCTAATTCTCTCTTCAATGTTTTTTGTTTGCCTCTTTTCTTCTTTGTGATAAAGATAGAAGTAGGATGAAATGCCCTCATATTCTCTCATCACATGTTAGATTTCACCCTTGGAAACTAGGACTTTCCTTTATACTCTCTATGTTCTAAGGCCTTCTGGGCCTTCCTGACTCCAGGACATTACAGGTGATTGCCAATGCTCTTGGTTGTCCACCAGAATGAGATTGTTAGACCCCATTGCTGAAGACACCACACATTGAGAAATCAAGTTGGATCTGAGCTGGAATTTCCTTCCTGCTGACTAGCTTTCATAGTGATGGAAGATGCTATCTAAGCTGCTAAGGGAGGAAAAAAAATTGTCAATGTTTCTACCCAGCTGTGCATCTCATGAGCTACAATGAGGACCTGCCTGCTAAGATGTGTCTACCAGTGTAATAGTATTGCTATTAAAAGAATAGTCATTCACTCTCTGCTTGGATTAGAGGCCCACTCTGCAGGAAGAAAATGAGGAAGGAATGTGAAGAAAATTCTTTCTGAAGCACTGTAGAGGTGAGGTGAGCTGAGGTGAGAGGAGACCAACATCTGGGCACTTAGTTTCATGAGGGAGGAGGAGCAATCCTGTAACATGCTACTATTCAAGTAAGCCAAGTACACTCTAAGTTCTGGGATTAGAAGTCTGTAAACCCATTCTTCTTTAGCGTTGGTAAGCTTTTAGCTGTATAGAACAGAGACCTTCATGTCCACTGGCTTAACTGACAGGCATTCATAAGATCTTAGAAGCAGGAAGTGTAGAGTGGGCCAGATAACAGGATTAACTGACTCAGAAGGTCTGTGATCTAGGACCCAGATAACTTTTCTCTGCGCACCTGCTCTATTCTGCAGATAGCTCCTCTCCTGACTGTGTAATGCTCTAATTGAAGTAAATTCGCATTATCTCCTGGGTCTAACAGGAGACAGACTGTCTCAGTTGGTGATTCTGCTTAGAAAAAGAACCTTTCCTAAGATTCACTCTGTCATGACTCAATGGCCTGAACTAAGCTTTAGGTCACATCCTGAGCTTTCCACTTGCTGTTCAGGTGAAATGACGTCATCTGAAGTGGAATGCATTTGGCTGCTTTTTTAGTATGCATATGTTCTGTACAATATTTGCTGGCCTGGGTGTCCCAATGTTGGTCACACACCAAAAGGGCAAATATTTGGCAATAGGACAAAGGGAAAGATCGCAGAGGGTTATCAGAAGCCAGGGATTTAGAAAGAAGGTCAATGCTGAGTCCCGCCTTACCTGTGTGAGTACATAAGAGTTGTCAGCTCAAAAGAAGAGGAGGCCTGGGAGACTTTCTGTCAGACCTGCTTTGGCTCCTTATATCCCAAATTTGAGAAGTGAAGAGACTGTACCTCCTCTCTTAATAGATCCCTCCTGGCCTGTCATTTCAGGGTCCCGACTGCTGTGGGCAGGCATTGCTGCAGATTGGGATCAACATGATGGCACTGCCTGGAGGCCGCCACCTAGATTCCATTCCTCTGCAAGAGCAGAGGTAAGTCATGCAGCTCCTCCTACCCAGGAGAGAGTTGCTAGGAGATCTTGTCCTTGGGAGGTACTAGTTGCCTTGAATGGAGTGGTGTGGGCATAGGGAAGGAGGTGGTAAAGGCGGTGTATGAAGACAGAAGACTTAACAGCATTTAGTCTGGAAGAGAGATGTGAGGCTACCAAAAATCCCTGCACCCCTAGCTGCAAAGTTCACACAGAGCTACCAGTGCAGGTTTGACTTGGCAGGCTCTAGAGGTCTGAATCAGAAGCAGGGGTGGAAGTCCATGGTGTCAGGTCTGTGCCTGATGAGTTGTTCCTGGGACTGCCATGACTGGCACTGTGTCTCTAGAAATTCTTCAGGCTTAGGCAACTGGGACAGCTGGTGACATTGAGGCAGGGTTGGACTCTAGAGGAGCTGTGCGTCCTGATGTTCCAGAGGTTTGATAGCTGGGTTAGCCTTGGATCCTTTATACTCTCCATCATCACAGGGACTATCAGTCAGCATCAATGAAGATACTGTCTGCTTTCTGATCTTTTGAGATATTTTGGTGGACTGTTTAGAGAAAACATAATTCTGTTAAGTCCTGTTCTGTTTTTATTTTGTCATGTTTTGTTTTGTTTCACTTATATCTCATCTTTTCTGTATCTGGAGCAATGTTCAAACAGAGCTGCCAGGGATCCTGAATTACTTCACATTCGTTTCCATATTGCTTGTATGATTTTTGAATAGATGTATGTACATATATGCGCACATACATATATATGTATGTATAGAATGATGTATGAATAGATGATGGATGGTAGGGGTCACATAAAAATGATGAGATGCTGTAAAATAAAAAGAATGGACTATTTGCTAAATCTCCCTAGTGGGTAGAGTTAATCACTCTCTGTGAAAACACGGTCTGCTCTTCTAAAGCCATCATTAGAAGAGGTGCAGGGATTCAACACACAGTTCTTGCATGTTCCCTAGGACACAGAACACCATTAGAAGTATAATTTAAAGTTTCCTGTAATCCAGAAGCAGAAAATAAGGGATCATATCTTTGCATGTAGTCTGTATAGTGGAACTCAGGAATGGTGAGCATGACTCTCAGGATGCCTGAGGGGTGGAGCTGTGTGAGCTTGGGATAGCTGGTGGCAGAGCTTTCCTGGGATAATCAAGTGTGGTCATTTATTGTCATGTGGCTACCTGGGTTTAGAGCTGGGTTTTATTTCTTATTCACCATGTGGCTGGTGAAAATTCTGGGGCCCCATCTGTCCTCCAGTCCCCTCATGCTTAAGATGGGGGTAATGACAGTACACACCATTCAGGGTTGATATAGGGCTAATTAGATTAATATATGCAAAATATCTAGAGATATATAGGGAGACTATTGTTTAACAAATGTCTGCTAATGCCAGGGCCACTTTGTGTAGGTGTTGTTAGAGAATTCTTCTGGAATCCTCCCTTCTGACCCTTTCCCCATCAGTGAGTGACATCACCAATAAATAAGAAAACACAAACTCTTTCAAAGTTTAGAATTGTAAAATTGGAACAATTTGGAGAGTCCTGGTAGAGAGTGTACAGTCTGCCTTTCACTGAGCTACCCATTCCTTCCCTGTGTGACATTAAGTTGGGCTATGGAAAGCAGCTTCCAGCAATGGGGTCCTGAGAACAAAGCCTGTTCTAGGGCTGGGGAAGTGTTTAGTACATGGTGAGGAGGCCAGATTGCCTTGGCTTCACTCTGGTCTCTGCTCTAATTGAAGTTCAACTTCTGTGAACTGTGAAAAATGTGTACTTATGTCAGTGGTTTCTTGTGAGTCTATAAATTCTTTCTCTCACACACATACACATACACAAACACACACACATGCACGAGATGGAAGGTAAAACCTGCTGGAACATAGGAATTCCTCAATTGGTTAGCTTCTGCTTCAGATTAGGAATAGGCTCCCTTGAATAAAGGACATGAGGTCAGATCTTGATAGCCTTTATGTCTCCCTGGTTGTTCACTGACCTTTTCTTTTCCTCTTTCCAGCTTCCAGTGCCCTCAGAAGTTTTAAGGGGAAGCAGAAGTTAGGTTTCATGAGCATGATATAGGAATCTAGTTTGCTTTATCCAGCAGGCACCTTGGAAACTCCAGGCATTCACACTGCGCATAGGAGCTGTGACCTGTGCAAGAGGTTGATTACAGTTGTATTTCTGATGGGACAGTGAGTTCAAGGTTTGGGGGGCATGTTTCCTTTCACATACTCCTAACCTAGCATTGTAAAGCTAATTGAGAATTCAGGGGGATAAAACCACCGAGTCTGGAGACCCATGTATCATGTATCTTCTGGGCCATTGTTTTGGGCTTTGCTCACAGAGAAAGCTAGTTCATGTTTATAGGATGTTAGAAGGGCTTAGTTTGTTCAATTGGATACTATATTATGGGCAGACAGTAGCAGAGACTACTGCTGCATGCTGCAGGGACCTCTCTAGTGGTGAATCGCACTATGGTCCTCACAGCTAGATGAAAGGAACACCATGTCACTGATTCACTTACACAAGTCCTTCCTTTGGCATGTTGCTATTCATGGAACTTTCACTGTGGCCAATGTAATCATTACTGTCTCTGTTTTGCAAATGAGAGAGTCTTAGGCTAGGTCTCTGGGAAGCAGCCTTTGAGGTGATGTTCAAAGTCGTCCAGGATAGATGTTGGGAGGCCCCTTGGAGGTCAACGTTTGTGGGAGGGAAAGGGCTGGGTAGAGGGTTGAACTGAATTGTGATACTAGACCTGACGCACAGCTTTGGAATCAGAATTGTTCATTGGCCCAAGTGGCTCGTACTTCAGTTCCACCTTGCTCTGTCACTGGAGAGTAAACAGAAGCCAGTAGGCTAGGAGTGTTCATCTGTTTCATGTCATGCAAAGTGAAGTTCAAAGAAAAGAGAAAAATGAAACTACAGATCTCACCAATCAGAAGCCACCAGCCACTCGCTCACTGGAGTCTCTCCATTCTAACCAACCAGGGGGATTTCTGTTTCCCTTGCATGTTCAGCATGTAAGAGCTCGTTTCCCTTGCTGCTACAGGGCAACCCTGTGATCTCTTCTGTCTGTGAGTGCTGCCCAATGAATGATCCATTCTTTGCTCAGATAAATCCTATTCATCAGTTACTTCCTCACTGCTATGACAAAAAAACAGACAAAAACAACTTAAAGACAGAAGGTCTATTCTGCCTCACAGTTTGTAGGTGCTGTCCATCAAAGGGAAGACAGGCTAGCAGGAACTTGAAGTAGCTCACATTGTGTCCATAATCAGGAAGCAGAAAGGGTTAAATCAGTGGTTCTCACCCTTCCTAATGCTATGAACCTTCAATACAGTCCCTCATGTTGTGATGACTGTGACCATAAAATTATTTTCATTGCTACTTCATAACTGTAATTTTGCTACTGTTACAAATTGTAACGTAAATATCTGTGTTTTCCAATGGTCTTAGATGACTCCTGTGAAAGGGTAGTTTGACCCCCAAGGGGTCACATGACTCACAGGTTGAAAACCAGTGGGATAAATGATCAATTAACCCCACAGTCACGGGCAGAGGTTGGTCTCGCAGGAGACTCTAGACCAGTGATTCTCAACCTATGGGTTGCGACCCCTTTGAGGGTCGTATGTCAGATATCCTGCATATCAGATTCACAGTAGTATCAAAATTACAGTTATGAAGTAGTAATGAAAATAGTGGTTGGGGGAGGATCACCACAACATGAGGAACTGTATTAAAGGCCAGCAGCATTAGGAAGAAGGTTGAGAACCACTGTTTTAAGCCCAGGCAAGCTGACAAGCAATAGTAACAATCACATTCTGTGAAATACATTTTGTCCAGTTTCTATCTGAACAGAGGGCTGATATAGGAGGGGCTCTGAGGACATGCCCAGAGGATTTTACAGCTAAAGACTTCAGGTTGTGATGCTTCTAGAAGCTATGTAACAAATCTTTCTGGAAACAACAAGCTTGGAAACACTGATTAGTCTACACCCCATGAGGAAACTGAGGCTTGAGAGGGTGACAGAGCTGCTGAATAACAAAACTAGGATGGCACTTCTATCCTAGGGATGGATGAGACTCAAGTCAGTCTGACTTTCCACAGTGCTCTTGGAGCACTACCCAAAACACATCACCTACTCAACTATTCAAGCATTCATGTATTTATTAGCCTCCTGTGAAATTATTGTACAAATATTTATTGAGCATAAATCACATACCTTGTGTGGTACAGTATAGCTGAGGACATGTAGTGACCTGGTTGGAGATGGTCCCTGCCAGAAAGAAACCCACACTCCATCTAGTGACTTTCCTTTGGTTGAGTTAGGTTTGCAGTACCTGTGACCTTTCACTGAGGGTGAATCTCTCTGTTTTGTAAATTATTTTTAACCAGAAGTCTGTGATGACCAGGGCTGGGAACCACTGTAGCTAGTGATGAGTGGTCCCCTGGTTGTCCAGACTACTGTGGAGACCCAGTGGGAGCCATTGCAGGCCAGCCCGTCTCTGAGTCAGTAATGGCTTATATGTGTGCTCCCTGCTCTGTGGCTGCTGTTCTGCTGCTAAGGGTCACTTTCTGTGACTGTGGTGAAGTGTGCAGACTGTAATTGTCAATGAGATAATTGTATGTTTTTCTGTTGTTTAAGCCAAAAGGCAGACCAATCAAAGCTAGAATTAAGTTCCCTCCCTTCTCTAGTTTCCCAGGAGAAATCCACAACAACATGGTGTGTGACCTTGAAAAGGCAGACAGGAGTGATTCAGTAGTTATTTTTAAGAAGAGTTTGAATATAAATTCCCATGTGCTTCTGGGAACTGGGCTTACAGAGGCATTGAATGTTGTGAGGCCAGCCCCTCCTCAGCTCTTCTATGTCATCCTTCTAATGCAAGCCTGGGAAACTGAGGCTCAGAGATGGTTACACTTCAGGTGCCTTCCCCACATTTGAGAAGTCATTTCTTTCTGGGTTTATATTACATGAGCTCATTTCTTTGCCTACCTCCAGGAATTTTCTATGGCTGGGATCTTTAATAGAGAAATAATTTCACCCCTTTTATTCCTTTAATCAAATAAGATTAAGAGTTTACTTGATTTGGGACATGACATCTTATCCAATAATGAATGTCAACAGCACCCAAGAACTAAACGAGTATCTCATTTATATCTGTTCTCCTGACAATGACTAGAATGTATATTATAGGAGCTCAATAAATGGTTGTTAAGTGAATGAATTAATGTTTATCAACTGTTTAATGGCATGAGAAAATGGCTAAGTGGGTATAAGTGCTTTTGCAAGCATGAGGACCTTAGTTGGAATTCTCACCACCCACATAAAATTCCAGGCATGGACACAAAGTGCCTGTAACCCTAGAATTGGAGGAGGGAACAAATCCTGGCACATCCTCCCAGGCTCCTCCCAGGAGGAGGCACATCCTGGGAGCTCACTGGCTGCCCAGCCTATCCAAACAGCAATCTTCTAGTTCAATGAGAGATCCAGGCTCAAGACAATAAGGTGGTGAGTGATAAAGGAGGCCACTGATTCCTTGTCGAGCACCTGCACTCACATGCATGGTCAAACCCAACCAGACTCCTGTCTGCATATCCACCCCAAATCCCCACAGGTGCTTAGTGAATGAACAAGCCCTTTGCTCAGAACTTCAGGTAAGAGAAATTAAACCAGCATGGCTTAGCAATGGGAGTTGGTTCTTTTTCTTTGGGCTTTTCTTTGGTCTCCAGCATCCTAGTCTTTCTCTATTCCCCCATCCTCTTTTCCTTCTTTCTTTTCTCCCCCACTCCCCCATTCTTCCCTTTCCATTCCTTCCTCCTTTCTTTCTTTTCTTCTTTCAGAGAAAACTGCTTTTTGGAGAGAAAGGATTAGCTATTCATCTTGAGAACTTTGAGTGGGAGCCAAGGGTTTAGTTGGTTGAAAGAGTCAGAGTTGAGAGAGACCTTTTTTTTTTTCATCTATAGAAGAATGATTCAGAAATAGTTTTAGCCTTTGCTTTAAGTTCATGGAAGAAAGAAAGTCTATAATTTGCTCATCAAATCTTGTGTAGGAGAGCACAGTGCAGGAGGGACTATGGGTTGGGAGTCAGAGGCCAGCCTGCCACCAACTTGCTGCATGTCCTTGGACAAACCTTCTCCTCCATGGTTCAATCGCTTTCATCCAAGGAATGGGAGATAGTGCAAACTCCCCCAAGACTTCCCTAGATTTGATATTCTAGGAGTATGGGGCTGACTTTTAGATGGTTTGTTCCTATTTGGTCAAAATGATCTTTAGCACCACAGGGCTGGGAAAGCAGTTCCATTGACAAGCAGGAGGCCTCCTCAGACTCTCCTATGAGATGTTCAGTAGGGTTCAGCATCTGCCTTGTTGCTGGGATGAAACGGTACAATATACTAGTTTTGGAGTCCTTTCAGTCTCTGAGGGTGGGCTGTGTAGCTCTGAAGTCAATAGTTAATGGAATGCTACACCTATTCCCTGCTTGGCCCATTTTAATTTCTTCATACTTCTCACTCAAAGTTTCCAAGTCTAGGATGTGGATTCGTCTGTCTCATTCTTTTCCTTAATAAGACTGGATGTGTGCTAAAGAAGAACATTTTACCCTGATTTGTTGGAGTATAATGCTGATAAGCCCAAAGGTGAAAGTATTTCAGCAGGCTTCTGAATTCTATCCAGTCATTTTCACACTCACCTCTACCCCTCTGGCTACATTTGGCAACTCACCACTTCCCTAGTACATGATCCCATGCCTCGCCTTGGCATGTGGTACTCCTCCTGTCTGGAGCTATTTTCCTCCAATTCCTGCTGATTTGAGAACATGCTGCGAGGACAGGAAACTTACAGGAACACCCTAGTCAAGGACCTCTTTTCTTTTCTCCCACAATTCTCTGCTAACTCCTATGTGCCATGTGTAGCATACCCTTGGTGGAAGGAACGTGTTTGCGTAATAAAAGAGTCAACACTCTGGGAGATCATATGCTGATATTATTGTAGTTACTTTTCTGTTGCTGTAATAAAACACTTTGAGCATGGCAGTTATAAAAAGAAAGGGTTTACTTTGTGCTTATGATCCCAGAGGGGTAGGGTCCATCATGCCAGAGACAGCATGGCAGCAGGTGGCAGACATGGTGGCTAGAGCTGGAAGCTGAGAGCTGAGCCCTCATACATCTTGAAGCAGAAGGAAAGTGGAATGTACTGGGAATTTTTCAGAGCTTTGAAACCTCAATTCTGCCTCCAGTGACATACTTCTTCGAACAAGCCACACCTTTTAATTCTCCACACACAGCCACCTACTTGAGTTAAGTATTCAAACACCTGATCCTATGGGGATGGGGGCATTCTCACTTAGACCATTACAGGTATCTCCTCTTCAGAATCACAGAATGCCTAGGCCAGTATAAACAGATTTTGTGCACTATTTCTCAGTGCTTTTTATATAGGAAAGCATGTCTGTACAGAGAATTCTCTTTGCACAGAAAGTGGAAAAGAATGAGACAGACGAATCCACATCCTAGACTTGGAAAGCTTTGAAGTGAGAAGTATGAAGAAATTAAAATGGGCCAAGCAGGGAATAGGTGTAGCATTCCATTAACTATTGACTTCAGAGTAATAGAGAACATTGTACACAGGATCGTGGTATAAGCTAGGAACGAGAAACTGGTGCCAGGATCTGGAGGCTGGAGACAGGTCTGCCAAGGGGGGAATATCATACATCATCTCTAGAGACTTGTCCCCAGTGGTAGACTGTACAGAATGAAGGGAGAAATCCAAGGGGGTGAGGACAGTGAAAAGGTGGGGAGACCTGGAGGCTCTCAGAGTTCTGGCTGTATTACTCTTCCAAACCTACTGGTTGTGTGATCCCATCAGCTTCCCTGCTGTGTTATAGAGTCATCAGGGATCTATAATAATGGGACCAAGCCAGCAGAATGGCCCTGAAGCCTAACATACCCCATTGCTTCTTTGGAAGAAAGGAAGGAAGGATTTGAGAAGTAACTAGCACACTATGGGCTGTAGATGGTCCCAAGTTTTGCAAAGGGATCACTATGTAACATAAGAACAGTTCTGCATAGTACAAGGAGCTGACCTTGGGTCCTAGGGGTTGAACCATCAGCTGAATTGTTGGACACCATCCAAGAGGATAGTATATAGAGAAGATCAAGACTCTGGTCTCACAGTTTCTGAGGTTTGATTCCACTTCTCTGTGTGACATTGGCCAAGCCAGTTTCAATGATGATAGTTTCACAGGACTGCTTTGAGGGTTAAAGTGAGCAATTGAGATTGAGTCAAGTGCTTAGCGCAGGGGCCAGAATGTTTATTAAAACAGTTGGCAGTGGGGTCTTAGACAAACTGCACCATGCCCCTAAATCCTTGTCTCTACATCTATAAGGTGGAGCTGCCATCTCCAACCACCAAACTACTTTGAAGGCTGATACAAAAAAGTTGCTCTGTAATTGTCAATCCTTCACTTGTTATGTGGTTAATCTGTTCCCTCTGGCCTAGAGCAGACCTGGAGTTCATTGCTTGGCGCTGGAGTTCCTTAAGAAGAGGTTCTGTAACTACCCCTCTCCAACTCCACCCTGCATAATTCCAGCCTAAACAGCATCATCTGGCTGGGAGTCTGATGTGTGGAGAAGACTATGATTGCATCTGGAGTTGGGTTTGCAGTCTACAAGATTCCAGAAGATCCAGATCTGGGGGCTTAGTCACCTCCTTCTAGATGTCTAGGAAAGCCTCTGTCTGAGAACAGTAGAGAAGGAACATGGGGAATAGGATATCTTCAGGGGTCTGGCAGAACTAGGAACCCCACCCTGGAAGACACTCTCACACTGCTCCCCAGGTACAGGAATGACCTTTGTAGCATTGGGTTCGGGTTCATGGATGTGGCAAAAACTGAACCCCAGTCCCAGCCTTGGCCTCTCTGGCTCCTTGAGCAGAGACCCTACAGGCTCCTGACTGGTGATTTTCCACCATGAAGGGACTGTGACTCATTGACAGGCTCTCTTGCCTTGACCTCAATTTTCAATTCTTCACTGTGTGAGTAATAGGATCAGTTGTCTGTACTTGCAAAGGACAGATTTCATGCATAGTGAGATGGCAGCTTAAAGTTCACAGCTGGGGACAGTTGAACCACTAGAAGTTAGGGTGTAGCAAGGACAGCAGGATCTCCCACCACATAGCCAGAGCTGCCCTGGTTAACTAGACATTTTATGTTGGGGTCAGTCAGCAAATCCAATACAAAGGTGGGGCCCAGAGATCCAGAAAGCTAATGACAGAGAGTCAGGCAAGCTATGCAATTATGGGATGTTCAATGCTAACATAGTCCAAACCTTAATGAGCCACAGTCCCTAGACTCTGAAATTGAGGAGAGCAACTCATTCTGAGGTGGCACAGTGACCAAGGCTGGGCGTGGATGAGTTGGTACTCTGGCTGCATGTGGGGGAGGACATGTGTTACTTTGCCTGGTCTCCTGATTGAGAGATGTTGAGGAGTCTTAGACATACATCTCTACATGGTCTGGTTTCCCCCTTCTGCAGTAACTGGTCTACCCTACTTATTATAATACCTCCTCGCACTGCAACCAAACAAAATGAAAATCAGCTCCAGCTTGGCTGTGTTTCCTGTTCCAGGAAGGGGAGCTTCAGCCACTGGGATCCAATATCCAGGGATCAGTTTTGATCTTCTCTCGTTCCTTTGTGTCCCCTCACTTCCCGCCTGGGGCAGTCACTTCTTTCCATCCCTAGGCACTGGTGTTGTTCAGGCTCTGTTTTCTCTCTCCCACCATCTCTCAGGCAGCCTCCTGACTGGGAATTAACCCTGCTTTACTCCTCCCAGTCACCTCAACATTGTGACGCTCCTCTGCCTGAAAAAGCCATCAGTGGCTCCAAACATGCTCAGGGCCCAATCCAAATTCCTAAGCCTACTGTACTCAAGGTCTTTGGTCAGGGCCCAGTCCGTCTCTTCAGGCCCTTTCCTTGCCACCCCATCATAGGCCTACTGCTTTAGGCAGTGTAACTTCTGCTATATTACTAATTTGGTCTTCCTTGACCTTTGAGCATTATGTCCCTCTCTGCATAGACATTCCCCTGACTCTTGTCATTTTGGCCAGGTGCTCTCCTCTGAGAACAGGGTGAGTGCTGCTATTTCCTTTGTGTGAATATTCACAGGCGAGCTCAGGTTCCATCTCCTGTGATCATGGGCTGCTGTTTCACAACTTCTTCATGACAGCCTGGTGTTCAGTGAAGCTGAAACTTTGGGCCCCAGAGGCCTGGGTTTGAGTGATGGCTCTACCGTGTACTTGGCATGTGTTCTCCTCTGGCAGAAGTTTCCTCATCTGGAAGTACTAATAGTCCTTCTCTCATAGTGCTGTGGGCAGGGTGAAAGGAGACAAAATAGTCAGGGGCTTAGGATTCCAGTTGGCTTCTTGCTGGATCTCAACATGTTGGCTACTGTTAGGATCATTTCCAGATTTGATTACTGATGATGTTGTCTTGCCAGTTTGAGGTGTTAACAAGCTTTTTTAGGTCTTCGAGTTTCTCTTGCTCAGCTTTGGAGCCTCTACTGGTATAGACTAAGTATATAGAAACCATCTGACTCTAGCCTGGGCCTGGCACATCTTGGCTAGGGAACTTGGTAGGATTGGCAACTTCTAGTTACATCTGGGGACCCAATGGGGGACAGAGCCAACAGTACAATTCAAAGGAAGAATTTTCTGTTCTACGAGTCTTCCCATAAATGGAGGCAGTGAATTTGGGCTTGAGCATGAGGCTTGCATGGTGCATGAAATGGGATCCATTCATTGGGCTGGAGGGTATGGGGAGCTTCAGATGTCTGGCAGGAGATAGAGTAACTGGGTGTGAAATCCTCTAGAGATTGCTCCTACTTTCTTTCTTGTCTTTTATAGAATGGCACAGTGATCTTAGGATGGCCACTAACATGCTAGATCTGTGAGGACTCCTATATGAGCCATGTTCATATAAGGAAACCTTCTTTGAGGCAGGGAAGAGAAAGAAGCAGGGCGAGGTACAGCTCATTCCTGTTTAATGTTCACGTGGAGTTCCATGATACTATCATGGAGTCTGAACACAGGAACAGCTGAACTCGAATTCCTGTGTGTGTAGATGCATTTGTAGTTTTTACCCAAGGACACTGCACATGGCATTGGAACAAAGAACAATAGTTCTTAAGATCCTTTAGTGTAGCATTGAAGAACAGGGTTCTAGAGGCTGCAGTGTTGGGTTCACCACCTAACATTGCTACTTCTGAGATGTGTGATGAGTTACTCAGCCTCACTAAGCTTCAGTTTCCAAAGCTGTAAAAGATCCTTAGAAAACTGCTTCCAGGGTCATCCAGGGAGCCGATGTGATGATGGGGAGTACCATGTCATGACTGGCATAGGCCCTGCCTCAATATAGGCAGATAAATCACTAAGGACTTTTTCTCCCTGGATTTCCACACCCCTATGAAATAGACTGACATCTCTAAATGTTTGTCATTCTCATTCACAAGGTATTTAAGCTTAATTCATATATAAGGAGAACAGCTTCAGTGTGCTAGGCATGCTGAATCTGTTCACACTAGGGCATACACAGGTTGGACCTGCTCTGGGTATAGCCCTGGACTTCTGAATGTTTATCTACTGTGACCCCCTTTCCCCAAAGAAATGTTTACATAATCCTAAGTATATAGGTATATAAACTAGGTATACAATAAAAAATTTATTAGTTTATATGATCAGGAATAATTTATCTTCAAGCAACTCTTTTTGTATACATACGGTTTTATCAGATATAAAGGCATATCTACCTGTTAAAGAGATTGGATGTGTTGTCTCTTGTTGCATAAAAAAATTAAATATTAATTGAGTGTCTGACCTTGCAGAACATAGGGCAACTTCTATGTTTTTAGAGTTCATTTGATTTATATTTTGACTTTATAATTAAATAATTTTATCATTGTCAGTACTGAGAATGCTGTTCATGTAAATACACAATACAAGGTAGCAGAAGTATACACGTGCCATTTCAGAAATTGTTAGAAATTCCATCCTAATCCCAAGCCAAAATTAATAACTTTTAAAATGTGACTCAAATTAGCAACTCAAGCAGCAATTTTAAAGTCAAGCATTCTAATACAGTTCAAGGATATACTAATTTGACATTTACATGCTGAGGATGCTGATAGGAAAATGCTAAAAGTTTTTATTTTTCACAGTTGAGCTATCATGTTTCCCCAAGATCAGGAAACTCTGCGTGTGCAGTAGAAACCCTGCAGTTATATAACTGTGACAGTGGCCTCGAGTCTGACCTGAGGGGTCACGGGCAGTGTTCTGGAGTCAGGTGGTGTGACGGCACCCACAGTGCAAAGTGCACCTGTGTGTGTTCAGAACTAAGTCTGCTGTGAAGTATCCGATATAACAGCGGCCAATGCTGCCAGGCGTCCCTCAGATTCACTGCACCTTTGGTTTGGAGCTAGCTTTTGGTCACCATGCATTTGGGAACCTTTTAATGATGCAATCCTATATGAGGTGGTAGCTCGCAGTGTATGAATCTGAGATCTAGCAGATAGATCATTTACAAGGATTTAATCAGTTGAGACCAGTGCTTGACAATGGACCCTATGGGATGTGCAGACATGTGGGGTATATGAGACATGAACTTATCCAGACGGCTCCTTCAGAAGAGGTGAGTCAGCATGTGAGGAGAACATGTAGGCAAGAGGTCAGGACTGAGAGATTGAAAGGACATGATTGGAAATGAGGGGGAAGGTTTAGGTGAGGGAACTGAGGCCCAGAGCACAAGTGCCATGTGCAAGGGTGCATACTCCTTAAGAGGGGAAGTGGGAGGATGGCATAAACAGGGGCTCTTAGTCAGGGCTCCCTCCTGCTGACCTCATCACACTGACTCTTAGACACATACAGAGCCAGCACACGCATAACCTTCACAGAGGTTATGAGATAAGGCGTGGGCTCATAACCACAGAGGTTATGAGATGGCTCAGTAGGCAAAGGGGCTTGCTGCAAGCTTGACTACCTGCAGTTGGTCCCTGAGATTCACATGGTGGAAGGAAAAAAACAACTGCCGCAAATTGTCTTCTGAGTTCCACATGTGTGTATGTCAGTGCTCACAATGCAATAAATAAATGTTCAAAATAATAAGTCACAAAGTAATTAGTGAAAGACAGGGAGTATTAATAGAGTATTAATAACTTCTTTCAAGCTAAAGGCATCTAGAATACCAGAGTTAGCAAGGGAGGACTCTGAGTCATTAGAGAGGGGGCAACTATCAAAGGTGTGTGCTAGCTCATTGTGTCAGAAACAGGTGCCTGATTCATGTCTGTTAGTGTTCTGAAACAGAATAGTGGACCTCATGAGCTGGACCCATTTCTTAGCCCTGTCATCAGCCCACTGTAGGAATTTCTTCATATATATATGCATATATATATATCATATGATATATATATGATATATATCTTATATATCTGTGAGGATACTTGCTAAGGGGTTTCTATGAGTACAGGCAAGAGACTGCATGTGCTGAGTACACAGAAGGTGTTTGCAGGGCCACATTTCTGATCATTGTGACAAAGTCCTTGACAAGAGCAGCTGAGGGAAGGATGGCTTATTTTAGCTCACAGTTTGAGGGTACCCACCATGGTCTGGAAGGCATGGCAGCAAGGGGCTAGAGACAGTGGGCCACATTACATTTGCAGCAGTGTGAGGCAGGAGGTCACACTATGTTAGCACTCAGGAAGCAGAGAGAGAAGATTGCTGTAGTCAGCTCGCTTTCTCCATTTTATTGACTCTGGGACTCTAGTCTCTAGAATGGTCCTAAGGTAACTCTTCCCACTTCTCTTAATCTAATCTAGAAAGTTCCTTATAGACAAACCCAGAGGGGTTTTCTTCTTGCCTTATGGGTGGTTTTATATCCTGGAAAGTTGATTGATATTTGTTATTAATTGTCATACTGCTCAACAAATAGTTTCCCTTAGAACCTATTTTGCTTGAAACTATGTTTGGTTTCAAAAAAAAAAAGGTAAGTTACCCTCATAGCATCCATTTCTTTAAAGCATACTGCGGACTACAGGACAGCTGTGTACAAATTGCTCTCAGTCCTTTGCACCCTGGTTGCTGGTGGGGACTACTTCCCTTTGTCAGACTCCTGGGGTTATCCAGAATGTAGGACCCAATCTTTTACCATGTAATGCCAAGCAGTTTAATGAAAAGTAAATGGCATGGAAGGGGGGCATAGAAGGCAAAAAAAAAAAAAGTGGGCAGGATGAAAAATGAACTTGGGAGTTTCTGGTTAATCTTGGTATAAACACTTAGCTTGGGGAAGAAGGTCAGTGCGTGGAGACAGGTGAGGACACAGAGGGTCAGAGGGGACATTTACCACAATATGGGTGGATGCAGGAAGTTTGTACAGTGACTTCTGAGGTAACAGAAAGCTCACCAATGTTTCTAGCAGTGTGCAGATGGGCTTCCGGGGATGGGGAATCATGCCCTCTGAGTGCAGAGCGGCAAAGGCCCTTGCTGTTAGCTAGGTGTGGATAGGGATGCAGGGATGCAGGGTTAGAGACTTGTCTGCCCTGGTGCCCTTGAGACTCATGCTGATGATGCTCAGCTCAGTATGGGACCCACAGGAAGTGCAGAGGCTGTGCTGAACACCTTGGAAAACTTACGCAACATGAAGTGGCAGCATTTCTAACCCCACTTAGCTGGGCTCTCCGGTGCTTGGAGCAGAAGGGTTAGAAGTTAAAACCCTGACCACACTGTCAATTATTTATAACTCATTGCATAAATTATTATCTTAAACTGGCTGCCTAGTAAACACTGGATAGCTTTGCATCACAGAGGGTAGGTCATTCTAATTTAATCTATGCCTTGTTTTGGTAAGGGGGGCAGAGGGAGGGAAGGGGGGAGAGAGAGACAGAGAGAGAGAGAGAGACAGAGAGAGATAGAGAGACAGACAGAGAGAGACAGACAGAGACAGAGAGAGACAGACAGAGAGAGACAGAGACAGAGAGAGACAGACAGAGAGAGACAGAGACAGAGAGAGACAGAGAGAGAGAATGTGTGTTAGAGTTTTTTCAGTTGGACAGTCTGGGTTATAGAGAGGTACATGGACTAGTTGGTTCCAAATGACACTTGTGATGAAATTTCTTAGGGGATCCAATAAGCATTCTGTTACTCAGAGGAAAACCCCAAGTGTTTCTACTGCCTTAGAAGCCACTGATGTGCTGGCCAGTCTCTTTCCTGAGCTTCCCTTTTACTCATCTGTGTCCCATACACTCCCTTTATAGCCACTCTGTCTCCCCAGGAGTTCCCTCCCAGGGCCTTTGCCTAGGACCCTTTCTCTGTTGTGAACATTCAGTTTCTATATTTTATCATGGCTAATCTCGCCTCCTGGGAGAGTTTGCTCATGATGTACATTCTCAGGAAATTGTATCATAGCCACTCATCTAAAATGGCAATGACCTGTGTCTCACAGGGGCATTTTTAAAAAAATTTTTTTTTTGTAGTACATTCTTTAGTAAAGGGCAAAAGTTTTATGCAATCTGAAGAGAATTCAGAGTATAGTACATTCTTTTTTTAAATATTTATTTATTTCTTCAGGTTACATCTCCATCACAGTGCCATCTTTCCACCCCTCCCAGTCCCGCCCTCCACCTTCTACCCCCTATCCCATCCATCCCACTCCTCTGGAGTGGAGTGTCCCTACATAACAGTCCCCCACCTCCAGTTCAGCAGTCATATGAGGGCTAAGAGCCTCCTCATACACTGGGGGCCTACAAGGCAGCACCAGTAGGGCAAAGTGTCTCATTGACAGGATCAAAGGCTATGTTCCTGTTCCCTTTGGTGCATTGGTTGTAGTCAAGTTAGCTTGTACTATATAAGACCAACAATCAATAAATGAGATCTCATGAAACTGAAAAGCTTCTGTAAGGCAAAAGACTGTCATTCGAACAAAACAGCAGCCTACAGATTGGGAAAAGGTCTTCACTAACCCCACATCTGACAGAGGGCTAATATCCAAAATTTATAAAGAACTCAAGAAATTAAATGCCAAGAAACCAAATAATCCAATCAAAAAATGGGGAACAGAGCTAAACAGAGAATTCACAAAGGAGGAATCCCTAATGGCTGAGAGACACTTGAAGAAATGCTCAGCATCCTTAATCATCAGAGAAATGCAACTCAAGACAACTCTGAGATTCCATGTTACACCTGTCAGAATGGCTAAGATCAAAAACTCAAATGACAGCACATGCTGGAGAGGTTGTGGAGAAAGGGGAACCCTCCTCCATTGCTGGTGGGAGTGCAGGCTTGTGCAAGCACTATGGAAAGCAGTCTGGTGATATCTTAGAAATCTTGGAATAGATCTGCCTCTGGACCCAGCCATAACACTTCTGGGTATACATCCAAATGATTTCTCACCAAATCACAAGGAAGTTTCCTCGTCTATGTTCATAGCAGCCTTATTTGTAATAGCTATAAACTGGAAACAACCCAGATGTCCTTGAAACAAAGAATGGATTAAAAAACTGTGGTACATCTACACAATGGAATACTATTCAGCCACCAGAAATAAAGAAATCATGCAATTTGCAGTCAAATGGATGGAACTAGAGAAGCTCATCCTGAGTGAGCTAACCCAGACTCAGAAGGATGTACATGGCATCTATTCACTTATAATTGGATTTTAGCCATGTAGTACAGGAGCATTCTTGACCTCCCCACTCGATTCTGCCTCACTTTTCAGTAGAAATGATCAACTCTTAGAATACCACACAGTTCTTATTTATTGTGTTTTTATCATTTACTTTTCTGCCTATCATATGCCCTGTCTATAAGGGGATGGATGCTGGTTGTTTTGTTTGCTATTTTATCCCACTACCTGGCATATCACAGACACTAAGTAAATGATGGTTCAGTAGAAGAATGGATGTCCAGATGGGCTCTGTGAGAACATATGGGACACACATCTGCAAATGTTGAATTAAGTTCCATGGAGGGCAGCGAAAGACCGAACATCTTGAAAAGCAGAGACATAAGGTCTATTAGACATCTGTCTCAATCAGAGCTCATCATCAGCTTCCAAGTTCCTTTCCGCAAGCATTCTGCTCCTGCACTCGCAGATCAAGGTCTAGTCTTTGACTGTTCTCTCATTCATTCCCTCTATGAACCAGTGTCAAAGTCTTCACGATTTTATCTTCTTCATAGTCTGCTTCACTGCTGAGGCTTGAACAAAGGGCCGTGGGCATGACAGGCGGGTTCTGTCACAGAACTACAATCCAGCCTTTCCTTAACCAGTTTTCAAAAATATTTGTGTCATTTATTTATTCATTTATTTATTTTATATCAGGAGTGTTTTGCTTGCATGAATATATGTGCACCACATGTGTGCACAGTGCCCATGGAGTTCAGAAGTGGGCATCAGGTCCCTGGAACTGTAGTTACAGATAGCTGTGAGCTGCCATGTGTATCCAGGGAATGGAACCTGGGTCCTCTGGAAGAGAAGCCAGTGCTCTTATCCACTGAGCTATCTCTCCAGATGTCTTTCTTAACTGCTCTTTAAGGATTGTTCTGCACTTTTCCTACTAGAGCCCAGGATTCCTCCTCATCTTCTATTTGAGTCAGTATAGCTCAATATAAAATCCTTGGCTATCACCTCATTTCCTTGAGTATTTCATTGTAACTACTTTTGAATAAGATGTTGGTCTAAATATATCCAATGTTTGCATAAATTCTATTCTTTATCAATAACTTGTATTCTCTTCTAGATGTACAAGGGGCTCCTCTACCCACCTTCTCTTTTCTTCCCTTCTTCTCTTGTTCAATTAGTTCAATAATGAAGATTAATATCTTTATTATTTACTTCTTTTTAGACAGTCTTATGTAGTGTCTCATCTGGCCTTGTACATGACTGAAGATGACCCTGAACTTTGATTCTTCTACTTTCAAACCCTGAACATGGAGAGGGCAGGAAAGTAGCACCATCCCTGCCTTGTCTCCTGTTCAGTATTCCAACCAAACTAAGTCTAGGATGGGTATGTTTGTATTCATGTATGCAGTATGTTCTTTTAACATGTCTCTTTAAGTCTTTTTCCTCCTAGGGAAGCTTCTCTGATGTGCAGTTTTCAGTATTTATCATTTCTCACTTTGCATTTCATTTTCTGGAACTTTTTGTCCTTTATGCTATTCCCTCATTACTTACATTTGACATTTGACATTCTCCCTTAAATTCTTTTTTTAATTTTAAGATTTCCCCCTTTTCTATTTTATTCTCAAAAAGCATTATGTCATGTAAGTTTGTTGTTATTATTGTTTTATCTCTTTCTCTTTTTTCCTTAAACGATATTTCCTTTTTTAGTGTTTATTCACTACTTCAAGCCACATCTCCAACAGTGCCCCCACTTCACCCCTCCCAGTTTCACCCTCCCACCCTCTCATCCTACTCTTCCAGAGTGGGGTGTCCCCACACATCAGTCCCCCACCCCAGTTCAGCAGTCACATGAGGGCCAAGAGCCTCCTCATATACTGGGGGCCTACATGGCAGTACCACTAGGGCAAAGTGTCTCATCAACAAAGTCTATGTTCCTATTCCTTTTTGTGTGTTGGTTGTACAATAATTTTCCTGTACTATATGGCTAAAATCGTATTATAAGTGTATAGATGCTGTGTGTATCTTCATGTGTCTGGGCTAGTTCACTCAGGATGAGCTTTTCTAGTTCCATCCATTTGGCTGCAAATTGCATGATTTCATTATTTCTGATGGCTGAGTTGTATTCCATTATGTAGATGTACCACAGATTTTTATCCATTCCTTGGTTGAAGGACATCTGGGTTGTTTTCAGTTTCTAGCTATTACAAATAAGGCTGCTATGAACATAGATGAGGAATGTCCTTGTGGTTTGGTGAGGAATGATTTGGATGTATACCCAGAAGTGGTATGGCTGGGTCCAGAGGCAGATCTATTCCAAAATTTCTAAGATATCGCCAGACTTCTTTCCATAGTGGTTGTACAAGTTTGCACTCCCACCAGCAATAGAGGAGTGTTTCCCTTTCTCTACAACTTTGCCAGTATGTGCTGTCATCTGAGTTTTTGATCTTAGCCATTCTGACAGGTGTGAGATGGAATCTCAGAGTCATCTTGAGTTGCATTTTTCTGATGATTAAGGATGTTAAACATTTCTTCAAATGTCTCTTGGACATTAGAGATTCCTCCTTTGTGAATTCTCAGTTTAGCTCTGTTTCCCATTTTTGATTGGATTATTTTGTTTCTTGGTGTTTAATTTCTTGAGTTCTTTATTAATTTTGGATATTAGCCCTCCAATGTGGGGTTGGTAAAGATATTTTCCCAAACTGTAGGTTGCCATTTTGTTCGAATGACAGTGTCCTTTGCCTTACAGAATCTTTTCAGTTTCATGAGGTCCCATTTATTGATTGTTGGTCTTAGAGCCTGAGCTATTGGTGTTCTGTTCAGGAAGTTGTCACCTGTGCCAATGAGTTCAAGACTTTTCCCGACTTTCTCTTCTATTAGTTTTAGTGTATCTGGTTTTATGTTAAGGTCTTTGATCCATTTGGATTTAAGTTTTGTGCAAGGTGATAAGTATGGGTCTAATTTCAATCTTTTACATGTTGACATCCAGTTAGACCAGCACCATTTGTTGAAGATACTGTCCTTTTTTCATTGTATAGGTTTGGCTTCTTTGTCGAAGGTTAAGTGACCATAGATGTGTGGGTTCATTTCTGAGTCTTCAATTCAATTCCATTGATCAATTGTTCTGTTTTTATACCAGTACCATGCTGTTTTTATTGTTCTGTAGCATAGCTTGAAATCTGGGATTGTGAGTGTTCTTGTTTCATTTTAAATTCTTTCCTGAGTTTGGTCATCTTCATTATTAGAATTTATGCTTCTCCTTCAAGTCTTGCATAATTTTCTTAAAAACTTAAGCCTATTTTCAGATAGTAAGTCTTAGTTTTTATCTAGTTTGTGAGTGTGCTTTTCTCTCATTTTTCAACACAGGGATAGTATTAGATTTTCTATTCTTTTAAAGTAGCCATAGGTAGGATGGGATTTAAATGCTTGGTGGTGCTTCTTGTTATGTGAAATTAGGTGCCAGGAGCTTTTAGGAGCAGGTGGGGTTTAGCAAGCACTTCTGACTTCTTGCTTTGGCTGTCTCAGAGTTTCTAGCTCTACCCCTCCTTTTACACTGACACCATATCTCCTTCCTTTGCCTCTGGTGTCCCTGACATTCCCTCCTCCCTTTTTATAGAAGAACTTCCTGGTGGGTCAGTGTTGAGGGTTCATACTGTTCACCTGACCTACCAGATAGTGAAGAGTTGAGCATCTTTGTTAATGCAACTGCTATTCTCAAACTGATCTATTGTGTTTTCCAGTAAACACCCAGATACTACTGTGGGGTCTCTCTATCTGTGATTATCAGTTGCCACTTGCTGCCTCCCTAGACTTCTTCTTACAAGAAGACACCAGCTCCTGGTCTGTCCTAATACCTCCATATTTTGCAGTTGGTAGGAGAGTTAGATCTTCTCAAGTTTTAGTATTTATTATCTATGAAAAATTCTGTTACATAGCTGTTCTGTCAAGTTTTTATGTGGAGATTTGGAGAGATGGAAAAACTATGTCACACAGTCTTTCCAAAATGTTCTTCATTTTGTTCACCTCTAAGTGACAATTATGATGCATGAACTTCTTTATTAAACTTTTTCCAGTAATAACTAATATATATAATATTGTATGCCCAGTGTTATATATAAATACATTAATGTGAATATATTCACATTATATCTAAATATATAAATATAACAATAACTTCACTTAATGATGTCCAAAGCCTAGGAATGAGGTGCTATTACCTTTCCCTACTTGTCAATGAGAACACTAGGGCACAGAGAAGCCAGGTAATTTTCCCTGGCACTCAGCAGATGACAGAGCTGGGATCTGAAGCCAGATAATCCATGTTCTTTTGGGTACAGTGGTGCCCTCCAGAAGCCACAGTGATACTCAAAAAAACCCAGAGCCATGCCTGGTCTGGTACCTAGAAGGTGTAAGGAAGTGCTAACAGAACTGTCCTGTGTGGTACAGAAGCATAGCCTGAACCAGAAGGGAAGGCTGCCATGAGGAGAGAACATGCGTGGGTATGACACTAGAGACCACTTGGTCTAAGAGTTAGTGTGAGATAGATCCTACTCAGCTTGTGCTGTGATTAATCAGTGCAGGGGCACACATGAGGTGAACTCTGGGAACTCCGGAGACACTTGAGGGAATGTCATGTCTTGTCATGATGGCAGGACAAGAAATTGGGCTCCATGTCTCCCACAGCACAAGCTGGCAGGCAGGCCGCGGCAGAAGATCATTGAATCACGCTGTCCAGGGCTTGCTTAGGACATAGACTCACTATTTATTCTAAGCCTTATTTCTAGCTGGTAGAGAATATTTTGTTTATTATTGGTGCCGTGTGGGGACAGGCACTTCCCCTGGAAGCTTTAGGCAGTTCTCCTGGGAGTGTCATGTCTCAGAGAATGGGGCAGCAGTTGTTAAGGGCCCAAACTCTACCATCCAGAGCAGGGACATTTGTAAAATGTCTTACTCGAAAGCTTTCTCTGGTTCCACTTAGCATCTGCTTCAAGTATTTCTATTTGAAAACGAAATCATTATTGCCATGTCTTTTTCAGGTTCTAGCTACTTTGCCCAAGTCTTTAATTTTTACCACAGGGAAAGAAACATTTAAACTTTATCCTCAAAGGTTCAGGACCTATTTCCAGCTCTCATTGTAAGGTTTATTCTTTATGCCTGCAAGATGGTCTCAGCGGACTTATGTAGTTTTTAATGCTTGCTATGTATGAATTTACAGGTAAAGAACAGGCTCCAGAGCCAGAGAAACCAAGGTTCAATCTCAGGGCTATGCCCTTTTTCTTTTATTTTAGTTTTTTGCACCCCACTTTCCTCATTTCAACCCAAATGATACCTAACTGAGACAGTTGTTCTGGGTAGAAAATATAATAATTCAAATAAAGCTTTTGGCCTGACTCAATGTGTTCAGCAAGTGCTAGTCATTATTGTGTTTGTAGTTATTGTCATCATGAGTGTTAATTGTGTGTGAGGAAAGCAGCAAAGAGAATGAGCATGTTTTTTGTCATGCAGTGTGTCAGACCCTCCCACTCGCTGTTTGACTCACACCTTTTATGGGCCCTAAGTGGAAGGTTCTGTTCATTTTATTTTAAATATGATACTAAGGCTCAAAGAAGTTAAAAAAGCCATATGAAAAAAAGACTTCTTTATTTTGAAAATAATCAGAATTCTGGAGATCCTAGTGGAAGAATGACCCAGGAACTCTACCAGGGAGCCCTGGGACTGATAGTGCTTTTTTTCTTTTTTTCTTTTGAGACAGAGTCTAATTCTGTCACTCAAGTTGACCTGGAGCTCACAATATAATCTGGGATATCCTTGAACTTAAAGGAATCCTTCTACCCCTGCTTCCCAATGCTGACATTATCTCAGGACTGATTGTTTCTTCCATTTAAAAAATGTGGTTATGCTGACCTTAATGAAAATTTACCAAGCTCAACCTCGTATTTTATGCACATATGTTAAATTTCAATAACAGTCTCAGAAAAGGGGAAAATGACCAGGAAACTCTCTTTCTATCCTCACATATTGTTATCCATTGTGCAAACCTTGTTAACTTGGGACGACTGATGAGTCCTTTTTCTGTTTCGAATTCTTAGACAAGAGGCTGTCATCCCTGGAAGCTCTGGGTAAAGCTGTTTTGTTTTGGGGGGCAATTGAGGAGGGAAAAGGGGTGTTAGGATCTAGTCAGAGGGCTCTTAAGCTTCAGAGGGAACAGAAGGCACAGACCTAAGAGGCCACCCAAGATTCAACTGCACCAAGATTTAAGTGGAAATCAGGAGTCCCCCACTGGACAGCAAAATCAGTGGATTTAACCCCAGCCTAAGCAGTCCCCGTTTCCTTCCACTCCAAGGTTCTCCAAAGAAGCCCCAGCCCCTGCCTCAATAGCTAGATCCCAAAGCCTTCCTCCAGAGGGGCTCATTACATATGGCAGGAAAGGCAACCATCTCTGCTCAGGCTTTTGGTTGAGGAAGAAGAAAGGATGTTAAATTCATTCTGGGAGAAATGTCATTATTTTTAAGATAACATTGCACATATCGAGACAGCTTTAGATGCATAGAAAGTTGCAGAGATAGAAGAATATGTTCCTGTTGGCCCCATGCCCAGCTTGCTTGGTTACTCATGAGTTTTATTGTCACACTAAGGAACCAGCACAGATCCACTAGTGTTTAACTGAACTTCAGATGTTGTCCAAAGCTATCCAGTTTCCCCACACGTCACTATTCTGTTTGAGGATTCCTCCCAGAACATCATCTTCTATTTACTCCTCATATCTCCTAAGTCTCCTCTGGCCTATAACAGTTCCAACCATTTCTCTTGTTTTGATGACTTTGATAGTTTTAAGGACTGGGGCCATATTGTCTTGTAGTGTAATCCTGTCTTAGTTATGGTTTCTTTTGCCTTGACAAAACACCATGACCAAAAGTAACTTGGGGAGGAAAGAGTTTATTTCAGCTCACACTTTTATATTACATTATCAAAGGAAGTCAGGGAAAGAACTGGAGACAGGAGCTGAAAGACAGGAACTGGAGACAGGAGCTGAAAGACAGGAACTGGAGACAGGCGCTGAAAGACAGGAGCTGAAGCAGAGGCTTGTTCTCCATGGCATGTTCAGATGTTTTCTTACAAGCCTTCAGGACCACCTACCCTGAAATGGCACCACCCTCAATGGCTTGGGCTCTCCTACATCATCAATCAAGAGCACCACAGCCTCCCAAATTCCAATCTGGTGGGGAGCATTTTCTCAACAGGGAAATCTGTTCTAAAAGTACTTTAGGTATGTCAAGTTGATATAAAACTAGGCAGCACAAACCCTTAATTAGAATTTGTCTGATTTTTTTTCACCACGAGATTGAAGTCATGTATTTTGAAGAAAGAATGGCATGATGCTGATGTGTCCCTTTTAAAATATCAGGGTTCATGCTATCAACATGATCTAACATTGATGATGCAGACCTTGAGTACCAGGTTATATGGTGTCTGTCTTTACCATTATGTTGGCTGTCCCTCTCTTTTTCTAGTCTTTTCTGTGGACATGAGTCGTTGAGTGCAGCCCACACTCAAGGTCCACCTCCTTCATTTTTAATCAAGTTTATGTGACATGATCTGGGAGAAGGGTTAAGCATGTACACACACATCCCAGCACTTGTGCAGATACACTGGCGGGCATCCAGTGATATAGTTACCTAGATGAATTCATGACGACAAACAGGTACACATAGGCACAGACATGCAGATCCAACGGCAATCAATATTTTTGTCATTCTACCTTTTCTGGGAGAATGATGAATTGATTAAGACTTTAATTATCACATCTATAATCTCACTGTCTTTCTAGTCCTTAAAGATTTTAAAGGGCAAAGACTGAATGTGCTTTTTGTGTGGGTTGGAAGTGAGGAGTTTGACCAGTGCATGAGCTTTGGGTCCATACAGGCTTTTCATGATGGGCCTAGGCCTGGGGCCTTCATGGGTTTCAGTTCCCTTCTTTCCTTCCTGGCTCCCCGCTGGGGGCTGGGTTGGGGATTCTGATACTTGTTACCATTTGGTTCCTAGATGCTCTCCAAGGATTCATTTCTTGAACACTTGGTTCCCAGCTGTGGTGCTGTTGAGAAGAGGATTGGGAGGTATGGGCCTAGTGAAAGGAAGTGAGATTGTTGGAGCCTGGACCTAGAAAGAGGCATTTGATTTGTACCTCAGCACGGTCCCCAAAGCAATGGGACAAAGTAACAGCCGACTGAAAGCTCTGAAGCCATGAGCGGAACCAATGCTTTCCTCCTCATAAGTCACCTTGAGTGTTTTGTCACAGTCACAGAACACTGGCACACATGCCCTTGACTACTGGGGTGAGAGTGTCTCCACTCAGAAGATGTGGAACTCATGCTCATTCTCAAGGAAGTGTCCTGAGAGCTGACCCTGGCACACTGTCCTGAAGGCTGCAACTTACCTAACTCCTGTCTCCTCCGGTCTCCAACCCTATGCTGCTCCATCACCCTTCAACAGCACTTCAGGGCTTTCAGCATGATGTCTAGACTCTAACCTCAACATCAGGTTTCTGGTCTTTCTGTCTCCTCACTGTTCCTGCTCTTCCAAATGCCCAAATATAATCTGAGGGACTGACTTGTTGTCCCTTTGACGGCCACACCTCAAATATGCTTCCTCTGCCTTGATGTGTCCAAGCGTCAGTAGCCTGCTCCGCAGCCGGCTTGCTGACATCAGCACCTTTCCTTGATCTCTGCCTGAAGGGATAGCCTCATCTGCCTTTCAATTCCCAGAAGACTTCCCTCTCTGGGAGGGTGCTGTTAAAAACTGCTTAGAGATTTGTGTTCTCATACATTGCAGACAGAGTTCTGCTGCTAACAGGGAACAGATAAAACCCTTCGACCCCAGTGGTCCTGTAGTTTCTCCTGAACAGCCAAAGTTCTATCATTATCATTAGCCTACAGCTACCGGTGCTATGACTCTCGGCTTAGTTTGGTAGCACAGAGAAGGGACTGGATTAATACAGCTCATTGTCAAAGCTTTGTCTTTCTGCCCAGGAGATATATTTGTTACATTCAACAAATTGCTGTGGTCAAACAACTGAGAAGTTTGTTGTTGTTGTTTCTCTTCAAGACAGGGCTTCTCTGCGTGGCTTTGGCTGTTCCGGAACTTGCTCTGTAACCAGGCTGGCCTCGAACTCACAGATATCTGCTTGCTTCTGCCTCCCAAGTGCTGGGATTCATGGCACGTGCCACCACCACCCACCTACACCTGAGAAAAGTAATGCATGGAAGAGGTTTTGTTTCTGTGGGTTTTTCTTTTTTGTTGTTCTTTATGATTGGAGAGGATTGAGTTCATTGTGGAGGCATGGCAGCAGGGAGATGAGGTATCGAGTCACATTTTGCATCCATGCTAGAAGCAGTGAGGGATGATCTTGTGGTGCCCAGCTTATACATAGTCCATTCCTGGCGGATTGAGTTTCTAATCAACTGTCCTGTCATGTGGGGGAGGGACGGTGGGGAGTTTGCTCTGTCTTCTCAACTCATCACTCATCTCCCTCCTTTAAGCTGTCCCAGAGCTCCTTGTAGGTGGAAACCTCATCTTCCTCACCGCATCTGATACACACACAATACTAGATGCAATGAACTCATAATGTGTTCAATGTCTCGTTAATGCCTGAAATTACTGACTGAGCCAAAGAAGTTAATCTGCTTCATTACAAGATTACATCTGCACTGGAGAAAACCTGGAAGTTAGAGCAAAGTTCTCTGGATTATCATTTCTGTGTCTTGTCTCCATTTTCTTCCTGAGCTCTGTGTATACTGCCTTCTCTGCTTCTTAAGAGACAGTTTTCATTGGTACCAACTTTCTGGAAGGCATTATTTTTAAGAAAATGCATACAATATGCCCATGTAGGTCTGCCACAGTTCACTTCACACCACTGTTAGATGATATCTTCTGTCAGGAGTTATGGTCTGTCATTCATCAGTCTGGTCACCTACCCTCAAAGCATTGTGCCTCCGTTTTATTAACTGTTGGATAGTGATAATGAGAAATCATGGAGAGAATTGGAGAAACAGTGCTGAACTTAAACTAGATGCTCTGTGAACACTGGCGGCCTGGGATGGGAACTCTCTGGGAGGGTGGAATGTTGGCAGTCACTCTGCCACTGTTCCCTGGTTGCAGGCTACACTTCATGCAGGTGGACTCGGTCCAGCGCTGGATGGAGGATCTGAAGCTCATGACAGAGTGCGAGTGCATGTGCGTCTTGCAGGCAAAGCCCATCAGCTTGGAGGAAGACACACAAGGTGACCTTATCCTAGCAGGTGGTCCTGGCCCAGGAGATCCCCTACATCTGCTCCTGAAGCGGGGCTGGGTCATCAGCACAGAACTGCGAAGGATCGGGCAGAAGCTGTCCCAGGACCGCTGGGCACGTGTGCACAGCATGAGTGTGCGTCTGACGTGCCACGCACGCTCCATGGTCAGCGAGTACAGCACCGCCAACAAGACCACCTCACAGGAAATGGGCCAGGTCAGCTATGCTAGGACAGGGCTAGTAGGTTCTGGGTGTGGGGATGCCTTCCTGAGTTCTGGCATCTGAACCTTTCCTGGCCAGTAGCTTTGTCATGAAATAGAGAAGGATAGTGAGGACATTAAATGAAACCATACTTGTGTAAGGCATTGCCACAGGTGTTTTCCTTTTACAAATATCTCATTTAACCTGCACAACCACTATGAACAGCTTGGCAGTAGTTAAGTATATGAAAAAGCCTTCATACAGACTGTGTGACTTTAATTGTCAGTCTACACTGTGACTTTGGCAAGTGTCCTAGTGCTTATAGCTGAGTGTAGCAACATTTATTCCAGGAGGATGACTGAGTTATTACATGTAAAATATGCCAAGAACTGACTGAAAAGATTAATAGTACAGTATTATGGTTGAGGAGGTAGTCACTTGCCCTGAGTTAAGCAGGGTTGATGTGAAGGAGGCTCAGACGCAGCCTTTTTGATTCCAAAATGCACTGGAATCTTCCCAAAGTCAAAAGCGAACCACTAAACCTCCACCCCTCGCTATCTCTCTCTCCTTTCTTCATCTTTCACCTTAATCCTTTCCTTCCTTCACTGTGCAGGCAGCCAGTGTCTATTAATTCATAGCTTAAATGCCTCTTCCTCTCTGAGGCTTCTCAGATCCCATGGAATAGCTAATTGCATGCTACCTTTTCTTACTCTCTCAAAGCAGCTGACCTTGGCTTCATTGGCTACCTATGTCCCAGGTCACAGGATGTTCTTGTTTCTGATCCTGTTTCTCCTACTCCATCTTCAGGCCCTGGAGGCACCCAGGGCAGGAGCTGGTTCTCAATGGAATGGCACTGATCTCTTTTACTACAGGCAGAGAAGCTGCTCATGGAGAAATGTTCTGAGCTCTCAGCCATCACAGAGAGGTAAGTGTACTGTGGGCGCTCTGCTTGGCCAGCCGGCCTCCTAACTCTAAAAGGGACTGGATGTCAGGGGGTGTAGTAGGTGGTGGGTAGGCTGAAGTTTCTTCTTCTGGGCATTCTCAGAAACCTCAAAAAATTATTTCAAAGTCAGTATAGTGATACATGTATGTAATTGAAACACTTAGCAGGCAGAAGCAGGAGGATTGGTACAAGTCCAGCATGGTTTAAGTAGTGAGTTCCAGGCCAGCAAGGGCTGGGTAATAAAACCAAAAAGTAAAATGAAATAATAGAAGATTCTCATGAGGTTTTTTTCCTCATAACCAGAGCCTAGGGAAAGGGTAAAGTAGGAGAGAGCCTTGGGTATTAGTGGAAAGTTGTTTGAGGTAAGCTGATAATGGGGAAAAGTTTCCTTCAAGTTTGGAGAGCCCCCTTGGACTGCAAAGTAAAGGCAAGAGCCCAGGTAAGGTGAAAGCTGAACTCACTCCTCCATACATATGCACAGAGACAGACACACACTCTCACGCAGACATATAAACACACACTCATCACATAAATCCACCCACAGCCCCTCCCCCGCATCATAAACATATATGAGCTCACACTCAGATGCACACATACACACTCAATCTCATATGGTCATATTCTAAGTGTGAATTGACATATTCCTTTGCTCTTCATGCCTCACACCTGGACTTTGATGTCTGGGTAGAATATTCTCAGGCCACAGGGTGGACTTCAATCTAATCGCTCTGCTTTTGCTGACTTTAGAAGCAGAGGAAAACTTTAGAAGCAGTTTTTTTTTTCATATTGTGGCCACAATTCTTTAGTTTTTCTTGTTAAAAATAAGTTTTATACTGAACTAGAACCATATCACTTTCCCTGTCCTTTCCTCCATCAACACCCTCCTCTCATTACTCCCATTCTCAACTTCAGTCTTTTTTTATTATTTTATTATTACATACATATATACCTGTGTATATATGTATGCATGTGCATGCACAGTTATATATATGCATATATATGTATATATATACATATATATGTATATATATATGCATATATATGTATATATATACATATATATGTATATATACATATATATGCATATATATATACATATATATATACATAAAACTTTCTAAGTCCATTTTTGGTGGTAGTGTGTATATGCTTTCGAGGCTGATCACTCTGGATTGAACAAGCAATAAGAAGCAAGGCTAATTCTTCTCCAATGGTCATTCATTGCCTGAAGTTCTTTGTCTAGAGGTGGGATATCTCAAACTTTCCCTTTCCAATGTTGCCATGTCCATTGGTATTGAAATTGTTCCAGTCTTGTTTATGAACAGGCAGCAAGTCTTACAAGCTATATATAAGAGAGTACTGCCTTCTCCAAAGCTTACTGACTGTCCATACCAGTCACCACTGAGACCAGACAACTTGACCATAATGACCAATGTGGCCTGCTATCCCAGGGAGAGCCCAGAGATCTGACTTTGCCACTTTCTGGTGATAGCACTTTCAACAGAAGGGAGCATGATAAACCCAGCACTTCTCTATATACAGAAAGGCCAGGGGACAATCAGGCTGGCAGACTCCATCTCTGATTCTCTTGGGACTGGTATCTTTCCTCTAGTCCATTCTCCCCACACACCATGCTTTGAGAAAGCCCAGGGTTGCCACAGCTGTGATCCAAACAAGTACTCCTTCTGGTGGCTCACTCCCTGGTTCTTCCTCCCAGGTGCCTCCAGGTGGAAAATGAGCATGTTCTGAAGTCAATGAAGGACTGCGTGAGTGAGACCCTGAGCATGCTGGGCCAGCACTTTGGCCAGCTGCTGGAGCTGGCCCTGACAAGGGAAGTGCAGGTCAGTGTGGACTGGGAGACAGAGGACACTGTGGGATCACCAGGGAGGGAACACTGAGTGACTCAGCTAGACTGGGAGAAAATACACAGTGGCCTTTCTTGAGAGGATTCCTCTGCAGACCACCAGTGTCCATCCAGCATCTACATAGGGACTCTCAGGTCTCAGGTGGGGTTCCAGAATATCTAACCCAACTCTATAGTTTTCAAATGTGAGAACTGGAATTCAGAGAGGACAGAGACTCAGCCAAGTCACACAGCAAGGTGGCGTCAGAGCCTGGTGTATCTGTCAGCACTGTTCCCACTGTCCTGAATCTTCTTTGTGTATCTATTTCTTATGCACACTGCACATGATGGCAGTGGTGGGGTCCTCCATCTTATCTTGAAGAACTTAAACTACCTGTGTGGAGATAAGCCAGTTTTTGGAGTTCTGGCCTTGGAGAACACTCTAGAAAGGTCATCCCCTGCTTCTAGGCAGGCTTGTACTTGATTCCAGAAAGAGGGTGTGGTGCACTCTGTAGTCTGACAACAGATGCACCATAAAGTGGTTCACAGCAGATTGTATATCGAGGTTCTTAACTTCCTCCCCACTTCAGGGCTTGATATGTGAAGTGAGACTTCCCTAGGATGAAAGTAAGAAGGGAAGAGCAGGTGGGAAGGTCTGGGTTAAGTACACATTTCCCTCTCCCCATGCCTCCCAATATAGCAGGCTCCAGAAGGTTTTCATTAGGAGAGTTATTTACATGTTATTTATAGTTCAGGAATACTGTGCCACATACTTACCATTCTTTCCCACCACCAAGTAAAGCCTCCCATAAATAACAAACCTCTGATTTTCTCCAAAATCAGCCTCTCTGATGAGCTCAGAGATTTCTCTCTTCCTTTCCTGTTGTGTATTCCACTTTTCACGGGGCTCAGACTCTTCTGACCCCATTCTCCTGCTAGTCTTGCCTTGGTCCATGTTCCTAACCCTGTGTCAGTGCAGCTGGCCTCAGGTTCTCTCACACTTTCAGCCACAGGAGCGTCATCAAAGGTTACTCTTCCTGTCCTTAAATCTGAAACAAATGGAAGGAGGGTCTCAAGGCTGCATTGTTGTTTTGGGGCCCTTGGGACACTGGGACTTTGAGGAGTGAGAGTTCTGAGTTAAAGAACCAGTGTTAGCAATGGCGTGGAGGAACAAGGGTGTTCACTTTAGGGTTCATGCCCCAAGTCGAATCATTAAAACATGACTGTCCATGTTGGCAAGAAAATCTAATGTGTGATGAACAGAAATATTCAAGTCTGAAGAAGACCTAAAACCCTGGGGCTCCATCTCAGCAGAGGAATTTCTAAGCAAGGGTACAGCATCTCTTTTTAACATGGAGCCATTGGGTGAGTTCCTCCTGTCTTTACGTCATGGAGTCATGGAAAAGGCCAGGAGTTTTTGGAGACCTGGACCATGTACCTGACTTCCTAGGCCAAGCTTCATTCTGCTTGTCCCTCATTCTGAATTTATTCAGGGTAGAACATATTACTAAGCTTCTGGCTGGTTGCTGCCCCTCTGGAAGGTTTGATTGCCCAGGTCTCTGATACTCAGCCTGTCAGCTGATCTGGATCAGTTACTCTTGTCTTACAGGTGAATTACCTCAGCCTTGCTTCTCAGGAAGGGATGACAAAGTCTGCCTTTGATGTGTCTGCATATTTATTTTCTTCCTGGTAACTTCTTTTCTTGGTATTTTCTTTCTTCTTGCCCAGCATTCCCCACGGTGTCCTCCAAGTCTCCTGTAAGCCAAGCTTACCATGCTCATACTGTACCTTGGGTGATCCTTATCCTATAGCAAATTCCCTTGAAGGACAGTGGTGACATCAGGAACTACATTGGCTGTAGGTGGGGTCACTGATGTTCAGGGTTATATGTACATGTTTATTAAACCAGAGACTCAATATCATTCCCTAGGATGCTAGGGGAACCTATTATACTAGAAACCTATATTTGGGGTGTCCTGACATAAATAAAATAAAACCTCTTTATTTGCATAGGAACTTCTATGATGCCCATGTTGCTTTGCAGATCTTCCCAAGGACCCGCCCAGATTCAGGGTGGGTTTTCTACCCTCCTTAAGCCTCTTTGAGAACATTTTCATAGGCATGCTCAGAGGTGTATCCTCTTACATTCACAAGATTTTTGTCTACATGTGGCAGGTATTTTTGACTTGTTTTGTGCGTGTATTTCTAAAGCACAGGTCTCTTGATGACTTGAACAATACATGGTGGACAAGGCCAAGTGGTATATTTCAAACTGGTAGGATCACATTTTAAAAAGTTAAATGCCTATTTACTTATCCTGGGATCCTGGTGTTTCAAAGTATGCATTTTGGAGACATTCTTTTAGTACTATGGACCTATGTTGACTATTAAGGAGGAATAATCTTTCTAAAACCATATATAAATAAATAGTGAAGCAATGCATATAATAGGGGCAATAGTAATAATAATATAATATTATTCCATATTATCCTGACTTATCCTGGAATATAATTAAGTCCAGTTCTGTACCCTCAATTAGTTAATGGCAATATCTCTGTTGACAAAATGCCTGGCAAGAAGCATCTTTAGGGAAAAATGATTTATTTTGACATATGGTTTGAGAGAGGACCAGTCCATTGTGACATGCAAGCATGGCAGAGTTCACAGGGGAATGTGCAGCTTGGACACTGAACATCTAAGAGGGAAGAAGAGAGCAGAGAAGGCCAGTGCTCAGCTGACTTCTCCCCCACCCCTTTATTTATCCTGGGATCCCAGTTCACTGAATGGTACCACCAATCCTTGTTAAATCTTTCTGAAAACATTCCTAAAGGCATGGTTAGAGGTGTATCTCCTAGATGATTCCAAATCAATTGACCTCACTCACATTCCTGCTGTGCTAACTTGGACTCACCTGTAAACCTAAAGTCAAAACAAACTTCTTTCCTTAAGTGACTCACTTTTTATGTTTAACAAATTTTTTATTAATTTATTTTTTTCAAGTTACTCTCTATCAAAGTCCCCACCCTCCTTCCCTCCAGGTCCCACCCTCCCTCCCTCTTCCTCATCTCTGTCCTCTCCTCCTTGGATGAGGGGAGGCCTCACATATCAACCTCCTTCAGTTCTTCAGTCACATGAGGGCTAAGAGCTTCCTCTTGTACTGGGGCCTGATATGGCAGCCCAGCTAGGGCAATAATGTGTTCCACTACCTTAAGTGACTCTTAACAGAAAAGTTGACAATGACAATTAATCAGCACACACATTCAGAGGAAGCTCCAATAACAAGAGAAGGTGCTGAAGTTTAAGGGCTTGAATAGTACTTGCAGGGGCAGCACATGTTCAATCTAGAAACAGATGTTAAAATTCTACAAAATGCTTTGAAGCCACAAAGGGAAGTAAGTGTACTAGGATCATTGGATTTAACCCCATGGAGACTCCATATGGAGTAGTGGGGCTTCCTAGCAAGGTGAGGGGCTACCCTAGGCAAGTTCTATTGCTAAGGTGGGCTGACAATGACTGGTGGACAGAGACAGTAGACGGAAGTTGGGCTGAATGTCTTGTGAGTTCCTTCTCTCTCAACAGGTTGTAATTCTATGAATGCGGGCATTAAGGGTTGGAAGAAATAGACTAGGCAGAGGGTTTTGAACCAAGTCAGAGTCCAAATCCTGACTGCCACTAACTCATTCTGCAAACTTGGGCAAGTCAATCTTTCTGACCCTTGTTTTCCCTAATACTTTCCATAAATACTGATATTATTTTAACTACTTGGTATGGGTGATATTGCTTAAGCTGGTGGCAGATGGAGCAGAGGGAAGCAGCTGTCTGTTTAGTACCCTTCATCTTCCTGAAGCTGTATACTCCAAAGGACAACCCCAGCTCCTTAGTGGATCCTTTTGGGATCATAGACAGCAATAGGTTTGCTTCTAGGAGCCTGAGAAGCAGTTCATAACGTCATGGCCATGAAATCACATATAGATTGCCTGACAGTTGGGCTTACAAATTCCTTCTGATTCTGTTTGCCACGCTCAGATTTTGCTAAGCCATGTTGTCCAGTAAAACAAGGCTGCAAGTGAGATTAAATAGCAACATGGAGATTATCTAAGTACACTTGCCTTGCCAGAGAAGAAGTAGGAGTTACCAGACATGTCTCCCGTCTTATTTTCTAACTCCCTGGGAAAAAGAGCAAATGGAAAGCAAATTTCACTTCTGTTTATTCCAACCAGGAGAGTTTTCCTCCAGTTTGTTAGTGGTAGTGGATTCATTATTCATTGCTGTTAAACATTTTCTGTTAAGAGTCACTTAAGGTAGTGGAACACATTACCCTAGCTGGGCTGCCATATCAGGCCCCAGTACAAGAGGAAGCTCTTAGCCCTCATGTGACTGAAGAACTGAGAGAGGTTGATATGTGAGGCCTCCCCTCATCCGAGGAGGAGAGGACAGAGATGAGGAAGAGGGAGGGAGGGTGGGACCTGGAGGGAAGGAGGGTGGGGACTTTGATGGAGAGTAACTTGAAAAAAATAAATCAATAAAAAATTTGTTAAACATAAAAAGTGAGTCACTTAAGGAAAGAAGTTTGTTTTGACTTTAGGTTTACAGGTGAGTCCAAGTTATCACAGCAGGAATGTGAATGAAGTCATACCACATCTGCAGTCAAGAAGTAGAGAGATAGGAGCCAGTGTTCAGCTCACATTCTCCTTTTTACTTATTATGGGGTCCAAGCCTTTAGAATGGCACTGGTCACATCTAAGGCCATTTTCCTAGCTCAGTTGACTTAATCTAGAAATCACAAGTATGCCGAGAGGTTTGTTTCCTAGGTGATTCTAGAACCTATCCAGTTGACAACCAAAATTAATCACTATAGGCAGAGTCTGGTTTTCTTTGAGGCTCCAATCCAGGCTGTCTCTACAGTAATGGGGAGGGAGTTTCAGTAAATATCTATGTGTCTTGGCTCATCCCAAGCATAACCAAAGTGCCTAGAGGGTTAGTACCTCAGATCCAGTGTTATCTCTCTACTACTTTTCACTTCAAGAAGATTGAAATAGGCTAATTCTCAGTCCTAAGGGCAGAAACTCCAAGCATCATTTTGTCCCTAGATTCCATCCTTAGGACTTCCAGTGTCAGTAAATGTACATTACAGATGAGAAAAAGAGAATATAGTGTGGCATGTGGCCTGGACAGGAAGTCAGCCAGAGTGTTTATCTCAGTTGTCCATAGCCACAGCATATGTGAACATATATCTGCTAAGAGAAGAGAGCCATTGCAGATTGATTATGCTGCTGTATTTACCATATATGGGAGAAAAATGTCCCTGTTCTCATAGAAGGGCATTTGGACATTTTCCCCTTCCTGAAAAAGTCAGGAATTTGCAAGTAGTTTGCAAGGTTGTGCTTGGTGGGCGTTCTTTCCCAGCCTGAATGACTGAACCACTTTCATTTCTTGCTCCCTCTGTACAATGTACTGACAGGAGCCCAGGCTGCATTGTCAGGGCTCTTTCGGGTGACTTGAACTGTTGACCTTCGAACCACCTTAGATGCACTGCATTTCTCAGTTTCCCAAAAGGTTCCCAGGATGCATGTAAACACATAGCATTTTAAGTAAATCTATTTCTAGATCTTCAATTTTCATTCGTTTTCTCTCCCAGGAATGCATATGGTTTTTGTTAGCACTTCTGTAACATCCCAGAGGAAATATGTGCCTATCACATATACTAGATCCCCTGTCCTCCAAAACCCTGCGGGTTGAGGTGGGGAATCAAGCAAAGGAGGAACCTTCCTCCAGACACAATAAAACCCTCAGGCCTCCATGATTAGTTCTGTAGATTTTTGCATATTTGTGTTGAGAAGGGAATTAGAAGTGTGTGTTCCCCAGTGTGGGGTTTTCTGAATTCAGATAGATGGTAGAATGTGTGATTGGGGTAGAAGGAATTTTGAGAATTTCCAGTTATTTTATCTTTTCTATTTTATTCTGGAATAGTCTATGGTTTTTGGATCAGAACAAAGAAAAGATTGGTGGGATATATCAAGTCTTAAAATGGCTGTTTTAAAGTATGAAAGCAATTCCTGTCAGCCATTTCTCATAGTATCCCTGGACTGTGACAGTAACTGGAAAGAAAAGTATCACAGAACATCCAAAGATCTAAATGATGTCAATTATTCAGTATGCACTGGGCTTCATTTTTAGGTGTTTTTTCCCCCCACAGATTTGGCGTGCACGATTTAAAAGACATTTAAAAGTCATTTTTGTCAAGATATTTATACTAGAAATATAATAACTATTTAATGCTTAAAATCATAAAATTAATTACTAGCATCTGGATTAATTCCATTTAGTATACATAAAAATAATAATATATAATATAATATACATTTCAAATAACCATTCCATCAAGATATGCTTACAATAAAATTTTAGTTTGCAATATTTGTTGTTATCAAAATTTTTCATATGTTTATCAGCTGTACTGATAACTGTAATGTCAACCAACCAGGAAAAGCTTGGGTTGGTTTGTTTGTGAGACTTGGATCCTTATAGCAAAAATCTATAAAATGAAACATCAAATATCAGTGACAAGTGCATGAGTGATCAATAGAATACTTTAAATTTAAGTTCAATACAGTAAGGAAAATTTTTGAGAGGAAAGCACACTGGTGTTGTAAATTTAATGATAAGAAGTTATATAAATGTCAAAGAAATATTTTTTACATATTTTTAAATGGATGATGATGTTAAGTTGTTTTGATATTCAAATTACAGTATCTGGGTGACTGATGCAGGGGTTTTATTTTTATGTCAATACATACAATCTATGGGAAATTACATAATACTACGCTGAAAATCTTTAGCTGTTAAATCGCAGACACAAATAGCAGTATGTCAAGATGGTTGCTGTCTCCACTTCTCACTAGAAGATTGCTTTGGACTTGGGACCCTTGGCTCTTCTGGAGGATTTCTTTCTGGTTTCTATTCTTGCTGCATTGGGGAACCCTCTTGGGCAGATCCCTGGCATCTTTGGTCCACGAGGACTAGCTCTTGGGGCAGACACTGACTCTGGTCCCAGCACCATCTTTTCATACCTTTGAATGGTTCAGGCTTGAGAAGTACTTCTTTGGGCTAGGTCATTGTTTTTCAGCAGTGATCTGGACACCTGGTTCTCCACCAGATTCTGAGCTGTTTCCCTTCTCTCATACAGGCCTCTGGATGTGGGCAGCCTTTCCCACATACTGTAGGGTTCCGGCACATTCTTTTGTTTTGTTTTGCTTTCCTTTGTCTTATATTTTCTTCTAGACTTAGGGATAGTTTTTCTTCTCAAAAGAAATGAAATCACCCAAGTTTTAGTCTTCCAAAAGTCTTCGTTCTCATATATTGTCTACATTTGCCTTCATAAATGAGGTATTCTCAGCCAAGAGATATTTCCCTTCTGATCAAAGGTTAATCCAACTCTGGATTCAGTTGGTATTGTTCCAGGTTCCATCTGATGCATCCAGTCTTTCTGTGCAATTCCTCCTGAGTCATGATTTCTCCAGCATGTTCCTAAGACATGAGCAATTCCCCATTCCTAGAACTTCCTAGATCTTTCATTCAGACATTTATCCATTTATCCTTTGGAGTATCCATGCTGATCTTTGTGGCATTTCTGTATGTTTTATAACCTTGTTAAAGCATAAAAGCAAACCCAATGGGAGGTTTTTCATGATCATAAGGGTTAAGTGATTTGATTGGGGCTTAGCTGAGTGAGCCTCCTGTTTCCAGCCTCTCAAAGAGATGCTATGCAGCTGGAAGATGGTTTGATGACCTCCAGGCAGCTTCTGTCTCAACTATGTGTGTGTGTGTGTGTGTGTGTGTGTGTGTGTGTGTGTGTGTGTGT
>CAJQZJ010001826.1:6613097-6672641 GCA_907164525.1 Lophiomys imhausi | reverse complement strand
TGTGTGTGTGTGTGTGTGTGTGTGTGTGTGTGTGTGTGTGTGTGTGTATTGTAAGTTTGTTCTCAGTGGAGAGTGTAGACAGGGATTCTTCCAGAGACTTTTCCAGGGTCCTCAAATTTCTTACATGTTACCCCAGGGCTCCAAAAAGACTATCCTAAGAAACCTGGATGGAAGGCTCAAGGCATCTTATAATGTAGTGTTGGGAGTCCCGGAACATCAATCCTGCCAGACTCTGGCTTCTATTGGTTAGGTGAGGCATCAAAATTCAAAGGAGGGGTTATTAGAATGCAACCTTCTTTGGGAGGAATAGATCAGAGTCTGTAGCTATCTTTAGTCCATTACACCCTGTCAAATTTTCAAGGGTCTGGTATAACTCCTTGGCTTACTTTGTCCAATTACATACTTTCCATCTAGAGCTTCAGGAAAACTCTCACAATATTTTCCTGGTTTCTTCTGAGAAATGCATTCTAGCCAGTTTGGGAGTTTGGGTTATTTTCCTTCTGATAGATTTCACTGACTTTCAGTGGCTCTTTTCTGATTGAGACACAACTGAAACGCACTGTACTTTGTAGTGCTGTGTTTGGGCTAGTAGGCTTCACACAGCCTTGCTCCTCTGCATTGTTTTCTCCTGGTCTTACAGACACTGTTATTTTTTGTTGTTTCATGCCTATGTGGTCAGTCTTTTTAGAAAGTATTTTTCACTCACCCTGCTAAGCCTATCTTGTTTTATTTTGTCTACAATCTTTGACCACCTTTCTTAAGATCTAGAATGAAGTATCTCTTTTAGAATGTCTCCAGTATCTCCTTGATTTCCTAAAAAACAAAAACTAGGTCAAATAATCCTCCCCAGAATTGACGTCTGTGTTTGTGTGTATTAGTTACTAAGATAGGTAGGCTGTTCTTTGGGGATAAAGGGTGGAAACCGATGATGGTTTGGAAAACTTGGTTTCAAGTCCGACAAAGAAAGGAATTGAGTAGGAGGAGAGACTTCGGGAATGAAAACAAAGGAGGCATCAGTTGGAGGACACCTCCATACCACAGACATACTGAGCTCATTCTCCCCTAGAAGTAGTCCAAGGGAGTGTGGCTTTGTAGAGAACATGATAGAAGATCCTGTGGTCAGTGAAGGGCTCTGGGTCAGTTCTCCTCTGCCTCTTGTGGAGCTCTGGTGATTTCACTGACTGAAAGATGCTGACAGAAACCAGGTTACAGTGAGTACTGTTGAAGGGAGTGGGTGGCATACTTGTTTTTACTTCTAGCTTTTCTGGTCTACATGAGGTCATGTGCACATTAGTAATGGACTATTGACCTTCAAAGTAGAAATGCTGTCTCATGGGGAGTATCTGTTACTTTTTTGTGGTTACGATAAAATAGCCGACAAAAGCAACTTTACAAAGGGAGAGTTTATATTGGTTTGCTGTTGGAAGAGGGATGCAGTCCATCATGGTGGGGAAGGCATTCCAGCAGTCAGGCGCAGAGGTGGATGCTGATACCCAGCTCAGGTTCTCCTTTTTATTCCTTTTGGGACCCTAGCTCATGAGATGGTGCCACCCACTCTCAGGATGGACCTTCGCTCTTCAGTTAAACCTTTCTAGAAACCCTCTTGTAGATGAACCCAGTGATGTGTTTCCATAGTGATGTGAAATCCAGGCAGGCTGGCCACAATGATCAGCCATCACACTAGGACAAAGTCCAGCTCCTATGGACTATGTGTGATTGACCGCCCCCATGCCAGACAATGATTCCAAGTGCCCTGGGAATAGGCTAGGGCTGAACTGAGTGAGCACCTCAGGGCCACAGTCAGCTGGCTGGCTTACTCTGACTGGGGCAGGAGAGAGGAGGAGAGAACAGCGACCCAGTCTTCTTTGAAGAAGTGTGGTTCATTCCTTTCTTTTGCAGTCTAACCTCTTCTGGGGGCTGGGAATAGAGAGGATTATGGCTTGAAAAGCTGCAATCAAACTCAATGATCAGCCATCACACTGGGACAAAGTCCAGTTCCTATGGACCATGTGTGTTTGACCTTGGTCAGTTGTATGTACTTCATGTTCCTTAAACATGAAATGAATGTTGTAATGTTCAGAGCTTTGGAGATTCCACAGAAGCCTTTGATTTGTTTTTCTGAATTTATGCTGTGGTAACGTATGCTTACAACTTTTCTTTGTCCCTGAGATATATCTGGGGTGTAATTACTGTATATATGTGTATAGACATTAACATAAAATTATTCCCAGACATAAATGGTCTAATATTAGCAGTTGATTGCAGAAGACATTGGGCTCGAATTGTTTAATTTAATGCTAATTTACTTCAAGTGCAAACACTCATCAGGAATATTAGGTAATTATCATTTAGGCACAGGACCCCAATATGTGAAATCCACATTTCCATTTGACTGTGTATTATTGCATATGTAGCTGCTCATGGAAACAGCGGAGAAGGAGCCTAACATGGATGTTCATTACAGAGATCTGTGCTGACAAATCTTGGTTAATAATGCTAGCTTTTGTTGAATCTCTGGTATGAGATTCAAATCTTAGGGAATAAAAATTTTTATTTTTAATATAGTGCTGTTCTATGTAGAGGATTACCATTCTGTGTGTGGAGAATTTGATGAGTTGAAATAAAGAAGAAGAAAGAGAGAAAGAGACCCAAATCTCTTGATTTTAATAATTTTATAAGTGGTGAAACTAAGTACTAAGAAGCTTATCTCATTTGCTCAAGACCATAAAATGATGACCTCCAATGATGTTTTACTTCACTGTGATAGGTACTTTCAGTTGTTCTTGCTGTGCATGTTGACAAGACCAAGATAAGAGCATTCTCACTGTGACAGACCAATACTGTTTATTCCAACAATGTACAGACGAGGAAACTGAGGCAAAGAAAGTCAATAGTAGATCATCAGATCTATGGCATTGTGCTGCAAATGGCAGAGCCAGAGTTGGAACTCAGGCATTTTAGTTTCAGAATCTGTTCTTAATCAAACGCATTCTTGATTAGCATAGGGAACTAAAGGCAAGCTGAGACCATAGTCTGAATCTCTTCCTTCCTTCAAGAGTCATTTCTACAATGCCAGGGTTATTTAAAACCATAAAATCAGAGATTGCCGTACATGCTTATAATATAAACACTCAGAAACAGAGGCAGGAGGATTAAAGATTCAAAGGTGGTCTAGGTAGCACGAGACTCTGTTTCAAGACAAAATAAAAAAGGACTGTGGAGATGGCTCAACTTGTAAAGTGATTGCTGTACAAGATAGAAGACCTAAATTCGATCTCCCAGATCCACTCATGTTAAAGAAGCCAGGTGCAGTGGTGTGTGTCTGTCATTCTAGAGCTGAAGAGGAAGACATAGAGACCCTTTGAGCTCATTGACTGAATTGGAGAGCTCTGGGTTCAGTGAGACACCTTGTATCAAAATATTAGGTGGAGAGATACATATGCATACAAACATGTACACATTCATGCACATAGACATGGACACACATATACATACATGCACATATATATATATACATTCATGCATATATACACATGTACATGCACATATACATATGCATATGTATACATGCATGCACACATGAATATGAAAACACATGCACACATGTATGTACATATATCTGCATATACATGCAAACACATATGTGCACATGGGCATACACACATGCACACACATATACACATATGCATATGTGCACTCAGACAGCCACTAAAAGGATACCTTAGATTTACACCCATATTTTGCAGATTTTGTCTTCTCATAGGAGGCCCAGGAAGGCAGGTCTCCATAACCACACATTCCAGGGGAAACTTGAATAACTGTATTCATCAGTAGGTAAGAATAGCTGATAATCAATAATAAATCCATGTGCCAAAGCTAATGGCTGATTACGAAGTGATTTCAATTTGTACAGCTCCCCCCTCTGTCTGCCCCCAGAAACCAGCTAAAGTCTTCTAGGAATAATCTTCATATCTTACTTGTTAATGGCTTTCCTGGCTCTTCCTTCATTTTGTGATTCTATATGCCGCCCTCTCCACACGTACTAGAGTGTTTCATCATTGGTAAGTATAGCATTCATTCTACTCATGGAGTTACCGACCTGTCAGTAGAATTCTGGCATCACTATTTGTCATGATTATGTTCCCAATGCGAATATCCCCTAGGCAGTGTGTTGCTCCTGGAGAGTGCTTGTCTCAACCCTTGGACCCATCACCAGCAGGAGTTCATCTTTGTCTAACAGCCATGCAATATCAGCAAATTCTTTGGCCATAGCTATGGGCACTCCTTTGTTGTCACATTGATGCTTGTTTATTTCATCTGTGGTTTCCTTTCTCGTGAACTTAAAGCACAACCAAGTGGTATTTGCCGAGGCCTTTAGAGAACTAGAGCAGAACTCACTTGATCCCCATGGACTACTGATTTGAAATGATTCCCCATCTCTGCATCTTTGTGGTAGAGCTGAGACCTCACATACAGCTTGAGTCTTACTGCTCCCACAAGTAGATGGAATAGGACTGTAGATTCCCCAGAGGCTATTGGAAGCATGAGCACACCGGTATTCCATGGAGGAAGAGGCACAGAGGGCAGGTGGAAGTGCGCTAACCAGCTGATTTTCTGTCTTCTTAGGCACTTGTGAGAAAAATTGATACCTCAGACAATATCTACATCACGGAGTCTACAACAGGGAACCTCTTCAGCCTGACCCAGGAGGGGGCTCCTTTGTGCCGCATCATAGCCAAGGTGAATTTCGTAGCTGGGGACCAGAGAACAGGTCTGGGGAAAGTAAGAGGTGGGTGGGGACAGCTGGCTCAGATCTGTCTTGTCCACAGCATTAGCTTGTTGTGTTACTGACACAATTGGAACAGGAAGGTATAGCAGTTAGGGCTCCCTAAAGGGACATAACTGATGGAATGCGTATACTAAAGTGGGACTTGTAGCTTACATAGTACAGTCTGGGTAGTCCAACAACGGCTACCTTCACACTAGAGAACTGATAGCCAATAGCTGCTCAGTTCACAGGGCTCTAGCAGTACCGGTGTGGTGCTGAAGGCCTGGGACATTACTGGAAGGCTTCCAGCCTTCACTCCATGTCGGAAGGCCAAAGAAGCTGGTTTCCAACATCAGCAGAGGAAATGGTGGGAGCAGCAGCAACAATGAAGTCCATGAGCTTGTGAACAGACTGGAGTAAATTACAGAGTAGATACACTTCCCATCAAGACACAAATGTAAGCAGGCAAAAAGCTAAAGTTTTTCTCTCTGACTTCCTAATATTCAGACCACTGCTAGTGGATAGTGCCCATATTTTGAGTGAGTCTACCTACTTCAATTAGCCTAATTGAGAAAATCCCTCACAGGTATGCTTCATAGTCAATTCCAGATTCAGCCCAGTTGACAGCCAAGATTAACCATTGCAGATAAGATAAGTCCACGGAACTTCTGTCATCTTTCCAGTAAGGCACCTGTTATAAATGTTAACTGTTCTTTCCCATTCCACATATCCCTTCTTGACATGTGGTGTCCCTGGTATCTACAGAAAGATGTAGCAATACAAAGACCAAATGATATACAGAAATCATGCTATAAATAAATAAATCCACAAAGCTTGATTTTTATATGAACTCATTTCATTTATGGATGTAAGAAATGTAGTGTTTTAAACTCAGTCAAAGTAAAGTTTTAAAATATAGTCTTATCTGCATGTTAAACTCCATTCACATTCCTTAACACTTCTCACTATTCCTCCTACCCCATAATAATTAATAGCAGTGTTTTCAGGAGAATTAAGAAGAATGTGTCTGTAATCATGAACTTCATCTTGTCAGACACATGTTCTCAAGGACTCTACCTGAATCCCATTATAAGCTTCTTGTTTGGATCCCCAAAATGTCCAAAACTACTCCTGTAATACATAGGAGGAGGATGAAATAAAAATGGACAGGGGTGTAAATCACTAACTTCCTGGTTAACTCATCCTTGACTGTGGTCTCCAAAGCTTAAGGCTCTAGCTCCAAAGTTGGGTTTGTTGCATTCTTTTTTTCACCCAAGAAGTGATTTTCGAAGTGGAACTCAGCTCTGTCTTCCATAGATTCAGGGTGCCAGTCAAAAGAAATGGATCCAGGTGGGTGGTCCCTCTCTGCATTGCAATCCTTCAGAGAGTTTGAAAACAACAGATACTTTGGCGCCACCACCGTTACTGCAGTTTTGGGTGATGCTTGTGACCCTTCATTTCAGCAAGTTCTCTGGAGGATGGTAAACCTCAGAGTCAGTGATCAAAGCCCTTAAAGAACTGAGAATGGGGTAAAGGTTTGTCAGCTCTGGCCGGAGGACCAATGAATGGGATTTAGTAACAGCTGACATTATACCACTTCCATTCAAGTCTTCTACAACTTGGTTCTTTTAAAACACAAAGATGGTGTATGTAGTGGGCTCTGTGTTGTTTCCATTTACAGTAGAGATATGACTTGAGGAACTTGTCTAAAGTGACGTAGCCAATAAGTGGTCAGTTCAGAATTAGAACCAAGAGTTCATGCCCCAAAGCCCACAGTGGCAACTCCTGGTTCAAGCCTTAGGCCAAAGTGTGACCCAGAAGTTCTCAAGGCAGGAAGCCCATGAGAATCATGGCAGAGTTTTAAGTAGTTTCTGATTCTGTTTTAATTGGTTTGGGATGGTAGATAGGTTTGTTTCCCAGGTAAGTTCTAATCCCTTGCAGACCATTACTCTCTTTAGGAGGCATTAGTTGAGATTTTACTTGAATACATGTGGTAGTATTGACCCAAAGGAAATAGGGAGGATGTTGAGCCTGTCTCCCTCAAGGATTCTGTGACTCCATCATTCAGCTTGGCAGAGAGTCTTGACCTGCAGAAGTCACATGATACTGTGGAGAACAAAGAAATTCTTCAACCTCTCAACTCCAGTTTGGTGATTAAATTCCCATAGACTTAGCTGGATTTCTTTTGGAACAAAGAACATTTTCGCCTTAAAAATAGGTGACAAATCTTGGCTTGTCTGGGTTCTCAAAACCTCCTTTCTCTGTGTTTGCTTGTGTAGACAGTGCCTACTACCTGTCTGCCTCTATGTTCCTCTTTCATGAAAAGAGAGAGCTGACAGAAGTTTGAATCTAAGCCAAAGGTAGTGTTTAACTTCCTGCTAGTTTGTGTCCTCACAGGTCTGGGACCCACCCTGGGTTAATGTTGACTGCAAGCATGTCCAGGGGTAGAAGGCAGGGTAGAAAGACCTGAACAAGGACCTCAGGCAGTTCTCATCCTGGCCCTGCTGTTAGCTCATGGCAGGAGGCTGGCCAGGCCCTGGGTCCCTCAGCCCTACCTTTGTGAACTGTGGGATTTTAAGAGACTTCCCTAGTCTACTGCAGTGTCTGGCCTTGCTGGTAGGAAGGTAAGCCTGCAGTTCTCAGTTTGTCAGATTCTACTCTGAACAGGCGGCCACAGTGAGCTGTTTTCCTCATTTGGTCACTGTTTTCTCCATTTCCTGACCTCTCCCACTCTCTCCCCAGCTACCCACACAACTTCAGGCTTCCATTGTGGCCAGGACTCTTAACAGCCATGGCTAGAAGTTTCAAATATTTGTCTTGATGCTTTGAGCCACACCTCACCATAACCTCTCTAAGGGAAGCCATGAACCTTGTTGAATATTAATGACAAACACAATAAAAATATTGTGTCCTGGTTGTTCCTCATATGCCAGGCTCCAGACTGGTACTTTTGACATAGTTATAGTGTTTGGTTCACACATATCCTCTGAGATGAGCACCAGTGGTCTGGTACCCAGAAAAACTCCAGGACATACAGTGTTTGAGCCTTGAATTCAAATTTTCTTACCTCTGGAGTCCATGTTTTCTGCATTGCACCAACTTAACTGCTTAAAACTAAGAGTCCATGATAAGGCAAAGTCCTCGCTAAAAAATCTCCATCTCCGTCTCAATTATTATTTCTTCTTCTTCTTTTTTTTGGCGCCAGGTATAGTTACGCAATAAATGATTAACTTTTCCTGGATGTGAGCCTGGTGAAAGTCAGGACTGGGGGGCATTGGGGGAGCTGGTTAGACATGGAGCCCGAGTTTTCTAAAGCTGAAAGTAGTCACTGTGATGATGATAGTGATGATGATGATGATGATGACAGATGTAGTAGCATCAGTATTAAAAGCAACAGTATAACATTTCTATAGCACTTACTATGTGCCTAATAATGTTCTGAGTGCTGGTTTAAACCTACTCAAAGCCCTGTGTAGAAGAAAACGTCCACTCCCACTGCAATGGTGGGGAGCTGAGACACGGGAGCTGTTAAAATTTGAGCTAGGCTGTTCAGCATTAAATGTGACATATCCCTGGCTATTTTGAACTGTCTCCCAGGAGTATGGCCTTCTCATCTCCCTTTGACTTTCTTTCTTCCTTCTCACTGTCTTCTCTCCCTGTCCTAGTCCCTATACCTCCATGTCTTTCATTAGTGACCCAAGCACTAATGAAAAAAGTACAACCCAAGTGTTGTACTTTTCACTTGGTATCCCATCAATGGACCAGCCATCCTTAGATGTGCTAAGAGTTACAATTCCTACATTCTTTATGTGTATATGTGTATTACATGGTGTATATGTGTATATGCATGTGTGCAGGCCCACATGTGTGTGCAGCTACACATGTAGGTACATGCATTTGAAGGCCTGAGGTTGATGCTACCTGTCTTCCTTGATTGCCTTCCACCTTGTACATGGAGACAGGATTCTCAATTCAGAACTCACTGACTAGCTAACTAACTTGTTCTGGGAATCCTATGTCTTTACCTCTTGTGCTGTGATTATAGGAGGGTTGCCAAGCTGACCTGGCACTTATCTGGGTGCTGGAGATCTTAACACTGGTCCTCACAGTTGGGCACCAAGTGCTTTACTCACTGATCCATCTCCTCATACCCTGCAATTCACATCATTAAAGGGAGGAAATGGTTTCAGATGGTCAGGGCTTACATAGAGATGGAGTTTTAACCATGTCTCCTGATGGCAGTCTTCATCTCAACGTTATTGTGTTTGGTCCTTGGGGTGGAATAGACTGAGGGTGGAGCAGAGAGAGGGTGCAGTGCTCCTTCCTGTCTTTTCAGACTAGAAGACGACAAGATGAGTTCTAGTAGCAGAAGCACCATGCGGGCGTCCAGAGCTGAAAAGTTTCTACCAGACACAATAAAGAACTCAGCATTAGGACCAATATGAGAGGTCCCCCAGAGCTCTTCCTCACTATGCTCTGGAGCCCACTGAACCTCTGTCTAAGCTGCTTCTAATTGAGATCTAGGCAGCTTGTCTGATGTCTGTCCTCTCAGAATATTTGGATCAAGTATATCTGGATCCAGATACCCGTGAACCAGCCCAGTCATCTCATGATGATGGTGGTAACCCTCTTCCCCACCCCCCAGGCAGAGGACACAAAGCTCTAGTGTGCTGTGTCACAGTCACCCCAGTTCCTCTGTGATTCCTTCCATCACCAGCCCACACACCCTGGAGTGGCCCCTGCCAGCATTATGACAGCTCATCCTAAACTGTCTGAATAATTCATACTGTTATGCATCTGGGCTTACAGCCCAGAGCTTTCTATAAAATTAAACAAGCCCAAGCCAACAACGTGATCTGCTAGCTCAGGCGATCCCTGAGTTAGCCCAGAGTAAGTGCTGCTCTCAGGTCCTGGGTGGGGGCTCTAGGGTTGTCCATGAGATAATCCATCTAAACTCCTGGGTAGCTCTCCTTCCTGCTTCCCCTTTTCACATTCCCTGGTCTTTTATGTACATTTCACAAGGGGACAAGGCCACCTTCTGATCTGGAAGACTTTCATGGCCCAACTCCCATGCCATTGTCCAGAGAGCTAGCACCAAGCCCTTCTACACACATCATCTCCATTGCTTTTTCTACTAAATGGTTGCATAGCATTTTAGCCCAAATGAACCAGATGTGGAGCCAGGATTGAGACCTGGAATCCCCTTAGCAAAGATCTAGGACCTTTTCTTTCTATAACTGAAAGTGATAGGGATGACATTTTTTACAGGTCTGGGAAAAGACATAATGAGGACCCAATGCAAATGCAGAGCTCAGATAGATTTTCTGACTTCAGGCTTTAACCCTGGGTTCCTTAAGGGAACAGAAAAAGAAAAAAAAAAGGAAAAAAAAAAAAAAGAAGCCAAGAACAAACCTTCCAAACCCTAATAAACTTGCTATTCAATCGCATTCACCTGCAACCCCTGCAACCCCTAGTTCTTCCAAGACATCTATGACTTCTTGTCCTTATTTATTTATTTATAAAATAACCAATCTGTCCTCCCATATACTTTTGAGTGTGGAACCATCTGCTGGAGTGTGTGTGTATCTCTCGGAAATCACATCCTTTTTTTTTTTTGGTTTTTCGAGACAGGGTTTCTCTGTGTATCCTTGGCTGTCCTGGACTCACTTTGTAGACCAGGCTGGCCTCGAACTCACAAAGATCTGCCTGCCTCTGCCTCCCGAGTGCTGGGATTAAAGGCGTGCGCCACCACCGCCCGGCCGGAAATCACATCCTTAAAGAAAACTGACTCTCCCTCCCCCAGAAACCATCCACTGCCCTGGCAAGTCAGTTAGGTTTGGGAGCTTGACTAGCTTGGTCTTGTATAGGTCTTATGCAGCCAACAATGGCTGTTTTGAATGTGGTGATCCTGGATCCTTGAGGAAGGGGGATGACATATCATATGTGAGGCTGAGCATTTCACAGAAACTTAGTCTTTGCACTTTGGCAGGTTGTGAGTTTCTTTGTCTGCTACACAAAGAAAGTTCTCTGGTGAATACCAAGACCTGCCTCTGGGTAGAAAGATACACATTTAGGAGGCAGTTTGAGAGACTATGTCCAGGTAACAAATTAGTAATAGTAGGTTCATCCCTGGTCTGTGAAATTCCCCAACCATGGGTTCTATGGCACTATTTCTTCATTGTCTGTTCCCAGTGCGACTGTTTATATATTAGTCACCAATTAATAAATGTAATAAAATGATTTCCATACAGCTTAGATGACTAAATATTAAAACATTCAGATATAAATATCCATCCATATATATTATATCTCAAGGAAGACTCTTTATAGCCAGTGAAACTGGTGGAGAACAGCTAAGAACTCCTGTTATTTTGTGTTTCTGTAACTCCTTTGACAGTGTAAGCAGGCTCATTATGTGGAACCTACAGATGTCCTATGAGAAAATAAGAAAAGAGGACAAAAGATTATAGATAAAGTAATCAGAGGGACGGGCATTTTTTCTCATGCTAGGTATAGTTTCATTGTAAAAATAACATGTATTTCACATCAGAGAGTTTCTGTCTTGTCATTTTACAAACCATTCCCAGATTGAGGGGTTCCTGCTCTGTTCTCCAGGAACCTTGCCCTATGCCTGCCTTCTTTTCATTGCATCACTGCCCAGCTTTGTTCCTGCTTTTAGAACTGTCTTCCTTCCCTGCCAAACCATGAGTTCAGTATGAACTGGAACCAAAGCAGTATCTGGCTTGTAAAAACTACTATATTTTGAATACATGAATACATTGTCCTAGCTCTTCCCCATACAAGGAACCACCTCAGGAAGAGGTAAGGATATAAAGGTTTGTAGTCAATGTTAACTGATTATAAAACATCGGGAATTAGTAAACACCCACCTTCCTGAATTGAACACCTTCATTTGATCCCCACATGGTCAGAAGCAAAACTTTTAGAGCAAGAAGGACTCCTGACCTTCTGTTTGGAGTGGAGGGGAGGAAGATCTATGGTTATTTCTGTGCATCCATGCTGGACTGTGCTGGTCCTTGTTTCCTCTGAGGATGCTCATTCATTATCCTTTCAGCATCTCACGACTGATCCCCCAAATATGGAAAAGAGCCTGGTACATTGTAAGTATATTATCAAACACTTGACAGGGCATAGCAGTTTGCTAAACGTACCTTCCTATAGCATTTGTTCAGTTCTGGGAACAGGTGCCAGGATAGGTAGACTCAAGAGTAGTGTTCAGGGTTAAAAGTGACTGTCTGAGGGCTTAGATCCCTTGCTCACTCAGTGCCACCTTTAAGTACCTTCCAGCCCTCAGAAAAAGGAGAGAAAGAGAAGGAAGAAAATCCAAATGGGGGTGCCAACTTTTGTTCTGGATTCACAAGGTAGTATTGCTGTTGGTTTGTGAGTACTGTGATGTGTCCCATGTACGGTCTGCTGGTGCTCTCACTCTGCATGTGAGAGGACTGCGGTGTGATTACAGAATACTTCCTTATACCCAGATTCCTTCTGGGATGCACACTATTGGGTAGTCTCCACAAGATGAGAGTTCATTAGCAGCTCCTACCAAAGACAAAGACACAGTCACACCTGAGAGCTGCATGAAAGCAGTTGTTTCCTTCTCCAAGCAGGAGTAAGGGTGATGTGGATTTTGGAGGAACTTCTTTCCCCATATGGCCTTTAGTGGCTTGTTCTTCCATCATATAGTGGAAAGGAGCAACAGACCTGATATAAAGCTCCTTTTCTGCTTGCCTTCCATGACAGAGGAAAGAGCAAGGAGAAGCATGGTGGCTGACAGGTGGAAGTGAGCAACTGAGTTCTGTCCTCTGCCCCTTTATCTGCTCTCACCAGTTGGCTGGCCCTATCCTGGCCTTCAGGCCCACTTTTCTGGGGGATGAGCAGAAAGTTCTGGGTCCCCAACCCTACCAAATGTCTGTTGCTGGCCCCCAAACCCTACTTCCAACTTGGACTACCAGTGGCAGGACTTCAGTGTTTAAGTGTGTGTGATGAGTAACCCAAAACATGTCTGCTGAATGAGGACAGTCAGTTATTATTGAGTCAATCCAGGGAAGATAATGGGGTAACATTATCTTCTTCTTCACAGGAAGGTGGAGTTGTAGCCCTTTTCAAGGTCTGCCGGCAGGACAGATTCCGGTGCTTGTACCCCCAGGCGCTCCGCACACTGGCCTCTATCTGCTGTGTAGAAGAGGGTGTCCATCAGCTGGAGAAGGTAAAGGCAACTGAGTCGTGAGCTGAATCACTGAGCCAGCTGGGGTTGGGAGCCTGGTCCTCTTCATATAGCAAGTCCACTATAATGCCCTTCCTCGGCCAGGCACTTTTCAGATGGGACTATTAGGGATGTTGACAATGGAATTCAATGAAATGAAATGGAAAGTGACTCCAGGGTCTAAGCAGGAATGGCAGATCTAAAGGCACACAGCATTTTCTTGGTGGGGTGACTGACAAAGAGTTTTCCAGTGTATGAGACAAACAAGGCCCTGGTAGTAAAGATGGTAGAGAGTTGTTTGAAAGTTTGGGATGGTTGGTCATTTCATAGCAGGATTCCATAGGAATTACATCCAGGACAATGGTGGATAAAAGTAGCAAGAATAAGATGCTATTGGTATATTGCTAGTCAGTTTTCCATCTTTGTGACAAAGTACCAGAGAAGAGAAGATCAACTTAAAGGAAAAAGGGTTTAATTTGGTTCATAGTTTTGGTCCAAGGTTGATGGGATCCATTACATTGGGCCTGAGGTAAGGCAGTGCATCATAGTGGTAGAGGAGATGGATAAGCTTGTTACTTTATTAGTTGTTGCACTAAGGTAGCCATGAAAATATAGATGGGTGGGTGGATGGATGGATGGATGGATGGATGGATGGATGGATGGACAGAGAGATGGATGGATGGACAGATGAATGGGCAGATAGACAGATAGATGATAGACAGACAGACAGACCTTTTGACTTTTGCTTTCATTCCCTCTGAGCTTTGGCCCATGGGATGGCACTACCCACATTAAGGTCTTCGCCACCAATTCCATGCATCAGTCATCTCTGGGAACTCCTTTACAGACACAGCCAGAGTTGTGCTTTACTAACTTCCTAGATGTCACCCTATCCAATCAAGCTGGAAGACAATCAAGACTAACCATCCCAGGGGTCTACATAAGTGGGGAGGACTGCACAGCTTAGGGAGGGGAACTGGAGTCAACCCAAGGACTCACTGGACCAATGTAACACAGAAAAATGTGGGGTCAAGGAAGGAATTTGGTGCTCTGGAGACCGTTAGGTACTTTGTGTCAGCCCAACCTGGTGCAGTATATCCAACTTCAGCTACTCTTCTCCCCTACCCAGGCTGTGGGTCTGAGCAGGCTTGTGGATCCTGTGGATACTAGCCTGAAGAGCTAAGGAGGCTAACCTGATATTTGGGATATTCTAACCTAATTTGAAGGAAGTGTGGTGAACATTCTTGTGGCTTAAATCCCAAATGTATCTTAGGATAGCTGTGGTGAGTCTGGGGTTTGGGGTGCTCTGGATCTGTTCCCTAGCATGTTTGGGGGAAGAACAGCTTTCCTCCCTTTACACTTATGTCCCCTAGCCTGAGCCCAGCTGCCCAGGTGGCCCCATCCCCAGTTTCTTTGCTTAGGCAATCAGTCACGTGCCTTCCCACCCTGCCTCTTTCCAAATCCATTCCCATGACCAGGCAGAAGAGTAAGAAGCACCCTTAGTTGAGGTGGAAGATGAATAGTGTGTCTGCTTCTTCTACAGCTCTCAAGGCTGTGTCTCCAAAGGAGGAAGCCATTTGTGCAGGCCACACAGCCAGATAGCAGAGAAGCTAATGTTTGCACTTTGAGCAGAAGAGCAGAATGCTTTCTTCCCACTTGGCTAGAAGCCTTTGTACTTTGTGGTATGCTGAGAGCCCTAGATTGGAGATAATAGGTTGAAGTTAATGGTGCCCATGCCTGGGTCCTGCTACTTGATGGGCAAATGGGCTTGGAGGAGGGACGCTACTTGCTTAAGTACTTACAGCTAAGGTTGTGGGAGAGCTCAAATCGAATCCTAGACTCCAAGACTAAAGTAGATACCATTTTTCTTCTTCCCAGTGCACTGTCTGAATGTGTAAGATAGTGTGTCTGTGCATGCACTTCCTTGCGTAATGACGAGACAGACAAACTCAATGAAGGAAATAGTTAAGCTTCTGTGATGCATAATCCACCATCCCAGCTCCTATAAACCTTTCCTGGATAGTGGCCAAATGACCAAATGAGGTTTGTTTCTCATATTCTTTCATTCTGGCTTGGTAGGGAGCATAGAGGAGTAAGAGAGGGACTAATATAATCAGATCTTCAAAAGCAGTCAGTTGCTTGGCTTTAGTGAGCTTTCAGGGCAGCAGGAAGAAACACAGCAGCACTCTCATGCTTGCAGCTGAAAACTGCAGCTGCATTTGCTGGAGGCAGTTCATTGCCTCCCTCCAAGGCTGTCTAAAAAAGCTAGGATTCTTCAACTCACCTTTTCCATGGCTGGGTTGACTGAATAGCATATGTTGCTTTAGGAAGATGAAGGAAAAGGATGCTAATCAATGAGACTCAGCGTAGCTGGGCCTGAGCTACTCCAGTGCACACATGCCTTCAGTATCACACCAGTGACATATGAGCCAAACACTATAAACATCTCCATCTTAAAGACAAGGATCCAGAATGTCAGACAGTTTTTGTGATCTGTCAAAAACCACATCATTAGCAAGTGTTGGAGGCAGGATTTAAACCTTTGTTCCAAAGCACTCAACATCCCTGCCTGGCTTACTTCATGAACACTCTGTGGACATTAAAACTGTCCCTGTGACTTACTCAATCCAGGTCACCTGGCTTCCACCCCCAAAAGAAAAGAAGTAGTGACCATTCCTCCCCTTCAAGTCAGATTGCTAAGGTGTTGATAAACTCCTGGTCTCATTCGGTCACCTGCTGCCGCTTCTTCCTTCTGGTTGTCAGCCACCCTCTTCTACACCCACTCACTTGCCTGCTCATACTGCCCGTCACTCTGCAGGCTAATTCTTTCTTCACATGTCTGTTGGGAAGTCCACAGGGCACCTGAGCACTGTGGACTTCGAGAGCCAGGCTGTTCTGGTCTAACCTTGATTCTTCGCGCTTGTGAGCTTGGAGGACTCGCAAGTTACTTGGGATGGCTTCCTGAGCCTCTTGGGCACATTTTCCTGGTAAATGGGTGCACTGAAATCTCATGAGATGGCTGTACACATGGAACTTTGTGCACAGTGGAACTGACCCACACTTTTCTTGATTGAGGCCAGGGCAGTGTTAATGGTAAGGGCTTTGGGATAGACTGGGCCCATACTGTCTGTAGAAGGAAGTAGTCTAGCCTGAAGCAGGAGGGCTATCCTGGGAGAAGAGGTGGTGAAGTCCAGTATGGAGTAGCTGGGTAGGACAGGAGCACCAGTCTTCTTCTTCCCATTTCACAGATGAGGAAACTGAGGTTCAAAGACCTTTCTCCAGATGGTGGACATGTGGAGACTACTAACACATCCCCAGCTTGTTCCAAACCCCATGTTCTACCTCTCTGCCACCCTGGAAAGATCTGGACCTTCTGAGATGGGGACCACAGGGAATGACTCCCTTGAAGCTAGGCTCAAGGTGTTGGTCAGGGCAGGGGACTTCGAGCTCTGTAGACTTCGAGAGGTCCCACAGGACTCTCTAGCAAGGCCTAAGTGGTCTTCCCTTTATAGATCTAGTTTACTTCAGTCACAGGCTCCACACTATTTTGGTACTCATGATCAATACACTTCTAGAAGTCAGCCATGTTTTTCCTGGTCCTTGGCAGGCAGTCATGTCTCACTAACTGGTCCTGTGCCAGGTTTAGGGGAGAAGTAAGCAGCTTGCTCTTAAGACCAGGCATGGAAAGGCCAGAAGTACAGATGGGCGGTGGGGCAGGGCAGGGTGGGGCAGGGGTAGTGATGGTGGGGAGGCTGGCCTGTGACCTCAAAGGAGGCTCCATCCTTTCAGAATTCCTGGTCAAAGAAAACCAAAAAGCCACTGCAAACCTGGTCCCAGTAGGTGTATAGAGGTGCTCGAAGGCAGATTGGGGAAAGAGCAGTCTAAGAAGGTACAAAGGACCCTGTGGCTGGTCATTGATCTGTGAGGCTTTGTGTCTGTAAGGAGCTCCATGCCCAGCAAATCAGGGTTGTCCAGAGAGATGGTAGTGTTCTCAGGACAACATTTGGGAGATGAACTGGAGGAAGGGCCCAGAATGGAGTGAGAGCCTCAGAGCCACACAGCTCAGTGAGAGCAGACACTCACAAGTCTGCTGAGGTGGACAGTCAGAGCCACTTTCCTGAAACACTGGCACCACAGACTAACATTTCCAATGACTGCAGGGTTTGGAGAGGAAGGTGTCCCAAGGAGCTAGTTACTTCCCTCTGACTTTGGCTTTGTCCTCTATGCAATGAAGTGGTACCTCCCTTGTCAGAGGGTTAACAATACATTGGGTCTTCAGTTGGGACATGTGTGAGGGGCATTTCCTGCCTGTGTCTAGCTTGTTTGTCTCCATAGGGTGCTCTAGGGAGACTCTGCATTGTCCCCCAAAGAGACTACATGCTGAGAATCTTGCAATGGCCCCGGTAGAATTCCAGGCATGACTAAAGTGAGGGCCAGGTACTGCCGGCTCAGACTGTGGGACCAAAGAGTCCTGGAACTAGAGCACATAGTCCAGATGAGGAGCTGGGTACCTGTAGAACAGAAACATGCAGGTCTAAGATCATAAGAGGAAGGTGTCCCAAGGAGCTAGTTACTTCCCTCTGACTTTTGGCTCTGTCCTCTATGGAATGAAGTAGTACCTCCCTTGTCAGAGGTACCAGCTTTGAAGCCCAGTGCTCAGCCAACTTTAGCCAGCTCTAGACAGTTCTAGAAATTGCTCTTCTAGCCTTAGACAAGGGACAGTCTCACTTTCAGAAGAACATTCTTTTATTTCTACCCTACCACCCTCCCTTTTTGTGTGTGTGAAATAAGGAATTAGTTCATTTTGTCCTGGAGCCAAAGGGAGAGTTTAATAAAGATCGATAAAGAAATTAAAGATGAGCAAGGGAGGGTAGATGTGCTCAATTTCAATTCCAACTAGAAAATCTCTGGGGATGTGGGTGGGTGTAGGAAGGGAAGCTGCTGCTTACCTCCTGCAGCACCCTTCATGCCTTGGGGTGCATGGAAGATGGAGACAGGGAGGCCTAGGCAGAGACCCTGGACAGGAAGAAGTGGGCTTCAGTAGGATAAAGGGGAGGCTCCACTGCCTCCTTAGCTGTGGTCTTCCTGCACTGTCTGTCTCTGCATTGTTTTCTTGAGTCAGAAATAGCATATATACACATATATATGTAAGCAGTGTCCCCGTCCTTTTGCCTTTTGATTCTTTCTCAGTGTTGTTCTTCAAGTAAGGCAGGGAGTGATGGTCACCTCCATTCCATTTTACGAAAGTTCAAGTTGAGGCTGACAAGGGTAGACACTGGGAGACACAGGGCCCAACTGAGGGCCAACCCCTATGCTTTTCCTCCCTCTCTCATACAGATTCCTTCTCTCCTCCATAATCCAAAAGTGAACATAGTGGCCACAGTGTGTAGCCCTCCCATGAGACAGCAACTTACTTTGCTAGATTCAGTTCTGATACTTGAGTGAGGCTGTGCGGGGAGAGCTGGGCTGTGGACACCAGGTCTTTGGCTCACAGCCTCTTCTTTGCCTAGGGGAAGCTCTTGACTAGGAGGTGGGGGTGCTCTGGAAGCAGACCCCAGATACTTCCCTCTGCTCTCTGGGGAGCTTGTGCTGGTGCTGCTTCCACCCCATGCCAGACAATTAATCCACTGCCCTGGGAATAGGCTAGGGCTGAGCTGAGTGAGCACCTCAGGGCCACAGTCAGCTGGCTGGGGAAGGAGAGAGGAGGAGAGAGCAGCGACCCAGTCCTCTCTGAAGGAGCATGGCTCATTCCTTTCTCTTACAATCTAGCTTCCATTCTGTCTTGGAGGAGGAATAGAGAGGATTATGGCTTGAAAAGCTTTAATCAAATTCAACTCTCACTTCCCATCTGTAGGATGGGAAGCCTCCTCATTTGTGACATGGAGGGTCAGTACTGTCCAGAGTGGTGGCTGTGAGCTGCACTCTCCTGCCAATCAGTTCTGATGTGAATCTGAAGAAGGGTTGGAGCTGCCTGGCAGTCTGGATACCTAAGAGATTCACTTGGGGAAAACTTTGTGGGACACCATGTGTTGTGCAACAGCGGCCCCTGGTGGACAAGAACTCCACTGGCAGCATTGGCAGGGTGCCCAGGGCAGCCTTTTCCTGGAACTGAGGCAGCTACTGGGCTCTGGGGCCCAGAACCAGTGGTTAGGACCAGATGATATATCCTGTGATGTACGTGGAGAGCAGTGTTTAAACCTATTTTTTTCTTACAGGGAAATCACCCTCTAGGTGAAAGACGCAGATAGATCTTGCAGTCTATTATGTCCCTACCCTTATCCCAGAGGCTTCCCCAGAGGATCAGCTATACATCTTTTACAGTTAATTAATTAATTAATCATGTGTGATAGAATGATCATGTTCCCACAGTGCACACGTGGAAGTCAAAGGACAGTTTGTAAGAGTGAGTTCTTTCTTTTCTTCCACCATGGGGGTTGAGGGCGTTGAGCTCAGGTTGTCAGGCTTTGCAGCTGGCCCTACTCTGAGCCTTTTGGGCCCAGACACCCTCCTGTTTCCCAGGTTATTACTGAGCATGCTCCTTGCCATTCACTGCCCTTCAGTAGATAGGGCTAGAGATGCTGTCCAGCTACACATGTAACTTTGCACCCCTCTGAGCTCATTTTAGGTAAGATTGGAGTGACTTTCTTCTGCATGCTTCCAACAGCCACCTGTGGCCCCTTGTGTGGTGCATCCTCCTGTGAGGCCTCTGATTCTGCTGGGCTCTCTTAATGTAGATTATTTTATACCTTTGCTTGTTGACTTCAAGTTCAGAACCAGCTCTGATCTCCTTCCCCTCAGCTTTCTTGCCTTTTTGACACTTATACCCAGAGCTCTGCTGGGCTTCCCCACCAAGGGATAATGTCCTGCTAGCTACTTTGACTTGACAAGGAAATGGCTTGCACATACAGATGTGCAGGTCAATGATGTCTGAGCATAACTGAGGAAATATTGTTTGCCAATGGGAAGATAAGAGTGTGTGTATGTTTGTGTGTGTGTGTGTGTGTGTGTGTGTGTGTGTGCATGTGTGCTCACACATGCTCTTCATACACATATCATTTTCTACCACCAGTCACATGGCTGAGGCTAGGTGTAGAAGGTCTGCCTACCAAAACTGGCAGTGATCTTAGATCACTTCAGAAGCACAGATGAAGTTGCTTGTAGATTTATAAAGCAGTCCTCTACCCTGGACTTACTTAGGCACAATCTCATCATTCACTCTGATTTTGAAGTTTGTCTTTCTGATGAGTAGTGATTCAGAGACTGTTTCATATCCCTGTTGTCCATTTGGTTGTCTTTTTTTTTTTTTGGTGATATGTCAGTCTGCTATGTTTTCTCATTTAAAAATATTGCATCATTTGTCTTGCCTTATTGATTTATAAATTTAAAAATGTTTTCTAGACACAAATCCCCTTTCAGACAGAGATAGTGAGAATAAATGTTGTCAGTCTGCGGTTTGCTTTATCATTCTCTTAATGTCATTTGATAAATAGAAATTCTTGATTTTGTTAAGGTTCTATTTATTGATTTTCCTTTTTATAGTGAGTGCTGTTTCCATCCATTTAAGAAATCCCTGTTTTCTCCAAAACTATGAGGATATTCTCATGTATTTCATTTGAGACTGTCCTTGTTTCATTTCTGTTGCTGTGATAAAATGTCCTGACAAAAAGCAACTTAGAGGAGAAAGGGTTTATTTGAGTTGACAATTGTAGATTACAGTCTGTCCCTGGAGGCTGGGCTGTAACAATGCAGCTCTAAGGAGCTGGTGACTTCCCATCCTCAGTCAGGAGCAGATAGTAAGGAATGCATGAATCCTTGCTTGTTTCCTCTCAGCTAGCTTCTTCCTTTGTTGTACTACTCAGGGGTCCCTGTGTAGGGACTGGTGCCACCTACAATGGGTCAGGCCTTCCTAAATCAGTTAACAATCAAGACAAATCCCCAAAGACATGCCCCAGAGTCTAACATGGTTTAGGAAGTCCCTTTATTGAGAATCTCTTCCCAGATGATGCTGGACTGTGCATAGTTGGCAAAGCTAACCATCACGAAGAGGCTCATTGGTTTACTGTTCACATTTTTGAGTTATGACTAACTTCACCAGGTATTCAAAAGTTTAGTTTTTCACCCATACAGTTAGCCAGTTGAGTGTACAGCATTTATTGAAAAGACCATCCCTAAGTTGAAATAATACCTTCATGTAAACAAAGTGATGGGTACAGTCTGTCTGTCTGTTCTAGTAGTCTTTTTGGATAATTCTTTTATCGACATATCACTTAGTCCCCCAATTTAATAAAATTTGATAGTTGTACAAGTACTCTCTCTTTGTTCTTTAAGACTATATTGCAAATCTTCTTTATTTCTATATTCATTTCATAACCAGCTTGTTAGTGCCTACAAAATACCTGCCAATACTTTAATTAAGAGTCCTTTATATTTCTACATAAGTTTGACATCTCAAACAATTAGAGTGTTCTGATCAATGAACATAACACATCTCATTGCTTAGTACAGACTTTAAGGATTGCCCCTCCCTCACACATCTTTTAAATATTTACTCATAGCTATGTTTTATGGTAATGTAATTGATATTTTAAATGATTATTTTTGAACTGTTACTGGTGGTAATACATAGAAAATACACTTTTGATTGTATCCAGCTAAATCTACTTACACATTTTAGTAGAGTGCTGACTGTTTCACCTTTTTCTGCACATCTGCACCATGTGTAAAGGATGGTATGAAGAAGGGCAGGTTTGCTTCTCTGCAATCATCATCTCTTCTCTGGTGAGATTGCACGGGGAGCACAGTGTTAGATAGATGGAGGATTGCATGGGGAGCGCAGCGTTAGATAGAGGTGCTGATGATGGGCTCCTTTGTCTTGCTGCTGATTTCAAAAGAAGGCCTATGTATCATTGGCTGTTTCATTGCTGCATGTGATGTATCTTGAAGAAGTGAAGTTAGAAAGAAGACATGCTCTCCAAACTCTGATGGTTGTGTTAACTTTCTTGTACCACAAGTATTCCTAGGACACTGGTTTTCAACCCAACATATCCATTAGACTTACATGAAGAATTTTTAAAAGGCCTTATGGATGGATAGATTATTAAAATAAAATTTCTGGTGGTTAAATTGAGGATATATATAATATATATTATATTATATTATATATATATATATATATATACATATATCCCTGAGATAAAGTTTCTCTTTGTAACCCCAGCTGTTCTGCAATTTAGTTGGTAGACTAGACTGGCCTTGAACTCAGAGATCTGCCTGCCTCTGCATCCCAAGGACTGGGATTAAAGGCATGTGCCACCATGCCCAACTAGTATTATAATTTTTAATACTTCCCCAGATGATGGCACCTATCATTTGAGAATCACTGACCAAAGCAGTTTGGTCCAGGTCCCAGCTGGGTCTCCATGGGATTTTGTTGAAAACTTGGCATTTTCATATCAGCACAGGGCTAGTAACACTGACTGAAGGAATAGCTAACCCCAAGCCAAATGCTTTCAGAACATCTATTTGAAATGTGCTTTAAGGAAAATCCTCTGCTAACAGAAAGATTATTTTCTAGTTGCATTCCTAAATGATTCAAGCCATGATTTCTCTCCACTGAAAACGTTCCTCTCTACTCTCATTGCTTGCGCATCTTCAACCTTCTGCCCTATTGATTGTCCCCTCAGAGGGGCCACATAACCCCTGCTGTCCAGTGTTCCACTTTCTACTGGGATTTCATGTTTATATTTATCCACTTGTGTTTGAAATAACAGGAGAAGTGGGGTGGAGCCTGGATATGTTGGCTTGGGGGTGGATGCTGTTATCTTTTGGAGGTTTGTTTAGTTTCTGTGGCTTTTTATTGAGTTGTCAGCTGTATCATAAGTCTAAAACAAGTACATCAATTTATTTATAAGGGGAGCTTTGGACCACAGGCACTGCCATGACTTTTTCCTGAACCTTGTCTCAATCTGGTTCATACTTTGTTTTCTGTTTCTGACCCACATGGTGCTCTGCCTTGTCCTCAGCTTCCACTTGTCTTTGTTTTCCTCTTCGACCAGAATTAAAATTTCCTTTTAACTGATCATATTTTAGCTGAACAGACCCATTCTCCCTGGATGAAAATCAGGATTCCAGTCTTTTTGGGAGTTTCATTTGTTTTGAGATGTCTTGTAGGTCTTAGATATTTGAGTAGACAGAACCATGAAAGAGAAAATTAGCAGTCTTAGGCGCTGGCCATTGTGTTGCATGCTGCATGCCTGTCACTCCAGAATTTGGGAGGCTGAGGCAGGGAGATTTTAAGTTTGAAGCTGGTATGGACTGGACCGAGAAGGGGGGGGGGGGGATGAAGGAAGGAGAAGGAAAAGGAAGGAGGAGAAGGAGGAGACTCTGAAACTCTTGGTAATTTTCCCACACCCAAGTTTTCAACACATTTACACAATTCCTTTGTTTTAAGCCTCTAGCTACCTCCTCTGGCATTCACTGAAAATTAAACACAGAGCGAAAGCAAAACAAATGCTCTAACGCAAAGCTAAGCTAGCTGACCAGCACCAATGATGTATGATGGGCTTTCATACTAGCCGGTGTTCCTTCAGCATTTGCACAATGACCACCTCTAACACTTGTTTTGGCAATCACTGGGAGAATGTTACTAATAAATCTGACATAATTTTCTACACTTTAAGTGCCCCAGATGCATGAGTTCCACACTTCTACCGTCTGTGAAAAGTTCTGCTTTTTTCTAGCTCCCTTTTTTTGTGAGATTGCAGGCTCATGAGCCCTGCTGTCCAGGTGATGCACCAGCTAGACAAACCTCATTCCCATATACACAGCCACCCACTAGGAACACTGACCTCAGACCCATCCATTTCAGTCCATGTAAGAGCTAATTATCTGTAAGTATTTCTAGCAGCCATTTCTTTAAGGATAGGAACAGATTTGATTAGATGACTCTCTTGGCACCAACTTTATTGCTAGGGATGGGAAATGGACAACTAGGAGTTGGAGACTTTCCTCAAATGGCACTAGTGTTTGAAGGAGCTGGCCCCAGGCAGGGCTACTCCTCGGCCTTTCATAGGAGTTGAGCTGGATGACATCCACTGGCCTGGCCATTTCTCCAGCTCCTCCCTTTCTTTCTCAAAGGCTCCATAAAGGAAGGGACGGGGGAAGGATCAGAATCAGCTTGCTGTACCGTGTAGCCTGGGTAATCTTCCTGCTTCTGCCTCTCTGCCTGTTTTCTCAGTGTTCTTCCTATGCTATAGTGTGGCTGCAGAGTACTGGGCCTCATTTGGATGCCAAGTACCTAGAGACAATTCAGTGCAGGGCTAACCCTGAGGGACTCAAAGTAGAGAGAGAGGTACAGGTGACCTGGACCGACCATATTAGATGATACCTGTTGTAATTGTGATTGGATAAGGGTGGTGTGGCAACTGGAAGGACAGAGATGGCCTCTGTCTGGGGAGATAGGTGACGTGACCTGGGTAGGAGGTAGGAGGGAAACAAGGACAATACTTCAGTTTTTAGCAAATTGGGTTTGAGGTGCTCATAGAATATACAGACCAATTATTTTTGGATTTAAACATGAAATGACACAGTAGGGGTTTGAAAATATAGATGTGCATCTTGGGGGAAAGAGGTCAAAATTTATCTCTGAGAGTCACCATGTGGACTTGAGCCTAGTTTCCAATATGACACAGGATTACAGCAAAAACTGACATATGGTTGTCAAGGAGAAGAGGCTTAGAGAACAAGTAGAGATGCTACTAGCTGAGGAGGAGACAAGTCCTTAAGATGAGCTGATGCTGGAGTCCTGGGAGAGAAGGCTGAGATGGAGAGTTCTCAGTGGGAGGAGTAAGGGTTGCAGAAGGTCAAATGAGAGGGACTGGACCAAGTCCTCTGTGAACTTATTGTTCTCTACCACCTCTCCCTCAACACCATCCTGTTTCTGTTTTTCTCTGTTCTTGCCATTTCTCTGCCTCTGTCATTTATTTCTGCATTATCTCAATGCTGATGACTAACTAGGCACTTGTCACTCCATGACTGACAATCAATAGAAATACTGGTTTACTGCCGGGCATTGCTGAACTCCTAGCTAAGGGCTTCTAATCGTGAATCTTAGCATTCGCAATCAGTCACAGATGATACCCAGTTAAAAAGTCTTGGTTCTAAATTGTGTGATCCAATGCCCACACAAGTGGGTCAATTTGTGGATCCCCTGCACCTAGGTGCCTCCCAGAGGGTCGTGCGCTAGAGGCCTAGTTACCAGCCTGTGAGGTTACTGGGAGCCGGTAGAACCATTGGAAGGTAAGGAGAACCTTGGAACCCTGGCCTTTTCTCTTTCTTTTTTTTTTTTCGAGACAGGGTTTCTCTGTGTAGCCCTGGCTGTCCTGGACTCAATTTGTAGACCAGGCTGGCCTCGAACTCGCAAAGATCCGCCTGCCTCTGCCTCCCAAGTGCTGGGATTAAAGGCGTGCGCCACCACTGCCCGGCTCTCTTCTCTTTCTTTACCAGCTGGCTTCCACAAGGTGAGCAGGCCTCCTCTGTAACGTGCTCCCACCACGATGCACTGTGCTGCCATGAGCCAAGCAGTCAAGCAACCATGGGCCACAAAACCACCCAAACCAGGAGCCCAAACAACCATGTCCTCCTTATGAGGTGATTTTCTCAAGTATTTTGTCACAATGAAGGAAAACTGACCCATTCATTACCCAGAGGCCTGAGTTTCTCACTTTTGGAGGAGACTGCAGAAAGGAACTTTGGAGGGAAGTCCCATTAGGTGTCTCGGAGGCACACAGAACTGAGGAGAGGTCCTCCAGGCATGAGGAGATAACTAAGCCACAGATGGGGAGAGGATGGCATGATGGTGCCACCGTGTGACACGCACTGCCTATGCAGTCTCTCATCAAATAATTGCAATTGATATTTCAAATACCCATTTTATAAGAAAATGAAAGCCATTGGTGCTGGTATTATTGCCCTAAATTTTAGGATAAAGACTCAAAGGAGTGAGAAAATTTTTTTAGGTACTAGGAGACAGGATTCAGACTAATAGGTCTGGCTCCAGTGTCTGCACATTCTGGTACTCTAGGAATGGTCGTGAGTGCTAAAAAGCTCATAACTCAGTGGGGCGGAGCCCTTGATGATGAGTTGTGTGAGCTGGGCTGGATCGGAGCTTTGGAGATGGTGGGGTGTATGACGACCGATTTATGTGGCAGTCTGCTAGTGGCAGGCTGAGGGAATTCAGCAGCATCAGAAACAATGAAATCTGTTTCCTACAAAAAGTCACCAAATGGAAAAACAAGCAAGAGATATGACCAGGGTTCCCTCAACTTACCAAATACAAAGCCCAGGCAAACCACATAAAGCAAACCAAAATGATATAAAAGATTCAATCTCATTGGTTTTGATTCACACAAGTTAAAATATAGTTTTCTGGTTCTACCTTTATTAATTATTTTTCTGCCACTGTGATAAAATACCATGACTAAACAAACTTAAAGATAAATTATATTGGCTTACAATTCTGTAGGGAGAGTCCATAGTTGTGGGAAGGCATGGCAGCGGTGGCCTGAACAGGAAGCTGGTCACATTTTATCTGCACACGGGAAGAAGAGAAAAGAGAAAGTGAGTGAGTCTATAAACCCTCAAAGCCTTCTCCCAGTGATTTAATTCCTCCATCAAGGTCACATCTCCTGAAAGCTCCATAACTACCCCCAAACAGCACCACCACCAACTGGGGACCAAGACCCTATTGAGGATATTGCTTACCCAAACTATCAAATTACTAACAAATTATAAGCATAATGTGAAAACCAGAGAAGGATATGGTGTTAAATATCTTTCTATAGTGTTGGTAAGTATAACTCCCTACAACCATATGACAAATTAACAGTTTAGTAAAGATGTGCCAATGCTATGCCTTATCCCTATGTTAACACTCCTAGGGAAACTGGCAAGCATGGCCAGAAGATGTTTAGAAGAATATTTGTAACAGCACTGTCCCATATAGTAACCCCCAAAAAGACACGCACGTGACTATTGTGAGGAGAATGCATGCATGAACTGCAATAGCTGTACACATAACACAGAGCTGTGAAAACAAATGGACCACAGACACACACAGTGACAGGAAGGAGTTTCATAAACACAGGATGTCTGAGGGAGAAAGAAATTCCACCATTTATGTCTGTTGTAAGACCTGTAAAGCTTGGTTTGTCAGATAGAGATCTAATGAAAACAAAGGGTATCAGCAACACAGAACCCAAGGTGAAGCCTTTTCAGTGGTAGGTGATCGGAGAGACAAGATGAAGAGGAAGCACTAGCTTAATGCTTTTTCTAAGATTTAGAATTTCTGAATATTCAGCATACATAGATCTTCCCATAGGTGTCCATTTTACTATTAAAATTCTTTATAAACCATGTTACCACTTACTTATATATTTGATGTATTCAAATGTAAACACATAAGCATATATTATATATTATATTCCCTTACACAGTTGATATATTTTATAAATATATATGAATATGTATGCTTTATATGTATTGTATATAACAATAAGTAATATCTGTCATGTTGAAGGGATAATGTATTTCATAATTAGTACTCAATAAGAGGCAACCTGAAGCATAGTCAACATGCCAGAAGAAGACAAGAAAATGGGCAGTTCATCATTTGAATATCCAGGACCCCACAGGTCCTCTGGGAAATCCAGGTGCTGCAAGGGCATAAGTTCACATCACCTGGGGTCAAGGATCTGTGGAACTGAGGTTGAGCTGGTTTCTGTTTCAATGCTGTTCTTTTTGAGTCTTTGCTCACAGCCTCCTCCTGGTTAACAATGCCATCATTTTACTTGTATGAATCTACAATGTATCCTCAAGTGTTAGGTCAAATGGTACTTTCTGGCATTGTTCCCCATCTACCAAAATCCCAGTACATGTCAGGCATCAAGGAACTCAAAGTGAATGAGCTGTGGTAGCCATGCTTGGAGGAGTCCAGGGAGCCACAGGATTAGAGAATCACATGATTGTATATTGCTAACGTTGGAGCAGCATGCAAGTTCTCTGTAGCCTTGTTACCAAGCAGATCTCCAATCTCTCCATGAAACTGGTAAGATAGCTTGGAGAGGGGAACAGGGATTCCCCTTTAAGTAATCTACAGTTAATTTGATGCAGCGACAATGTCACTTGGAGAACAATATTCTTCAGCATTAAAATATGATGACACTAGCAGAAGTACTTGAACATGGGAAGCCAGAGGGAGCCATCTTCCCAAGTGTACTGTGGGTATATTAAGTCACAGGTGGCTTCCAGAAGAGGTAGAGCATCCCTTGGGAAATCATGATGGTTGTCTGTGATGATAGTCTCTTCCCCCACCACAGGGATGTTCTGTCCTGGATCAGGTTTCTGCAGCATGAGTCTTGGCACTTGGTCTGTACTTTTGGAGGCCACAACTTACTTTCGTCTTAGAGAGAAGGGTTCATATTTGGGCTTTGGGTTTCACTAGGTACTGGGAACACTGACTCAGATTAGCTGAGCATCAGTGCAGCATACTTATTTGAGTCTAACTGGTGTTCCAATTGAGTCAGAGACCTGAGTAGCAGCAGTAGCTACAGTCAAGACAAGCTTGAGGGTACTTGATTGATGGAGATATTTTCCCATTAGAGACTTTGTAGCTTCTTAGCAACACTCTTGACTGATGCTCAGAGGAGGAAAGGGGGTGTGAGTCAGTCAGTTGAGAGGCTTCTTATTTTGGCAATAGAGACACTTCCTGTTTCCAGGCCCGGCAGCTGCCTTGTGTGCTCAAACAGGCCTCTCCAAGGGCCTGTTAATAAAATACCTGGCTTGAGTCCAGTCCTGCCTGGGGCAGGCTGACTTCTGTTTGTTCCTTTTATTAAGCACATCCAGGTGGGTTTTACTGTGGGCTGTTCCCTGGGCTCTTGTTTCCACATTTGTCTCTTTTGAGTCTGAAATTGCCTATGGCCTTCATGGCTAATGGACCTTTCAGGTCCCAAGAGCCGTTTAAGAGTGGTATAGGGCCGGGGTGGAGGTAATTAATCAAATGAAAGTCGAGCCCTGGGGGCCCACTAGAACTAGTAGCAAGAGGTAGGGATGCAGAGACAGGAGGTTCAAGTCAGTATCAGATGTGGGGGACATCAGTCAAGGCATCTTCCTGTCCTCCGTTGCCTCAGCCCCTTCCAGCGTTGGTCCTTAGCCACCTAGCACCCTAGCTCCTGGAGGAACTGCAGGAGCACTGAAAATCTGCCTGTGGCAAGATCCTTCTAGTTCCCCTCTAAAGCCCACTTACCGACTCCTAATGGAGGGTAGGTATTAAACTCAACTGTGACTTCTCATGAGGAAGGCTACTGTCATTTTCAGAACCCAGATGTTAAAGACCAGACCATTCACTCCCAAACTGACTAGTGAAGAAAGTAAGGATGTAGGGCAGAAGAACAATACTTTCTAAGTTTTTCTTTCCATCCCATTGGATGTTTGAGGCAGTGATACAATAAGCATCTACTAAGTATGGAACCTGGAACAATAGAAATGTCTCCTATTACTCTGCCAAGAGCAAGTCTAGCTGGGGTAGGGCTGGAAAACAACGGTATTTTTTTTTTCTGGCATATGTGTCCCACAAGACCTTTACTGCTATGATTGGGCAGAGAGAGCGAGGCTTTCGTGGAAGCAGCACTCTTTCTACAGGGAACACAGGAGGGGTAAGGAAAGCATTGAGTTCAGCATGTTGCAAAAGATGAAGATGAGAGAAGGAGGGAGCCCATACTTTCTGAACTTGTCTTCTCCATAGACATCACCTGTTTTTGTTTTTGTTTTTTTAACATCTCCTGACCTCCCGACACCTTGCTGGTGTATGAGGGAATAGTGTCAAGGTTGTGAAACCATACAGCATGAGAGATGGAGCCTGGCTTGGAGCTCAGGGTCAGAAGATCACTAAGTAACCATTATTTCTACTGCATTTTGCAATGATGCATGGCCGAGGTCAGCCCCTAGACATTTGGCTTGTCCAATGTCTAGAAAGTCTACAGGAGATCACTTATCTTTCCTGGGCTCAAAGCAGAGGCATTTATTTTATTTTATTATTTTTTTTATTTCTTCAAGTTACATCTCAATTGCAGTCCCCTCCCTATTCCCCCTCCAGTCCCACCCTCCCACCCTCAACCCCCCATCCTCTTCCCTTTTTTTTTCTTTTAAGTTTAAGGTATATTTTATTTCCCCCTACATTTTCCCATTTCAGTCCAACAAATGGCTCTTTCTCTTATAATAATAAATACAAAACAACAGAGGTAATTAGGCCACAGTTTTGAGGGTTATATGGCTTAGCATACACTCCCAATGTACAGTCCATATGTATTTGGTACCTGACTTTAACATTCTACTATCTAACCATCTCCATGAGTTTAAGGTTCTATATCTGACTCAATATTCATACTAACTTGCAACACAATTTTAAAAGCATCTTCTTAGATCTATAACACTCTCTTGACTCCTAAACAACTCAAAATTTAATTATGAGACTCTAGCTATCTGTTCTTCAACCACCTCAGAGACCTGAGAGGGATAAATATATCTGATTTTATAGGAAGTACAGGGCCTGCAGATTCCCAAACTAAGAAATGACATACCAGTGGCTGCCTGGACAGTTCCCATTTTCTCTCCATACTTTACAGCATCGATCTTCAGTCATTTGGCCCCGTTTCTCTGACAGACATTGATTGTAGAGCAGGGGTTATGAAGGACTTACATACCCTGTCTTGGCAGAGCTAGGCTGTCGACTTACCTGCTTCCAGGTTTTGTCCTTTTTGGACAGCATTCTGTCTACAGTTGCAGCAAGGGGCTTTTCCTACCAAGAGATAGGCTTGCAACTAATTCAGTCATCTCCCACTGGAGATTCTTTGATGCTCATCTTCTGCTTGGAGGAGAATAGGGGGTGCTGTCAGGAGTTGATATGTCTTGATATAAAAAATCTAAAGTTACAAAAACATCTTTGAATGCCATATTCTGCAGATCTCTTGAGGTTTTTGAAGAGGCCCTATCTATCTCTTATATTAGGGTAAGCAGATGTTGCTTGTCTCTTAGCAGGTTTATTTCTGATTAGCTTAGAAAGTAACTATAATAGGCTGTCATAGTACCTAACAGAATGACCGGCTTGCAAAACTATTAGTTTGCATTTCTTAATTATCCTAAACAGTTCATGACAGTTAGTAGTAAAAGGCCGAAACATCACATTTCATTTTTTTCTTTACCTCCTAGCCCTTCCATCCCATTTCTCTGGGGTGGGGTGTCCTTATATAACAGTCCCTCATCTCAGTAGAGAGGTCGTATGAAGCCCAAGAGCCTCTTCATTCATTGGGGATCTACGAAGCAGTACCATCAGTGAAAAGTGTCTCATTGCCCGGGAGAGAGAACTAAAAAACAAACAAACCAATAAGCAGACAATAAGTAAAAAAGACTAAAAAATAGAAAAAAAATATAACTAATATATAAAAAATAAATAAAAATTAAAAATAAGAAGTCTATGTCCAAGTTCCCTTTGGTGTGTTAGTTGTAGTATTGATACTTTCTACTATATAGCTAAAATCCTACTATAAGTGAATAGATGCCATATGCATCCTTCTGAGTCTGGGTTAGCTCACTCAGGATGAGCTTTTCTAGTTCCATCCATTTGGCTGCAAATTGCATAATTTCATTTTTCCTGATAGCTGAATAATATTTCATTGTGTAGATGTACCACAGTTTTTTAACCCATTCTTCGGTTGAGGGACATCTGGGTTGTTTCCAGTTTCTAGCTGTTACAAATAAGGCTGCTATAAACATAGATGAGGAAACTTCCTTATGATTCCATGAAGAGGCATTTGGGTGTATACCCAGAAGTGGTATGGCTGGGTCCTGAGGCAGAGCTATTCCAAGTTTTCTAAGATATCGCCAGACTGACCTCCATAGTGGTTGCACAAGCCTGCATTCCCACCAGCAATGGAGTAGGGTACCCCTTTCTCCACACCCTCGCCAGCATGTGCTGTCATTTGAGGTTTTGATCTTAGCCATTCTGACAGGTGTGAGATAGAATCTTAGAATTGTCTTGAGTTGCATTTCTCTGATGATTAAGGATGTTGAGCATTTCTTCAAGTGTCTCTCAGCCATTAGGGATTCCTCCTTTGTGAATTCTCTGTTTAGCTCTGTCCCCCATTTTTTGATTGGATTATTTGGTTTCTTGGCATTTAATTTCTTGAGTTCTTTGTAGATTTTGGATATTAGCCCTCTGTCAGATGTGGGGTTGGTGAAGATTTTCTCCCAGTCTGTAGGCTGCCGTTTTGTTCGAATGACAGTGTCTTTTGCCTTACAGAAGCTTTTCAGTTTCATGAGGTCCCATTTATTGATTGTTGATCTCAGGTCCTGAGCTGTTGGTGTTCTGTTCAGGAAGTTGTCACCTGTGCCAATTAGTTCGAGGGTTTCTCCCACTTTTTCTTCCAGTAGATTTAGTGTGACCGGCCTTATGTTAAGGTCTTTGATCCATTTGGACTTCAGTTTTGTACAAGGTGATAAGTATGGGTCTAATTTCATTCTTTTACAAATGGACATCTAGTTGGACCAGCACCATTTGTTGAAGATGCTGTCCTTCTTCCATTGTGCCATTTTGGCTTCTTTGTCAAAAATTAGGTGGCCATAAGTGTGTGGGTCTATTTCTGGATCTTCAATTCGATTCCATTGATCTACTGGTCTGTTTCTATACCAATACCATGCTGTTTTTACAACTATTGCTCTGTAGTACAGCTTGAAATCTGGGATGGTAATACCTTCAGATGTTTTTTTTTATTGTACAGAATTGATTTAGCTATTCTGGGCTTTTTGTTGTTCCATATGAAATTGAGAATAGCTCTTTCCAAGTCTATAAAAAATTTTGTTTGTATTTTGATAGGAATTGCATTGAATCTATATATTGCTTTTGGTAGGATGGCCATTTTTATTATGTTGATCCTACCTATCCATGAGCATGGGAGATCTTTCCATCTTCTAAAGGCCTCTTCCATTTGTTTCTTCAAGGGCTTGAAGTTCTTGTTGTACAGGTCCTTTACTTGCTTGGTTAGAGTTACCCCCAGGTATTTTATATTGTTTGTGGCTATTGTGAAGGGGGTTGTTTCCCTTATTTCTTTCTCAGCCCATTTGTTTGTTGTATAAAGAAGGGTTTCTGATTTTTTTGCATTAATTTTGTATCCAGCCACTTTGCTGAAGGTGTTTATCAGCTGTAAGAGTTCTCTGGTGGAATTTTTGGGGTCGCTTATGTATACTATCATATCTTCTGCAAATAGGGATAATTTGACTTCTTCGTTTCTGATGTTTATCCCCTTGATCTCCTTTAGTTGTCTTATTGTTCTAGCAAGAACTTCAAGTACTGTATTGAAGAGACATGGTGAAAGTGGACATCCTTGTCTTGTCCCTGAGTTTAGAGGAAATGCTTCAAGTTTCTCTCCATTTATTTTGATGTTGGCCACTGGCCTGCTGTATATTGCCTTTATTATTTCTAGGTACAGTCCTTGTATGCCCGTTCTCTCCAGAACTTTTAGCATGAAGGGGTGTTGGATTTTGTCAAATGCTTTTTCTGCATCTAGTGAGATTATCATGTGTTTTTTTTCTTTCATCTTGTTTATATGGTGAATGATGTTGATAGACTTTCGTATGTTGAACCATCCCTGCATTCCTGGGATGAAGCCTACTTGATCATGTTGTATGATACTTTTGATGTGTTCTTGAATTCGGTTTGCTAGTATTTTATTAAGTATTTTTGCATCTATGTTCATGAGGGAGATTGGTCTGAAGTTCTCTTTCTTTGTTGGGTCTTTGTGTGGTTTAGGAATCAGGGTGATCGTGGCCTCATAGAATGAGTTTGGCAATGTTCTTTCAGATTCTAATTTGTGAAAGAGTTTGAAAAGTATTGGTGTTAGCTCCTCTTTGAAGGTCCGGTAGAATTTTGTGTTAAAGCCATCTGGCCCTGGGCTTTTTTGGTTGGGAGATTTTTAATGACTGTTTCTATTTCCTTAGGGGTTATAGGGCTGTTTAATCTGTTTATCTGATCTTGATTTAGCTTCGGTAGGTGGAATCTATCAAGAAAATTGTCCATTTCACTTAAGTTTTCAAATTTGGTGCAGTATAGATTTTTAAAGTAGGACCCAAATATTCTCTGGATTTCCTCAATGTCTGTTGTTATTTCTCCCTTTTCATTTCTGATTATGTTGATTTGTGTTTTCTTCCTGTGTCTTTTAGTTAATCTGGCTAAGGATCTGTCTATTTTGTTGATTTTCTCGAAGAACCAACTCTTGGTTTCATTGATTCTTTGTATAGTTCTTTTTGTTTCTAAGTGTTGATTTCAGCCCTAAGTTTGATGATCTCCTGCCTTCTGCTCCTCTTGGGAGTGTTTGCTTCTTTTTTTTCCAATTCACCCAGTTTAGCTGTTAATTTGCTAATATGAGCTGTCACAATTTTCTTTTTGAAGGCACTTAGTGCTACGAACTTTCCTCGTAGCACAGCTTTCATTGTGTCCCATAGGTTTGGGTATGTGTGTCTTCATTTTCGTTGGATTTTAAGAAGTGTTTGATTTCCTTCTTTATTTCTTCCCTGACCCAGTGGTCCTCTAGTAAAGAGTTATTCAATTTCCATGTGAGTGTAGACTTTCTGTTGATTCTTTTGCTATTGAAGTCCAGCTTTATTCCATGGTGGTCTGATAAGATACAAGGGGTTATTTCAATTTTCTTGTATCTTTTGAGGCTATCTTTGTGACCAACTATATGGTCAATTTTGGAGAAGGTTCCGTGAGGTGCTGAGAAGAAGGTGTATTCTTTTGTGTTTGGGTGAAACGTTCTGTAGATATCTGTTAGGTCCATTTGGTTCATGATCTCTGTTAGACTCATTATTTCTCTATTTGGCTTCTGTCTTGATGTTCTGTCCATAGTTGTGAGTGGGGTGTTGAAGTCTCCCACTATTAAAGTGTTTGGATCGATGTGCGATTTAAGTTTTAGAAGTGTTTCTTTTATAAATGTAGGTGCCTTTGTATTTGGGGCATAGATGTTCAATATTGAGATGACCTCTTGGTGGATATTTCCTTTAATGAGTGTGTAATGCCCTTCTCTTTCTTTTTTTTATTAACTTCAATTGGAAGTCTATTTTGTTTGATATTAGGGTGGCTACTCCAGCTTGTTTCCTGGGTCCATTTGCTTGGAAAACCTTTTCCCAACCCTTTACTCTGAGATAGTGTTTATCTTCAATAGTGAGGTGTGTTTCTTGTATACAGCAAAAAGATGGGTCTTGTTTACGGATCCAGTCTGTAAGTCTGTGTCTTTTTATTGGTGAGTGGAGTCCATTGATGTTGATGGATATTAGTGATCAGGGGTTGTTATTTCCCATTATTTTGGTATAGCTGGCTGTCTTGTGTTTCTTTTTGTTTGGTTGCTGTGGAGGTTTCTATTTCTTCTGTTTTCTTGGGTGTGGTTATCTTCCTACTGTGTTGGAATTTTCCTTCTAGGATCTTCTGTAGGGCTGGGTTTGTGAGGAGATATTGTTTGAATTTGATTTTGTCATGGAATATCTTGTGTTCTCCTTCTTAGTTGATAGAGAGTTTTGCTGGTTATAGTAGTCTGGCTGGGCACCTCTGTTCTCTCAGGGCTTGTAGGACATCCGTCCAGGCCCTTCTAGCTTTTAAAGTTTCTGAGGAGAAGTCAGGTGTGATTCTGATGGGTCTGCCATTGTATGTGACTTGGCCTTTTTCTCTTATAGCTTTTAATATTCTTTCTTTGTTCTCTACATTTGGAATTTCTATTATTATGTGGCAAGAGGAGTTTCTTTTCTGATCTTATCTGTTTGGTGTTCTGTAAGCCTCTTGGATTTTTACTGGCATCTCTTTCTTTAGGTTTGAGAAGTTTTCTTCTATGATTTTGTTGAAGATATTTCCTGGACCATGGAGTCGAGAGTCTTCTCTTTCCTCTATGCCTATAATTCTTAGGTTCCGCCTTTTCATTGAGTCCTTGATTTCTTGGATGTTGTGGGTGAGAGATTTTTTTAGCTTTCTCATTTTCTTTGGATGTTGTACTGATTTCTTCCATCGAATCTTCCATGCCTGAGATCCTGTCTTCCATCTCTTGCATCCTATTTTTCATACTCACATCTGTAGTTCCTGTTCTCTTCTCTTGATTCTCCATTTCCTCTTTTAACTCTGACTGTGTTTTCTTTATTGTTTCCATTTCTATTTTCATGTCTTGAATGATAGTGTTCGTCTTGTACATTTCCTTCTCCAGTTTGCTTATTTTTGTCTGGAGATCTTTCATTGCTTTATCCTTTTCCTGTTCAAGCTGGGTCACCTTGGCTTGGAGCTCTTTAATGATGTTATTCGTTGTTTTGACTTGTAGAATTGTGGCTTCTTTGAATTCCTTCATAGTTTTAAGTTCTTCTTGAAGGGACTCTATCACTTTCCATAATGTAGAATTGTCATCGTTTTCATGTGTTTCAGTTGTGGCGAGGTGGTTCGGGCTGGACGGAATAGCGTTGCTTTCTTTTGTTGGAGACATTTCGCTCTGTTTTTTTTTTTTTTGTCTCGGGCCTCTGGCCATGTGGAATTTTTTTTGCTGTCTTCTGGACTTGGGTCCAAAGGGGGCGCTTTGGTGTAGGAGTAGTGTGGCCTTACTCCACCCCTATGAGGTGAGTCATTCAGCTCCGCCTCCCAGGTGGAGACCTAACTAATCCAGGTGGCGGAGCTGTGTACAAGTAAGCTCTGGTTCCCCGCTGGAAGGGCCAGTTCTAGTACAAAAGTCCGATATACAACAGTTTCCAATATCTTGCAGTTTGCTTGCGGTTGGTTCCTGTAGCAGGTAAATCTGCAGTTCAGCTTCAATAGCCTTGCCGCTCCCGCAGCTTGGAAACTGGCCAGTGATGTCACAGACTGCGATCTGCGGTCTGAAGGCACTTTGCAGCGGAGCTGCGCACACTTCCAAGGGTTGCAACCTTTCACCAGATAATTGGATCGTCTGTGTGAGACCTGGGAGTGCCCAGCAGGGTGGGGATTATCTCTGCGTGGATTCTGAATCTGCCAGCTGGGTATTAGGTTGGAACTTACCAGAGGTCTCTCCTGTTGGGGTCTGGGTGATCCCGATTCCCGGGTCCAGCGGCTTCCTAGAATGTCCGAGAGTGGGAAGGGGCATCCTGCCCAGGGATCTTCCATGGTCCCTGTGTAGCTTGGTGAGATTTAGGAGGGGTCATGCCCTTTGTACAGCATCCTGCAACACTTGCCGCCTTGTGACTGTTGACCCCGAGATCAAAATACATTCGCGCAGGCCACCGCCATCTTGGATCCCCTCAAGCAGAGGCATTTAAATACCTAACTTTGGGTCATGTGGGAAGGGGCTCATCCTCAAGTTTTCTCCAGCTCCACAAGGAGGGTGAGCTGTTCTCCGAAGTGAAGGGTAATAGGAGTTGGTTCTCTCTCATGACTCTCACAAGCAGTGGCATCCTCCCTTGCCAGGTACACAAAGAAGTTTTTTCTCTCCATCTGCAGGTGGATGGTATCCTGTGCTTGGCAGATATCTTGACCGATGACAGCCACTCAGAGGCCACTCGAGCCGAGGCTGCAGCCGTGGTGGCCCAGGTTACCTCCCCACATCTGTCCTTCACCCGGCACCTCACTAGCTTCCTGGAGAACATGGAGGAGGTTGTGACAGCCCTCATCAGTGAGTTACCCTGGGATGGGGGGACACCTAGGTGAGAGGGCCTCAGCACAATTGTCTTCAAGAAAGGCCAGAAAGGCCTCGCCACCTGTTTCACACCAAGCTCGCAATCTGAAGAGAGAGTCACACTAGCTGAGAGCTCACCCTTAATGAATCAGAAGCAGTTTGAGGAGCCCTGTGATCAAGAGCCTCCTTATTGAAATGCTTGTCAACCTGAGCAGCAGTTAGGTATCACATGGCCTTTCAGAGGGATTCCAGAGCATGGGAATCAGAGACAAATAGGGACTCAGACTTTGACTTCAATAGGCTTTATTCCTGAAATTTCCATCATTGCAGCCAATGACCATATCGGTACTGACTGGCACAAGTGTCTTCCCAGAGGAAACCAGCTTGCCACAACCTGCTGCAAGAAATCCCAGGCTTTGGCCTCGCATCATGGGACCATGAACACATCGACCCTTCTTGGTCCCCGTATTGAGACCTATGCACACACAACAGGAGAATCCTAGTCCACTATGTAGAATATTCTAGACTCTAGCTTTTCTTTGCCAAAGTGCAGAAAGTAGGATTAATCTGGGCAGCCATGCTCAGGAAATTTGGCTGTCGAGGTCTGAGTTTCTACTTCCGTTCATTCCTTTGTTACTTACCATCCCCATATCCATCTCTTATCAAAACTAAATGAATAATTAGGACTGGCTCTTGGAGTTGCCATGCCAGGTCTGGGAATATCTGCAGCTGCCTGGAGTTAGAGAGAGTGTAGGATGCTGGGATAGCAGTTGGAACAGCTGGGAGTGGGATCTGGTGTTTCTACATATCCGTCAACAAACAGCTACTGGTCAGCAAAATTGTGTGGGATTGTGTGGGATTCTGCCATTCACTTAGCAGGGCATCTTGTATATCTCACTTGACAACTTTCTTCCTAAATACAATGAGGGATTGTAACCCATTTCTCTAAAGCAGCCTTCTGGTCCTATTATTTTACCACTCATAAGGAACATTGCATATAGGAAATATCAATTAGGTGGACTTTATTCTCAACCCTGGTCTCAGGGCTTGACTCTCCATGAGACAAGTTTGGAGAAACTGGTGTGCCAACATTTATATTAATTAAAAGTCAAGAAAACATGGAATCCATAGAGAAACCTGGCTGGAGGGAGCTCAGGAGACCACAAAGCCCATGCTTATGCTATTTGAAGGGGGGAGTCCAGAAAGGGTGAGAGACTCAAGAATAGTGTTAGATTCACCATGCCAGTGGTCTTACGCTCAGACTCCCCCCAGGGCCTTGCAGGAAAGAAATAACTGAAGGGAGCTAGATAGAAGAAGAAAACAAGAGGCTTTGGGACCTGCATTAAGTTGATGAGCACATGCACCATGCACAGGCTAAATGTGGACAGACATGGGTGAACCACAGTTGACTATTGCCTTGTAGGGAAGGCTGATATATTTTAATAAATGCCAAAGTGTGCAGAAGCTCTCCAAATGATAAACAAGCCAAAATGTGTATACTCCAAACAACTCTTCACTGTTGTTACAAGCCCATTCCTGTGTCTTTGTCCACACTGCATTTATCCCTGGAGAAGAACTTTCATATTTAACCCATCCCCTTGAAGAAGCACTGTTCAGCCCATTTATAGAGTCAGCAGATGGGTTACATCTTCTAGGCAGGATGCCAGAGCTCTGTTCTTTGGTGGGAAATAGTCCTCCAATTTCTTGCCATTCCCTGGAAACATTTATAAATGAGTCAGTGGAATCCTCAATTTAATCTTCCTAACACATCCCAGGTGACTCAGACTGTAGTTCAAAAAAATGTGCAGCAAAATTAAAAGGCACTTAGATGGCTGTGCTAATAATCAATGTGTCAGCATCAATGACAAGTGCACGAGGATAGGGGCAACAACTTCTGCTAGGGACAAATCCAGCAGTAGAGTGGTCCCATACCAAAGCCCAGATATAAAGATGTGATCTTGGATGGAGTCAGATACCCCCAATGATTTTCCCCAGTCAGGGAGCATCAGCTGTGAGGAGCTTTTAACTACTTGGTTAATCTGTGATCCTAGACCTGGGTTGTGAGATCCAGATGTTAGGAGGTCACACCTGGGCTGGTCTACAGGGAACAGAACATCTCAGAAGTAGACATTACCTCTCCAATAAGACCAGGACCTATGTCTATGGGGACATCACTGAGAATGAGTTGAAGGGCTGAAACAAGAGGAAACCTGAAGTACAAAAAGAATGAAGATTTTGGAATAAGGTTGGCCTAGATTTGTTACTTACTGGTTATAAGATCTCAGCAAGTCACAGCATCGGGCATTTACTTTATAAATTGGATTACTGTAAAGATAAAAATGACTGAATGATATGAAAATTAAAGCAGCCACTGACCCGAGTAAATGCTCAGGAATGGTACCTGTGGCTGCTCCTGTGAGACTCGGCTTCCATATCTCTACGTATCTCTGCCTCCCTTGATGGTGGGCCCAAATCAAAGCTACAGCACAATGCAGACTAGAGGTGTTTGACTGATAACCCTGTCCATCCTACTTTAGGGGGGACCCACAGCTACATCCACGAAGATGCCAAGGAATGCCAGCTGCAGTGTCAGACCTCTGCAGCGTAGACCAGCGTGGGGCCTGGCTCAGCTGTGTCTCTACACTTTCCTCCTCTGCTGGCTGTGCTCTCGACTGTGGCCTTCCTTCCTCTGTCTCTGTAGAAGTGTTATGAGTGGGACAGGGCTTGACCTGTCATATCCTGACTGGTGTTGGAGCTGAGACTTGGAAGCTAGCTAGGGTCATTGGGAGAAGAAACACCACAGGCAGCACCTTTTGTGTCTCTTGAGGTGGGCATCCGTTGCGAGGGTCAAGGCGCTGTCCTTCTAAAAGGACTTAGCACAATTACAAATGACAGATAGAGACATTTGGTTAATGCTCAGTTGTAACTGCTAGGACTGAAGAGAGAGCCCTGGCAACTAGGAACTTGTGTAGTACTTTCTGGAGCCAGATGACCTTTGCCATCTGAGACCAAAAAGAAACACAGAAGGTACCTCTGCAAGGTAGTTTCTGCTTTAATTTTAGTCTCTCCCTTCAGGCAAATTTAACATACTAGTGTACAGTCTCTAATTATTTAAGTACCTTCAGAGGTTTTGTACACCACTGGAGAGATGGGGACTCCCTCCTGCCTTGTGGACTCTGCACATACTACTCCTCTTATCTAGAACATGTCCTTCCTCCAAATGTTTTTATGACTGACCCCTTTCCTCTCTTAAGGCTTCTGCTTTACATGTTCTTAGAGACATCTTCCTAAGTGACCCATTGCGTCCCTACTTATTCTCTACCTTAATGTTTGTCTGTTTTCTCTCTCATGTTTATCACAATTGGCAGTTATTTGTATCAGCTCTTAAAGGTTCAATTTCTCTTGGCTGCTAGCAGAGAATATGTATCACAATGGCAAGGATGTGTCCTATTGGTCCATCCTACCATCCCAAGACTCCAGGCACCTAGGATTCACTCAATAAATACTGTGGGTGAGCAGGAGTCACACACAAGGGCTCCAGTCCCAGCTCTGCTACTTATGCAGATGGCATAGTTCCCTCTCCAGTATCTAATTTGTTTTTCTCTAAAACATGTATCAAGACTACCATTAATGGCTATTTTAGGGACCAAGGAAGGTCAGTCATGTACAAACACTTGGCCTTGAACTGTTTCTTTCTTTTCACTATCCAGAACTGTGCCAAGAGGCCTCATCAGGGGAAGTCTTCCTGCTGGCCTCTGCGGCCCTTGCCAACATCACCTTCTTTGACAAAATGGCCTGTGAGATGCTTCTGCAGTTGAACGCCATCCGTGTCCTCCTGGAAGCCTGCAGTGACAAGCAGAGAGTGGACACACCTTATACTCGGGACCAGGTGAGAACCCAGGAAGGCCTAGACTTTGGAGCTTACCTCTTAGAGCCAGGACAAGCCCACAAATAGTCAGAGTGGGAACAGGTACGAATCGTGTTCACACAGGCCTAGCTGTTTGCCTGACTGATCAGCTTCTGAAAGATGATGCCCAGTGCCTATTGTAGTCACAGGTGTTATTCATGGCTAGAGGTCCCGCCCTGTATTGGTCTGCATTATATGTCTCCTTCTTTAGATAGATTCCTGCCCTTGTTGAGCCTCTCTCCCATATGGCATGATTTCAGGTGCCTTCACCTTCAAGTGCCTTATGCATGTCATATGATATGAGGTGCAGTAGTGACAAGAACAAGGCTTTTGGAGACAGGTGTTGCGGGTTTAGCAGATCTTTGCTGTAAATAATCATGTTGCTTTGGGCAATTCATTCTTTCTTCACTTGGGAAATGTGTATACATAATTGCAGAGATGAAGTAGGAATCAGATAAACTAGTGAGTATGGAGTCTTGGTATAGACTCTGGCATAGAGATGCTGTAAAGTATGTGGACAGCCCATTGCAGTTGTTCACCCTGTACACAGTACACAGAGCTGAGTGAGACCCTGCAGAGTGCCTGCTCCTTGTGTGCAGGGTGGGATGTTGCTTCCAGCTGAATATTCCAAGACTCTGAAGAGTCCCTATCCTGACCACACAGAGTGGCAACACCCCTCATGAAGTCTCAGCAACACTTAGGAGGAAGGCACCTCTAAAAAGTGAGAATCCAGTCAAGAAGGACACTCTCTACATCTGGATTCAGGAGGGTTTTTTTCCTGTCCCCCTCTCTGAGCCAGGCACATCTCCCACTGTCCTCAGGATAGCTTCACCTTCTGCCCTGGCTCTGAGCAGACACTTAGCTAGCGAGAGCATACCCATTAAAGAAACAAATGGCTCTTTGCTATGGCAGAGGGAGGATTAAGGTGATCAGAGGGCTCTCTGTAATGAAGACAAAGATGAATTAAAGTGCTCACTGCCCCCTGAAATACTTAAGAAATTAAATGCCCAGTGAGGCTTCCGGTAATGAGCATGCCAGTGACGCCAATGCTGCGCAAAGCCGCCTGGACTTGGCTGTGTACTTAGCGGACCTCTGTTTGAACAGTGAGAACTCCTCTATCATCTAGGCAAGCCAAGTCCACTTACTTTGTCATGGTGAGGCCTCACTGGCAAAGTCCATTCTGTTCTTACCCTTGGGGTGTGGGCAGCTGTAAACATAGCCGTGGGTCTAGGGCCTTCCATCTACTGTTAATCTAGAAGAAGATAGTATGGAATACATCTGGATATCAGGTATCAGGAATATTGTCCTAGGCTGGGGATATAGCTCAATTGGTGGAATGCCTGCCTACCATACACAGAGGCTTGAGTTTGACTTCCAGAACTGGGCACAAGTGGCATATGCCTGTAATTTCAGTACTCAGGAAGTGGAAGCAGGAGGATCAGAAGTTCAAGGTCACCCTCAGCTCCTTAGAGTGTTTGAAGCCAACCTAAGACTATATCTTTGAAAAATTAAAAAAAGGGGGAAAAAAAGAAAAAGGAAAAGAAGCCCCTGCTCAGACAACAGTTTCCATGGTTCTGTGATTTCATGCCCATGGGTTGTTGTGCAGAGGCTACGCTGTACAGGGTTCTAACCACAGACAGGGCAGGGTGAGAAGAACAGCCAGTAAGGCCCTGCTCAAGTAGTATGAGGGACCTCTGAAGTAGAGAGTACTTAAAACAGAAATGTGATGAGCCTTCCTATGCATTGGTTTCACAGAGGCAGTATGCTGCCTACACTTCCCATAGAAATTCATAGTCTTCTTGGCATTTTAGAATGACCATATTTTGTACAATCTCTGGAATTCAGTGTCAACACTACTTATCAGAAATGCCAATTACTAGGAGTTATAATAGTGACTTGTGTTTCAAAAGCCCTCTGTAGTTTATAAATCTCTGCCTTGTGTGTAAGTAAGAGTAGAAATAACACTTCTTGGGTTTAGGTACACTTGAGTTCAAATCCCATCCTAGCTGTGTGTCCTTGGACCATCTCTTAATCTTTCTAAACCACAATTTTTCTCATCTGTATAATGGAGATAATAACATTTCTTCTCTCCTCTGGCCCCTATATGATTAAATGGGGTGGTATTCATAAAGCATTTAGAACCAAAGTAGGTGCTCAATGGTGATTGGGGTAAGTAACTGTAACAGAATAGATTGGCATGGGTTTAAATGGAGATGTCTAATTTAGGGCAGGAATGGTGAGCCAGGAAATAGAGTTAATGCAGTGGGGATGTGGTGTGGTGTGAAATAATGGGTGGTGTGTATGACTCCATGTTGTGTGTGGGCACATGTAAGGTGTGTGTGTGTGTGTGTGTGTGTGTGTGTGTGTGTGTGTGTGTGTGTGAAAGGTTGAAAAGGACCATAAGCTGGAGATGAGGAGATGGTTCAGTTGGTAAAATCATTACTGTACAACTATGAGAACCTGATTTAAATCTGTAGAACCCACACAAGCTGACCATGGAAGCATATACCTGCGGTCTTGGTGCTGGAAAGAGGAGACAAGCAGGCCCATGACTAGCCTGCTGGCCAGTCATCTTAGCTGAGATGATGAGCCCTAGGTTCATTGCAGACTACTTAGTATTCATAGGTGGAGGATGATTGATCTCTGGCTTCCAAGCACATACATCATAAAAAATAAAGGGTTAGGGGAGAAGGGGATCCCGGAGCCATGCTTGACATTGTTGGCTAGCTTCTGATTAAAGAGTAATGTCAATTATAGTTTTGTGAACATTGGCTTTTTTTTTATCCAAATCCCTGGACAACATAGAAGTACACATAACTCACCATTAGACTAGGTGTTCTTTGACATAAGCTTTGTCAGGCCAGAGCACCTATCTTTCTAGGGGTTCTGAGCATACTTCACATATCTTTCATGCACTATAAACTTTAGGGCTCTCCTATAACACAACAGGTGATGGGAGACATTGGTGGGGTCAGGGCATGGTCAGCAGAGTGACTGCTGATACTGCTATGGAGGTGACACAGCCTGGGACATGTCTTCATGTCTGCCCATGAGCAAGACCACCTGCTCTAGAGGAGTGCAAGATGAGCACTTCCTCTCTGTGTCCTGGTATCAGAAGACTTAGCCAATCTACATCCTATCAAACAAGAACATTTATTTTTGAGCTAGCAATATGGGAGATTCCCCTGCTGGTCTAGGTTAATTTTCTATCCACTTCAATTTTCCAAAGGCCATTGTATGTCAAACATGATTTCAGAAGGCATTGGTTGTTTTCCATCCAGGAAGGGCTCTGTCTTAGCTTCTCTTCTATTGCTGTGTTAAATCACCATGATGAAGGCAACTTATAAAAGAAAGAGCTTATTTGGAGCTTATAGTTTCAGAGGGTTGGAGTCCTTGACTGTCATGGCAAGGAACATGGCAGTGAGCAAACAGGCAGGCATGGTACTGGAGCAGTAGCTGAAAACTCACATATTAATCCACAACCAGGAGTCAGAGAGCTTAGTGGGAGTGGTGTGGGCTTTTGAAACTGTAAAGCCCACCCTCAGTAGTACACCTCCTCCAAGTATGCCACACATGTTATTCCTTCTTAAACAGTTTCACGGAAACCGAGACTTCAAATATAGGAATGTGAACCATTCTCATTTGAACCACCAAAGGTTCCTCCAATTATGAGACCTTTTATTCCCTTGAGAAGATCTCCCATTCTCAGTGCCTCTTGGTAGCATCAATGTTCAGCCCCTTCATGTAGCTCTCACATTGCTAGTGCCCCTTGAATCAATCATTCAAAGTCTGGGTCCTTTCAGACCTTGCCTCTTAGAAATATGTTATGCTCATTTAATTTAACAAGTGTTCTGGGTGATTGATAATATACATTGAATGATTATAATAGTTTTATGACTTTTTTATCTCCTGTGGTATACCAAGTGATGCTCCACAGAGATGCCCATTTCTATCCCCCCAAATTGATGGATAACTTACTGTATATGGCAAAAGGGATTTTTCACAATGTGATTAATTAAGGCTCTTAACCTAGGAATGTTATCCAGGTGGGTCCAATGTAAGGACACAGGCTTTTATGTGAGAGGGAGGAGGATCAGGGTCAGAGAAAATGGCATAGATTTCATTATTGAAAGTTCTTTTTCTCTCATTTTAGAGTAATGAATGTTTGTAGCCTGAGTGGAAAGAGTTAGATGGAAAGGTTGGGTTAAAGATGCAGTTCCCAGATTGAAGGTTCTCTAGGATATATAAAATGCAATGTCTTTAAAGAGGAATTATTTATTTTCTGGTTTATTTATTCATCTATTTTAATAGGTGTGTGTTGGGGGGGGTATGGACAAGCAGATGCATGTACCTGTGTGTAATTTCAGAGTACATAAGAGGATGTTATGTGTCCTCTATACCTTTTCACCAATTCCTTTTGAGGCAAGGTCTCTCTTTTAACTTAGGGCTTTCTCAAATTGTTACTTGGATGTTGGAATCAAAACCCTGCCAAAACTAAACCATCTCTCTAGTTCCAGAGTGCACAGATGAGAGAGAAATGGGGACAAGTCCATGTCACACAGATTTAGTTCATTTGGTTCTCCCCTAAAGAACCCAGAATTAATGAGTGTGTGCGTGTGTGTGTGCGCACCTTAATCAAATATCTATTTAGGACTTCAGACCTCCAGCATTGCAAGATAACAAATAATGTTTTGTTTTAAGTTACTAAATTTGCAGTAATCTATTATAGCAGCAATAGGAAACATATAACCTTTCATTAACCAAGGCACAGAAGTTGGGTACCATTGTTAGTGTAATGTGGATAACAAAAAATAGAGTCAAGACCTGAGCCTATACTACCTCTCATCTAGGGTATTTTTTGAGGCCAATGTCTTTTGTGCTCACCAGTCAACTACAGAAGAGTCAGAAAAAACAGGCTTTATTTTTAGTTTTTATTTTTTTATGGTCAGAATCACTGTTTTATTTGTTGCTTTTTTGAGACTAGGTCTTGCTGTTGCTGGTTTTGTTCTCCTGGGCTCAGGCCATCTTCCTGCCTCAGCCTCGAATTGCTGAGAGTACAAGTGGGTGTCACCACATCCAGCCTTAACTTTAGTTTTAATTTTGAGACGCTCTTTATGTGTAGGCTAGGCTGGCCTGAATTTGGTCCTCATGCCTCTGTCTCCTGAGTGTTGGTTTTTCAAGCATGTTCTCTTATGGAAGGACAGGTCACACCATTCTTCTGAATTTTAGTTTGGAAAAGAGAGAAATATTTTAAAGGCTTTCTAGGAATTAGAGTGGCAGGCCTTACATTTCTTAAAACATATAAGTTTTAGGATCAACAGATTCAAGATATTAGGCAAATTATTCTCATAGCAAAACTGAGGCCTATGAAAGATTTATGTTTAATTTTCCTTTCTGCCTAAAAATGGAGGAACCTTTCAAGTTTGTGTCTTTGTGAACGGTTTCCTGTTGCCTCAGGATAAACAGTAAAAAGTTAACCTATCATCAGTCAGCTGAAAGATTAAGGAAGAGAGGTGTAGATGTGAAATATATTTTACTTTTTAAAAAAGATATGTTTTGTTTTTAGTTAAGTGTATTTGTGACTGTGTTGGGGTATGTACACATGAGTGTAAGTGCCTTTGGAGACCAGGAGGGGGTGTCAGATCCCTGGAGCTGGAGTTACAGGTGTTTGTGAGTGGCCTACCATGGGTGCTGGGGACTGAACTTAGGTCCTTTGGAACAACAGGCGCTCTTTTAACCACTGAGCCATCTCTCCAGCCCCTTGAAATATATTTTAAATTTAATTAAGCAAGATCAATTAGGAACTTGTCTGTGGTCTTTTTTTGTGATTTTGCAAGTTGGGAATTATTGTCTGGCAGACACTGCCCAGTGCTTCAGAGGGTGACATCTAGTTATATATTTTTTTAATTTTTCTGTAATTTATTTTTTATCATTATTATATTATTATTATCATTTTCTTTTTTTCTTTATTTTTTATTTCTTCAAGTTACATCTTAATCGCAGTCCCCTCCCTATTCCCCCTCCAGTCCCACCCTCCTACCCTCAACCCCCATCCTCTTCCCTTTTTTTTTTTCTTTTAAGTTTAAGGTATATCTTATTTCCCCCTACATTTTCCCCTTTCAGTCCAACAAATGGCTCTTTCTCTTATAATAATAAATACAATGCAAAACAACAGAGGTAATTAGGCCACAGTTATGAGGGTTATATGGCTTAGCGTACATTCTCAATGTCCAGTCCATATGTATTTGGTACCTGACTTTAACATTCTACTATCTAACCATCTCCATGAGTTTAAAGTTCTATATCTGACTCAACATTCATACTAACTTGCAACACAATTTTAAAAGCATCTTCTTAGATCTATAACACTCTCTTGACTCCTAAACAACTAAAAATTTAATTATGAGACTCTAGCTATCAAAAAAAGCTTTAATTTTACATCAACTGAATAAGCCTGGGCCAAGAGAAACCATGGACCTGGCTCCTGCATTCCCTATCTTGATAGCATTGCCAACTTATTTCCAGTCAGGTAAACCAGTTGTCCTTAAAACTCCATTTGTGAAGCTAACTGCTACGTGGAAACATTGGCTTCTTTCCCTTCTCTATGATGATTCATACAAGTGTGTTTCAAAAGGGAGACTCCAAGCAGGGTATAATTGGCATTTATTCAAATTGTGTTTAATTGACTACTTCATCTGCACCTCAGAAAACCACATGGGGTACAGGCTCTGTAAGGAGGAAGTAATTTTCATTAACAGGATCTAAATTAGTCCAACACAAAGACCTACCTGGTGCCTGTGACTCAGCTAATGATTGCCATATAATGAACCCGTTGCTGCAGACAAAGGTTTTCCTTCCTCCCTTCCTCTTTCCCTCTTTTCCTTCCTTTCTTCATGAATGTACAGGTCAAACAGGAGTCTGTATACAGAAATACCTATTTGGTGATGGGTGTGGAAAAGCAGCCCCTATGTGATGGGAAAGGGCTGTGTTCCTGCTGTTATTGACAGCCCAAAGACACACAAATGCAGTGTAATCTGATAGACTTGGCCCCGTATGTCTCTCTTATAAGTATGCACTTTATAGCTCTTGTGGAACTTTCCATTTGAGGACTACATCTATACCTCATCTTTTCTAACTTCTTCCTCTGAGCCCACAAATATTCCCTATCCTAAAAGAGCCAAAAAAAAAAAAAACTTTAAATATATACCTACCACCCCTCTCATGAAACACTGGGCATGGCAGTTGACTTCAGAATAAATTTCGTTGGGGGGGGGGGTTTCCCTGCCTTCCCCCAACATCCCACTGCAGTCACTCCTAACCCATCCAGTCCCTGACTAGGTCTGAGTAAGGAAGGCTGATATCCAGAGATATTGACTCCATGGTCAACATGTGTTTTGAGAGGGTGGAGGGATAGATATTCTAGTAATACGATAACACTTTTTCCTTTCTGTTTAAGAGATCTTTTAGAGACTTTATTATGGAGAGTGATAAGCTAAAATCAAACCAGTTAAAATCCAGCTAATGCTTTCTCTTGTCAAATACTGTTCTACCATTCATCCTCAGGATTGAAGCCTCCTGTACTGCCCTCTACAGACCGTCCCTTGACTTCTCAGAGGCAGGAGCATGGCTTGGAAAGAAGCTCCCTGGGGAGTGGGCTTACACCAGGGAGAAATATTTTTGAATGTATTATTTATTTCAATTGCCATCCATGAATGGTGTCTGCATCTGTAGAGACAGGTACATTTGCATTGTGTGGTTTCTTTTAGGAACAGTGTTACAGGCCACTTCTGTTCATTGCACCTCACTTCTATCCTCGGGTATTTGTTTATTTAATTTATTTATTTGGCACCATTTACACTTTGGGTCTCTTGTTGGATATTCCTTAATCCACATTTGTGCTGTGAATTCACTGAGACCCCTTGATTGTGCTGTAGAACTGGGATGTTTTAAAGTCCAAAAGACTGTAACAAAGGCCGGATGTCCATGAGATGTCAGTTTCCCACCGTTAATGACAAACTTCTTTGGTGGTGATATGTAAGTGAGGCTGGTAGACCAGAGACTTAGTAGGTGTGGCCAAATTAAACTTTCTCATCAACCTCTACCCTTTGAGCATACTCTTGGCTTTAAGCTCAGCCTTTATTCATTTCATGTTGAAGGTTAGTATCAGGAAAGGGAATTGACATAGGGGACCCCCCCTCACCCATGATCAAGGGATGAATCAAAGAGTCAGGAGACCAAGCCAGGACAGAAGAGAGAAAAGGGTCTGGAACCTGCCAAGTTTGTCTGAATTTTAGGGGTCAAGCTTAAGAGGGTCCTTGTATTCAAACAACTGGGGGCCTTACCTTCATCCAATGTGAGGCTGTTCTCTACTAGGGGCTTCAGACAGCCATCCCAGAACCACCCACTGATTAATGGACATCAGTCATTGGGGTTTACATCTGGCTGATAGGAGCCCATAAGAATAGAAGACAATACCATGGAAGGATGGGAAGATGTACAGTAAGGAGACAGGTTGGACGGAAACTCTGCAGCCCCCAGTTGACCTATCTGCAGACAGTACTATGGCCACCATATATGTCTGTTTTATAGATTCTTAATTCCATTTTCCAGATTGTGACCATCTTGGCAAACATGTCCGTGCTGGAGCAGTGTGCCTCTGACATCATTCAGGAGAATGGTAAGTCTGGGCATGCCTTGTGCGTTATCAGGGTATGTGGCACCACATGCCTTTGTGTTTGTATAACTCCCATGTGTAGACATAAAATGAACATATGTTTCTATGTCTGTATGAGCATGTACACACACACATACATGGAGGGAGGGAGGGAGGGAGGGAGGGATGGGGGAGGGAGGGAAGGAGAGAGAGAGAGATCCCAAAGTGAGGAGACTCCTTTTAACTCCTATTGCATTTGGCCTCCATGGAGAGCCCTGTGGGAGGGAGTGAGGGTGAGGAGGAGGAGAGGGTAGCAGGCCTTCCTCCTCCACTCTCTGAGGCATCTCTCTCCCGACTGGCCACCTCAGCTCTGCTTTGCTTGTTCATGGTCAAGGGGAGGTGGGCCTGGGCTTGCCAGCCGGAAGGCTGATGTAAGCCATCTCTGCCAAATACAAGGGGCTGCCATGCAGGGAGAAGACTGAGGATGACTAGGGCTGCCTGTGACTGAGGAATAAGGGAGCAATTAGCGAGCAGTTGGAGACCAGAGACACTAATGAGAGAGAGTGAGCTGGGAGCCTGGGCCCCTCTGCTACTCCTGTAAGTCCCTTCCCCCAGGATGTGCTGCTGTCTTAACAAACATGCACTTCCCCGTTCCCCATGACTAATTGAAACACACCATTTTGTGTTAATTTCATGTGATTGAGCTAATAATGAGAAACTGTGCTGAGCCAGCTGAGGCCAGGAGGAGAGGCTGCATGCTGACACTTGCATTCTCCTCCTTCAGCACTTGGAGGCTTGGCTCAAGTGGCCTATGACAGCAGGCTGCCACTTGCCTATGCCTTTGAGGCTGGGATAGCTGCCATCTGGAGAGTGCTTTGTGGCTTACGAAGTGCTGTTGACTAAACTCACTGAGTCCACAGCAGCAGTCCTACTGTGTGCCTGACATTGCACTGGACAACGAGGACATGGCGTTTAATGATCCTTCACATTTGTCCTGAAGGCTTTCTCTGTTCAGAAGGATGGCCTGCCTGGACTGAAGTGTTGATGTATAAGTTAGGCCATCTGAAAAAGTATAGCCACAGAGGGAGGGAAGGGGGTACCAGAGCGTGGGCTTTCTCTCTTCTCCCTCACAGGAGTGTGTGAGAATGACTGTGAATAGTGTCAGGATAGCATCTGGCCCAGGACAAGCCTTGTACCAGGGCAGGGTTCTCTTTAAGGAAACAGTGGCAGTCTCACAATATTTCATGAAGAAAGTTCGAGGAAGGCAATATTTGTGAGAGTGGAACAGGATTTGAGAGATCCAACTGACAGTTACATACCCAGAGGCCACTAGAAGCCAGGAAACTCCTGGTCTTGATAAGGGGAAGGCTGAGCTTTCAGAGCCCATGGCAGGCTGTAAATGCACATGCCTGTAGGATCCAGACACATAATAAAATGGATAAGGTGGAAAAGAATTATACCAATTTTATTAATAATAAGTAAACTTAAGATAGGTGTGTAGGCACATGTCTATAATCTCAGCATTCAGGCAGCTGTAGTGGGGGGATTTTGAATTGCAGGCCAGCCTCAGCTATATAGTCAGTTCCATGCCATCCTAAGACACATAGCACAACCCTGTTTTAATACAAAACAAAAATCAGCTTCTAGCCATATAGAAGTGTTTGTGGGGGTCACTATTGTCAACTCAGAAGGTAATTGTCAGAAATCAGAATCTAAATTTTTATGGAAACCATCAACTTACATACAACATAATTTTTATTTAATTTTCAATCTGGATGTCTTTTATTTAATGGTCATGGCTAGAGTATCCAAAACAATGTTGAGTAGAAGAGTGAAAGTAGACCTTCAGTTTACCTGTTCCAAGGCATCATATTGGCTGTAGGAATTTTTTTATGTTTATTTATTACTTCAGGCTACATCTCCATCACAGTACCCTCTTTCCACCTCTCCCAGTTCCGCCCTCCTACCCTCTACCCCCTATCCCTTCCATCCCACTCCTCTGGAGTGGAGTGTCCCTACATATCAGTCCCCCACCCCAGTTCAGCAGTCATATGAGGGCCAAGAGCCTCCTCATATACTGGGGGCCTTCATGGCAGCATCACTAGGGCAAAGTGTCTCATTGACAGGTAACAGTCTAGGTTCCTGTTCCCTTTGGTGCTTTGGATATAGTATAGTTATCCTGTACTATATGGCTATATAAAGTGTTTGTGGGGGCCACTATTGTCAACTCAGAAGTTGTCAGAAATCATAAATCTAAATTTTTATGGAAACCATCAACTTGCATACAACATAATTCTTTTTTTTTTTTAAGTGAAGTATATCTTTAGATCATGTCTAGTTTAAGTTCCAAGCTGAGTGGTTGGGACTAGAGTGGTCAGGGATAGGGGCAGCTCACACAGAAGCTAGGCTTCTGCTGCAAAGCTGTACAGTGGAAGAATAAGAGGGAAAGACACATTCCCCACAGAAAGAGTGGTTGAAGGCAGGCTGATGGTGTGGATATGGGTGTGCTTTATAGAACAAACAGGAGACTGGTCTGCTTTGGGGAGGAGATAGGAGGATCCAGAGTGAACTAAATAGAGCCTCTATATGGCACCTCCACCTCGAATGCATTTGCTGTAGTGGCCTTCGAACCTAAACTTGAGATACCTCCTGCCATGGAGCTCAGCACCTTTGACCTGTCTCAGATGCAGCCCCATCAGAGGTGATAAGGTAGTGAGACCAGCCATCCAAGTTCCACTCAGCATCCTCATGCACTGTGTGCTCCGGGTAAGAGGCTTATTCCACTCTGGACCTCAAAGTAGAACTACCACCATTATGGCCATGAGGCTACTGGGATGTTTGAGAGCACTATTCATTTACTGTGCACATAACAAAGTACAAGACATATGATAAAATCAATAATGATGCTTAAAAAGTGGGAGTGTCTTCTAGATGTTTCTTTCCAGTCTAGTGACTTGATGCCAATAATCAGACACATCCCTATGGAGGAGGAGAGGAAAGAGGTGACCATCTCCAGCTTCTACCTCTCTTTGAGACTTCTCTACCTCAAGCGTTTGCTTGAGCCCTGCATCCATCTCTCCAGATGGCCCCACTAGGAAAGCTCTGCACTCGGAATGAGTCCATACCATCCAAACTGTCTGTTGCTTCTTGCTCAGGTGTCCAGCTCATTATGGGCATGCTGTCTGAGAAGCCGAGGTCTGGGACTCCCGCTGAAGTGGCCGCCTGTGAAAGAGTACAGCAGAAAGCTGCGGTGACCTTGGCTCGCCTCTGCCGAGACCCAGATGTGGCCCAGGAGGCTGTGCGGCTCAGCTGTGAGTGATGCTGGCTGTGGCTGGAAAGGAATGGGGAGCTTGGGGTGGGAGTGGCTGTGGTTTCAAGGTGCTTTCAGTGGGCAGAAGATTAGGGCTACCTGGGGGGAACCCCACTGTTCGTATGCTGGGAGATACCCGGGTAGAAATCCTGGGTGTAGCCCCTAGCCTAAATTGTAACAAAAATTAAAATCAGCCACAGTAGTGATTCACCTGCAGACTCCTTGCCATTCAGAACCTGATTACTTCCTTCACTTAGCCATTTCCTTTTATTTCTCTTAGTTTTCATTCATACTCCCTTCATTTGTTTATCCACTCAGTAATTCATTGACTCAGTTATTTATCTACTCACTATATCACTTGCTTAGCATCAGAGTATCCTTTAATTGTCTCTGTTGTTTTTAGCCTCCTATTTGCCTAAATATTCCCAGAACCTCCATTCTATACTAAGCTCTAGAGCATTTCTCAACCTGTGGGTCTCGACCCCTTTGGAGGTCACATATCAGATATCCTGCATATCAGATATTTATATTAAAATTCATAATAGTAACAAAATTACAGTTATGAAGTAGCAACGGAATAATTTTATGGTTGGGAGTGACCACAACATGAGGAAGTATATTAAAGGGCCACAGCATTAGGAAGGATGAGAACCACTGCTCTAGAGGAATACATTACTTGTGCTAAGGCGTGACAGATAGGAGGTCTGCATGTGAGAATCATGAGAGTGATGGCCAAAGCATCTCTGGTAGACAGAAGAGGCCCTACTTATCTTTGTGGCTTGTAGCAAAATTTTCTTAGTAAATCCCTAGGGAATATTTATGGGCTCTATAGTTTTCTGTAATTTTAGCTAAAAGATATTTTCTGATTGACAGCCAATTGGGAGTATTTAGTTGGGAGACCCCAGTGCACATAGGCGTGAATGTTAAACATTGTACTTGCCAAGCAGAAAGTCCTTGCTCAGAGGAAGAGGAGATACATCTGCAGCATTTACCAATGAGCAGCCCAGGCCAGTAATCTGGCACTTAAGGGTTTGACTTTGATGTTCTACTTTTCTTGCCCTTGAGCAGGAAGTAGAAAGTCTCCTGAAAATACTCCTTCAGGTGGGTTCAGCTTCTCTTCTGTATACTTGGCACTAACGTGTTCCATGGGTGAAGCTGGCCAGCACCTCTGGATCACCTGGCCAGGCTTCTCTAACCCAGAGGTGCTCTCCTTGTGTCCTGTGCAGGTATGTCTCGCCTTATTGAGCTCTGCAGATCTCCGTCTGAGAGGAACAGCAGTGATGCTGTGCTTGTGGCCTGCCTGGTGAGTTAGCAGCCTAATGGTGTACCTTTAAACTATTTATTATTAACTCTATACACCTCCAACCAACCAACCAACCGAGGCACATTGGAAAGAATACCAAGATGAAGATGTACTCAGGTGCAAGTCCTTGGGGCAATCAGCCAGCAGTTCATTCAAATCAGCATACACAGGGAACACAGAAATTTGCAGCAGCCACAGTGGCTAACAGGCCTTGGTATCCCAATGGCAGTTGCCACACCTTTGCTTGGTGCTGTAGTCTCCTCCATCTGTTTGAGTTTGTTGAACCTTCATGGGGCAGGTGTTGCCTTCCATTTGTCATTGGTGCTTCAGTGCTGCATCCCCGCTTGGGATCTCAGTCTCTTCCATCCCTTCGGTCCCACTGAGTCTCCATGGGGCAGGTGCTGTGCTTCCTGCAGCTGGAGGCCTTGGCCTTGGGCCATGGATTTTGCGGCTTCAAAGGAGCATTCACCTGGGCTCAGCCCAACCTAGGCCAGCAAATCTTGGGAGCAGCAACCTTCAGCAAAATGTTGTCTAGAGTCTTTTGAAGTGAAGCAGCGATGAGCAGCAATGCCAGGCAAAAAAAGCCCTCTTGAGTTTCCAGGTCTTCCTTTTTATATTCTCTCTAATTATGCACCAGGATGTTTTTTCACTGACCAACCTTATGCCCTCCTCCTGAGGGTACTTCCTGTTGACCAAGACCACAAGCTCTTCCAGGTGTCTTTTCATAAATATATTCCCTGCAGGTGACAGTTATCACGCTGATTTGCATGCCCCTTTTGTGAGTCTGGTTTTCAGTGGTGGATTAAGCACTCCCGCAACCCTTATTTGAGACCAAAACAAAAACCACACGCATTCAACACAACTGTGTTTCCAAAGAAATCCAAACTTCCACCACAACAGCCTGCCTGCAGCTTCCCCCAAGGCTTCAAGGAAGGTACACTGAGGCTGGGGCAGTTGGTTCTGCCACAGTTGGATAAGCCTTGTACCTCTTTAGGCTTTAGATTTTTATATTAAAACAGTAATGCTGATGTTTATTTCTATTAATTGATAAAGTTGTGATGAAAATCATATGAAAGATAAGGATGGAGAAGCAGCTTTCCACCAAACCTCCACAACCCCAGTGACCTTTTAGTTTCTACAGTAGATTAAAACCAGAGAGGTGAGCTGGAGGGCTGCTAGGTGGTTGTGTTAATGTCATGGAGACCCAGGATATAGGGGCCAGGAAATAAACAGCTGTCTGTCCAAAGTGAACAATTATGAGAAAGTTTCTTCTTTTATTCCCAGGAGAAAAACTCTGCCAGGCCCTTCCAGTCAAGTAGCTGCACCTTAAACTGTGGAAAAGACTGTAGAGGGCATGGCAGGACAGTGAGGGTTACTCAACCAGCGGCTAAGATCACCCTCTTAAAACCAAGCAAGTATATCCTAGGAACTTCTCATCTCTGGGTTCTAGGGTTCACCTTGAACTAATCTCTAGTAGCAGATGGGGAATGCATTCTTTGTTCACACCTATCTTCCTATGGGGCTGTGATGAACCCGAGAGCCCAGTGGCAGAACAGATAGAAGTCTGGAGTCATGGGGAAGCAGTTAGCTCTCAGAAGGGAGTGCCAGATCTTTGTCCCTCAAAAAACACAGGGAGAAGCAGTGACTGTAAGGTTTCTTCAAGTTGAGTCCCTACCAAGTCCCCTCTTTGCCCCATTCTTCAATGAGCTTAGCTCATTTCTGGGAGTTCTACATGGGCACTTGTGCAGTTGGAGAAACATGTGGCATTGTCATCTTAGCTCATTTCTTGGAGTTCTACATGGGCACTTGTGCAGTTGGAGAAGCACGTGGCATTGTCATCTTAGCTCATTTCTGGGAGTTCTACATGGGCACTTGTGCAGTTGGAGAAGCACCTGGCATTGTCATCAGTGGGCTTGTCATGGCTGTACCTTGATGAGCTATATGTCATTGAGTAGAGCAAAGTGCTGTAACTCTTACCTAGTAAATATTTGCTGAGTGGATTTATGTGCCACCTCTTCTAGGCTTAGGGGAATATAGTTGTGGAGATAAATGGGAGAGAGCTCTCCTGCAGCTTTTATTCTGGGACATTTGGGATACTCTTTGTCCTCTGTGCCTTTCTAAATCTGGTGAAGATTTTTAACCTCTTCTATGAATCTTTTCTTGACAATTTCACACATGTATATAGTGTATTTCAAGCAGATTCACCCCCCATTAACACCTTCTGTCCCCCTCATCCACTCTGGATTCCTCATTCCTAACAAGTTTCCCTCCCATCTTCTGAGTAGTTTTTAAATGAATAAAAAAAATTAATGTGGAGTTTTAAAAGGGCACCAATTATGTTACAATGACTATCCTGTATTTCTGGACATACATATTAAAATGTGAGAGTTAATGGCAGTAAATACTATGTGAACACACTTTCAGCATCTCTAATGGGGTCTGCAGATGTGTGTGATTTCTGTTGCAGAGCAGGATCAGACATCAGCAAGATCCTAGTTTTGTTTGCAACACTGACAACTGAAGGAGAATCTGTTTTGGTGAGGAGTTAGTAAAATAAGAGATAAAACCTTACTCCAAGTTCACAGACCTTTCTTGGGTCTATTTTTCTATCAGGCAAAATGAGGAGAAATTCACAGCTGACAAGCACATAATGATTGGTCCCAACTCTCTTATCTTCATCACTTTGGCAGCAGCAACTGCCAGACTAAAGGGCTTGATAGGTAACATTCAGGATGTAGAAATCACTTGGAAAACTACAGGCTGCCTCAGTTGTGAGGGCTTGTTGCTATTACCACTGGCATTTTTACCGTGTTTCTCGAGAAGTTTGACTGCCATCTTCAGTCTCGCAAAGAATTGAGAAAGACTGCATTTGTTCTTGTGGACAAGTGGGTGGATGTTGAGGAGAGTCCCTTTTTAATGCATCCCCCATGTGAATTCTCCTATGAGCCCCACCTACTGTCCACTCACTCAGCCCTGTTTAGTGTGGCTCTGACCTGACACTGGGGCCTGAAGGCACGTTACTATTTCCAGGTCTTATCCAACTCTGTCTGGCAGCATTGTCTTGCCCCACACCCCAAACAAACACCATCTCTACCACTCTGTTGTTCAGCTCTGGAGGCTGAGATCTAAATCCCCATCTGATGATGTTTCTTGCACTGTGCTACAAAAGCAGGGGATACGCAATGCATAACCTTGTCTTTTGAAACAATCTTATCAATCATTTAGTAGACTCTTGAAATTCTCTGGAGGCCTGGACCTTTTGAACAGACCATCTTGTTTCTAGCCTTGTTCTTTTGTTTCCTCAGGTGGGGGAGGACAACTCAATTATTATCTTCCTTTGTTGAGGGAAGTGGCTGCACAGATCACCTTTGGCAAACAGGATTGATTTTTCCATAGCAAAGCTGTTGGCAGTAGGCAACTGTCTTCATTTAATATTTGGGTGTCTGAGAATGAGATCCAGGGATGACTGACTTTAACTCTCCCAAGAAAGGAGACTTGGGAACAAGGATTGGGGAGGGTGCAGGGGCTCTGGGTGTGTGCACAGGGAGAGGGCCACAGATTGTTCCATTTTTAGGGTAACCAAGGATGGTTTTGCTGGGGAGGTGACAGTAGATGAACGCTTCTGACTAGGAGAGAGCAGGAGGGGCATATCATACATAGGTAAGCACATGAACAAGGCACCTTCCCAGGAGCATAAGTGAGCCTAATGCTCAGTGGGGTGACCAGAAGAACCGTTTCACTGTGCTGTCCCCATCTGCTTCTACTCTCCATTTTTTTGGATTTCTCAGTTGAAGCATCTTTATCTACCTCGACTCCATGTTTTCCACTTCCTTCCTCTTTCTTTCCCATCTTATAGTGCTCTGTGCAGGAATTGCTGCTTTTTCGGGTGAGTGAATAACCCTTGTTGCTGTAAGTTACTCCTAGCACCTGACAGCAATAATTTGGAAGTCCCAGTCTCTGCAAGGGACACATTTTGAACTTACATATATTACTAAGTTGACTAGATCCTTAAAAAACAGATCTTTAAAATGACTAGTTTTAAAGTAAAAAAAAAAAAAAAGTGAAACAGCGTGACCATTATTAAAATCATTAAAAGCTACCAGATGGTGTCTGCCACAGCAACTCAAATGCAAATGAAACCAGGTGATCATGGTGATAAGGGCACTATGGTGACCAAAATGGCCACTAAAGTGTCATGGGACAAGTGGCAGGTAATCAGATCAAATTGCCTGGTTAATACACCACTTTTCTCAAAGGCATCTCCCAGAGCAGCAGAAGGAAGCACATACCTTCATGCAGCCCAGTCTGACCATGTCTTCTCTTCTGCTTTCTCCTCAGGCTGCCCTGCGTCGGTTGGCTGGGGTCTGCCCAGAAGGCCTTCAAGACTCTGACTTCCAGCAGCTGGTCCAGCCTCGGCTTGTGGATTCCTTCTTGCTATGTAGCAACATGGAGGAAAGTTTTGTGTAGCGGGTGTGGGAGAGGAGGCACACTGTATGCACTTCTCAGAACACACTGGCTCCTCTTATTTCCTTATTTATATATAATTTATTTTTTACATGAAATTGAAAGGGAAATATTCATCAGTCAGTAGCTGATCCTTGGAATCATTTTGTTTTCTTTCTTTCTTCCTTCCTTCCTTCCTTCCTTCCTTCCTTCCTTC